>OZ020604.1:145577915-146777915 GCA_963971545.1 Philophylla caesio
GTGTCTCCGCAACGCCATAAAAACTTCTGCGCAGCTTGATCTTCTTCATTTACCAGTACCTGGTGATACATCTCACGAATATCCCCGCATAAGGCAATTGGCTTCTCTCGGAAGCGGATAAGGATACCTACAAAAGACTTTGTTAGATCTGGGCCCTTCAGGAGAAAAGAATTTAGCGATGCATTATTAACAGCTGCGGCCGCGTCCCACACTAGCCTAGTTTTATTTTTATTAATATTAGTAACCGTAAAAATTGGAATATACCAAGATTTATCACTGCGCCACGCCTCGTGACTTTCAAGCTTTTTTACGTAGCCTTTGCGTTCGTAATCTGCGATGGTACTAATGAGAAATTGCTTTAATTCGCGGTTCCGCGACATTTTTGCCTCTAAACACAGTAGCCTGCGTCAGGCGATTTGGAGGGAGTCGGGCAGCTTGACATTGTCGTCTTTCCATAAAAGGCCTGTCTCCCATCTCTTTTTTTGTGGAAGGTATTTCGTTGTAGACTCCATGATTCGTAGAGACCGTTCGTCTTCCTTGGAGGAAAGGGGTTCAACTGCTCGAATGCCTACTGACTCCAATGAAAAATACGACTGGAGGAGCTCTTCTAAACGGCTATTTGCGCTGCAGTTACAAATGTGCAACACCCGCAACGGATTCTGTACGTAATTATTGTTTCGGCCGAATACCGACCACCCCAGCTTACACCTGGCGGCAATTACATTGTCATCATCCGCTTGCCGAATCACAAGAGGCACACAGACTTTAATGTTGTCTAACCCTATTAGAATTCGCGCTTGCACTGCTTTATAGGGATAAACTGGTAGATTCTTCAAATGATCCCGATCTGATATATCATTTAGTTCAAGAGATTGTAGTGGCAAATTTAGTTTCGCAATCGTTCGTGCGTTTTCTAGAAAGAAAGCTCGCGCTCCTCTTTTCTGCGAAGATATTTTCACCCTGACTGTCTTCGATTCTTTTTCATTTTGGGTTATATTACTAGTCCATCTTAAACAAAGCTCTTCCTGAGGACCATCCAGACCTAGCTCTTTTGCTAAACTATGCTCAATCAGTGTACACGCCGACCCTTCATCAGCAAAGGCATACGTATTCACCACCCCGTGTTTGCCGAACAACGACACAGGTATATAACGAAACAGTGTGCGTTTGCCACCCTTTAGGTGACATAACACGGATGAGGTCGTCCCATTCCTAGCGTCCATTTTCTTAGCTGTTTTTGTATGAGTGTCAACGCCGATTTTATGTGTGCTATGCAAAAGTGGGGTGTGAGCCATTTGACAGCCGTCAACCCCGCATTTCTTCTTAGAATTACAATATCTAACGAAGTGCCGTTTGAAACAGCGGATACACAATCTGTTTTCTCGAACGAAATCCCGTCTAGCCTCCCTTTTCATAGCTAAAAACTCACTACAATCTGCCAACAGATGAGAATCGAGGCATTTTGAACATTCCATGCGCTCGCTGACGCCCTCAGCAAAATCATGTGTCATAAGCAATTCGCGTTGCTGCTTGCGACTACCTTTCTTCTCTTCTACACGATACGAAGATACTTTTGATTTCCCTTGGGTGCAATCGGACAAACACGTGAAACGATAACCTTAAAATGAGTGTTCGGACGGAACAAACTTTGGCTGACATTGAGACAGCCACCTGTAACTTGGATGCCCAAATCGCTTCAACTGGCGCCACAGCTTTGGCCGCTGGGTGCGCGCCCACGGAAGCACAGGCACCATCGACAGCAGCAACTGTCGTTTATGCTGCCCAAGACTTTATTGCGTCTACTCCAAGGCATTTGCCCACAACTTCGCATATAGACCGTCAGGCAGTCGGGCACCACGCAATCCTTCACCCCCTCGTATTTTTCATTGGAGTCAGTAGGCATTCGAGCAGTTGAACCCCTTTCCTCCAAGGAAGACGAACGGTCTCTACGAATCATGGAGTCTACAACGAAATACCTTCCACAAAAAAAGAGATGGGAGACAGGCCTTTTATGGAAAGACGACAATGTCAAGCTGCCCGCGCGAATTAAAGCAATTTCTCATTAGTACCATCGCAGATTACGAACGCAAAGGCTACGTAAAAAAGCTTGAAAGTCACGAGGCGTGGCGCAGTGATAAATCTTGGTATATTCCAATTTTTACGGTTACTAATATTAATAAAAATAAAACTAGGCTAGTGTGGGACGCGGCCGCAGCTGTTAATAATGCATCGCTAAATTCTTTTCTCCTGAAGGGCCCAGATCTAACAAAGTCTCTTGTAGGTATCCTTATCCGCTTTCGAGAGAAGCCAATTGCCTTATGCGGGGATATTCGTGAGATGTATCACCAGGTACTGGTAAATGAAGAAGATCAAGCTGCGCAGAAGTTTTTATGGCGTTGCGGAGACACAACGAGGGATCCCGACATTTACGTAATGCAAGTGATGACATTTGGGGCATCTTGTTCGCCTTCGTCAGCCAACTACGTAAAAAAAAAGAATGCTGAGCGATTCCGGAGTCAACACCCTAATGCGGTAGATGCCATCATCAAGAACACCTTTGTAGATGATTGGCTTCAAAGTGCGCAAACAGAAGATGAAATGATACACCTTGCTTCGATTGTACGTATGATACACGCCGACGGCGGATTTGAAATGAGAAGTTGGAAATCGAACTCGTCAAATGTGCTACATGCTTTGAGTGGACAATCTAAGCAGGACGACAAATGTATTGAGACCCCAGGCACAAATCAAGAAAAGGTTCTTGGAATGTGGTGGTCTCCAACTGATGATGTGTTGACATTTTCCGAGAAGTTTTCCAAAGAAATTTTTAATGAAAATAAATCTCCCACCAAACGTGAGATTCTACGCGTTATAATGACAATCTTTGACCCGTTAGGTCTATTAGGATTCTATCTTATCTACGCGAAAATACTGAAGCAAGAGATTTGGCGCTCAGGTGTCACATGGGATGATACCATTAAGGTAGAACAAGAGCAGAAGTGGTGGATTTGGGTACGCCGTGCGCGTTCCTCGTTGCTATTCGCATGTCAACTTCACTAAAAAAATTGAGCTGCATGTATTTGTTGATGCGAGTGTGGACGCTTACGCAGCAGTGGCATATTTACGCGCAGCACAAAATAAAAGATTTGCCTGCAGCATAGTGGCATCAAAAACACGGGTGGCGCCATTGAAGCCTGTGTCTATCCCTAGACTGGAGTTAATGGCTGCGGTTCTTGGTTTGCGATTGGCGAAATTTTTATCAAATGAACTTTCTGTTTCTCTCGACCGAAGAGTTTTTTGGTCCGACTCCAAGAACGTATTGTACTGGATAAGATCAGATGCCAGAAAGTTTCAGCAATTTGTGGCAGTACGAGTAGGCGAAATATTGCAAGATTCTCTGGTCGAGGAATGGAGGTGGGTTCCATCATCAGAAAATGTGGCCGACGAAGGAACAAAGTGGTCCAAAGAGCCAATATTAGACTCTGGTACTCGATGGTTTAAAGGACCCAACTTTTTAGCGCTGTCAGAAAATCAGTGGCCAAAAGGGAATCTCGATGGAGAGCCGGAACTTATGTTCCACGTCGAACAGAAGCAGAAATTGCTGTCAAGTCTGAAAATTATTAGCCCTGACCCCCGGCGTTTTAGCAAGTGGGAAAGACTCCGAAATGCCCAAGGCTATGTTTTACGTTTCCTTAACAAAATTGCATTCAAATCCGTGCAATCAATGATGATGTTTAAGTTGCTGAGCAAACTAGATATAGAAGGATACGAATACACTATAATTCGTAACTGTCAAGAAGAAGTGTATTGTGAAGAAATTTCGCGCCTGCTTGCAGGAAAAAACGTTCCTTCTAACAGCAATATCTACAAATGCTCCCCTATTTGGACGAGTATGGTATTTTGAGAGTGAGAGGTAGAATCGACGCGATTAAAGGCGTAAGTTTTTCAGTAAAGCGACCTATGATAATGCCCCGCCATCACTAGGTGACACGTCTCATAGCTGATTTCTATCATCGTAAATTTTATCACCACCACATCGAAATCGTCGTGAATGAAATGCGTCAAAGGTATTGGATACAAGGCTTGCGAGCAGTAGTAAGAGACACAGCGAAAAATTGCCAATTGTGCCGAAATAATCATGCAGCCCCGCATCCTCCAGAAATGGGAAATTTGCCAGTAGAAAGACTTGACGCCTTTACTCGCCCGTTTGCAAACACAGGTATCGACTATATCGGCCCAATTGAAGTTGTAGTTGGACGGCGACGTGAGAAACGGTCTTCACATGCCTTACAGTGCGCGCAGTTCATATCGACCTGGCGACGTCACTTTCGACCGACTGCTTTTTGCTTATAATAAAACAATTTGTTTCTCGTCGGGGTGTGCCAGCGTGCATATGGTCAGATGATGGTACTAATTTTCGCGGGGCTAGTCGCATATTAGAAGATGAAATAAAAAAATTATCTCCCAAAGAACTCGAAGGCCGTCGTCCGGACATTAAATGTAAATTTATACCACCTGCGGCTCCGCATATGGGAGGTTGTTGGGAAAGAATGATTCGTTCTGTGAAATCTTTACAGATGGACATAGTAAATCCAGCAAATTTACGTGAAGAAATACTTAGAGCAGCTTTAGCAGAAGTGGAATTCATTTTAAACTCCCGACCGCTTACTTACGTCCCGCTTGATTCGCCGGAAGCTGATGCGATAACGCCCAATCATTTCCTTCTAGGAAGTTCAAGTGGAGAAAAGACACTCTGCTTTGAGGAAACTGATCATTCGGTATTAAATAAGAATCTTCGACTCTCTGGACAAGTGGCCGATCAGTTTTGGAGAAGATGGTTAAGGGAGTACTTGCCTTGGCTAACTAGGCGAACCAAATGGTTCGACAAAGCTATGGACACTATACGTATTGGAGATGTTGTGATCATGGTTGATGAAAACGTTAAACGAAATACTTGGAAGAGAGGAATCATTGTAGATATAAATAAATCGGCGGATGGTGAAGTACGTAGTGCTGTGGTCAAGACTAATGAAGGATTGTATACCAGGCCGTCCGTTAAGCTTGCAAAGCTTGATGTGCGGGGTGAACCACGCTCAGCGGAGCAGAACGAAGTTCCCGGAGGAGGGTATGTTACGCCGCTTCTCGTTTAACGCCGTCGTACGAAAGTAATCGGCATCGCCTTTACTGGTCCGCTTTGTGCTTGTTCGTCCCAACTCAGCTGTCAATTAAATATACAACACCTATATTCGCAAATGTAATTCTTTCTTTTGGATTTCAACTTTGGTAGATGAAAGGTGTGCCTTAGCACGAGAAATACAAGTGTAAGAATTGTTTTTGTTATTCATAACTACATGTAACATAAATTATTTAAATAAATATTGATTTTAGCATTGTTACCAGCAATTGGATTAGCTGAAAATACGTTTTCTTTCATTCGCTTCGCGCCACCACAATATTCTAAAATACTTTGAATGAGTGTTCGGACGGAACAAGCTTCGGCTGACATTGAGACAGCCACCTGTAACTTGGATGCCCAAATCGCTTCAACTGGCGCCACAGCTTTGGCCGCTGGGTGCGGGCCCACGGAAGTACAGGCACCATCGACAGCAGCACCTGTCGTTTATGCTGCCCAAGACTTTATTGCGTCTACTCCAAGGCAATTGCCCACAACTTCGCATGTAGACCGTCAGGCAGACGGGTCACCACGCGATCCTTTACCACTACGTACTCGATCGGGTATTTTGCGCAACGAAAAACCTAAGAAACGTACACGAACTGCACGAACAAGCATTGCCAGCGACATTGCGAATGCCGAAAGTCAACTGCAAGTTAGGTGGGGCGCTAGCTCTGGAAGCTATGTTCATAATTTAATTCCGTCACCTTAAAACAACTAATGATGAAGCCACTCTATAATTGAGAAATCAGTTGTCAGGAATGGGGTTGCATAACAAACCTACTGGCAGTATATTTCATCAGCCGTCTCTGACATGCGGTACGTCGCAAAACATATGTTCACCTCTTCAATCGACCAGTTGCAGCTTCGCACATAATTTTCTCACGACAGCTGGGACAACTAGCCATAACTGTTCCAACCAAATGCATGCAACTGCTCGTTCTGCTGGAATATTTTCAGGGAATGTACCAACTCCCACTAGTGCATTTAGCGGATGTAGCGTATCAAATGCGTTCGCACCTAACCTCACTCCTGTCTTCAGTATGTCTGACGGGCGTCTGGGGAATTCGTCTTCCTCCTCGCGTATACAAAGTTTTGACGTTCATCCCAACCATTTTCACCTTGGCATTCCGGCAGCTTCATCTCATTGTCCGAGAAATTCGTCACAAACATTTGTCGGTAATCAGCTAAATGGGTTTCATAACTCCGGAGTTCGTTCTAGCCACCAATTTCCAGTAATATCACTTCATAATCCAACATATAATTTCACCGCTTCTTGTAATGATCATCTTTATAGGATAAATCGGGAGGACGATATAACCTTGTCTACATCCGATATTTCTGCGCGACATGTAATTTCAAAAGATCTACCTATCTTTTCGGGTAACCCAGAAGAATGGCCGGTTTTCATCACCAATTATCAACAATCAACTGAGCGCTGCGGTTTCACCCACCAGGAGAACCTCATTCGTCTACAAAAGTGCCTGAGAGGACAGGCCTTAGAAGCTGTACGTGGAAAGCTCATGATGCCCAGCACTGTGCCATTTGCAATTGAAACATTACGCATGTTATATGGTAGGGCAGACATTATACAACAAACATTGCAAATAAAGTTAAGGCAATATCCAGATGTTATTTTTATTATTATTTATTTTTGGCGCGTACACTATATAGCTCAGTGTTTGGCCGAGCTTCTCCTACCATTTGTGGTGTGCGTCTTTATTTTTTACCACAAATGTTCTGCTTTTTCATGGCAGAAATACCCTCGCACTGTGTTGCGGCTAGTGGAAAAGTAACTTTTTTCCGATTATTTTTTTCAGTGTTTTTAATAATGCAATTTTGTCACAGACATTCCAAGTAAACAAAAAATACATAAAGCTTATTTTTATGTTAGCCCGTTGATTTTTACTTGATTTTAGAAGTCAAATATACAAAATTTTCACGAAAAGAGGGGATTTCAGGGCTGTATTCAAAATGATCTCATTTGATTTTGGTGACAGATATTTTGATTCGGAAAAAAAATCTGCTTTCGGACAAGTATCTTCTGTAAAAAAAAGGAATGTTGTTTGAGACATTTTCATATGCACCTTTTTTAGAGCGAAAACCCGACTAAAGGTCCATTTTTCCTTTAAATTTGGGTTAGGTAAGCAATATCTAAAAAGTCCCAGAGAGTCCCAGTTCCAGACCACTACAGAAATGTTACATAATTTGTTTTCCACGAACTGTGAAAAAATCAGCTGCCCATACCTGCCCTCCTGGGAGTTATAGCGATTTTAGTATATCACTCTCAGTATTTATTCCATAGAAATAGAACGGAAATTCTCGGAATCACTTATTGAATAATTTAATCATATTGGTTTTCGGTTTCATATTGGTCCGCATGTGTGTCCGTCTTTATATAGTGTTTTCTTTTAGCTTGTGGTGGTACCTTTCTCTCTCTCTGTTGTTTTACTATTTTATTCTCTCTCTTTCGCTCTCTCTCTCTCCCCATTTGTTTTTACGTCTAGGTAGGTGGGTGAAAAGTCTGCTTCAGTCAAACTACAATCTCTTTTGGATCACACCGCGAATAGAATACTGGAATCCCAATCAATTGACCACCTTCAAGCATATGCAGAGAAAGAAATGTTATTGATTAGCAAATGGGGTATGGATGGATCTTCAGGACATAGCCAGTATAAACAAAACTTAACTGACAATACAGCAACTGATAGTAGCTTGTTCACTATATCTATGGTTCCTTTAGTTCTTTCATGCAATAAAGAACAAGTATGGGAGAATCCAACCCCATCATCAACTAGATATTGCAGACCAATCAAGTTTGAATATGCTAAGGAGACTGCAGAGTATACAAAGCAACAGGACGATCTCATGAAAGAACAAATAAATAGTATACACGAAACGATTATCAACCTAAGCGGATTACAATTTAAAGTAGAACATAAATTGGAGGAAACAATGGTTGATGGAAAAGTCTGTAATTCTTTATCAGATACCAAGTCTGCAGCAACGTGTTACATTTGCCACGCAAAGCCCAGTGGCATTATATGCCACCAACTGTCCACAAGGTTCTTATTCATGGAGCTGAAATAATTCGTTCATTTTTGGTCCCCATTGGCCAACTATCAGAAGAAGCATTGGAAGCAGGAAACAAGGCTTTACCATGCGAGGAAAGCATCAAGAAAAGACAATTGTGAAGACATATTACATTATCTGCTCGCCAATTCTGATCCCGCAATCACAAGTAGGAGAATACTGAAGGAGAAGAAACACCTGGAATTATCAGAGGAAGCAATGAACTTATTGGTAGATGACTGATAATTTGTAATTTTTCTGTAGAATGCAATAAAATATGCCTGTGTTATAAAATAGTATCTTCAAATTTTTTTTTATTCTACATCTACTCTAGCACTCCACAAAAATGAGCATAACTCTCTTAAAACTGAAGCTATTCAGTATCCAATTAAAGCTTTTATTGCCACCTTTCAAATAAGAAATGAAATAGATTTTGGTTTTATATAAAATTTCAGAGTTTTTCAACAAATATCGAAAAATCATGAAAATTTGACGTTTATAATTCTTGTTCGGACCACCCTATACTTTATTTAAAAAACTAATCATAGGGTATTTATCAGAAATAAAAGAAGAATTAAAATAATTTTTTTTTGTAAATTTTTCGAACAACTTTTTTTTTTTTTTGACTTTTGTTGAAAATTTGACCCAACAATTTTTTTCGGTGTGAATTTTTTTCACTCATTCTGTTTGGGATTTCATTCTGACCAATCTGTAGAAGTTTCTCATCGATACAATTAAAATTACAGTTTAGGCAATATGATTTCCAAAAAATTCCGGTTTCGCAACACTGTGCCTCGGAGGTTTGCCATTGCCTGCCGAGGGGTGACCGCTATTAGAAAAAACTTTTTCTATGATTAAGATTTTGCTTGCCCTGACTGAGATTCGAACCTCGAACTCACCGGCATATCGAGTTATAGCACGCACCGCTACCCACTCGACCACAGCGGCCACTCGACCACAGCGAATGTTAGGATGAATAAAATGGAGACTTTAATTAATTTCGCATTAGCTGTTCAAAATTACAGAACAACTATGCAAGCTATCGGTTTGGAAAGTTATTTGAATGATCCGATGTTGCTAAATGATCTGCTGACAAAACTGCCCTACGACCTTAAACTTGATTGGGGACGCTATAGGTTAATGCATCATCGGGTTGACATTATCGCCTTTGACGAGTGGTTGTTTGCTCTTGCCACTTGTGCTAGTCAGGTTACGCCTATCGGTCACTCGATTGTATCTTCGTATCGTGTAGAAGAGAAGAAAGGTAGTCGCAAGCAGCAACGCGAATTGCTTATGACACATGATTTTGCTGAGGGCGTCAGCGAGCGCATGGAATGTTCAAAATGCCTCGATTCTCATCTGTTGGCAGATTGTAGTGAGTTTTTAGCTATGAAAAGGGAGGCTAGACGGGATTTCGTTCGAGAAAACAGATTGTGTATCCGCTGTTTCAAACGGCTTTTCGTTAGATATTGTAATTCTAAGAAGAAATGCGGGGTTGACGGCTGTCAAATGGCTCACAACCCTTTTTTGCATAGCACACATAAAATCGGCGTTGACACTCATACAAAAACAGCTAAGAAAATGGACGCTAAGAATGGGACGACCTCATCCGTTTTATGTCACCTAAAGGGTGGCAAACGCACACTGTTTCGTTATATACCTGTGTCGTTGTTCGGCAAACACGGGGTGGTGAATACGTATGCCTTTGCTGATGAAGGGTCGGCGTGTACACTGATTGAGCATAGTTTAGCAAAAGAGCTAGGTCTGGATGGTCCTCAGGAAGAGCTTTGTTTAAGATGGACTAGTAATATAACCCAAAATGAAAAAGAATCGAAGACAGTCAGGGTGAAAATATCTTCGCAGAAAAGAGGAGCGCGAGCTTTCTTTCTAGAAAACGCACGAACGATTGCGAAACTAAATTTGCCACTAAAATCTCTTGAACTAAATGATATATCAGATCGGGATCATTTAAAGAATCTACCAGTTTATCCCTATGAAGCAGTGCAGGCGCGAATTCTAATAGGGTTAGACAACATTAAAGGCTATAAGCCTCTTGAGATTCGGCAAGCGGATGATGACAATGTAATTGCCGCCAGGTGTAAGCTGGGGTGGTCGGTATTCGGCCGAAACAATAATTACGAACAGAATCCGTTGCGGGTGTTGCACATTTGTAACTGCAGCGCAAATAGCCGTTTAGAAGAGCTCCTCCAGTCGTATTTTTCATTGGAGTCAGTAGGCATTCGAGCAGTTGAACCCCTTTCCTCCAAGGAAGACGAACGGTCTCTACGAATCATGGAGTCTACAACGAAATACCTTCCACAAAAAAAGAGATGGGAGACAGGCCTTTTATGGAAAGACGACAATGTCAAGCTGCCCGACTCCCTCCAAATCGCCTGACGCAGGCTACTGTGTTTAGAGGCAAAAATGTCGCGGAACCGCGAATTAAAGCAATTTCTCATTAGTACCATCGCAGATTACGAACGCAAAGGCTACGTAAAAAAGCTTGAAAGTCACGAGGCGTGGCGCAGTGATAAATCTTGGTATATTCCAATTTTTACGGTTACTAATATTAATAAAAATAAAACTAGGCTAGTGTGGGACGCGGCCGCAGCTGTTAATAATGCATCGCTAAATTCTTTTCTCCTGAAGGGCCCAGATCTAACAAAGTCTTTTGTAGGTATCCTTATCCGCTTCCGAGAGAAGCCAATTGCCTTATGCGGGGATATTCGTGAGATGTATCACCAGGTACTGGTAAATGAAGAAGATCAAGCTGCGCAGAAGTTTTTATGGCGTTGCGGAGACACAACGAGGGATCCCGACATTAACGTAATGCAAGTGATGACATTTGGGGCATTTTGTTCGCCTTCGTCAGCCAACTACGTAAAAAACAAGAATGCTGAGCGATTCCGGAGCCAACACCCTAATGCGGTAGATGCCATCATCGAGAACACCTTTGTAGGCTTCAAAGTGCGCAAACAGAAGATGAAATGATACACCTTGCTTCGATTGTACGTATGATACAGAGTTTTTATATACTTTTGTGAGAGGACGTGTTTTTGTGTAAGCTCTCAAAAAGTGATTAAATTTTGGTGATATTTGTGGTAATAAATTTATAATTTCCACCAAAAGTGCAGTGAAAAAGTGCGTCTACGTGGAGGCTGCAAGTCCCACTTCTGGAGGTAGAGGACTTTTTACTGTAAGTGTTTATTTTCCAGTTTTCTTTCAGGCGAGATTTGTTTTTTCAAAGTAGCAAACGAAGAAAAAACAAAAGGCTGAATCGCGCCAAATCGGGCTGAAAACAGCTGTGCGAGTGGAGTAAGTTCAGCAAAGTGGTCCAATAAGCCAAGCTTTATTGAAACATCCTGTGCCTAATAAAGCCGAGCTTAAATAGCGGAGACACACACCCCCTACCGGCGTTGTTCTTAAATCGCGGTAGGTGGCGCTGAGATCGCCACACAGTGGGCAGAAGCAACTAAATTAGAAGTAAAAGTAGTTGAATACGTTTATAAATATATAAATAATTATCTAATTATAATTATTAAAAATAATAATAATTACTAAATAAATAATAAAATAAATAATAAATAAATAGCATATAAAATAGCAATAAATATAACGAGTTACAGTAAATTAAAGTTAAATTAAATAAATAGTAAGCAATTTAATAGGAAATCGATAAATATTAATTAATAATCAATTAATAAATAAATTAAAAGAAATAATAGCAAAAATTATTAAAAAATAGAAGCTTGCTTAAAATTAAAATGAGTGTCTCCCGGTCGCCCCCGGCAGGGCGAAATAATAAGGGAGTTTCGGGACCCCAAATAACCGGGAGTGAGTCATCCGAAGTAGGAACGACTCTCAACGTTTTTGGAAAGCGTCCTAGGTTGATGAGTTCGCCTCCAGAGATTTGTCCGGTGCCCAAAAATGTTTGTCTGACTCAAACAGATTATCAGCCATCAGCATGGGTTACCCTCGGAGCAAAGATTCGCGAGCTTGTTGACATGCTGGAGGATGGAAAAAGAAGATCCATCCATCAGCCCATGCGCGATGTTATAGGCGAACTCTCTGCTTTGTTTGAGAAAGCGAAACCCCCAACTCCGAAAGAAAAAACAAATACCGGGAGCCAAACAACCACGGTAAACCACTCTATTCGGCGATCTCAAAGGGGAGTCACAGACGCGTCATCACAGCCAAGCGTTCAACCCAGCAAGAATATGGAAGGAGAGGAGAGGGCAGATTGGCAAACCGTAGAAAGGAGGAAGAAGTCAAAACCTAAGCACCCACGGCCAGATGCTTTAATAATAAAGGACCGTGGGGGAAGGTCTTACGCAGACATTTTGCGGGCTGTCAGGAACGAGCCAAAGCTGAAACACGTAGGAGAGATGGTAACAAAAATAAGGAAAACCACCAATGGGGACTTACTCATTCAGCTGGAGAAACCAACAGACTCGCACACTTCCGAGGTACAGCGAGCTGTCGAAGAAGCGCTTGGCGAAAGCGTCTCTGTCCAGACTCTCACCTCGCAAATTGCGTTAGAGGTTAAAGACCTGGACGAAGTATCAACGAAAGAAGAGATTTGCGCCGCTTTTGAAAAAGAGTTCGAGGGGATAAAGTTTAAAGAAGACGCAGTAAAAATCTATGCGAAAGGCATACAGTGGTACGAAGACAGCGACTATACTTCTCCCAGCTGCAGCCGCAAATAGAGTAATAGCAGCAGGAAAAATACGTATAGGATGGGTGGTTTGCCGAATTCGGCAAAAAACACAGCCGATGCAATGCTTTAAATGCTTAGAGTTTGGACACGTAGCACGAAACTGCAGATCTCCACACGATATGAAGGGATCGTGTTTCAACTGTGGTGACTCAAGTCATATGGCCCGTGATTGCAAGAAAGAGCTGAGGTGTGCCATTTGCACGAGGAAAAACTTGGCAGATTTGAAGCACAGAACAGGTGGAAGAGAATGCCCTTGTTATGTACAGGCAGTACAGGCAGTACAAAAGACACGTAAAGAATGAAGGTTTGCCAACTAAATCTAAACCACTGTAAGGCGGCACAGGAATTGCTGCAGCAGTCGGTATTAGAACTGGATATCGACGTAGCTCTACTGAGTGAACCATACAAAGTGGTCGACTGTCAACTATGGGCCAAGGCCAGCGCAGGGCGATCAGCGGTATGGAGTTGTGCCCAAAAACCACTCCCATTAGAAAAACTGAAATCGGAAGTAGGCTTCGTCTGCGTGAAAATTGCTGGCATCATACTGTACAGTTGCTACATACCACCTAGTTTCAACCTCGAGGAGTTTGAAACAATATTAGATAACTTGGTCACCGATGCTAGAACTAGAACGCCGGTTGTAATCGCAGGTGACTTCAATGCATGGGCCCAAGCATGGGGAAGCCGTAAAACAAATCCCAAAGGCAGAGCGCTCCTGACAGCTCTTTCGACCCTAGAAGTGGTGCTATTAAATTCCGGAAGTAAAGCTACATTCAAAAAAGACGGAAGTGAGTCTATAATAGACTTAACATTCATAACTAGTAGACTATCCCGAAATGTCCATTGGGAGGTTAGTGACGACTATACTCACAGCGATCACCAAGCAATTATCTTCACTATAAACGAACCAAAGCAAACAGGGTCTTGCACCGAAAGGAGAACAGTGGGCTGGAAAATCGACTCTCTAGATGAAGAAGCGCTAAAAGTTATGATGTCTGAAGTAACCCTAACACAAGGAGCTACGAATATGGCCAACAAGCTCATGACCACCATAGCAAACGCCTGTGATGCTTCAATGAGGAGAAGAGGAAGAAACCCATCGAGCAGACGTCCCTCAGTATACTGGTGGAATTCCCAGATAGCAGATGTTCGTCAACAATGCAATAGAGCAAGGCGCGACTACCAAAGGGCCAGAAAAACGGCCAATTATTTGGAACAACAAATACACTACAGGGCCAAGCGAAAGGAATTAAAGCAAACCATTAAAGCGAGCAAGAAGAAGTGTTTTCTCCAGCTTTGCGACAGTGCCGAACAAAACCCTTGGGGTATGGCATACAAAGTGGTTACTAAAAAGCTACAGGCATCTGTCCAGCCGCAGCTCACAAGCGCCGACCAACTGGGTATAATAGTAAGCAAACTGTTTCCAGGCCAAAAAGCATTCAGTAGAGAGATCCTCTCCCATGCTGAATGCAAATTCCCCCAGATCACCGCTGGAGAGGTGCTGCTTGCGGTTGATGAATTTAAAGACAGAAAGGCCCCAGGCCCTGACGCAATTCCGAATAAAGTTCTTAAACTAGCAGTGAAAGCGAATACTGAGGTTTTCGTTCACATGTTTAACGAATGCTTTACAGAGGGCGTATTTCCGAAAATATGGAAACGCCAGCGGCTCGTTCTACTACCAAAGGCGGGAAAATCTCCTGGGGATTCCTCTGCATATCGACCAATATGTATGCTTAATACAACAGGGAAGCTTCTGGAACGCATAATTACCAATAGAGTTACAGAATCAATGGAGGCGAATGGAGGACTCTCCGAAACACAATTTGGATTTAGAAAAGGGCGGTCCACAGTTGATGCAGCCAATTTCATAAAAAGAATAGCAGAAGATGCGATTAGCGGTGAGAGATGGAGATGGGGCTCAAAAGAATATTGTTTAATAATTACGCTCGACGTGAAAAACGCATTTAACACCGCAAGCTGGCGGAAAATAACAGAGGCGCTAATAACTTTCGATATTCCAGCATATCTCAGAAGAATCCTAAACAATTACTTGTCGGACAGACTTCTACTCTACGACACCGATGAAGGCAGAAAGAAATATAAGATTTCAGGCGGAGTTCCACAAGGCTCAGTGCTGGGTCCAACGCTATGGAACATAATGTATGATGGCATATTGAAACTACATCTACCAAAAGGGGCGAAAATAGTTGGTTTTTCTGATGACATAGCCATTGTGGTCGTAGCTAAGCACATAAAAGACATTGAAGAGAGTGCAAACAACTCGATCACTAGTGTTCAAAACTGGCTCCTCGATGCAGGTCTAGAGCTTGCACAGCAAAAAACCGTGACAGTGCTAATTAGCAGCAGGAAGATCCGAGAAGTGGCGAAAATAAACGTATGTGGCCATGAAATAGAATCAGCCCCAGATCTGAAATACCTCGGAATCATACTGGATGCTAGATTAACATTCAGGCGGCATATTGAATATGCAGTCGGAAAAGCGGAAAAAGTCGCAGTAGCGCTTTCGAGACTGATGCTCAACGTCGGAGGTCCAAAGCAACAGCGAAGGCAGTTATACGCCAATATAGTCAGAAGTGTCCTGCTATACGGGTTTCAAATCTGGGGTGAAGCCTTTAAGAAGACGTCATACGCACGCGAAGCGAAGTCTTTATACCGGCTCTGCGCGGTTAAGGTATGCTGCGCTTACCGAACTACATCGGAAGATGCTGCGTTGGTTATTGCTGGCCTATGTCCAATAGATATCCTGGCGACGCAGACGTTGGCAAGATCTGTAAACAAGGCGAATCGCCAAGCAGAAATCAAGATCTGCTGGCAACAGTGGCAATGCCGTTGGGACCAGACAGATAAAGGTCGCTGGACACACCGTCTCATACCATCAATAGAAAAATGGTTAAGCCGGAAACATGGAGAAGTAAACTTCCAGTTAACCCAAATGCTTACGGGGCATGGCTGTTTTAAATCTTACTTTTATAGATTTAAAATCGATGATGACCCTTACTGCACTCTCTGCGAAGAGGACGATATCCAAGATGCTGAACATTGCTTTTTTGCCTGCACATATTTTGAAGATGAACGAAACTGCCTAAACGTACAGGTAGCGCGGCTGACAAAAGTAGAGAATTTGATCGATATAATGCTCGAATCGATCGAAAACTGGTCTGCCGTCTGCAACATGGCAAATATGGTAATATCGAAACTACGTCAGGCGGAACGACTCCGCAGAAATACATAATCTTTTAATGTCGGTTGACGGCAACAAACTTCACACCGAATCGGCGGCTCGGAACCTAGTCCGTTCCGACTGCCTGCACTAATAAAAAAAAAAATAAAAATAAAAAATGTAAGCAGTTTGGCTCTTTGGCCCTAAGCACAGCTCCCAACGAACAGCCCAAAGCGGTTACACACGGCCGGGTAGCCCGGAATCTCGTCCGTTCCGGCTACCAAGAAAGGTTAGTGCTCAATAAACTACTTTTGAGAAATTTATATATATATGTATGTTAAATCCTCAGCTATAAAATATTGTGTTTTTTCCAATAGTTCATACAAAGCAGAAAAAATCGAATTAAGTAAGTAGACGGCTCGGAATCCAGTCCGTTCCGACCGTTGCAGAATAGTTGGAAACCATAAATTTTGAAAAACCAGACGAGAAGAAGTAAAGAGAGTAACAGAGCGGCTCGGAACCCAGTTCGTTCCGACCGGCGGGCAAGGTAATCTAAAATCGTAAATTATATTAAAATGAATAGTTTATATAATAGGAGAAATACCATGTTGAGCGGCTTGGAACCTCGTTCGTTCCAACCGGCAGTCAAGCAAAAAAAAAAAAAAAAAAAAAAAAAAAAAAAAAAATGCTTGGAAATGAAACGGGGCAATTTAAACCCCCACGAAGATGTAACAAACAACAGTACAGAGGGCGGTACAAACAGACTTCACGTACGTAGAGCGTAAGCTCAAGCCATCTCCCGACGAAATACCTGACGGTAGTACCGGGGGAAATGGTACTCAGACAGTAGGAGGTTTAGTTAGGGTTAAAGTCCCACACTGACGAACCGGTGACGGTTAGGCTTTCGATGCTTCCTCCTCGTACAAAAAAAAAAAAAAAAAAAAACGTATGATACACGCCGACGGCGGATTTGAAATGAGAAGTTGGAAATGGAACTCGTCAAATGTGCTACATGCTTTGAGTGGACAATCTAAGCAGGACGACAAATGTATTAAGACCCCAGGCACAAATCAAGAAAAGGTTCTTGGAATGTGGTGGTCTCCAACTGATGATGTGTTGACATTTTCCGAGAAGTTTTCCAAAGAAATTTTTAATGAAAATAAATCTCCCACCAAACGTGAGATTCTACGCGTATTAATGACAATCTTTGACCCGTTAGGTCTATTAGGATTCTATCTTATCTACGCGAAAATACTGATGCAAGAGATTTGGCGCTCAGGTGTCACATGGGATGATACCATTAAGGTAGAACAAGAGCAGAAGTGGTGGATTTGGGTACGCCGGTTACGGTCGATATCGCACGTGCGCGTTCCTCGTTGCTATTCGCATGTCAACTTCGCTAAAAAAATTGAGCTGCATGTATTTGTTGATGCGAGTGTGGACGCTTACGCAGCAGTGGCATATTTACGCGCAGCACAAAATAAAAGATTCGCCTGCAGCATAGTGGCATCAAAAACACGGGTGGCGCCATTGAAGCCTGTGTCTATCCCTAGACTGGAGTTAATGGCTGCGGTTCTTGGTTTGCGATTGGCGAAATTTTTATCAAAGGAACTTTCTGTTTCTCTCAACCGAAGAGTTTTTTGGTCCGACTCCAAGAACGTATTGTACTGGATAAGATCAGATGCCAGAAAGTTTCAGCAATTTGTGGCAGTACGAGTAGGCGAAATACTGCAAGATTCTCTGGTCGAGGAATGGAGGTGGGTTCCATCATCAGAAAATGTGGCCGACGAAGGAACAAAGTGGTCTAAAGAGCCAATATTAGACTCTGGTACTCGATGGTTTAAAGGTCCCAACCTTTAAGCGCTGTCAGAAAATCAGCGGCCAAAAGGGAATCTCGATGGAGAGCCGGAACTTATGTTCCACGTCGAACAGAAGCAGAAATTTCTGTCAAGTCTGAAAATTATTAGCCCTGACCCCCGGCGTTTTAGCAAGTGGGAAAGAATCCGAAATGCCCAAGGCTATGTTTTACGTTTCCTTAACAAAATTGCATTCAAATCCGTGCAATCAATGATGATGTTTAAGTTGCTGAGCAAACTAGATATAGAAGGATACGAATACACTATAATTCGTAACTGTCAAGAAGAAGTGTATTGTGAAGAAATTTCGCGCCTGCTTGCAGGAAAAAACGTTCCTTCGAACAGCAATATCTACAAATGCTCCCCCTATTTGGACGAGTATGGTATTTTGAGAGTGAGAGGTAGAATCGACGCGATTAAAGGCGTGAGTTTTTCAGTAAAGCGACCTATGATAATGCCCCGCCATCACCAGGTGACACTTCTCATAGCTGATTTCTATCATCGTAAATTTTATCACCACCACATCGAAATCGTCGTGAATGAAATGCGTCAAAGGTATTGGATACAAGGCTTGCGAGCAGTAGTAAGAGACACAGCGAAAAATTGCCAATTGTGCCGAAATAATCATGCAGCCCCGCATCCTCCGGAAATGGGAAATTTGCCAGTAGAAAGACTTGACGCGTTTACTCGCCCGTTTGCAAACACAGGTATCGACTATTTCAGCCCAATTGAAGTTGTAGTTGGACGGCGACGTGAGAAACGGTGGGGAGTTCTCTTCACATGCCTTACAGTGCGCGCAGTTCATATCGAGCTGGCGACGTCACTTTAGACCGACTGCTTTTTGCTTATACTAAAACAATTTGTTTCTCGTCGGGGTTTGCCAGCGTGCATATGGTCAGATAATGGTACTAATTTTCGCGGGGCTAGTCGCATATTAGAAGATTAAATAAAAAAATTATCTCCCAAAGAACTCGAAGGCCGTCGTCCGGACATTAAATGGAAATTTATACCACCTGCGGTTTCGCATATGGGAGGTTGTTGGGAAAGAATGATTCGTTCTGTGAAATCTTTACTGATGGACATAGTAAATCCAGCAAATTTAAGTGAAGAAATACTTAGAGCAGCTTTAGCAGAAGTGGAATTCATTTTAAACTCCCGACCGCTTACTTACGTCCCGCTTGATTCGCCGGATGCGATAACGCCCAATCATTTCCTTCTTGATGTTAGTTAGGGTTGTTTCACGAAAGAAAACCATTATACGCCATTCTACGCCAACAAAAATAAAAAAAAATGTACTGCATAAGTAGATATAGAATTGTGCTCTGGTTGCACTGCTCCTCAGGTGCTGTCGCGGTAAGCGCCGGCGTTGATGACGTTGGGCGGCTGCGAGCTGCCCTTTTGCGGCTCCGATTTTCACGCTGTATGTAAAGCGGCGTGTTCTTCTCTCCCCTTACGCTCTTAAGGTCTCCAAGTCGCCGTTGAGACTATTCGCTTTGGAGTTTGTCACTCTGAGCTTCTCTTTAAGGCTGGATCTCTCCTGTCTGTTCCTTTCTCGGTGGATCCTCGGTCATCGCCCTTCTTGTGAACATTTATGTATGTACATATGTAGCTTATAGCTGTTCCCTTAATTCCGTTTGTGTGTGCAAAGTGATGGTTTCTCACCTACCGGTGTAACTCCAAAGTAGTCAGTTTTGACGTCCCTCTCATCGTCCTGCCACATAACTATCTGAAAAAAAAGGATTATACTCAATTATTAATTTTACGTTTCATTATGTATATGCCATTCTTGAAACTATTCTTACTACTAGGTACCTTTTTTTTTTTTTTTGATTTAACTTTGTTTGTTTCATTTGAGTAATTATTTTAATTGAATTTCATTTGATTTTGTTTTCTTTATTTTATTTTAGTTGTCTTTTATCTTAATTTAACACAATTTTAAACATGTTTAAGTTATATATCGTTGTATTGATATTTACTTTAGGGATTTAATCGCGCCCTTAAAGCACTTTACAAAAATGTAATTAAGCCAAACTCGAACTAAAAATCTTAGCTTATTTTCACAAAATTTAGCTTACCGTAAAGCAGGACACACAACGGCTTTCTGTAAAGTCACGGATTTTTCACATTTTTTTTTTTTTTGTATCTATTAAGTTTCACGATTGCTTCACTACGCGTTCACTCGCTTGTAAGACAACTTTAGATTTGATCTTTAGAATCAGTTACATTGGCGATCGTGCCCCGATTTGCAATATTAACGGACTTTTATTATACTTTCACTCAAACATCACACATCTACAGAAACTACGAACCGCCAAACAGGAAAGTTGGCACAAATATAAAGGTACACGAAACTTTATCGACCTCTTAACCTATAAGCGCAACAACTCCATTTTCAAACAGGAAGCCAAAAAAGCGAAACGTCTTGCATTCGAAGAGTTCACTTCTAACATCAACCCTAAAAGTAGTACGAAAAAGATTTGGGAAGATGTAACACGCTTATCAGGCCGTCGGAAACGAAATATGATTAAATATTTAAATACACCAAATGGCACAGTCAACGACCCGATAGGTATAGCAAACCATTTCGCTAAATTTTGGAGTTCTTACTCAAAAAACTCCAATTTCTCGTGCGAGTTCTTAGAGAATAAGAACCTCACCATCAACCGGCACTATGAGCCAATTGGGAAACTGAGCATTGCGGCTAAATATTTAGAGTCCTTTGTTACCATTGACGAGTTTGAGGATGCAACCGCCAACTCTAAGAGAAAAACACCTGGTCTTGATAGAGTTTCATATCCCATGTTGAAAAATACTCCTTTTCCTCTTAAAAAAAGAATTGTTGACCTGTATAATAAAATTCTCTCCCAAGGTATGTATCCACAAAGTTAGAAGATAGCAGACGCCGTTCCAATACCAAAACCTCATAAACCAAGTGCGGAAGTTTCCAGCTACCGCCCCATATCTTTACTACCTTGCTTTGGAAAAATTTTAGAGAAAATAGTAGCGAAACGAATCATGTGGTTTGCAGAGAAAAGCAAGTTGATTAGCGCCAACCAAGTTGCATTTAAAAAAGGACATTGCACGTTGGATGCTCTTTTACATTTCGAGCACACTGCGTCAACCGTCATCTCCAATAAGGGACATCTAACTGCTTTAAGTTTAGATTTTGAAAAGGCCTATGACCGTATCGGAGCACATGTTATACTCCAAGAATTAAAAAATTGGAAAATAGGCCCTAAGATATATAACTTCATTAAAGCATTTTTAAGCAATAGAAAGTTCCGAGTTAAGCTCCACAACAACTACTCAGGATGTTTCCCTTTGGAAAATGGTATTCCTCAAGGTTCCCCAATTTCCGTCACCCTTTTCATGATCGCTTTCAATAAAATCAGCCAAATTATATCTCAGTTCCCAGTAGAACACTGCATGTATGCAGACGACATCCTGATATTTTCCAAAAGATTTGATTTTGCAATTGTCAATCAAACACTTATTGAAATACTCAACCAAATTTGTGAATGGTCTCTTACATCGGGAGCCAATTTATCATTTAAAAAATGTAACACTCTACATATTTTTCGTAAAAATAATTGTAATGGCTTTAACTTAGGATATACTGTTAATATTCCAAATGTTAATACGCTGAAGATTTAAGGTCTTAATTTTGACTCTAAGCTTAACTTTAAGGATCATTGTATATCTCTAAGAAAACAGCTATTTGCGAAACTAAATATTATTAAGTTCCTTTCCTCGCAACGATCACAAATTCATCCTAAAATCCTTATCAACACAACGAAAGCTCTCCTACTTTCCGTTATTGATTACGGCCTCCCAATTTACGGACACCACGCGGGAAATTATCTAAAAAAACTTTACGCACCATATCACTCAGCTATCAGACGCAGCATCAGAGCCTTCCCAACATCGAACATTAAAAACTTACTCGCAGAGGCTGGCATGCCACATATACAAGAAAGACTTCAATTATGCACTCTACGGCTTATACCTAAAATATTTTATACCCTCAACCCTACGTTGCACAGTAAAGTTCTTCAGGCACTTAAACGAAAGCGGCATTTGAAAAAAGTATCAACCATTCACCGGGTTTTACAAAAGACTACAGATCTCCACCTCAATCTGAAACCAAGATACTTTAAAACTAGCAAGCACTCACCATGGGCTCTGCACTCTTCGTTTTTGGAAGACGAATTAATGAGTCATTCAAAGAAAACGACCAATGCTGAAATTTTTAAGCAACGATTTACGAGTCGGAAACGTCAACTTAACTCTAGCGGTTGGTCTTTCATATACACTGATGGGTCGAAGAATTCCAATAATACCTCGTATGCAGTCGTCTCTGATGATTCCAGCATCATTAGCAAAGGGCTGCTATCACCTTACTGCTCCATCTTTTCAGCAGAAGCATATGCTGTAAAAGAAGCAACCCAATGGGCAACGACATCAAAAGGCAAATTTACCATATGCACTGATAGTCTCTCAACCATAACGGCAATTCGAAACGTTCGCAATCTAAGTCCGCTGATAGTATGTATTCGAGACAAACTCATTGCATTCAAAAGTAAAGTAAAACTTATGTGGGTTCCGGGGCACTGTGGAATCCAAGGCAATGAATTCGCCGACGAGGAAGCTAGAAATGTCCCGCTTACGCCCTGTCACTACGTTGAGACGAACGAAAAGAACGATATCTTGCGCTACATATCCAACATCGTCGAAGAGCAACAAAGGGAATTATGGAACAACTACAACAACCGATACCGTCTTGTAAATCCTGACGGGACTAAAACAATCTACCCTGCAACATGCAGTACAACTGAACAAAAAATTTTTTCAAGACTACGTATCGGACATTCGGCACTTTCACATCAACACCTCCTTAACAGAAACTACTCGGTTGGATGTTATTATTGCAACAGCCCAACAACATCTACGCAGCATATCTTGGATATATGCCCAGCATTTAGCAATCTTAGAAGGGAAACTTTTTCGTTGAACACACCATCACAGCTACTAAAGGAACCTAGCATAGAAAATATATCAAGTATCTTCAAATATATCTCCATTTTAATAAATAAATAAATATTATACTTTCACTCAAACATCACACACATACATCAACATGCCTTCACATACGGATACACTCACCCATATGTATGTAGCTAGACTCATGTATCATGGTAGTTACCCTTCCATCCATGCTGGGCAACATTTATATACGAGTATGCATGGTCTTGGATACTTTTGCGCGGAGTTGCCTGAAGTGTATCTGCAACCCAAAGGCTGTCGTTACAGGTTCGCACCCGCCGATGGTGCCTTCCTCATGCAGCGTGTGCGTAAAAATTTCAAACACAGCCATTTCCTATGTCGCATACTTATGTTACTCTTCTGCGCCCAATGTGTGGCCTCGACTCACGACCTAAAGCCGGGCCTCATTGTTGTTTACTCATTGGTATCCTTTTGTGAAGCCCACTGGGTATTGAAGTACATACTTAACATATACTTCAAATAAATAGGTAAATATATACATGCGTACACATAAATAAGTAATTGAATGGATAACAATAACAAAAAAGGTATATACGGCGTATAAATAAATGGTCAGATAATTACGAACTGAAATCAAGTATGAATAAATAATTAAATATATATAAATATCTAATTAAAAAACATACAACTATATAATAATATAACTATACAACTAACAAACAACTATGTAGTCAAAAAAAATAAGGAAATAGAAAGACCAACTACACGTCATTAACATTGAACATAGCGCTACGAGACCAAAGACAAAGATTTTATTTTGCAAAAATATCCTTAGCGTGGTACACCCCGATCTTTTTTCCACCAGTATCGCCGAGTTCGTACATAGAATTCCCTATGACTTTCAGCACTATGCACTTCGGAGCCAACTTGGCGTTATAATGGTCGATTTGCGAACTTTGCTTAAAATTCCGGCGGTATACCACTTGTCCTATTTGAAACTTAACTTCTCTACTCCTCGTATTGTAAACCCTTTTACTTCGCTCGTGTGCCAGCTTGAGCTCCTTCTCAATTTTGCTGCGTATCAGACCCATCTTACCATTCGTAGTCTCACTCTCACAATCTGCATCCTTCAGTGATCCCAACTTTCGGTAAAGCTCATATGATGCAGCATGCTGTATCATAGGCATACCGAAAGTGGCATAATACGGCGACATATTATAGCAGAGTGAGCTACACTGCGCAGCGCGAAAGCTGCATCACTTATGTGATAATCCCAATTCTTTTGGTTGTTTTTTATGAATGATCGTAGGATCTGTAATACCGACCTATTGACCCTTTCTGCCGCATTACCCTGCGGTGAATAAAAGGCGGTCCTTACGTGCTTCGTTCCTTATTTATACAAGAAGCAGTTGCATGTTTCAGAAACGAATTGCTTTCCGTTGTCTGAGTGGACATATTCGGGCACGCCGAATATGTGGAAGATTTCTCTTTCAAGAAACTTTATGACATCTGCTGAAGTTGCTTTCCTGATGGGCTTCAAAAATACGAATTTTGAAAAATGATCTAGACAAACAAACACATAGACATTACCATCACACGTACGAGGATAACGACCCATAAAATCCACAAAAAGACTTTGAAAAGGCCGTTCGGTTATGTGTGGTTTTCCCATTGGAGGTTTGTGAAAGACGTTTTGTGTTTTGTTCATCGTGCAGACTTCACATTCTTTTATATATGTACATACATCAGTCACCATACCCGGCCAATAATACTTCTCGCGTATTCGTGACAAAGTCTTATGGATGCCGCCATGGCCTGCGGAAGGCGAGCTGTGAGACGCCGCTACCAGCCCCGGTCGTAACCCCGACGGAACCCAAAGCTTCCAGGTCTGGTCCGCTTGAAGCCGGTCTCACCTGTCGAAAAGCGTCCTTTTGTATACGTATCCGTCAGATACGTGTAGGTCCGGTAACTTGTTTTCGTTTTCTGTCACTTTCCTTTTTAACTCTTCATATTCGTCAGATTCAAAATATGGTGATCCTAAACAAATGTCAACTACTCTCTCGCTTGGTTTTATCTCTTCCATATCCCTCCGGGAAAGGGTGTCAGGAACAACATTTTGCGAGCTATTGCGGACCAGACAAGTCCTTTTGATTCGTAAGCCACTTCAGGCTAGCGTGATCTGTTGTGATCGTAAATGGTAGCCCTTCCACATATGGCCTGAATCTTTTAACGCTAAGAACAGCGGCATAGCATTCAAGTTCTGTAACGATGTAATTCCTTTGAGCTTTATTAAGTTTCGCTGACATGTACGCGATTGGTCTCTCATTATTGTCGTCGTCCAGTTGAAATAATACCCCGCCCACTCCGTCAGTCGACGCGTCACACTGGGTGTAAAATCGTCTATTGAAGTCCGGATGTGTGAGTATGGGTGCTGATATTAAGCTTTGCTTCAATAGTTCAAAAGATCTTCTGGCGTCGTCAGTCATGGCAAATTTTCTAATTTTTTCAGGTAGTCCTGAATGAAACGTCGGTACCAGCCTGACATGCCTAGAAACCGTCGTAACTGTTTCGGGGTCCTCGGTTCTGGAAAGTCTCTCACAGCTGCTAACTTGTTGGCATCCGTCCGAATACAGCCATCCCCTACTACGTACCAAAGGTATCGGACCGCTCTATAGCAGAACTTGCTCTTCTCTACATTTATCGTTAATTTTGCCTCGCGTATGCACCGAGCGACCTTTTCTAACAAACATATATGAGACGAGAAATCTTCAGAAAATACTAACAAATCATCAAGGTACACAAACACACATTCACTTAACGAAGCGGGTATAACCTTGTCCATAAGTCGGCACATTCTCTGTGCCGCATTACATAGCCCGAATGGCATTACCGTAAATTGATAGAGGGGTTTCCCTGGCACCGTAAATTCAGTTTTTGCTCTTGATATTGGCTCCAGAGGAATCTGCCAAAAATCTATGGCTGAGGTATATCTCGTATTATGCAATGGGTAGGCGTCTTTAATTATTCTTTCGTTTACTTTACGTGCGTCAAGACAGAGTCGGTTTTTAGTCCCTCTTATTACTAAGGATACTGGCGAGCTCCAACTACTGTTGGACTCTTCTATCACCCCCATGCTCAACATTCGGTCTAGTTCGTGATATACCAGTTTTTGAACCGCAGGCGAAATTGGATAATGTCTCTGCTTAACGGAAAGATTCCCGTCTTGCACTTCTATTGCGTGTTCTTCTATATCAGTTTGGCCTAACCCAAAGACAGCAAAAGACGGGAACTGTGCCTTTACCCTCTCAAGAGCGATTGTCTGGTCTGGTGTCAACACATGTTGTACCGCGTCACCATCAGCTGGTGCGAGCTCTGCTACCGTGTTGTGGCCCGCTCGTACCATCGCTCCTCTACTCACAACATTTAGGTCGAATGCCTTCCAAAAATCGATACCCCAATAGACTTCTTGTTGAAGGCCTGGCACTATCAAAAATTCTATGTCTCTACTCATATCATCCCATAGCACGGGCAACGTTATCACGCCTGTTACAGGGGTTTCTCCTGTTCTTATTATTAATTAAAAGGATTTGGTCTTCATTACCTTCTAAAAATTTGCTCACATTATTTCCCAGACAACCAGCTCCCGCCCCTGAGTCTAGTAACGCTAATGCGTCTTTACCGCCAATCTTCGTTTGCGCAAAAAATCTGTTGTCTCCTTTCAAAGTAACAATCGTGGACACTATCTTATCATGAATTCTTTTGTATATTTTCTTTTTCTCTCGCATCGCTTGAATCTTCCTAAAATTCCTATTTCTCTTCTTACCTATTATAGCTTCACAAAAAATAATCTTCTTGGCTTCTTCATATTCTAACTTCCTAACATGCAAATTCTTCAATTCTCGTTTCGTTCCGAACTCTATCTTCTCTTCAACTTTACTCTTTGCCTCGTTCTTTAAAATCTTTATTACTTGTTGTCCGGGTGCCCCTCCTCCTGGCTGAGAGTCCTGGTCATCTCAGCCAGTTTGCAATTTTCCTTCCCTGGTTTAAAAACACAAAATGAATTGTTTCCCCCACACGAAAAACAAATCATATCATGGAAGCTGGACTTGCATCGCGTTTCCTTCTTTTCTTCCGACGGATTCTTCGCAAAATGATCCACCGGCATCCCACAAGCGAAGCACACCATCAGGTGAAATGGGGAGGGACAGAATGAAGCAATAGTCGGATTGGAACCTGTAAGCGCCGGAGCAGAAGTCACACCATGTAGCGTCACATTTTGTGTTGTGTCATCAGGCCGCTGCCTGCGGACCACCAGTTATTCTGTTTCTGAGTGGATTTCCTATCGCTTCTATTGGTTTCGGATTGCCTGCCTCGTCGGGACAACTTACATCTGGATACACGAGCTCATTGACGCCCTTAACCCTACTTCTGTTCTCCCTAATCAATTTCTCTACTCGTCTACATTCTACCCTCAGCTCCGCTAGTGTGTCCATCTTAGACGCAAAAGTTAGGTTCGCCAAGTAGGGTTTCAAATTGCCCTTTATAATCCCCACGAGTTCCTTCTCCGGGATCCTCTTACGAAGTCTAAAAGTTAAATTGTGTATATCTCCGTAAAAATCATCAAATCCCTCTTGTGTCAACTGTTTACGCTCCATGATTTGCCGAACTATTTCGTAATCAGACTCCGCGGCTTTGAAGTGGGCCAGCAGCTCTGCCTTTAGATCTAAATATCCAAAATTTGGATTATCCGTAATTCCCCTATCTGTGCCATCGCCTTGTTGCGCTACATCGCCATTAACCGGCTCAGTTGCTCGACGTTGGCATCAGTGTAGGTCGGTCCACTGCTTTGAGCCCCAGGATCAGCAGCTTCCGAGCCCCCAAGCAGCAACCTCCTCAAGGGGTCAGCGCTCCCCTCAACACCACCATTAGTATGCGACATTTGCAGCACCTCGTCGATCTTCTTTGAAAAATTTAAACTATCTTCGGATTGGTTCGTCGAATACTGAGCTGAAAAGGACGCACCAGCTTCGCGTTCAATTCCTCCTTCAATAGAGCTAAATATTCGGGCCGCGCACCGACTGAAGTAGTCTGTGGGAAGAAAATCTGCTGGTCGCTGAATCCCTGTATCAATTTGATTAAATATCGCACCAACTACTTGATTTTCAAGAGCCCGTGTGACGCTACGCGTGACCGGCCTATCTACGCCACATAGCCACAGGCCATCAGAAACCCCTACCTCTCGATTCCCTTCAGACATCCACATGAACTTACTCAATCGCCCAATCCAAGGAAAATCCTGTCAAACGCTCAAAACCCGTATTTACCGAGACACAATTTTAAAACAAACATCCAAAACGCAAAAAAAAAATTCAATGATCGCAAACAAAATTCTCAAAAAAAAATTTTTTATATAACTCTAAATAGATCTTCAAATTCAAAGTTCAAAAAAAAATTCAACTGGTTTTTTATAAGTGTATTCACTCAAGTGAAAACCAAGAAAAATAACAAAATGAAATATAGTAGTATGTAAGTATGTATGTACTAATAATAATAACAATAAAACCAAAATGAGTAAAATAAATGTGTCTTAATAACTGCATTGAAAAATAAAAATTAAACTCACCAGAGTTTCCCCCTTTTTTTTTTTTTATATGTACATGTGCACATATACTTGTATGTGTAAAAAAGGAACAATACCTTAATGCTGTATCTATGTAGAAATATATGTATGTATTTTGTTACTTTGGCGTTTGCTGGGCGTTGCCTTGCAGGAGTCATTTCCAGGTACCACTTAAACATACCCTAAAGTCTATAGAAGGAACACGGTAAGTTGGTAGGTACATCCCCCCAGCGCTCTTCAAGATAGCACATATCGCTTCAGACTGGTCGGTGACGATGTTGCTGTCATGAAACCTGAAACTGTCCGAAAAGCGAGTAAGGATATAAAAAAATAATTAGATTGATAGTAACAAGAAATACAATTTCCGAATATAGAAAGATATGAAAGTATTGGGAAAAATAAAGATAATCGTGCTATAACGTTGGGCGCCATTGTTGCGTGACTGTATTTTTGATATTGGGCGAAGTGGCTTGTAGGCATGCTAGCGTGCCCTGGCCTAGCTCTAACTCACACTAACAAAAAGTTTGGATTCATGCCAATTTGATAAGAAAAGCGAAAGAAGACGCATAGGTTAAAGAAGAGTTGCAGAAGTAGGAGAAGGGTAAGAAGAAGAAGAACCCGTCCGGTCAGGTGGAGTCGCCCGCCCACTTTAGCAGCACCTTCTGCCAAACCTTGGACATCACACTGACTCCTCACCTTTAGTGATGTCCCCTATGCCTGACTTAGGTCCGTTGGTTAGTCATTCATCGGTCGACGTCAGTCACGTCCATTCGTAGTCATTCCCATCTGCTCTCTGACACAGTGCGCAACGCCCCGCTTCCGCCAAAGGAATTTGTACTTAGCCCTTCATTAAGCTAAAGTGTTTCAACCCTTAGAGTTTATATTGTAATTAACACTTTTTTTTGTCTTTATTCCTTTACAATTAAATCTTATCCTTACACCTCTAAACTAATCCAAAAAAAAGGTTTGTTTTCTATATACATATATGTATATATATATATATATAAATATTTCTTAATTGTAAATGGCGAATTTAATTTATAATTAAATTTCTGACTTTATGCCCTAAAAAATCCAAACATAATAATTCCTAAATTAAATTGATTTCAAATCTAAACATAATAATTCCTAAATTAAATTGATTTCAAATCAAAACATAATAATTCCTAAATTAAATTGATTTCAAATGTGAATGTATTTATTTTACTGTAGATGTTATATCTAAACAAAATTATGATGGCAAATATAAAAACCAATATATGTAAAAAAAAATGCAAAACTTAGACATACGAATCATGCTTACTTCAAGCTATTACTTCATCATTTGTAAATAAAAAAATCAATAACAAAACCATATATATATGTGTGCCTATCGCACGGGTATTTACATGTGCGTAAACCGCGGTGATTTTAAAAATACATTATCGCTACGTAAAAAAATATTGATTTGACAAAACCACTTACCTGGTCACTCCAGCAATGATGGTACCAGCATGCCGTCGCTAACCTGTGAGAAGGAGTTTACATACACAAATACATACATACACTGCCTAAGCTGAGGTTGAGCGGAATGAGACAATCAAAACCGCGCTCACTCACTCGCGATAATGGCGACGAGTGGGTCAGTTTGCTGAATTTTAATTTTACGAGTAAGCTCTAAGTAAGCAATTAAAAACAAAAAAAAAATAAGCAACCATGTAGAGTACTTAAAATACGGAGTTCAACAAAAAAAAAAGGAAATTAATAAATGGGATTAATATTAATTTTGAACGTAATAAAAAAAAAAAAATGTTGTGCAAATTAAACCGTGATAGAAAAAGAATATTTGCGAATTAATAAGTAAGTGAGCAAAAAAAACAATCTTGTACATATATCCACATATGTATGTATATAAACCAAATGTAATGCAGGATTGGGACCGGAGGGCTTAATTTGCAGGCAAACATGTGCCAAAAGGTTAAATGTTCATAAACGATATGTATGAATTAATTAACTGACGTTATGGTTGTTTCACGATAGAAAACCATTATACCCCTTTCTACGCCAACAAAAATAAAAAAAAATGTACTACATAAGTAGATATAGAATTGTGCTCTGGTTGCACTGCTCCTCAGGTGCTGTCGCGGTAAGCGCCGGCGTTGATGACGTTGGGCGGCTGCGAGCTGCCCTTTTGCTGCTCCGATTTTCATGCTGTCTGTAAAGGTTCAATTAGAGGTACCATACCATAACGCCATAACCATAATCGTCGTCATAACCATAACCATATTTAAGCAATCGATTAGTGGTGCCATAACCATAAACAGCTGATATTTGCAATAAACTGAAAGTAAATAAAAATTTAGTAAAGTATGTAAAACGCGGACGCAAAATATAAATTAAAACTCATCAAAACAAAATAAACTGCACACGAAGAACAGAAATATCACAATAAACAAGGCGAATCAGCAATCATTTGTTTATGGTTACGGCAAAAACCAAAATTCAGTTGGTCGCTATGGTTATGGTTATGGTTATGGCGTTATGGTATGGCACCACTAATCGATTACAGTGTAACCCATAAGGTTGGTTGGATCAGCTGTTTTCTATGGTTATGGTTATGGCACCTCTAATTGAACCTTAAAGCGGCGTGTTCTTCTCTCCCCTTACGCTCTTAAGGTCTCCAAGTCGCCGTTGAGACTATTCGCTTTGGAGTTTGTCACTCTGAGCTTTTCTTTTAGGCTGGCTCTATCCTGTCTCATATGTAGCTTATAGCTGTTCCCTTAATTCCGTTTGTGTGTGCAAAGTGATGGTTTCTCACCTACCGGTGTAACTCCAAAGTAGTCAGTTTTGACGTCCCTCTCATTGTCCTGCCACATAAATATCTGAAAAAAAAGGATTTTACTCAATTATTAATCTTACGTTTCATTATGTATATGCCATTCTTGAAACTATTCTTACTACTAGGTACTTTTTTTTTTGATCTTTATGAATTTTTTTATATTTTTAATTTTTTTTAATTTTTTATTTTCTTTAATTAATTTAGTGATATGGGCATGTTTATTTGTTCAACTGATGAACTTGCTTAGTTATAACTGTGCACACATTCACACACATGACCTCTTGCATTTATATGGGCAATTCACTTTGTTTCTTTTGATTTAACTTTGTTTGTTTCATTTGAGTAATTATTTTAATTGAATTTCATTGCATTTTGTTTTCTTTTTTTATTTTAGTTGTCTTTTATCTTAATTTAACACAATTTTAAACATGTTTAAGTTATATATCGTTGTATTGATATTTACTTTAAGGATTTAATCGCGCCCTTAAAGCACTTTACAGAAATGTACTTAAGCCAAACTCGAACTAAAAATCTTAGCTTATTTTCATAAAATTTAGCTTACCGTAAAGCAGGACACACAACGGCTTTCTGTATAGTCACGGATTTTTCAGTTTTTTTTTTTTTTTTGTACTAAGTTTCACGATTGCTTCACTACACGTTCACTCGCTTGTATGACAACTTTAGATTTGCTCTTTAGAATCAGTTACATTGGCGATCGTGCCCCGATTTGCAATATCAACGGACTTTTATTATACTTTCACTCAAACATCACACACATACATCAACATGCCTTCACATACGGATACGCTCGCCCATATGTATGTAGCTAGACTCATGTATCATGGTAGTTACCCTCCCATCCATGCTGGGCAACATTTATATACGAGTATGCATGGTCGAGATACTTTTGCGCGGAGTTGCCTGAAGTGTATCTGCAACCCAAAGGCTGTCGTTACATGGGTTCAAAATGTTTTATCTTGAATGGATGGATATTTGAAAAAAAAACATTATGAAACTGTATTTATTACTAAAGAGTGAAACTTCTTTTTTAATTTTTGTTAACTTTGGCCGATTTTTTTATCACGTTTATAAAAAAATACATAAATATAAAACACTTGAAAAAAATATAAAAAATACGAACTTTAGTATTTTTTATATTTTTTTCAAGTGTTTTATATTTACTTACCAAAATATTCGATGCAATTGAAAATTTCAGCTGACTGTTGTGGTCGAGTTGGTAGCGGTGCGTGCTATAACTTGATATACCGGTGAGTTCGAGGTTCGAATCTCAGTCAGGGCAAGCAAAACCTTAATAACAGAAAAAGTTTTTGTAATAGCGGTCACCCCTTGGCAGGCAATGGCAAACCTCCGAGGGTATTTCTGCCATGAAAAAGCTTCTCATTAAATACATCTGCCGTTCGGAGTCGGCTCAAAACTGTAGGTCCCTCCATTTGTGGTATAATATAAAGACGCACACCACAAATGGTAGGAGAAGCTCGGCCAAACACTGAGCTATATAGTGTACACGCCAAAATTATATTATATATATATTGTAAATTCACAGCGAATGCGCATAAGTAAGTACTACCATAAAAATCACTTTCGACCTTTTCCTTATTTATCCTAAAACTTTTGCATGTATTTATATTATATATATGTATGCGTATAAATTAATAAAAAAAATCTTCATATTTAAGGGATAATTTTTATACCCGAGCGTACTTGTACACAAGGGTATTATAACTTTGTTCGCATAACGGTTATTTATAACAGCAAAAAATAATCGAGATAGATATACTAAAATGATCAGAATGAAAAGAGGAATCGATTTAGCCCTGACTGTCTGTCCGTCCGTCCGTCCGTCCGACGGTCTCTCCGTGGTTACAATAACTTCAGTAAAAATTGAGATATCTCAATGAAATTTGGTACATAGATTGCTCTTTGGACAGGGTAGGTTGGTGTTAAAAATGGTCAACAACCTCGCCCACCTCCCATATAACGGAAATTTTTGAAAAATTTGAACTAATTGCCACGCCCACTTATGACAAATTTTCTGTATCTCAATAACAGTATTAGTTATTGTCACAAAATTTGGTGGACATATTTTCCATGATATCGCTCTTATTATTGTAGAAAATTTTTGAAATCGGATCATAACCACGCCCACCTCCCATAGAAAAAGAAATTTTTGAAAATGCAAAAGCTTCATTCTATTCGGTATCTATTACAACAAATTGAGTGAAATTCGGTATTTGAAGCGACTTTGAACTAAGAAGTTAGGTATTTATGAAATTTTGAAAAATGGGCGTTGCCACGTCCACTTAAAAAACATATCTGTATCTCAATAACGGTGTCAAATATGACGTATGTTGGAACAATTTTCCGTCATCCCTTGTCAAATTTAGTTTTGTGTAAAATATCGTCACCAAATTTTGTGAGCAAATTTTCCTCAATATCGCTGTTATCATTGATTAAGATTTTTGAAATCGAACCATAACCTCGCCCACCTCCCATATAACGAAAATTTTGAAAAATGCAAAAACTTCCTTCTTTCTTTATCTATTGGAACATATTGATTAAAATTTTATATTTAGAGAGATATTTAATTAAGAAACTTGATTTTTATGAAATTTTGAAAAATGGGCGTTACCACGCCCACTTATAAAAAAAGCGCCGTATGTATCGCAATAACGATGTAAGGTAGGTCACAAAATTTGGTGAACATATTGTCCTTAATATCATTAGCATCACCGTCAATAATTTTTGAAATCGGACCATAACCACGCCCAACGGAAATTTTGGAAAATGTAAAAAAACTTCGTTTTTCAGTATTTATTGGTAGAAATTGAGTAAAGTTTAATACTAGCAGCGATTTGAAACAAAGAAACGGGGTTCTTATGAAATTATGTTCCCCGCCCATACAAAAATACATCGCGAGGGTATGTAAAAATCGGTTTCGCCCGAATTTAGCTTTTCTGACTTGTTAAAGGATAATTTCGTTGCCGACTACTCTAATAATTTCTGTATATCGCTCAAAATAAGTTTTAAAGCTGAAAACGACCTTTCAACACTATCTTGTGTTGCAGGTACGCTGTGCACAATTGTGACTAATTGACTGAAGTGTGAAAATGCCGCCTACGTTTATCAGTTTAAATCTCAAAAATTCTTCAGTTATAAAAAATGGTTATTGTGCTTTTATTTAATATTTATTTTTTGTTCAACTCTGAAATAAAAACGCAGGTCAGTGAGTGTTAAGTTAAACTGACAATATCACAATTACTTTTAAACGATAAATAAAACTTATACTATTACTTCTACCGCTTTGATGTTGTTGTTTTTTCTCTATTTCCCAATAAGGGTGAGCCTGCCTAACAAACAAATATAAATATACAAAATTTGTACACATAACAACTATACAGTCAAGTTAAAATAGCGGAGGAACAGTCGCACTTGATTGTAGTGAGTTGTAAAGGAATAGGAGAAAATAACAACAGCTCACACAGCCTAAGCTTAGCTCAGCCTGTTGAGACGCTGGCTTAAGTGTTGCGTGGTGGCGCGGGTTCGACTCCCGCGGAAGCCGTGAAGAAACAAGTGTGATGAGGAAATTTGGTGATTTCCGAAATAATACTATAACTTCTACCGCTTTGGTGTTGTTGTTTTTTCTAAAATTTTACCCAACAAAAGTTGGCTCATTTAAAAAAAAAATGGAATAAAAAAAACTGACAAGGTTAGTTTTATTTTACAACCGCTGGGTAAGTTTTATTTCTTGGCAAAAAATTTAACTCATTTCATAAGTGTTATTTATTGATAGAAAAATAAACGCAGAAAGTAAATATTATTAAGTGAGCAAACAGAGCTTATGAGATAATTCTTAAATTTGATATAAAATCTAAAAATCATAAAATTTAGGATCATTTCACGAATGAAAAGATTAAAAAAAAACGATCATTTTGATATTCTACATTATACATTTTCAAACATTTCGTCATGCCGACTTTTTCAAACATATATTTAATCATAACAGTTATTTGCGGTCCCTGATTACAATTATAGAATTAAAAAAAACGAGCAATATTTATTTATTTATTTATTTATTATAATTAATGTAATATTTAAAAAACATACACTAATATTTAAAGGTACTAGCTGCCAGGGCTATCGACCTTTGGTCTAATTAACATATAGTTGTTAAATTAGTTATTTAAAGTTATAGTAAATGTTGAATTTGAAGTTTCCAAATATAATCGCAAATCGATTGAATGTTAATAGAAGTTGGGTTACGTAAAAGTTCCAGAGGATTGTTGCTGCCAAATATTAAGCGACGGGTGTTAACCAAGGTTGGACAATGTAAGAGGATATGCAGAATTGTCAATGGTGCATTGTTACAAAAACGGCATGTTGGTTGTTGCTCTTTACTAATAATGTGTTGATGTGTCAGCTTTGTGTGCATAAGACGGAGTCTGATGAAAACTTTCAGCGTAATGGCTTTATCGGTGGGTGGAAGGCTAATTGGTGTCATATTAGGGTTTATATCTTTGTATTTGTGTTTATAGTACTGCCATTTCGAATTTTTATTGGTTTATTGCTTCTTGGAGTATAAATTGCGTTGAATTCGGCGTAAACATGTAGGTTGGCGTTATGTTGGTTTTTTTGGCCAGTTCGTCGGCAGCTTCGTTACCGCGTATACCTCTGTGACCTGGTGCCCACATTAGCTTGACTCTATCACATAATGCGATGAGGTGTTGCTGTATCAGCTTAATGCTACGGTTGGTAAAAACGAGCAATAAAAGGACAGCCTAAATAATAAAAGATACGCACGATTTCTGCTGCTAAGGGTCGTATTAAAATATATAAAATATATTGCAAATACTATAATAGTGGTGCAGCTTTTTTAACAAATTTGATCAGAGAGCTTATATTTTTGCATAGCAGTACGTAATGGCTGCTTCTTCAATTTAGTTTTTGGACTGGTAATTGGAAGGAAGCATTTTCGCTCTTAAATACATAATGACCGGACATTTTGATGACAAGGCAATATGTGAATTTTACCAGCATACTCGACGATGAGTCATATCGATCAGTTTTTACCCAAGACTGAGTTATATAGTTTATTATTTTACGTTCACTATTACTATTATTATCAATACAATTATTGTGGAATTTGAGAAGAGCTCGAGGTTTTCAAAATCCTTGATTAACAGCCACAGGTGCAAAACAGGCAGCAAAAGTTATGTAGCTATGAACTGAGAAATTTTGGTTTCCTCTGAATGCAGATTAGTCGCCGTTTGGATTATCATACTTCGTGAGTATGATTATCTTTAACTAGAAAAAAATTATGTTGCCCTTATTCATAAGTTGATAACTTTCTTGATTTTCTTAGATTTTTATGCTTTGGACCCGTTGGAAAATATACTTTAAGAGGCATACAGAAGAAATTTACCAGCTGACGGACTTATACAATGAAAATTGGCACTTTTTTCGAATTTACCAACCTTCGTTCTCAACTGCAAAATTTTACAAAAATGTGTCTGGCAACAAACCTACCACCCGCGCTGAAATCGCTGACCAACTTCGACGAAAATCTGAAATGAAAGGAATAGGAGAAAATGCATTACATCAAGTTTGTTGACTGCTCAATTTGATAATGACTGTGCCAGCTTTAGCAGATTCCTGCGAGATGTCATTTAGCGTTTAACGAAGATTGAAAAATTATTTTCGTTCACAAATGATTCAAAAATCATCTCACCCATACGGCGCTCATAATGAAATAACAGGATCTTTGGACTGAAAAGATCGAAAAGCAACTTACGGAAAATTTAAAAAAAAATTATTTACAACTTGAATTTTTCATAATTCTAAAAATGATAGAAGAATATTTTAATACAAAGTACTTGGTACATACAGAATAAAGAATGTTACAATTTTGGTTCGAGTTTGCCCCACCACCCTCCCACCCATTAAAATATGGATAACTCCTACTTTTATTTGACGAGTATGCAGTGTCCATACAGTACAACTGGTAATTTTTAGATAACTTGTAGAGTCTCAATTTAATTGCGAACACATCTGTCGACTCGTCTGTATCGTCATGCTGACAAATAAATCTTCAACTTCACAGTGCAGAACATGTGAGGCGAAAATTTTAAAATTCGTTTTTCGGTTACGCATTTCAGCCAAGAAATTGCCTTGCTCTGCGTGTAGCATAAGATAGGGTTGTATCGCCACGGAAGTCTTTTTTATAACGACTTCAACATTTTTAGCGTCCCCTGTGCGAAAAAGTATCCAACTTGAAGCCGACCTGAACCAGAGAAATTTGAATTTGCGAAAATCGGTTGAACGTTTACTTAGAATCAGGATTCCGTAACAAACCCGACTTTAGCACAGGTTTTTTGATACCTTTATTTGTTCCTCATATCTGTGACGTGTGAAAATAAACTAACAAGCTGAATGGCGGTGTTCTTTAACCGCGATGATAGGGTTAAAAATTTTAAATCAATGATGGAGAAAAAAATCAAATTAAAAAAAACCATAATAACCCTTCTGATCTAAACGTGGTCGATCCTAAAAAGTTGACTAAGTCGAAGATAGCGAGAATTAAGGTGACAAAGAAAGCCACTTAAGTTCTTTTATATTTTGTTCAACAATTTATGAATTTTCTAAGCATCTAAAAACATTATAGCAACAAGTTTTCTTATTTATTTTACCGAAAAATGTCTTGGCTCACTTATCCCACCAGGCGAAAGACAACCAAACGAAAATTTGTGTCGTGCCTCCAGGAAGAATCGTTCGTCCTTCGGGAGAAAATTCAAATCTGCATCCCTCTTACCTCCCATCTTCCTTTCGAATCAGGATATAAACTTTAGCTGAATATAATTTTTTCCCTTGGAACGAAACGTTTTACAGTAAGAAATTAGTGCGACTCACGTGAACATTTTTGGCAAACATTATGTAGCTATAAGTTAAAAAATTTAGTAATGGGTTTGGGCTCGAAAATATTTAAAACCCCCAACCTCCCTGGATCCGCCCCTGTGTAAGAGTTTTTATTTGATTTTTACTTTTTATGTGATAAATTGCAAGTCCATGTGCGCCACTTGTTTTTTCGTTTAAATCTTACTAATAGTTTTAATTATGTTTACTAAGTCAATCAAATAATCCAATCCATTTCTAAGCTGCTAAAACAATAAAGAAAATATTAATTATGAATGTGAATCAAATTGGCCCAAAATGCTTTATCTTGAATAAATGGATGGATATTTGAAGATAATAACATTATGAAACTGTATTTATTACTAAAGAATGAAACTTCTTTTTTAATTTTTGTTAACTTTGGTCGATTTTCTTATCACGTATAGATTTTTTGATATGAATTTTTCTATTTCTATTTTATATTTATTGGCTCTGTTTATAAAAAAATACATAAATATAAAATACTTGAAAAAATTATAAAAATATGAACTTTGTGCAAAACTTACCAAAATATTCGATGCAATTAAAAATTACAGCTGACTGGTGTAAACACTCACTGCGCATAAGTAAGTATATAATATAATATAATGATATAATTTTGGCGCTTACACTATATAGCTCAGTGTTTGGCTGAGCTGCTCCTACCATTTGTGGTGTGCGTCTTTATATTATATCACAAATGGAGGGACCTACAGTTTTGTGCCGACTCCGAACGGCAGATGTATTTAATGAGAAGCTTTTTCATGGCAGAAATACCCTCGGAGGTTTGCCATTGCCTGTCGAGGGGTGACCGCTATTACAAAAAACTATTTTTATGATTAAGATTTTGCTTGCCTTGACTAAGATTCGAACCTCGAACTCACCGACATATCGAGTTATAGCACGCACCGCTACCAAATCGACCACAGCGGCATAAGTAAGTACTACCATAAAAATCACTTCGACATTTTTGACTAACAAATCATCAAGGTACACAAACACACATTCACTTAACGAAGCGGGTATAACCTTGTCCATAAGTCGGCACATTCTCTGTGCCGCATTACATAGCCCGAATGGCATTACCGTAAATTGATAGAGGGGTTTCCCTGGCACCGTAAATTCAGTTTTTGCTCTTGATATTGGCTCCAGAGGAATCTGCCAAAAATCTATGGCTGAGATATATCTCGTATTATGCAATGGGTAGGCGTCTTTAATTATTCTTTCGTTTACTTTACGTGCGTCAAGACAGAGTCGGTTTTTAGTCCCTCTTATTACTAAGGATACTGGCGAGCTCCAACTACTGTTGGACTCTTCTATCACCCCCATGCTCAACATTCGGTCTAGTTCGTGATATACCAGTTTTTGAACCGCAGGCGAAATTGGATAATGTTTCTGCTTAACGGAAAGATTCCCGTCTTGCACTTCTATTGCGTGTTCTTCTATATCAGTTTGGCCTAACCCAAAGACAGCAAAAGACGGGAACTGTGCCTTTACCCTCTCAAGAGCGATTGTCTGGTCTGGTGTCAACACATGTTGTACCGCGTCACCATCAGCTGGTGCGAGCTCTGCTACCGTGTTGTGGCCCGCTCGTACCATCGCTCCTCTACTCACAACATTTAGGTCGAATGCCTTCCAAAAATCGATACCCCAATAGACTTCTTGTTGAAGGCCTGGCACTATCAAAAATTCTAGGTCTCTACTCATATCATCCCATAGCACGGGCAACGTTATCACGCCTGTTACAGGGGTTTCTCCTGTTCTTATTATTAATTAAAAGGATTTGGTCTTCATTACCTTCTAAAAATTTGCTCACATTATTTCCCAGACAACCAGCTCCCGCCCCTGAGTCTAGTAACGCTAATGCGTCTTTACCGCCAATCTTCGTTTGCGCAAAAAATCTGTTGTCTCCTTTCAAAGTAACAATCGTGGACACTATCTTATCATGAATTCTTTTGTATATTTTCTTTTTCTCTCGCATCGCTTGAATCTTCCTAAAATTCCTATTTCTCTTCTTACCTATTATAGCTTCACAAAAAATAATCTTCTTGGCTTCTTCATATTCTAACTTCCTAACATGCAAATTCTTCAATTCTCGTTTCGTTCCGAACTCTATCTTCTCTTCAACTTTACTCTTTGCCTCGTTCTTTAAAATCTTTATTACTTGTTGTCCGGGTGCCCCTCCTCCTGGCTGAGAGTCCTGGTCATCTCAGCCAGTTTGCAATTTTCCTTCCCTGGTTTAAAAACACAAAATGAATTGTTTCCCCCACACGAAAAACAAATCATATCATGGAAGCTGGACTTGCATCGCGTTTCCTTCTTTTCTTCCGACGGATTCTTCGCAAAATGATCCACCGGCATCCCACAAGCGAAGCACACCATCAGGTGAAATGGGGAGGGACAGAATGAAGCAATAGTCGGATTGGAACCTGTAAGCGCCGGAGCAGAAGTCACACCATGTAGCGTCACATTTTGTGTTGTGTCATCAGGCCGCTGCCTGCGGACCACCAGTTATTCTGTTTCTGAGTGGATTTCCTATCGCTTCTATTGGTTTCGGATTGCCTGCCTCGTCGGGACAACTTACATCTGGATACACGAGCTCATTGACGCCCTTAACCCTACTTCTGTTCTCCCTAATCAATTTCTCTACTCGTCTACATTCTACCCTCAGCTCCGCTAGTGTGTCCATCTTAGACGCAAAAGTTAGGTTCGCCAAGTAGGGTTTCAAATTGCCCTTTATAATCCCCACGAGTTCCTTCTCCGGGATCCTCTTACGAAGTCTAAAAGTTAAATTGTGTATATCTCCGTAAAAATCATCAAATCCCTCTTGTGTCAACTGTTTACGCTCCATGATTTGCCGAACTATTTCGTAATCAAACTCCGCGGCTTTGAAGTGGGCCAGCAGCTCTGCCTTTAGATCTAAATATCCAAAATTTGGATTATCCGTAATTCCCCTATCTGTGCCATCGCCTTGTTGCGCTACATCGCCATTAACCGGCTCAGTTGCTCGACGTTGGCATCAGTGTAGGTCGGTCCACTGCTTTGAGACCCAGGATCAGCAGCTTCCGAGCCCCCAAGCTGCAACCTCCTCACGGGGTCAGCGCTCCCCTCAACACCACCATTAGTATGCGACATTTGCAGCATCTCGTCGATCTTCTTTGAAAAATTTAAACTATCTTCGGATTGGTTCGTCGAATACTGAGCTGAAAAGGACGCACCAGCTTCGCGTTCAATTCCTCCTTCAATAGAGCTAAATATTCGGGCCGCGCACCGACTGAAGTAGTCTGTGGGAAGAAAATCTGCTGGTCGCTGAATCCCTGTATCAATTTGATTAAATATCGCACCAACTACTTGATTTTCAAGAGCCCGTGTGACGCTACGCGTGACCGGCCTATCTACGCCACATAGCCACAGGCCATCAGAAACCCCTACCTCTCGATTCCCTTCAGACATCCACATGAACTTACTCAATCGCCCAATCTAAGGAAAATCCTGTCAAACGCTCAAAACCCGTATTTACCGAGACACAATTTTAAAACAAACATCCAAAACGCAAAAAAAAAATTCAATGATCGCAAACAAAATTCTCAAAAAAAAATTTTTTATATAACTCTAAATAGATCTTCAAATTCAAAGTTCAAAAAAAAATTCAACTGGTTTTTTATAAGTGTGTTCACTCAAGTGAAAACCAAGAAAAATAACAAAATGAAATATAGTAGTATGTAAGTATGTATGTACTAATAATAATAACAATAAAACCAAAATGAGTAAAATAAATGTGTCTTAATAACTGCATTGAAAAATAAAAATTAAACTCACCAGAGTTTCCCCCTTTTTTTTTTTATATGTACATGTGCACATATACTTGTATGTGTAAAAAAGGAACAATACCTTAATGCTGTATCTATGTAGAAATATATGTATGTATTTTGTTACTTTGGCGTTTGCTGGGCGTTGCCTTGCAGGAGTCATTTCCAGGTACCACTTAAACATACCCTAAAGTCTATAGAAGGAACACGGTAAGTTGGTAGGTACATCCCCCCAGCGCTCTTGAAGATAGCACATATCGCTTCAGACTGGTCGGTGACGATGTTGCTGTCATGAAACCTGAAACTGTCCGAAAAGCGAGTAAGGATATAAAAAAATAATTAGATTGATAGTAACAAGAAATACAATTTCCGAATATAGAAAGATATGAAAGTATTGGGAAAAATAAAGAAAATCGTGCTATAACGTTGGGCGCCATTGTTGCGTGACTGTGAGCTCTAACTCACACTAACAAAAAGTTTGGATTCATGCCAATTTGATAAGAAAAGCGAAAGAAGACGCATAGGTTAAAGAAGAGTTGCAGAAGTAGGAGAAGGGTAAGAAGAAGAAGAACCCGTCCGGTCAGGTGGAGTCGCCCGCCCACTTTAGCAGCACCTTCTGCCAAACCTTGGACATCACATTGACTCCTCACCTTTAGTGATGTCCCCTATGCCTGACTTAGGTCCGTTGGTTAGTCATTCATCGGTCGACGTCAGTCACGTCTATTCGTAGTCATTCCCATCTGCTCTCTGACACAGTGCGCAACGCCCCGCTTCCGCCAAAGGAATTTGTACTTAGCCCTCCATTAAGCTAAAGTGTTTCAACCCTTAGAGTTTATATTGTAATTAACATTTTTTTTTGTCTTTATTCCTTTACAATTAAATCTTATCCTTACACCTCTAAACTAATCCAAAAAAAAAGGTTTTTTTTCTATATACATATATGTATATATATATATATATAAATATTTCTTAATTGTAAATGGCGAATTTAATTTATAATTAAATTTCTGACTTTATGCCCTAAAAAATCCAAACATAATAATTCCTAAATTAAATTGATTTCAAATCTAAACATAATAATTCCTAAATTAAATTGATTTCAAATCAAAACATAATAATTCCTAAATTAAATTGATTTCAAATGTGAATGTATTTATTTTACTGTAGATGTTATATCTAAACAAAATTATGATGGCAAATATAAAAACCAATATATGTAAAAAAAAATGCAAAACTTAGACATACGAATCATGCTTACTTCAAGCTATTACTTCATCATTTGTAAATAAAAAAATCAATAACAAAACCATATATATATGTGTGCCTATCGCACGGGTATTCACATGTGCGTAAACCGCGGTGATTTTAAAAATACATTATCGCTACGTAAAAAAATATTGATTTGACAAAACCACTTACCTGGTCACTCCAGCAATGATGGTACCAGCATGCCGTCGCTAACCTGTGAGAAGGAGTTTACATACACAAATACATACATACACTGCCTAAGCTGAGGTTGAGCGGAATTAGACAATCAAAACCGCGCTCACTCACTCGCGATAATGGCGACGAGTGGGTCAGTTTGCTGAATTTTAATTTTACGAGTAAGCTCTAAGTAAGCAATTAAAAAAAAAAAAAAATAAGCAACCATGTAGAGTACTTAAAATACGGAATTCAACAAAAAAAAAAGGAAATTAATAAATGGGATTAATATTAATTTTGAACGTAATAAACAAAAAAAAATGTTGTGCAAATTAAACCGCGATAGAAAAAGAATATTTGCGAATTAATAAGTAAGTGAGCAAAAAAAACAATCTTGTACATATATCCACATATGTATGTATATAAACCAAATGTAATGCAGGATTGGGACCGGAGGGCTTAATTTGCAGGCAAACATGTGCCAAAAGGTTAAATGTTCATAAACGATATGTATGAATTAATAAACTGACGTTATGGTTGTTTCACGAAAGAAAACCATTATACCCCTTTCTACGCCAACAAAAATAAAAAAAAATGTACTACATAAGTAGATATAGAATTGTGCTCTGGTTGCACTGCTCCTCAGGTGCTGTCGCGGTAAGCGCCGGCGTTGATGACGTTGGGCGGCTGCGAGCTGCCCTTTTGCTGCTCCGATTTTCACGCTGTCTGTAAAGCGGCGTGTTCTTCTCTCCCCTTACGCTCTTAAGGTCTCCAAGTCGCCGTTGAGACTATTCGCTTTGGAGTTTGTCACTCTGAGCTTTTCTTTTAGGCTGGCTCTATCCTGTCTCATATGTAGCTTATAGCTGTTCCCTTAATTCCGTTTGTGTGTGCAAAGTGATGGTTTCTCACCTACCGGTGTAACTCCAAAGTAGTCAGTTTTGACGTCCCTCTCATTGTCCTGCCACATAAATATCTGAAAAAAAAGGATTTTACTCAATTATTAATCTTACGTTTCATTATGTATATGCCATTCTTGAAACTATTCTTACTACTAGGTACTTTTTTTTTTGATCTTTATGAATTTTTTTATATTTTTAATTTTTTTTAATTTTTTATTTTCTTTAATTAATTTAGTGATATGGGCATGTTTATTTGTTCAACTGATGAACTTGCTTAGTTATAACTGTGCACACATTCACACACATGACCTCTTGCATTTATATGGGCAATTCACTTTGTTTCTTTTGATTTAACTTTGCTTTGCTTTGCCTTGCTCTGCGTGTAGCATAAGATAGGGTTGTATCGCCACGGAAGTCTTTTTTATAACGACTTCAACATTTTTAGCGTCCCCTGTGCGAAAAAGTATCCAACTTGAAGCCGACCTGAACCAGAGAAATTTGAATTGGCTAAAATCGGTTGAACGTTTACTTAGAATCAGGATTCCGTAACAAACCCGACTTTAGCACAGGTTTTTTGATACAAATCTGCCTCGTGTGGTCGCATCCCTCTTACCTCCCATCTTCCTTTCGAATCAGGATATAAACTTCAGCTGAATATATGTAATTTTTTCCCTTGGAACGAAACGTTCTACAGTAAGAAATTAGGTTGGTGTTGTCCGTTTTTTGCGGTATCTATTAAAGCAAATTTAGTGAAATTTTGAACTAAGAAATTTGGTTTTTGTGAAATTTTGAAAAATGGGCGTTGCCCCGCCCACTTATGATAAATTTTCTGTATCTCAGTAACAGTATTTAGTTATCGTCACAAAATTTGGTGGACATATTTTCCATGATATCGCTATTATTATTGTGAAATCGGATCATAACCACGCCCACCTTCCATATAACGGAAATTTTGGAAAATGCAAAACATTAATTTTTTCGGTACCTATTTAAACAAATTGAGTGAAATTCGGTATTTGAAGCGACTTTGAACTAAGAAATTAGGTATTTATGCAATTTTGAAAAATGGGCGCTGCCACTTAGTAAAAATATCTGAATCTTAATAACGGTGTAAGGTATCCTTACAAAATTTGGTGAACAAATTTTCCTCAATATCGCTGTCATCATCGTTAAAAATTTTTGGAATCGGACCATAACCTCGCCCACCTCCCATATAACGGAAATTTTGAAAAATGCAAAAATTTCGTTCAATCTTTATCTATTGGAACATATCAATTAAAATTTTATATTTAGAGAGATATTTAATTAAGAAACTTGATTTTTATGAAATTTTGAAAAATGGGCGTTACCCACTTATAAAAAAGGGCTGTAGGTATCTCAATAACGATGTAAGGTATGGTCACAAAATTTGGTGAACATATTGTCCTTGATATCATTAGCATCACCGTCAATAATATTTAAAATCGGACCATAACCAGTCCCAACGGAAATTTTGAATAGTGCAAAAAACTTCATTTTTTAGTATTTATTGGTAGAAATTGAGTAAAGTTTAATACTAGCAGCGATTTGAAACAAAGAAACGGGGTTTTTATGAAATTATGTTCACCGCCCATACAAAAATACATCGCGAGGGTATAAAAAAATCGTTTTCGACCGACTTTAGCTTTTCTTACTTGTTAAAGGATAATTTCGTTGCAGACTACTGTAATCTTTACTGTAGATCGCTCAAAATAAGTTTAAAAGCTGAAAACGTCATTTCAACACTATCTTGTGTTGCAGGTACACTGTGCAAAATTGCACACTGGCCTATAATCGAAAAAACTTGGATAGAAGATTTTGTTTGATTTTGATGAACATTTTTTTTCTGGAATTTTTGGGGCCGCTAATTACGAATTTGACATTTATTACAAAAAAAAATGGCGGATACAAAATGGCGGACAAGTTTTGAGAATACAACTCCGATATGCACAAAAATTAATATTCAGGGTTTTCAAAGGTTGCTGATTTAGAAACCAACAGTTGTTATAAGGAAAACAAAATGGCGGATACAAAATGCCTGACATTGTTTCAAAAAACCACTCCAATTTTTGTGAAAAACTTCGTAAGATGGTTTTACAGGTTGTTAATTACAAATGACCGCTTTGGTTGAGTGGGTAGCGGTGCGTGCTATAACTCGATATATCACTGGGTACGAAGTACGAATCTCAGCCAGGGCAAGTAAAATCTAAAATCATAGAAAAAGTTTTTTCTAATAGCGGTCACCTCTCGACAGGCAATGGCAAACCTCCGAGGGTATTTCTGCCATGAAAAGGCTTCTCATAAAATACATCTGCCGTTCGGAGTCGGCACAAACTTGTAGGTCCCTCCATTTTGTGGTAAAATATAAAGACGCACACCACAAATGGTAGGAGAAGCTCGGCCAAACACTGAGCTATATAGTGTACGCGCCAAAATTATATTTTATATATGTATTCTTAAATTTCAGCATCGACTTCGAATACAAGTTTTTGTAAATATAACTATACTCATTATCATCACAGCTAATTTAAACGTTCGCGTTAATTGATTTTTATTTAAATTCACAGAGGGAAAAAATCAACCACAACGTTGTTGAAAACGATTTTTTCAATCATAATAGGAACGATTCGGCGCCAAATGTAAAAATAGTTAATTTCAACAATGAAATGATTAATTTTTAACAACTGTTTGTTGATTGTTTTTTAACTATTTCGTGGTTATTTTTACCAATATTATAGTAAACTTTACCATATCCTGTTGATTTTTTTAACTATTTCATGGTTATTTTTACCAATATTATAGTAAATTTTACCATATCCTGTTGATTTTTTTTAACTATTTCATGGTTATTTTTACCAATAATATAGTATATTTTACCATATCCTGTTGATTTTTTTAACTATTTCATGGTTATTTTTACCAATAATATAGTAAATTTTAACATATCCTGTTAATTTTTTTTAACTATTTCATGGTTATTTTTACCAATTATATAGTAAATTTTAACATTTAATAACAAAAACAAATTTGTTCATACTTTTTTATTAGTTCACAAAACTTTATTTAAATAAATGTACATAGTTTAATATAATACATTTAATACAAAAAAAAGTATACATTAATATTATTATACAAACAGTAAAAGTATGAAATGAAATACCAATTTGTATCCGAAAGACTGTTTGAATGAAGGCCATTCCTTCAAAAAAGCTGAAGATGTTTGTGAATTTTTGAAATCTGCTCTTCTTAATTTAAAACATCTCTTCCACACATCTAGAAAGATATTTTGCGAGGATCTCTTCCGGACAACCACAACCCGCCAAGACGACGGAAGATACGTAGTGAAGTTACCCTTTAAATCGGATTTTCCTGAAGTATTAGCCCTCGGTCACTCCCGGCCAGCCGCACAACAGCAATACCTCAGCATAGAAAGAATAGGAGAATATTTAACTATGGACCACATGTCAGCGGTTTCACCCCGGGAAATAGTAAAAAACTAGGTGGACCCGTGCGCGCCTTGCGCAACAAAAAAAAACAAAAATGGTTTGAAACCTTTTATTAGTCCAGGTCCAGGATTTTTCAAACCTTTTTCGAAAATTTTGAAGTTTCCTTCATACAAACTTACATATGTCGAATTTCTGAAAATTTGAGAAAAAGCAATATTTAACTTTTTTTTATAAATATGACCCAATGACGACAAAACCATCAATCAGAAGTAATAGATATACATGTATGTATACGTTTTTAGCTATGTTCGATATGTACATGTGTTTATTAACTTAACATTTTTTTACAAAACTTCCTTAAATACAATATTCGACGTAAAAATAAATTCATTTTCAATTTTTTGCTTGAATGTCGCTTGGGCTGGAAAAGTGATATCTTCGAATCGCCTGACTCTAGAAAAGGCCATATATAACTGTCCATGTGAAAATACTGGGCTAGGTAAATATAAACCGGCTTTATCGAATGTTTGACCTTGGGCTTTGTTTATAGTCATAGCGAAAGCGACTTTTAAAGGAAACTGTTTTCTAGTCATCTGGAAGGGTACAGTTGGATCTGAAGGAGTTAGTTTAACTCGCGGTGTGATAGCTATTGTAATGTTTTATAGTCGAAGGTTCAGCAAAGAAGAAGGAATATTCTTTATTTCATAATGCATGTAACGTTAAAGCTAATTGCGAATGTCAGTGTATAGATACGTACAAGAATGACAAGAATCCGCGTTGCCACATAGTGTGCTTAACATCTACTTACATGTATACTCAACAACTCCCTCTTAAGGATAATTGTATATATATTTATGTGTGTACATCGAATTGTAATATTTTTGTAATTCATAATTTAATTTAATAATCAAAAAAGAAGTCTGATGAGGAAATGTGGTGATTTCCGAAATAGTACTATAACTTCAACCATAAAAACTGTTGTTGTTTTTTCACTAACAAATCTTCCATAAACTGGCCTTGAGCTCAATAAAATTATAAAATATTAACATTTTAAGTACTAGGCCAACAGAAAAATGAACAAACATTGTATACAAGGATGAGCACGCCTTAAAAATGCATAAAATAAAGAATTTGCAAAATAAAAACACAAACAACAACCACACAAACAAGTTAAATAGCGGCAGATCAGTTGCTCTTGTTTGTAGTTGGTTTGTTTAAGGAAGATGAAATAAACACAACAGCCAACTCGGCTAGCGTAGCACAATAGGTAGCGTATTGGCTCTGCAACTCCGAGCTCCCGGGTTCAAAGCCTGAGAGAAGTGGTTATGAAAATTAAATTAAAAATAATTTAATTTAATAATCAAAAAAGAAGTCTGATGAGGAAATGTGGTGATTTCCGAAATAGTACTATAACTTCAACCATAAAAACTGTTGTTGTTTTTTCACTAACAAATCTTCCATAAACTGGCCTTGAGCTCAATAAAATTATAAAATATTAACATTTTACTAGGCTAAAAGAAAAATGAACAAACATTGTATACAAGGATGAGCACGCCTTAAAAATGCATAAAATAAAGAATTTGCAAAATAAAAACACAAACAACAACCACACAAACAAGTTAAATAGCGGCAGATCAGTTGCTCTTGTTTGTAGTTGGTTTGTTTAAGGAAGATGAAATAAACACAACAGCCAACTCGGCTAGCGTAGCACAATAGGTAGCGTATTGGCTCTGCAACTCCGAGCTCCCGGGTTCAAAGCCTGAGAGAAGAGGTTATGAAAATTAAATTAAAAATAATTTAATTTAATAATCAAAAAAGAAGTCTGATGAGGAAATGTGGTGATTTCCGAAATAGTACTATAACTTCAACCATAAAAACTGTTGTTGTTTTTTCACTAACAAATCTTCCATAAACTGGCCTTGAGCTCAATAAAATTATAAAATATTAACATTTTACTAGGCCAACAGAAAAATGAACAAACATTGTAATTAATTTTTATAAAATACGATTAAATAAAAGCACCCCGCTAATAAAAACATGGTTTTGCATGTAGAGCTAACCGCCACCTTTAAAACGATACCTTATTTATTAATATTAGTTCCAAATGAGAGCAGAAAATTAGGAACTAACACAAAAAGACCTTACAGAAATAATATATATGATGGGAAATACCACTCATTCTACTTGCCGCATCACGCTGTCATCAAACCCGACAGCAAAAGCCTTTTCCTTTTTCCATTTGAACAAACGTTCTCGGAATTACGCTCGTTTTCCAACGGACGTTATAATATCCCTTATGTTATCAACTGATAGGTATTGCAGTCGTTCGAATGTTACGTCGTTTTCTGCCAAAAAATTAATTTAATGATCAATATTCACAATATAATTTTTTTATTTTAATTCTTAAAGACAGATGTGCCCGCAACAAAACCAGAAACAACAAGCAACATATTAAATAAATGTGGGAATATCTGCTTTATGATAACGGTATCTGTTCACTGTTTGTACGTACATACTAGCGTCACTTATGCTATAGTTAGTTTTCACATTTCAATTGCATTATTTCACATTTTAATTGCATTATTCACAATGTTAATTATTTATAACTCGATAGTAACCAACTTACCTTCTAATGTTGGCAGAAGATATGCCATCCCCCATTCACTTAACAAATTTACCCGCAGCTCGTCCATATTACACACTTCACAAACGTCAACAGCACTTTGTGGTTCTTTATTCGCAACTTCGTAATAATACAAACAAACAAACGAAATGTGTATACGATCACGATTATAGTTTTAGCGTCACATAAGATCAACCAATAAATAGTAGCATTCTACCATAAATTGGTAACTTTTACCAATTCATTGTAGAATATATTATTGATAAAATAATCAACCAATAAATAGTAACATTCTACCATAAATTGATAACTAAATTTTTAATAAAATAACCAACCAACAAATAGTAACATTTTCACCATAAGTTGGTAACTTTTACCAATTCAACCTAAAATATATTATTGAGAAAAGAGTAAACTCTACCATAAATTGGTAAATATTACCATATAATTGTTAAATAATTCATTAATCAACATTGTAAATTTCTATCAACTGCATGGTTGTTTTTACGTGGTTCTGTTTTCTCTGTGTTGACATCTCCAAAAAACAACAAGTTCAGATTTATGGCAAAAATCCATCATTTGTTGACTATTCCCACTCTAGTAACCTATGTACCTACATACATTGACGATTTCAAATAAGTTAGTTGACTGTAGTATACAATTTTTCGTATCAATAGTTGAATATTGTGAAATACTTCTGTAGTATGTCTAATTATGCAATTGTTTACGAGTATAAATGATGGTATTGTTACAATATCTATTTATGTATATAAAAATGAATGTTTGTCTCTATGTCCTTTATAGGCGTCAAAAGTACCCACCCGATTTTATTGAAATTTTTACGGTAGGTGCATATAATCACTTTTGCGAAAACCCAGCGCTCTTTTACTTTGTGAAGAGACGCCCCCAACGCTACACGTAAGGTTTTTGCATTATTCATATATTTAACCCCATCTTTATTTTCAGCAGTGTTGATTTTATCTTATAAAATAAATTGCTTGTCATTGACAAGCCCCCCTTTTGCATTTATAAATTTAATATAACTTGTGTGTTTTACTTGCGAGTGCAATACGGCAATCAGCTTATTAATTTAACGATCATAAATTTTCAGAAGATCGGCCTCCTATTTTTTCGAACCCCGTTGCCGTGGAATTCATGAGGAATTCCCGGACCCAAATTCCTCCCCGCTCGAACATGGTCCTTCGAGCCGGATCATTCTGATTTTTTTTTGTTAATATTTTTGTGACTGAATTGCTGTACTCGCAAATAAAAATCGAGAAACACAAGTTAAAAACATAACCCCAAAACTGCCAAGTTGGCCACTTATCCCCCGTTTTAAATATCCTTTAAAGGCGTGTTTAATTAATTTTGGATATAGAAATATATAAATATCCAATTGAACACACCTTCAAAAATTGCTTGAAGATTTTCACAATCTTCTATTGTGAACGAGCAGTGGATTGCGAATTGCAATCCACAATTTGGCAGCTGCCAAAAAGTTGGCAAAACAAAAATAAAAGAAAAATAACCTGCAAATTCATTCACACGTGTGAGTGCGGGTTATTTTCTTTTAATATATCGTGGCGACCGAGAAAACCCCGGCGACGACGTAGAGCAGAAGGGCAAGGCCGCCCCAACGATTGGAGCACCAAAATCCGTCCAAGGTAATCCTTTGTAATTTTATTATTAATCAAATAGTGTTTGCGTGCAGCACTCGAGTTGCCCGCAGCGAAGAGTAGTGGGTGCTCCAGCAGCCGGCAAAACAAGTGCCGGCGTTGTTAGCTGGAAAATTGTGTTACGTCAGTGCTGATTGATTCGTACATCAGCACTGGCAGAATTATACATCAGTGCTGACGAAATTGTACGTCAGTACTGAAAAATTGTACACCAGTGCTCCGGCGGGAGCAGCGACTAATTGGGCAGCGGCCCCAACGATTGGAGGAGTGAATCCGAAGAAGAAAAAAGGTAACCATTTCACATTGGTGTTGTTTAATTCAATTTCAATTGCAGGAACGGAAATTAAGTTGAAGGAAATTTCCGTGCTCCTGCACAGAGTCGAGGGTGCTCCCACAAGCACCGCACAATTGTACGTCAGCGGCGCCAACGCTCCGGCGGCATCAGCAGCGAATTTGTGCGTCCGCGCTGCCACGGGCGCAACAACCACAGTTTGCACCAGCGCTCCGGCAGCAGCAGCAACGAGTCATTTTAATAAATTATTACAAATAAAATACTAAATTACTTAAATTAAAAAGAACAAAAAGTGAAAATAAATTATAAAATAAAGAAAATAAATTAAATAATAATTGATAAAACTAAAATAAAGTGAAAGTGCAGTGAGAAAGTGGCTGCACCGGCAAACAAGTGGCGCCACGAAATAAGGTGCAGCCATTTTAAGTGAGTGCAGGTGCTGACCGCCGGCATTAAGTGCCACGTAATCAGGCGGCAGTGCGAGTTGCTGCAAGGCCCCCACCAGTGGCCCAACGTGCAGCACGGCCCCTACCAACAGCCCAACGAGTTGCTGCAAGGCCCCTACGAACGGCCCAACGTGCTGCAAGGCCCCTACGAACGGCCCAACGTACAGCAATGGCCCACACCAACGGCCCAACGAGTTGCTGCAAGGCCCCTATGAACGGCCCAACGTGCAACAAAGGCCCACACCAACGGCGCAAACGATCAGCAAGGCCCCCACCAGTGGCTCACCGTTCAACGAAGGCCCGCATCAACGGCCCAACGGTTCAACAAGGTCCATACCAACGACCCAACGGTGCAGCAAGGCCCCCACCAGTGGCCCATCGTTTCCACAACAACAACAGTAAGCAGTGATACAAGGTGATGTGACTTGTTTAAAACCATTGGATTTTGGTACCTTTCTTCGCTTTCTCGAAAATTGCTTGGCTTTACTTCAATTGATTTTTTTTTATTATTGGTACATAAAATTTTCGTTTCCTTTCCTAGGACAAGGTATTAAACGCACTTTGCAATTTTTACTCGGTGGGACAAGACATTTTGTTCTCCACTAGTACGTTTTTTTTGTGCTTTGTAGAAAATTAATTGGGTTCTTTCGGTTGTGCGAGACACGGAAAGAACTCTCGTTTGGTTGAACATTGATTTTTTTTCCGCGTTATAATTTTTATAATTAACGGTTTTAGATTAGTTTATTTTATTCGTTCAATCCATTCAGAAGGCCTTTAAAGAAATTGGGTTTTGCCCAGTGGATCATAACACTGAGGGAAATAAACTCGATTTTTTTGAATTTTCATTTCCGGCTTTTTCCGTGATTTTCCCCAGTGGTGCCTAACACTGAGGGAAATCAATTCGACTTTTTTTTTGGATTTGTGGATACTTATTTTCGGCTTTTTCCGTGGTATTCCCCAGTGGCTCACAACACTGAGGGAAATTAAATTCGATTTGTTTTGGAATTCTGTTTTTAAATTTCGAGCATTTTTCTTGAGTTTCCCCAGTGGTGCCTAACACTGAGGGAAATAAATTCGACTTTTTTGGATTTTTGGATTTTTATTTTCGGCTTTTCCGTGGTATTCCCCAGTGGCTCACAACACTGCGGGAAATTAAATTCGATTTGTTTTGGAATTCTGTTTTTAAATTTCGAGCATTTTTCTTGAGTTTCCCCAGTGGTGCCTAACACTCATTCAGTGGTGCGATACACTGAAACCATCTTTACAACGTCTTGTTTTTCGAAATATTTTCCAAACGTCGTAGTTTGAAAACTTGAAACTTTTTTTCGTGGATTAGTCTTTACGACATTATCTTTAAATCGTTTGCTTTTTTCGAAAGATTTTCAAGAAAAATTTCGTAAGCTTTTTCGTGGCATGGCCACACTCAACGATATTTCGCGTGCATGCGATGCGCTGCTTGAGTTTGAGTCGGGCTATAACACGATGCTCAGTAACTGCCATTCTATCTTCTCTCTGGAAATACAGAGAGAAGAGCTTAAGACGTTGTGGGTCAAGGTTAAAGACGAATTTGATAAGTACTCAAAGACCTTGTCCGACAACGAAAGCGATCAGTCCGCTCTTCGGTTGGCCAAGTGCCGATACCAGGACTGCTACACCGCATACTTGACTTGCGGTGCGCTTATAGGTGAGACTGCTCATGGTCTCACTTTTGCTCAACAAAGCAGTTCAACGGTCAATCACGGGCTTCATGCAGTTGAACTGCCTGCTCATTCAAATATCCGTTTACCTCCATGTGATACGGAGATATTTTACGGTGACCGGGGTGAAGCAAAGGATATAGTTAAAAAATCCCCTTTGACTAATGACGGCTTCGCCACAGCGTGGCAAAATCTATCGGAACGATATGAGAATTAGCAGATAATGGTCAATAGTCAGCTGAAGATCCTATTTAATTTACCATCGGTCACGGTAGAACGCGGAACCGATATTAAGAATTTAAAACGGTCGGTCAACAATTGCATCTCAGTGTTAGAAATGTACGGCATTGAAATTGAGAACTGGGATGCAATTTTCGTGTTTTTGGTGTCGAGTTGGTTGCCAGACACCACCCTAGCGCTATGGGAACAAGGGATTATGAGGTAGGCGGAAATTCCGAGGTGGGACGAATTAGACAGCTTTCTCACAAGCCGGTTCCAAACGTTGGAAACTGTTTCCGACATTCGGGGTGCTAGAGCGGTAAAGCCGACCGTCAGTCGACCACCCGCCGCAAGCTATGAGAGGCGAGTGTCGGCACACCATGGGCAGTTTTCTCAACCTACCTGTAGGTTATGCCCCGAGCAAACCCATGTATTGAAGGGTTGCCCCAAATTTTTGGCAATGAAAGTTGACGATCGCGTCACTGTTGCCAGAAAACATAACTTGTGCATGAATTGCCTTGAACATTCCCATATGGCAAAAGATTGCAAGAGCCCTTTCTCTTGTTGCAGTTGTCACCAAAGACATCACTCCCTTCTACATCGACCTTCTGCGTTACAGTTGCCCAGCACGTCTGCACCACAACCGTCACCCCGAAGTAAGGTGCCCCGACCCCCACAACTACAATCAGCACAACCCAGAACGACACAACCCCGACCAAGCACAAGCAATGTGCAATCTCTACATGCTGCAAGCAATTGCAATATATTGCTAGGAACTGCCATGGTCAACATCTACCATCTAGGAGTCACCTACCAAGTCAGGGCTTTGCTTGATTCGGAGGCAACAGGCTTCGTTTTACCCCAATTGACTGGAGACCTCCCTAAGTTTTCATTGGACCGGGTGCATCTTGGATCACTCCCCCCTCTTAGGTTGGCCGATGTAAATTTCTATAGGAGTCAGCAGGTGGATGTCATCTTGGGTGCGGATGTATACCCGGCTCTTATCATGAACAACGTAGAGCGAAACGTGCTGGGATCACTTCTGGCGCAGGAGACGGTGTTCGGGTGGATCCTTACAGGGCCAGTTCCTCGGACGGCCACAACAAGCTGTTTTTCGTCATGTGTGTCGTACTGCACACAGATGACGAACCCCCAACTGACACGTTTTTGGGAGTTGGAAGAAGTTTCACCCAAAAGGAAGATCACCCCCGAAGATGCATTTTGCGAGGAGCTCTATAAGAGAACGACGGTAAGGGATGAATGCGGACGATATGTATTATCGCTACCCTTTCGACGGGAGTTCCCAGAAAGCATCAACCTCGTCTATTCTCGGACTGGAGCGGCACGGCAATTTCTTCGAAGTGAGGCCAGTTATCTGCGCAGGCCTGACTTGAAGAAGGAATATGATCGAGTCTTAAAGGAGTACATCGATCTCAACCATATGGTCCCGGTTGGAAACACAATCGAACGTTTTACCTGCCACATCACGCCGTGGTCAAATGAGAGAGCACTACGACCAAGGTTCGAGTAGTGTTCAACGCGTCGTGCCCGTCTTCAAATGGAGTCAGCTTAAACGACGTCCTCTACCCAGGTCCAATCTTGCAGGCAGATTTAGTTTGTCTTCTATTGAAGTGGCGATTATTTAAATACGTCTTTAATGCAGACATTGAAAAAATGTATAGACAAATCTTGCTTCAGCCAGATCAAACTGCATTTCAAAGAATTCTTTTCAGAGAGTCCCAGGACGCTGAATTGCAAGACTGTGAACTAAAAACCGTAACGTTCGGAGTAAATTGCGCTCCTTATCTGGCGATACGAACGCTACATCAACTCGCTGAAAATGTTAAAACGAAATATCCGCTAGCATCAAGAGTTTTAAAGCAACACATGTACGTGGATGGTGTGTTGGCTGGAGCTCATGATTGCACAACAGCAATAAAAATGCGTGATGAGCTACTCGAAGCTCTTAGAAGTGCAAGTTTTCCTCTACGGAAATGGACGTCGAATTCTAAAACAATTTTAGCAGGTTTACCGAAAGACCACATCTACAAGGAAAACTTCTTGGAAATCGACGACATGAGCGAGACGAAGATGTTGGGAATCCGGTGGAATGCAATACATGATATGTTCCATTTCACAGTGCAGCCGATACCCGTGAAGCAGGATTACACCAAGCGAGAGGTATTATCGTGTGTAGCAAAGTTGTTCGATCCAGCAGGATGGCTCGGACCAATTGTTGTTGTAGCAAAAATACTGATGCAGGATATCTGGCTATCCAAAATAGACTAGAACGACAGTCTACCCCGAAATTTGCTACTGCGATGGGAATCATTTCTGGATAACTACGATAATATTCAGAAAATAAAAATTCCTCGTTGGATCCGGTTTTCACCATGGAATGAAGTAGAATTCCACGGATTTTGTGATGCCTCCGAGAAGGCATATGCGGCGGCTTTATATATTAGAGTCCGCGAACGCACTTCCCAAAAACACCCCATATTTATTTGCTGGTAGGTAAAACAAAGGTAGCCCCAGTAAAAACGGTGTCTCTCCCCCGATTGGAGCTGTGCGGAGCATTGTTGTTAGCGGAATTAATTAATGCCTTCCTTCCACAGCGTGTTCATGGACAACCTTTGTGGCAAACCGAGTCTCAAAAATAGACGAGCTTGTTGGAGTGACTGGATGGAATCACGTGGATTCTGCAGATAATCCAGCAGATCTCGGAAGTCGAGGCGTCACACCACAGAATTAAGAAGCCAACGCGTTATGGTGGCACGGACCAAAGTGGTTACAGAAGGAGCCATCAGCTTGGCCCCAAGCGAGTAGTTGCATTGACACGTTGGAAACAGATGTAGAGCAGAGGAATGTACGAGTTCGCGCGACAGGTGTCTCAGGAGAAGGAGATATCCTGGAGCGTTTTTCGGACTTCTCTCGAGCCTTGAGAGTGATAGCGCGAATTTTTCGATTTTATCGTAGAGTTCACCCTGTCCATAAGTTGGTGATAAGTGACCAGAGAGACGAAATAACATCCGAGGAAATCAAGGAGGTAAAGCGTCGCCTTATTCTTGTAGCACAGAGGCGACACAATCCAGAGGAATACAGGGCTGGCGGCGCTTCCGCGCCCCTTAATGCGAAAAGTCCAATAGCCACTCTTAATCCGTTTCTCGACAGAAACGGAGTTATAAGAGTGGGGGGGCGACTCGCGTTATTGAGGTTACCATATAGCGAACGGTACCCTATAATTCTTCCTTACGATTGCCAGTTTTCAAGACTGCTCGTAAAATTCTCACATCTGATTTCCCTGCACGGTAAAAATCAGCTAATGTTGAGACTTTTGCGGTCTGAATACTGGATCGTACGTATGCAAAATTTAATCAAAAATACTGTACATAATTGCAAAGTATGTATTATTTACAGGAAGAAAGCGCGGGAGCAGTTAATGGCAGCCTTGTCAGTGGAACGAACAGAAGTGTCCAGGCCCTTCACGAACACTGGAATCGACTTCACGGGCCCATTCGAAATAAGGGGTTTTACGGGCCGAGCATGCCGTATCACCAAAGGATATGTCTGCGTATTCGTCTGTTTCGCAACTAAGGCAATACATTTGGAGGCAACCAGCGATTTGTCAACCCCGACGTTCCTAGCAGCATTTTCGCGATTCGTATCCCGACGCGGTTGCCCTCTAAATGTATACTCGGACAACGGCACCAATTTTGTAGGGGCGAACAAAGCACTGAGTCAGGATTTCAAGGCGTTCGTCTCTACGGTGGCCAGTCGGACAACGCAGACATACGCTCATCAAGGTATCTCGTGGCACTTTATACCTCCAGGCTCTGGGAAGCAGGTGTAAAAAGCTTCAAGATACATTTCAGGAAAGTCGCTCATTCAATGCGTTTCACCATAGAGGAGCTTTCCACACTGTTGGCAAGGATCGAGTCGTATTTGAATTCTCGACCAATCAGCCCCATCTCTGAGAACTCTGAGGCAATGGAACCCCTAACACCAGGACATTTCCTAATTGGAACCCCGATACTCGCGATTCAAGAGCCCGAAGTCACGGAGAATCCGATGTCCATCGTCAATCGATGGCAAAAGATTAAAGCCATCCAGCAGACGTTCTGCCAAAGGTGGAAGGCGGAGTACCTGAAGGAGTTGCAGAAACGAACAAAATGGAGGCTCCCCCAACGTAACATCGAGACAGATGACCTGGTGGTTATTAAAGAGGACAATCTGCCTCCAAATGAATGGCGACTTGGCAGAGTAGTTAGAGTTTTTTCAGGTCCCGATAGCCGCGTCCGTGTCGTAGAACTACGAACGGCGCGGGGAAACATAACTCGGCCAATTGTGAAATTGGTTCTTTTACCACGATTGTAAACAAAATTTCTAACTCTAATTCTCTTTCCAGACCAAAAGTACCGAAATTTTGAAAATGGAGACCACTAGCAAATCTGGCCTGAGGAAATGCCCGTATGCGCAAAGAACCACCCGTTGTTATACTGCCGGGTGATGCGTAGGATGGAGCCAGCCGAGAGACTGCGTGCCGTACTCGTGCATCGTCACTGCGCCAATTGCATGTCGCCGCACCATATGGCAAAAACGTGTCCGTCGCCCCGAAAGTGCGACCAATGCAGCGAGAGGCACCACAGTCTCCTTCACCTCCTCGAGAAGGCAAGAGGGAAGGAAGACAGGACTCTGCCTGCTCTTGAGCCCGAAGAGCTCCGTCGATGACGCTACAGTGCGTATAACGCTCAACCTCTGAGCGAGTCGAGCGACAAGGAGGTGTTGGAGATCGACGCCGAAGATGATGGAGGAAGAAGCGGCATCACCAGCATCCAACGTGCCACCAGTAGCCAGACCTCGACTGTCGGTTATGCGGTCGGCAGTCCAGTTGCCCCCTCCCGTTGCCGCGAAGCGCCAGGCACCGCACGCACTACCCAGGAAGTCGCAACAGAAACCGCAACAGATCTGAACGCGCCGTCGTGTGAGAGACGCCCGAGAGCGTATGACGGGCACAGCCCGTACCGCGTCAGGGCTATCTGTCCTCACGCCAATGGTAGCGGTCCGGATCATGACGAGAGGAAGACCGCAATTGGTGAGAGCGATCGTAGACCCAGGGCAGCCGCGGTCATCGATTTCGCAGCAGCTGGCGCGAAGGCTGCAGTTGGTGCACGGTCGTGAGTATTCATGCCAGTTCACGCAAAAAGGGTGGAACGAGCGGCTCCAGGTGACCGCGAATGTGGAGACACATCTGTCCCGCATTACCCCCCAGCGCACACTCGACGCACGCGTAGTCAGCGAATTTGACAATTTTCGGTTGGCAGACCCAAATTTCCACCGCTCGAGCGCGGTGTCGTTAATTTTAGGAGCGGAGGTCTACGCGATGATCCTGCGTCCGGGTCTGATGGCAGCGACTCCCACCCGACCAGCCGCGCAGAACACGATGTTCGGGTGGATGATATCTGGCGGTACCATTTATTAGAATAGATTAGCTCGTAGCTTACAATTTCTTTTTAAGTTATTTCTTGTTGTAACCTTGGATTTTGAATGTTTGAATGAATTTTTATTTTAAATTATATGTCACTGTTACGCTAATGAAGTCTTATCAACTGTTATGAAATAGCAAACATTATTTATGTATATAATCCAAACAAATTTTTGTAGTAACTTATTGCAGCGATACTGCAAGGCGGGCGGTATGTTTACGCCACCTGTTTACATCAGCATTCACAAGTGGATCTGCCATTGTGAATTACTATAATTCCACTTGCAGATGTGGCTGTGATAGTACGGGAACAGGGACTCGTTACTTTCTCTCCCTTGTCTCGAGTCCTGTTACCCGTACCGTACGATGGGTTTCGCCTTTTGCGAAAACCCAGCGCTCTTTCACTTTATGAAGAGACGCCCCCAACGCTACACGTAAGGTTTTTGCATTATTCATATATTTAACCCCAACTTTATTTTCAGCAGTGTTGATTTTATCTTATAAAATAAATTGCTTGTCATTGAGATAGGGTTGTATCGCCACGGAAGTCTTTTTTATAACGACTTAAACATTTTTAGCGTCCCCTGTGCGAAAAAGTATCCAACTTGAAGCCCACCTGAACCAGAGAAAATTGAATTTGGGAAAATTGGTTGAACGTTTACTTAGAATCAGGATTCCGTAACAAACCCGACTTTAGCACAGGTTTTTTGATACCTTCATTTGTTCCTCATATCTGTGACGTGTGAAAATAAAAAAACAAGCTGAATGGCGGTGTTCTTTAACCGCGATGATAGGGTTAAAAATTGTAAATCAATGATGGAGAAAAAAATCAAATTAAAATAACCATAATAACCCTTCTGATCTAAACGTGGTCGATCCTAAAAAGTTGACTAAGTCGAAGATAGCGAGAATTGAGGTGGCAAAGAAAGCCACTTCAGTTCTTTTTTATTTGGTTCAACAATTTATGAGTTTTCTAAGCATCTAAAAACATTATAGCCACAAGTTTTCTCATTTATTTTACCGAAAAATGTCTTGGCTCACTTATCCCACCAGGCGAAAGACAACCAAGCGAAAATTTGTGTCGTGCCTCCAGGAAGAATCGTTCGTCCGTCGGGAGAAAATTCAAATCTGCATCCCATCTTCCTTTCGAATCAGGATATAAACTTTAGCTGAATATAATTTTTTCCCTTGGAACGAAACGTTCTACAGTAAGAAATTAGTGCGACTCACGTGAACATTTTTGGCAAACATTATGTAGCTATAAGTTAAAAAATTTAGTAATGGGTTTGGGCTCGAAAATATTTAAAACCTCCACCCTCCCTGGATCCGCCCCTGTGTAAGAGTTTTTATTTGATTTTTACTTTTCATGTGATAAATTGCAAGTCCATGTGCGCCACTTGTTTTTTCGTTTAAATCTTACTAATAATTTTAATTATGTTTACTAAGTCAATCAAATAATCCAATCCATTTCTAAGATGCTAAAATAATAAAGAAAATATTAGTTATGAATATGAATCAAATTGGTCCAAAATGCTTTATCTTGAATAAATGGATGGATATTTGAAGAAAATAACATTATGAAACTGTATTTATTAATAAAGAATGAAACTTCTTTTTTAATTTTTGTTAACTTTGGCCGATTTTCTTATCACGTATAGATTTTTCGATATTAATTTTTCTATTTCTATTTTATATTTATTGGCTCTGTTTATAAAAAAATACATAAATATAAAACACTTGAAAAAATGATAAAAATATGAACTTTATGCAAAACTTACCAAAATATTCGATGCAATTAAAAATTGCAGCTGACTGGTGTAAACACTCACTGCGCATAAGTAAGTATATAATATAATATAATAATATAATTTTGGCGCTTACACTATATAGCTCAGTGTTTGGCCGAGCTGCTCCTACCATTTGTGGTGTGCGTCTTTATATTATATCACAAATGGAGGGACCTACAGTTTTGTGCCGACTCCGAACGGCAGATGTATTTAATGAGAAGCTTTTTCATGGCAGAAATACCCTCGGAGGTTTGCCATTGCCTGTCGAGGGGTGACCGCTATTAGAAAAAAATTTTTTTATGATTCAGATTTTGCTTGCCTTGACTAAGGTTCGAACCTCGAACTCACCGGCATATCGAGTTATAGCACGCACTACTACCAAATCGACCACAGCGGCATAAGTAAGTACTACCATAAAAATCACTTCGACATTTTCCTTCTTTCTCCTACAACTTGCTAAAACTTGTTTTGCATGTATTTATATTATATATATGTATGCAAATAATAAATAAAAAAAATCTTCATATTTAAGGGATAATTTTTATACCCGAGCGTATTTGTGCACAAGGGTATTATAACTTTGTTCGCATAACGGTTGTTTGTAACAACAAAAAATAATCGAGACAGATATAGATATATATATACTAAAATGATCAGAATGAAAAGAGTAATCAATTTAGCCCTGACTGTCTGTCCGTCTGTCCGTGGTTACAATAACTTGAGTAAAAATTGAGATATCTAAATGAAATTTGGTACATATGTATGTACATATATTGTTCTTTGGACAGGGTAGGTTGGTGTTGTCCGTTTTTTGCGGTATCTATTACAGCAAATTTAGTGAAATTTTGAACTAAGAAATTTGGTTTTTGTGAAATTTTGAAAAATGGGCGTTGCCCCGCCCACTTATGATAAATTTTCTGTATCTCAGTAACAGTATTAGTTATCGTCACAAAATTTGGTGGACATATTTTCCATGATATCGCTATTATTATTGTGAAATCGGATCATAACCACGCCCACCTTCCATATAACGGAAATTTTGGAAAATGCAAAACATTAATTTTTTCGGTACCTATTTAAACAAATTGAGTGAAATTCGGTATTTGAAGCGACTTTGAACTAAGAAATTAGGTATTTATGCAATTTTGAAAAATGGGCGCTGCCACGCCCACTTAGTAAAAATATCTGAATCTTAATAACGGTGTAAGGTATCCTTACAAAATTTGGTGAACAAATTTTCCTCAATATCGCTGTCATCATCGTTAAAAATTTTTGGAATCGGACCATAACCTCGCCCACCTCCCATATAACGGAAATTTTGAAAAATGCAAAAATTTCGTTCAATCTTTATCTATTGGAACATATCAATTAAAATTTTATATTTAGAGAGATATTTAATTAAGAAACTTGATTTTTATGAAATTTTGAAAAATGGGCGTTACCCACTTATAAAAAAGGGCTGTAGGTATCTCAATAACGATGTAAGGTATGGTCACAAAATTTGGTGAACATATTGTCCTTGATATCATTAGCATCACCGTCAATAATATTTGAAATCGGACCATAACCAGTCCCAACGGAAATTTTGAATAGTGCAAAAAACTTCATTTTTTAGTATTTATTGGTAGAAATTGAGTAAAGTTTAATACTAGCAGCGATTTGAAACAAAGAAACGGGGTTTTTATGAAATTATGTTCACCGCCCATACAAAAATACATCGCGAGGGTATAAAAAAATCGTTTTCGACCGACTTTAGCTTTTCTTACTTGTTAAAGGATAATTTCGTTGCAGACTACTGTAATCTTTACTGTAGATCGCTCAAAATAAGTTTAAAAGCTGAAAACGTCATTTCAACACTATCTTGTGTTGCAGGTACACTGTGCAAAATTGCACACTGGCCTATAATCGAAAAAACTTGGATAGAAGATTTTGTTTGATTTTGATGAACATTTTTTTTCTGGAATTTTTGGGGCCGCTAATTACGAATTTGACATTTATTACAAAAAAAAATGGCGGATACAAAATGGCGGACAAGTTTTGAGGATACAACTCCGATATGCACAAAAATTAATATTCAGGGTTTTCAAAGGTTGCTGATTTAGAAACCAACAGTTGTTATAAGGAAAACAAAATGGCGGATACAAAATGCCTGACATTGTTTCAAAAAACCACTCCAATTTTTGTGAAAAACTTCGTAAGATGGTTTTACAGGTTGTTAATTACAAATGACCGCTTTGGTTGAGTGGGTAGCGGTGCGTGCTATAACTCGATATATCACTGGGTACGAAGTACGAATCTCAGCCAGGGCAAGTAAAATCTAAAATCATAGAAAAAGTTTTTTCTAATAGCGGTCACCTCTCGACAGGCAATGGCAAACCTCCGAGGGTATTTCTGCCATGAAAAGGCTTCTCATAAAATACATCTGCCGTTCGGAGTCGGCACAAACTTGTAGGTCCCTCCATTTTGTGGTAAAATATAAAGACGCACACCACAAATGGTAGGAGAAGCTCGGCCAAACACTGAGCTATATAGTGTACGCGCCAAAATTATATTATATATATGTATTCTTAAATTTCAGCATCGACTTCGAATACAAGTTTTTGTAAATATAACTATACTCATTATCATCACAGCTAATTTAAACGTTCGCGTTAATTGGTTTTTATTTAAATTCACAGAGGGAAAAAATCAACCACAACGTTGTTGAAAATTATTTTTTCAATCATAATAGGAACGATTCGGCGCCAAATGTAAAAATAGTTAATTTCAACAATGAAATGATTAATTTTTAACAACTGTTTGTTGATTGTTTTTTAACTATTTCGTGGTTATTTTTACCAATATTATAGTAAACTTTACCATATCCTGTTGATTTTTTTAACTATTTCATGGTTATTTTTACCAATATTATAGTAAATTTTACCATATCCTGTTGATTTTTTTTTAACTATTTCATGGTTATTTTTACCAATAATATAGTATATTTTACCATATCCTGTTGATTTTTTTAACTATTTCATGGTTATTTTTACCAATAATATAGTAAATTTTAACATATCCTGTTAATTTTTTTTAACTATTTCATGGTTATTTTTACCAATTATATAGTAAATTTTAACATTTAATAACAAAAACAAATTTGTTCATACTTTTTTATTAGTTCACAAAACTTTATTTAAATAAATGTACATAGTTTAATATAATACATTTAATACAAAAAAAAGTATACATTAATATTATTATACAAACAGTAAAAGTATGAAATGAAATACCAATTTGTATCCGAAAGACTGTTTGAATGAAGGCCATTCCTTCAAAAAAGCTGAAGATGTTTGTGAATTTTTGAAATCTGCTCTTCTTAATTTAAAACATCTCTTCCACACATCTAGAAAGATATTTTGCGAGGATCTCTTCCGGACAACCACAACCCGCCAAGACGACGGAAGATACGTAGTGAAGTTACCCTTTAAATCGGATTTTCCTGAAGTATTAGCCCTCGGTCACTCCCGGCCAGCCGCACAACAGCAATACCTCAGCATAGAAAGAATAGGAGAATATTTAACTATGGACCACATGTCAGCGGTTTCACCCCGGGAAATAGTAAAAAACTAGGTGGACCCGTGCGCGCCTTGCGCAACAAAAAAAAACAAAAATGGTTTGAAACCTTTTATTAGTCCAGGTCCAGGATTTTTCAAACCTTTTTCGAAAATTTTGAAGTTTCCTTCATACAAACTTACATATGTCGAATTTCTGAAAATTTGAGAAAAAGCAATATTTAACTTTTTTTTATAAATATGACCCAATGACGACAAAACCATCAATCAGAAGTAATAGATATACATGTATGTATACGTTTTTAGCTATGTTCGATATGTACATGTGTTTATTAACTTAACATTTTTTTACAAAACTTCCTTAAATACAATATTCGACGTAAAAATAAATTCATTTTCAATTTTTTGCTTGAATGTCGCTTGGGCTGAAAAAGGGATATCTTCGAATCGCCTGACTCTAGAAAAGGCCATATATAACTGTCCATGTGAAAATACTGGGCTAGGTAAATATAAACCGGCTTTATCGAATGTTTGACCTTGGGCTTTGTTTATAGTCATAGCGAAAGCGACTTTTAAAGGAAACTGTTTTCTAGTCATCTGGAAGGGTACAGTTGGATCTGAAGGAGTTAGTTTAACTCGCGGTGTGATAGCTATTTTTCCCGAATCGATTAATTTGACAGTTATTGCGTTCTCGCCTAAATGGCTGACGACCATCCTGGCACCATTTATAAGTCCTTCTTTGGCATTAAGATTACGAATCAACATAACGATTGTATTTTTCTTCAAAATTAGTTTATGTGGAGATAAGCCGGAAGGATTTAGAGAATTAAGAAACTCAGTTGGATAACACTGAGCTTCATAACTTTCATTTTTTTCGACTGTATCGCAACTTAGATAAATTTTAATATCCCCGGGCAATAACTTTGATACTATATACTCATCAAAAGTCGAGCATTTTTTGGACATAAAATAGCTGTTGAGTAAAACTTAGATATGTTACTGTCATTTATTTCATTTGTGCCGTAAACCTTAGCAATTAGGTTATCATAATCAGCGTAGTATTGTCGTGGAATTTTAATAGTATCTTCGGATATTTCATGTTGGATTTCTAAGTCACCATTTCCCAGTTTGAGTAGCCAGTTTTTAAACTCAGGGTCATTATTGGCTCGCATATTTTGAACTAATCTACGAATTTTGACCTTTGACCACAACGGTGAGCGTTTAATGCAATTTTCAATAATTGAAGTTCTGGTGGCATGTCGAACAACTGGAAGAACTTGTCTAAAATCACCTCCAAATACAAATATTTTTCCTCCAAATGGCAAATTCACATTTGTTATATCTTTGAAAAGCTTATCAACAATGGTTATTGCATCCTTAGGTACCATAGATACTTCGTCCCAAATAAATAAATCTGTTTTCCGTAAAAGCTGTGCTTCTTTTGAGTTGGGCCGCATAGATGACACTGAAGTATCTAAAATAGGCACAGGTAGCTTAAAAAGAGCATGTGAAGTTCGTCCCCCAGGTAACAGATTCGCAGCAATGCCTGTCCATGCAACTGGTAAAACCACCTTATTTTCCCCTCGTAGGATGTGACATAGCGTAGTGTAAATAAATGTTTTTCCTGAACCACCTGGTCCGTCAATGAAATAGCAGTTTGGAGATTCATTTCTAACCGAACTCAAGACTTCTTCCACTATTAACGTTTGCTCTTGATTCAGTTTGCTAAAAGCTTCTTGTCCATGTTGACGTTCTTGTTCAACGTTGTAGAGTATGTTAGGCTGGTCAACTATAGTTGGTTGAGGTAAGCAAAAGTGTTGACACGTTCTGCCATGCATTTTAAAAATGTTTTCTAAATCTAGTAAAGCGCGATTGTAGGACTCGTCGCGCTGGTGTTGTTTTTGGTAATCCTCTGATAATGCATCACGAAATTAATGCCTAGATGGCGGGCTCGCAGCAGTCTTAGCGATATCTACGCGACAATAGCGTTGCAGTACGAATTCACAATAGCGTTGCAGTACAAATTGATTTTTTTGTGCATTCACAATGGTTTTTTTTTTAATAATTAATTTTTATAAAATACGATTAAACAAAAGACCCCGCTAATAAAAACATGGTTTTGCATGTAGAGCTAACCGCCACCTTTAAAACGATACCTTATTTATTAATATTAGTTCCAAGTGAGAGCAGAAAATTAGGAACTAACACAAAAAGACCTTACAGAAATAATATATATGATGGGAAATACCACTCATTCTACTTGCCGCATCACGCTGTCATCAAACCCGACAGCAAAAGCCTTTTCCTTTTTCCATTTGAACAAACGTTCTCGGAATTACGCTCGTTTTCCAACGGACGTTATAATATCCCTTATGTCATCAACTGATAGGTATTGCAGTCGTTCGAATGTTACGTCGTTTTCTGCCAAAAAATTAATTTAATTATCAATATTCACAATATAATTTTTCACCATAAGTTGGTAACTTTTACCAATTCAACCTAAAATATATTATTGAGAAAATAGTCAACAATCAAAGAGTAAACTCTACCATAAATTGGTAAATATTACCATATAATTGTTAAATAATTCATTAATCAACATTGTAAATTTCTATCAACTATTTCAAACAAGCTGAATGGCGGTGTTCTTTAAGCGCGATGATAGAGTTAAAAATTGTAAATCAATGATGGAGAAAAAAATCAAATTAAAATAACCATAATAACCCTTCTGATCTAAACGTGGTCGATACTAAAAAGTTGACTAAGTCGAAGATAGCGAGAATTGAGGTGACAAAGAAAGCCACTTCAGTTCTTTTATATTTGGTTCAACAATTTATGAGTTTTCTAAGCATCTAAAAACATTATAGCAACAAGTTTTCTTATTTATTTTACCGAAAAATGTCTTGGCTCACTTATCCCACCAGGCGAAAGACAACCAAACGAAAATTTGTTTCGTGCCTCCAGGAAGAATCGTTCGTCCGTCGGGAGAAAATTCAAATCTGCCTCGAATCAGGATATACACTTCAGCTGAATATAATTTTTTTCCTTGGAACGAAACGTTCTACAGTAAGAAGTTAGTGCGACTCACGTGAACATTTTTGGCAAAAATTTTGTAGCTATAAGTCAAAAAACTTAGTAATGGGTTTGGGCTCGAAAATATTTGAAACCCCCACCCTCCCTGGATCCGCCCCTGTGTAAGAGTTTTTATTTGATTTTTACTTTTCATATGATAAATTGCAAGTCCATGTGCGCCACTTGTTTTTTCGTTTAAATCTTACTAATAGTTTTAATTATGTTTACTAAGTCAATCAAATAATTCAATCCATTTCTAAGCTGCTAAAACAATAAAGAAAATATTAATTATGAATGTGAATCAAATCGGTCTTAAATGCTTTATCTTGAATAAATGGATGGATATTTGAAGAAAATAGCATTATGAAACTGTATTTATTACTAAAGAATGAAACTTCTTTTTTAATTTTTGTTAACTTTGGCCGATTTTCTTATCACGTATAGGTTTTTCGATAAGAATTTTTCTATTTCTATTTTATATTTATTGGCTCTGTTTATAAAAAAATACATATACATAAAACACTTGAAAAAAATATAAAAATATGAACTTTATGCAAAACTTACCAAAATATTCGATGCAATTAAAAATTGCAGCTGACTGGTGTAAACACTCACTGCGCATAAGTAAGTACTACCATACAAATCACTTCGACAGTTTCCTTCTTTCTCCTACAACTTGCTAAAACTTGTTTTGCATGTATTTATATTATATATATGTATGCATATAAATAAATAAAAAAAATCTTCATATTTAAGGGATAATTTTTATACCCGAGCGTACTTGTGCACAAGGGTATTATAACTTTGTTCGCATAACGGTTGTTTGTAACAACAAAAAATAATCGAGATAGATATAGATATATATATACTAAAATGATCAGAATGAAAAGAGGAATCAATTTAGCCCTGACTGTCTGTCCGTCCGTCCGTCTGTCCGTGGTTACAATGACTTGAACAAAAATTGTGATATAAAATTTGGTACATAGATTGTTCTTTGGACAGGGTAGGTTGGTGTTGCCCGTTTTTTCGGTATCTATTACAGCAAATTTAGTGAAATTTTGAACTAAGAAATTTGGTTTTTGTGAAATTTTGAAAAATGGGCGTCTTCACTTCAACGCAAACTTTTCCCCGCAATCTATTATAAATTTCCATTCTAGTGCAGATTATTACCTTACAAAGTTCTTCACTATTCGAAGTCGATGCTAAAATTTAAGAATACAAGTTTTTGTAAATATAACTATACTCGTTATTATCACAGCTAATTTAACCGATCGCGTTAATTGATTTTTATTCAAATTGACATCTCCAAAAAACAACAAGTTCAGATTTATTGCAAATTTCCATCATTTGTTGACTATTCCCAGTCTAGTAACCTACCTACATTGACGATTTCAAATAAGTTAGTTGACCGGTTTTGTTTTGTGAGGTAGGTTTTGTTAGGTTACACTGTGTGAGTCTAAGTCAGTTGTAAGTTTACAAATCTGCAAAAAATAATTTGAGAGTGAAAATTGGCGTAAAATGTCAAAAATCCTCATCCCGAAGCAGTAGACCATCACGCACTCACGTTATCAAAACTATGGCAAAATCATATTGGCAGCTGTCGGCAACAAATTCTTAAAAATTTATATTCAATAAGGTTTTCCTGAAACAAGCATTACTGAGAAAACGTGGACTATAGTGTACAATTTTTCGTATCAATAGTTGAATATTGTGAAATATTTCTGGAGTATGTCTAATTATGCAATGGTTTACGAGTATAAATGATGGTATTGTTACAATATCTATTTATGTATATAAAAATGAATGTTTGTCTCTATGTCCTTTATAGGCGTCAAAAGTACCCACCCGATTTTAATGAAATTTTTACGGTAGGTGCATATAATCACTGGGAGTGTTATAGAACAAAACTAATATCGATAGGTGGCGCTGCAGTCGAGATATTTCTAAAATCCGTATTTACAGACCGATTTGATTAAAATTTGAAACGTCTATTAAACACCTAAACATAAATATATTGTGTGAAAATAGACTCGATAGGTAGCGCTGGAGTCGAGAAATTGCCTTGCTCTGTGTGTAGCATAAGATAGGGTTGTATCGCCACGGAAGTCTTTTTTATAACGACTTAAACAATTTTAGCGTCCCCTGTGCGAAAAAGTATCCAACTTGAAGCCCACCTGAACCAGAGAAAATTGAATTTGGGAAAATCGGTTGAACGTTTACTTAGAATCAGGATTCCGTAACAAACCCGACTTTAGCACAGGTTTTTTGATACCTTCATTTGTTCCTCATATCTGTGACATGTGAAAATAAACAAACAAGCTGAATGGCGGTGTTCTTTAACCGCGATGATAGGGTTAAAAATTGTAAATCAATGATGGAGAAAAAAATCAAATTAAAATAACCATAATAAGCCTTCTGATCTAAACGTGGTCGATACTAAAAAGTTGACTAAGTCGAAGATAGCGAGAATTAAGGTGACAAAGAAAGCCACTTCAGTTCTTTTATATTTGGTTCAACAATTTATGAGTTTTCTAAGCATCTAAAAACATTATAGCAACAAGTTTTCTTATTTATTTTACCGAAAAATGTCTTGGCTCACTTATCCCACCAGGCGAAAGACAACCAAACGAAAATTTGTTTCGTGCCTCTAGGAAGAATCGTTCGTCCGTTGGGAGAAAATTCAAATCTGCCTCGTGTGATCGCATCCCTCTTACCTCCCATCTTCCTTTCGAATCAGGATATAAACTTCAGCTGAATATAATTTTTTCCCTTGGAACGAAACGTTCTACAGTAAGAAATTAGTGCGACTCACGTTAACATTTTTGGCAAAAATTTTGTAGCTATAAGTTAAAAAACTTAGTAATGGGTTTGGGCTCGAAAATATTTGAAACCTCCACCCTCCCTGGATCCGCCCCTGTGTAAGAGTTTTTATTTGATTTTTTACTTTTCATATGATAAATTGCAAGTCCATGTGCGCCACTTCGTTTAAATCTTACTAATAGTTTTAATTATGTTTACTAAGTCAATCAAATAATTCAATCCATTTCTAAGCTGCTAAAACAATAAAGAAAATATTAATTATGAATGTGAATCAAATCGGTCCAAAATGCTTTATCTTGAATAAATGGATGGATATTTGAAGAAAATTATTATGAAACTGTATTTATTACTAAAGAATGAAACTTCTTTTTTAATTTTTGTTAACTTTGGCCGATTTTCTTATCACGTATAGATTTTTCGATATGAATTTTTCTATTTCTATTTTATATTTATTGGCTCTGTTTATAAAAAAATACATAAATATAAAACACTTGAAAAAATGATAAAAATATGAACTTTATGCAAAACTTACCAAAATATTCGATGCAATTAAAAATTGCAGCTGACTGGTGTAAACACTCACTGCGCATAAGTAAGTACTACCATACAAATCACTTCGACATTTTCCTTCTTTCTCCTACAACTTGCTAAAACTTGTTTTGCATGTATTTATATTATATATATGTATGTATGCATATAAATAAATAAAAAAAATCTTCATATTTAAGGGATTATTTTTATACCCGAGCGTACTTGTGCACAAGGGTATTATAACTTTGTTCGCATAACGGTTGTTTGTAACAACAAAAAATAATCGAGATAGATATAGATATATATATACTAAAATGATCAGAATGAAAAGAGGAATCAATTTAGCCCTGACTGTCTGTCCGTCCGTCCGTATGTCCGTGGTTACAATGACTTGAATAAAAATTGTGATATGAAATTTGGTACATAGATTGTTCTTTGGACAGGGTAGGTTGGTGTTGCCCGTTTTTTCGGTATCTATTACAGCAAATTTAGTGAAATTTTGAACTAAGAAATTTGGTTTTTGTGAAATTTTGAAAAATGGGCGTCTTCACTTCAACGCAAACTTTTCCTCGCAATATATTATAAATTTCCATTCCAGTGCAGATTATTACCTTACAAAGTTCTTCACTATTCGAAGTCGATGCTAAAATTTAAGAATACAAGTTATTGTAAATGTAACTTTACTCGTTATTATCACAGCTAATTTAAACGATCGCGTTAATTGATTTTTATTCAAATTGACATCTCCAAAAAACAACAAGTTCAGATTTATTGCAAATTTCCATCATTTGTTGACTATTCCCAGTCTAGGAACCTACCTACATTGACGATTTCAAATAAGTTAGTTGACCGGTTTTGTTTTGTGAGGTAGGTTTTGTTAGGTTACACTGTGTGAGTCTAAGTCAGTTGTAAGTTTACAAATCTGCAAAAAATAATTTGAGAGTGAAAATTGGCGTAAAATGTCAAAAATCCTCATCCCGAAGCAGTAGACCATCACGCACTCACGTTATCAAAACTATGGCAAAATCATATTGGCAGCTGTCGGCAACAAATTCATGAAAATTTCTATTCAATAAGGTTTTCCTGAAACAAGCATTACTGAGAAAACGTGGACTACAGTGTACAATTTTTCGTATCAATAGTTGAATATTGTGAAATATTTCTGGAGTATGTCTAATTATGCAATGGTTTACGAGTATAAATGATGGTATTGTTACAATATCTATTTATGTATATAAAAATGAATGTTTGTCTCTATGTCCTTTATAGGCGTCAAAAGTACCCACCCGATTTTAATGAAATTTTTACGGTAGGTGCATATAATCACTGGGAGTGTTATAGGTGGCGCTGCTGTCGAGATATTTCTAAAATTCGTATTTACAGACAGATTTGATTAAAATTCGAAACGTCTATTAAACACCTAAACATAATTATATTGTGTGAAAATACTCGATAGGTGGCGCTGAAGTCGAGAAATTGCCTTGCTCTGTGTGTAGCATAAGATAGGTTTGTATCGCCACGGAAGTCTTTTTTATAACGACTTAAACATTTTTAGCGTCCCCTGTGCGAAAAGTATCCAACTTGAAGCCCACCTGAACCAGAGAAAATTGAATTTGGGAAAATCGGTTGAATGTTTACTTAGAATCAGGATTCCGTAACAAACCCGACTTTAGCACAGGTTTTTTGATACCTTCATTTGTTCCTCATATCTGTGACGTGTGAAAATAAACAAACAAGCTGAATGGCGGTGTTCTTTAACCGCGATGATAGAGTTAAAAATTGTAAATCAATGATGTGATCATCTTCCTTTCGAATCAGGATATAAACTTCAGCTGAATATAATTTTTTTCCTTGGAACGAAACGTTCTACAGTAAGAAATTAGTGCGACTCACGTGAACATTTTTGGCAAAAATTTTGTAGCTATAAGTCAAAAAACTTAGTAATGGGTTTGGGGTCGAAAATATTTGAAACCCCCACCCTCCCTGGATCCGCCCCTGTGTAAGAGATTTTATTTGATTTTTACTTTTCATATGATAAATTGCAAGTCCATGTGCGCCACTTGTTTTTTCGTTTAAATCTTACTAATAGTTTTAATTATGTTTACTAAGTCAATCAAATAATTCAATCCATTTCTAAGCTGCTAAAACAATAAAGAAAATATTAATTATGAATGTGAATCAAATCGGTCTTAAATGCTTTATCTTGAATAAATGGATGGATATTTGAAGAAAATAGCATTATGAAACTGTATTTATTACTAAAGAATGAAACTTCTTTTTTAATTTTTGTTAACTTTGGCCGATTTTCTTATCACGTATAGATTTTTCGATATGAATTTTTCTATTTCTATTTTATATTTATTGGCTCTGCTTATAAAAAAATACATAAACATAAAACACTTGAAAAAAATATAAAAATATGAACTTTATGCAAAACTTACCAAAATATTCGATGCAATTTAAAATTGCAGCTGACTGGTGTAAACACTCACTGCGCATAAGTAAGTACTACCATACAAATCACTTCGACATTTTCCTTCTTTCTCCTACAACTTGCTTAAACTTGGTTTGCATGTATTTATATTATATATATGTATGCATATAAATAAATAAAAAAAATCTTCATATTTAAGGGATAATTTTTATACCCGAGCGTACTTGTGCACAAGGGTATTATAACTTTGTTCGCATAACGGTTGTTTGTAACAACAAAAAATAATCGAGATATATATAGATATATATATACTAAAATGATCAGAATGAAAAGAGGAATCAATTTAGCCCTGACTGTCTGTCCGTCCGTCCGTCTGTCCGTGGTTACAATAACTTGAGTAAAAATTGTGATATCTCAATGAAATTTGGTACATAGATTGTTCTTTGGACAGGGTAGGTTGGTGTTGTCCGTTTTTTCGGTATCTATTACAGCAAATTTAGTGAAATTTTGAACTAAGAAATTTGGTTTTTGTGAAATTTTGAAAAATGGGCGTCTTCACTTCAACGCAAACTTTTCCCCGCAATGTATTATAAATTTCCATTCTAGTGCAGATTATTACCTTACAAAGTTCTTTACTATTCGAAGTCGATGCTAAAATTTAAGAATACAAGTTTTTGTAAATATAACTATACTCGTTATTATCACAGCTAATTTAAACGATCGCGTTAATTGATTTTTATTCAAATTAACATCTCCAAAAAACAACAAGTTCAGATTTATTGCAAATTTCCATCATTTATTGACTATTCCCAGTCTAGTAACCTACCTACATTGACGATTTCAAATAAGTTAGTTGACCGGTTTTGTTTTGTGAGGTAGGTTTTGTTAGGTTACACTGTGTGAGTCTAAGTCAGTTGTAAGTTTACAAATCTGCAAAAAATAATTTGAGAGTGAAAATTGGCGTAAAATTTCAAAAATCCTCATCCCGAAGCAGTAGACCATCACGCACTCACGTCATCAAAACTATGGCAAAATCATATTGGCAGCTGTCGGCAACCAATTCTTAAAAATTTATATTCAATAAGGTTTTCCTGAAACAAGCATTACTGAGAAAACGTGGACTATAGTGTACAATTTTTCGTATCAATAGTTGAATATTGTGAAATATTTCTGGAGTATGTCTAATTATGCAATGGTTTACGAGTATAAATGATGGTATTGTTACAATATCTATTTATGTATATAAAAATGAATGTTTGTCTCTATGTCCTTTATAGGCGTCAAAAGTACCCACCCGATTTTAATGAAATTTTTACGGTAGGTGCATATAATCACTGGGAGTGTTATAGAACAAAACTAATATCGATAGGTGGCGCTGCAGTCGAGATATTTCTAAAATCCGTATTTACAGACCGATTTGATTAAAATTTGAAACGTCTATTAAACACCTAAACATAAATATATTGTGTGAAAATATACTCGATAGGTAGCGCTGGAGTCGAGATATTGCCTTGCTCTGTGTGTAGCATAAGATAGGGTTGTATCGCCACGGAAGTCTTTTTTATAACGACTTAAACATTTTTAGCGTCCCCTGTGCGAAAAAGTATCCAACTTGAAGCCCACCTGAACCAGAGAAAATTGAATTTGGGAAAATCGGTTGAACGTTTACTTAGAATCAGGATTCCGTAACAAACCCGACTTTAGCACAGGTCTTTTGATACCTTCATTTGTTCCTCAAATCTGTGACGTGTGAAAATAAACAAACAAGCTGAATGGCGGTGTTCTTTAACCGCGATGATAGGGTTAAAAATTGTAAATCAATGATGGAAAAAAATCAAATTAAAATAACCATAATAACCCTTCTGATCTAAACGTGGTCGATCCTAAAAAGTTGACTAAGTCGAAGATAGCGAGAATTAAGGTGACGAAGAAAGCCACTTCAGTTCTTTTATATTTGGTTCAACAATTTATGAGTTTTCTAAGCATCTAAAAACATTATAGCAACAAGTTTTCTTATTTATTTTACCGAAAAATGTCTTGGCTCACTTATCCCACCAGGCGAAAGACAACCAAACGAAAATTTGTTTCGTGCCTCCAGGAAGAATCGTTCGTCCGTCGGGAGAAAATTCAAATCTGCCTCGTGTGGTCGCATCCCTCTTACCTCCCATCTTCCTTTCGAATCAGGATATAAACTTCAGCTGAATATATGTAATTTTTTCCCTTGGAACGAAACGTTCTACAGTAAGAAATTAGTGCGACTCACGTGAACATTTTTGGCAAAAATTTTGTAGCTATAAGTTAAAAAACTCAGTAATGGGTTTGGGCTCGAAAATATTTGAAACCTCCGCCCTCCCTGGATCCGCCCCTGTGTAAGAGTTTTTACTTGATTTTTACTTTTCATATGATAAATTGCAAGTCCATGTGCGCCACTTGTTTTTTCGTTTAAATCTTACTAATAGCTTTAATTATGTTTACTAAGTCAATCAAATAATTCAATCCATTTCTAAGCCGTTGTTGACTATTCCCACTCTAGTAACCTACCTACATTGACGATTTCAAATAAGTTAGTTGACCGGTTTTGTTTTGTGAGGTAGGTTTTGTTAGGTTGCACTGTGTGAGTCTAAGTCAGTTGTAAGTTTACAAATCTGCAAAAAATAATTTGAGAGTGAAAATAGGCGTAAAATGTCAAAAATCCTCATCCCGAAGCAGTAGACCATCACGCACTCATGTTATCAAAACTATGGCAAAATCATATAGGCAGCTGTCGGCAACAAATTCATGCAAATTTATATTCAATAGGTTTTCCTGAAACAAACATTACTGAGAAAACGTGGACTATAGTGTACAATTTTTCGTATCAATAGTTGCATATTGTGAAATATTTCTGGAGTATGTCTAATTATTTCATTAATATAGAGTTCTTTGAGGGACATTGAAGCTTATCTGTCCTAGAATATCCGGGCAGTCAATAGAGCCATAAATAAGATCATAAACAAACATCAAAGAGTGAATGGTACGCCTATTTGCTAAGGACTTCAAATCTATAAGCATGCAACGCGCAGTATAGGAAGGTAAAGTAGCAAAGTTAAGAGGTTGCAAGGCGAAACGAATGAAATTGCGTTGTACTCTTTTAACTCTATTAGAGTGAGATGCATAAATAGGGTTCCAAATTAGAGAGGCATATTCGAGCTTGGAGCGGACTAAGGAGTTATATAAAGTTTTCCTAGTGTATGGGTCTTTAAAATCCCTCGCATAACGTCGCAGAAAAGCTAAGTTAGCATAAGCCTTAGGAATAATAAAGGTAATGTGATTGACAAAGTTAAATCCAGTGTCAAATACTACCCCGAGGTCAGAAAACTCTCCAACAGTGGAAAGAGTGGCATTCGATAAAGCGTATGACGATGGAATACGATTTGGAGATTTAGAATAAGTGACATGGAAGCATTTATTTAAATTAAGAGATAATTTATTACTGACGCACCAAGCGGATAGGTTGTTAAGATCTTGTTGTATTAGAAATATATCCGAAGAAGAAGTTATTTTACTAAACAGCTTTAAATCATCTGCATATATTAAAAACTTGGAAACGTAAAAACAATCAACAATGTCATTAATGAAAAGCGAAAATAAAATAGGACCAATAATGCTGCCCTGTGGAACACCTGAAGCGGCTATAAACGTGTAAGACATGGCATTTTCAATTTGAACAAACGATTTTCTATTAGAGAGATAAGATTTCAACCAGGAAAGAAAAATTGAGTGGAAGCCTAAGCATTCAAGTTTTCTACAGAGGATATTATGGGAAACGGTGTCAAATGCTTTTGAAAAATCTGTGTAAATCATATCAACTTGCCATCCACACTTAAACGTCGAGATGCAATACTGGGTAAAAACTGCTAGGTTCATAACTGTGGAACGCCCACTAATAAAACCATGTTGATTTGTGTCTATTATGTTATTAATAGAAAAAATTATTTTATTATGTACAAGCTTTTCAAAGAGTTTAGAACAAATAGTTAGTTTCGAAATTGGCCTGTAATTTCGTACATCATTTTTATTGCCTGACTTAAAGATTGGTGTGATGGAAGTAAGTTTCCAGCGATCAATGAACTCACCCGTAGAGAGTGAGAGATTGAAGATATAAAGCAATGGCACACAAATAGAGAAACTGCATTTTTTGAGAAAGAAAGTATTGAGCCCATCCAAGTCCATTTTTAATGACGATTGAAGAGAAAAAATGGCTTCTATAATATCCAACTCAGTTACAAACAATGAACCAAAGTCAACCACCCGGGAGTCAGTATGAAGAGGTATACCCGATACCTCAGTATCCGAAACAAAGTTGGATTTGAAAAAATCCGCAAACAAGGCCGCCGAATCACATAAACTTTCAGAGCGTTTATCATTGTAGATCATACAAGCTGGAATAATTGAGCAGCCCTCCTTAGACCGAATATATTTCCAAAAAGTCTTAGGATTCGATTTTAGTTCATCTTCGAAACGCAATATGTAACGATTATATAAAAATTTGTCAAGGACATTGAACCGGGTCATGTAATCTACATACTTTTCTTTAAAGCATTCATTATTTGTAGATTTAAATAATTTATAAAATTTATTCCTCTGATTCTTTAACTTTTTAAGGTTTTTCGTATACCAAGGGAGCTTATGCACCCGATCAGGAAGGAGAGAAAGGTTATTATGAAAAATTTCAGACAACTTAAACAGAAACACTTCAAAACACTCAGAAACACTTTTAGCACGAAATATTAAACTGCAATCAATTTTATGGATTTCAGCGTTCAGGGTATCAATGTTTGCACTACGGAAATCAAAAGATTTAGTATTGTTAGTGTCGGCAGAAATCGAATCAAAAAATGATGCATATCCGATTTACAAATTGGAAAATTACATTCACTTATATGAAAAATTAAATCCTCATTAACAAAAATTAGATCTAAAATGTTACCAATTTTATTAAAAAATGAATTTGAACAAGGTTAAAGCTAAAAAGACTGTCTATAAAGTTTATTTCAAAAGAGGTATTTACATTAGTTGGGGTAGGATATCCATTATTTTGTAGATTAGACCATACAATTTTATTGAGGTTAAAATCCCCTAAAATGCAAAAATAGCTTTCTTCATTATTTTCACACAAACTAACAATATTATTTGTATGCGCGGTATATAACGACTCCGAACTTCCAGGGGCGATATAGGATACACATACAAACATTTTTCCATAGGTTCCATAGATACATACGCAAAGTTGATCAAGTAAAGAGTCAAAACTTGTAAGATCAACCTTTGATGAGCGAATGGCACGTTTTATAGCGATTAGGACTCCACCTCCTCTGGAGCACCCGGTTTTATTTCCATCCCTGTCCTTACGGTATGTATAGAACAAGATTGGATTGAAATACTCAGCGTCAAAAAAGTATTGATTAAGCCAAGATTCAACAATAACGTAAACGTCATACTCGCAACGGCTTGTTGCTAAAAAAACCTTTTTCAGCTTTTGTTCGCATACCAGCAATGTTTTGAAAATACACAGCTAAATTATTATTAACTAACGTACATTCAAAATCTTTAGCAATACAGTTATCTATTTGAGTGGCTCTAAATTGTTATCTCGGTGAAAAAACCAAAAAGGCCTTACGTTAATATCTGCGGGCCAAACATTTGGGTCGATTATTTTTTCATACAAGCTGGGAGTAATCCCAAACATAAAATTAATACGTCGTAGTTGTTCTAATGGTGTATCCTTCTTAACAAGTTTAAAACAAGATAGATGTCCACTAGCAATGCCAGAGTTTTTTGAGACGTAAGCAATCACACTATCCTCCGTAACAGTGGGCTTAAAAGAATACACGTGCACCCATTTCTTTTTAACTATTACATCTAAATCAACATTTTCATTACGCCCAACAACTATGTATATTTTTAGTTTTGGAAACTTTTTTGTTTCGCACAGTAGCCGTCATTTGAGGCAACAACAGCTATAGGCTTAGCATCACAGTTAGAGACAGATGTAGGTGGTGATGGAATAGACGGAGCGGATAAAGAAGTGACACTTGGAGTAGGCTTCGCAGTTACTGCAGAAGCAATACTGGCAGAGGTGCGAGTAGATGAGATCGGCATTGTAGTTATAGGCGCAGCGATAGCAGCATATGATGACTGTTGATGTCTCACTGCACTAGTGAGAGCAGCAGGTGTAAGAGAAATCATTGTAGGTGAAACATTAAGAGCGCCAGCAGATGAAGGGCAAACATTTGTTTTTGGCCCAGCATTGTTAGTACTAGGAGCATCAGCATTGTTTAGCTGTTTAAAACAATCACCAACGTAGGCTCGAAGATTTATTATTTCAGTTGTTAAGAGTTCTATGTCTGCATCTTTCTCATTAAGTCTCTTCTGCAATAAAGACATATCAGCGTGCAGCAATTGAGATTTTTCTGTTGCTTTTTTCTTATCTTCGTGCAAAACACTGAGTAAAGAGAGGACGCGCTTGTTATCGGCATTAAGAGCAGCAAGCTCATTAAACACAGAGGCCAGAGTAATTTTTTTTGACTATTACTCTCATCTGAAATTACACAATCTTGATATTGAGATTTCGAAGAAACCGACTTGGCATAGTTCGATGGAGTTTTCTCACAAACAACGGGCGAAGAAGGGGAGCGAATAGAGCTTCGACGCACAGCCAAATACACTTTGCACAAGAACGGCTTGTCTGATGACAATAAAAAGTCTAAGTCAACTGGTAATAAACCAACGCAATCCAAATGAAAAAATTCATTGCACTTATCACACTGCACTTTTGGTTTAGTGCGATCAACTTTCTGACCGCAAGCACAAGGCATAATAGTTACTTGTGCATTATTTATATCTAGTTTAATTATAAAAGAGTCAATATCTCTATTGGTGTAATTTTCACCATACTTAAATTAGCAAAAAAGTCACAGAAAATTTATTTTAGCAAAAGACAAAGAGCGATCAAAAAACACGTCCGCACAGTCTCACATTATGCAATGGTTTACGAGTATAAATGATGGTATTGTTACAATATCTATTTATGTATATAAAAATGAATGTTTGTCTCTATGTCCTTTATAGGCGTCAAAAGTACCCACACGATTTTAATGAAATTTTTACGGTAGGTGCATATAATCACTGGGAGTGTTATAGGTGGCGCTGCAGTCGAGATATTTCTAAAATTCGTATTTACAGACCGATTTGATTAAAATTCGAAACGTCTATTAAACACCTAAACATAAATATATTGTGTGAAAATACTCGATAGGTGGCGCTGAAGTCGAGAAATTGCCTTGCTCTGTGTGTAGCATAAGATAGGGTTGTATCGCCACGGAAGTCTTTTTTATAACGACTTAAACATTTTTAGCGTCCCCTGTGCGAAAAAGTATCCAACTTGAAGCCCACCTGAACCAGAGAAAATTGAATTTGGGAAAATCGGTTGAATGTTTACTTAGAATCAGGATTCCGTAACAAACCCGACTTTAGCACAGGTTTTTTCATACCTTCATTTGTTCCTCATATCTGTGACGTGTGAAAATAAACAAACAAGCTGAATGGCGGTGTTCTTTAACCGCGATGATAGAGTTAAAAATTGTAAATCAATGATGGAGAAAAAAATCAAATTAAAATAACCATAATAACCCTGACAAAGAAAGCCACTTCAGATCTTTTATATTTGGTTCAACAATTTATGAGTTTTCTAAGCATCTAAAAACATTATAGCAACAAGTTTTCTTATTTATTTTACCGAAAAATGTCTTGGCTCACTTATCCCACCAGGCGAAAGACAACCAAACGAAAATTTGTTTCTTGCCTCCAGGAAGAATCGTTCGTCCGTCGGGAGAAAATTCAAATCTGCCTCGTGTGATCGCATCCCTCTTACCTCCCGTCTTCCTTTCGAATCAGGGTATAAACTTCAGCTGAATATATGTAATTTTTTCCCTTGGAACGAAACGTTCTACAGTAACCAATTAGTGCGACTCACGTGAACATTTTTGGCAAAAATTTTGTAGCTATAAGTTAAAAATCTTAGTAATGGGTTTGGGCTCGAAAATATTTGAAACCCCCACCCTCCCTGGATCCGCCCCTGTGTAAGAGTTTTTATTTGATTTTTACTTTTCATATGATAAATTGCAAGTCCATGTGCGCCACTTGTTTTTTCGTTTAAATCTTACTAATAGTTTTAATTATGTTTACTAAGTCAATCAAATAATTCAATCCATTTCTAAGCTGCTAAAACAATAAAGAAAATATTAATTATGAATTTGAATCAAATCGGTCCAAAATGCTTTATCTTGAATAAATGGATGGATATTTAAAGAAAATAACATTATGAAACTGTATTTATCACTAAAGAATGAAAATTCTTTTTTAATTTTTGTTAACTTTGGCCGATTTTCTTATCACGTATAGATTTTTCGATATGAACTTTTCTATTTCTATTTTATATTTATTGGCTCTGTTTATAAAAAAATACATAAATATAAAACACTTGAAAAAAATATAAAAATATGAACTTTATGCAAAACTTACCAAAATATTCGATGCAATTAAAAATTGCAGCTGACTGGTGTAAACACTCACTGCGCATAAGTAAGTACTACCATACAAATCACTTCGACATTTTCCTTCTTTCTCCTACAACTTGCTAAAACTTGTTTTGCATGTATTTATATTGGCCCGTAGTCATAGACAAATTAAAATCAAGTTTTAACTCTTAAAACTATGTTTTAAAATAAACATCATTCTAACTATGTTATAGTCGACTTAAAATACGTTTCATCTCTAAAACTGTATTTTAAATTTAAAATGATTTAAAGTTTATTTTAAAATTTTAAAATGACGTTTTGCATAAAAAGTTTCGAAAAGTTACGGGAAAGCAAAAAATTTAAATACATATGTAAATGTGGAAAGATGATTCGCACTCAAAATTTGTTCAGAGATTTCGAAATTTCGGATGACACGGTCGTTCAGAGAAAGGCAAAATTGTATAAGGACCGCTACGATCCCTTTCAAATGGATGATGAACAATTTTTTTCCCGATACGGCTTCGATAAAGCAACAGTTGAATATTTAATAAACATTCTTCATATTAACGAAGCCAGTAATAACAGGGGACTTTCCATCCCGGGAAGCCTCCAGGTTCTAACAACATTACGATTTCTAGGAAGGAATGTTCACCAAAGTGATATATGTGAGTTTGTTCCGGTGAAACCGAGTATTTAATTTAGCAAACAATTTGTTGTTAAAGGTGACCTTCATGGAACATCGCAGTGCACTGTCGGAAGAATAATAAAAAGCATTTGCAAAAAGATTGCCTATTTGTTGCCACATTTTATTGTGTATCCAACTGATGAGGAACTCTATACACATTTCCTGTTGCGGCAAACGCTCTTCGTTCTTCTTCTTCCCGAAATGACTTCTTTGCGGCCAATTTCATCCTGGCCCACTGCTGCCTTAATTTAGCAACGTCTCTATCATACCCTGATGCCAACATGGTTATCCTTATATGTTTACATGCATCTTTCTTCTTTTGAATTATAGAGCCATCATTCGTTTTGTTTTCCATGGTCTTTATATGGGTATTTACACATTCCCTCAAGCAAGCTTTTTCACCTGAGGTCCAGTTACCTTCCCGCGATCGCTTTTGTCCTACATAAATATGTAAATAAACAAGTTTTTATTATAATTTATAACAATATTTAGCTTTTACTTACCTTTTGTAGCTCCATTTGTGAAAAATGTAAATAAACATCAGCTGTGATTTTGACTGCAAGGTGAACTTTGTAAAATTAAAATATTTTTTTACAAACCTCTACTAACATTTTCTTTTCATATGGGGACCCTGTGTCTTCCAATTTTAGCTGAAACCTGTGTTTAATTTGTCTATGATTGACATAAATTTAAAACGAGGTTTTAAACTAAAACAAAGTTTTAACAAAAACCTATTTTATCTGCCGACTATGACTACGGGCCATTATATACATATATGTATGCATATAAATAAATAAAAAAAATCTTCATATTTAAGGGATAATTTTTATACCCGAACGTACTTGTGCACAAGGGTATTATAACTTTGTTCGCATAACGGTTGTTTGTAACAACAAAAAATAATCGAGATAGATATAGATATATATGTATATACTAAAATGATCAGAATGAAAAGAGGAATCAATTTTGCCCTGACTGTCTGTCCGTCCGTCCGTCTGTCCGTGGTTACAATAACTTGAATAAAAATTGTGATATGAAATTTGGTACATAGATTGTTCTTTGGACAGGGTAGGTTGGTGTTGCCCGTTTTTTCGGTATCTATTACAGCAAATTAAGTGAAATTTTGAACTAAGAAATTTGGTTTTTGTGAAATTTTGAAAAATGGGCGTCTTCACTTCAACGCAAACTTTTCCTCGCAATATATTATAAATTTCCATTCCAGTGCAGATTATTACCTTACAAAGTTCTTCACTATTCGAAGTCGATGCTAAAATTTAAGAATACAAGTTTTTGTAAATATAACTATACTCGTTATTATCACAGCTAATTTAAACGATCGCGTTAATTGATTTTTATTCAAATTGACATCTCCAAAAAACAACAAGTTCAGATTTATTGCAAATTTCCATCATTTATTGACTATTCCCACTCTAGTAACCTACCTACATTGACGATTTCAAATAAGTTAGTTGACTGGTTTTGTTTTGTGAGGAAGGTTTTGTTAGGTTACACTGTGTGAGTCTAAGTCAGTTGTAAGTTTACAAATCTGCAAAAAATAATTTGAGAGTGAAAATTGGCGTAAAATGTCAAAAATCCTCATCCCGATGCAGTAGACCATCACGCACTCACGTTATCAAAACTATGGCAAAATCATATTGGCAGCTGTCGGCAACAAATTCATGAAAATTTATATTCAATAAGGTTTTCCTGAAACAAGCATTACTGAGAAAACGTGGACTATAGTGTACAATTTTTCGTATCAATAGTTGAATATTGTGAAATATTTCTGGAGTATGTCTAATTATGCAATGGTTTACGAGTATAAATGATGGTATTGTTACAATATCTACTTATGTATATAAAAATGAATGTTTGTCTCTATGTCCTTTATAGGCGTCAAAAGTACCCACCCGATTTTAATGAAATTTTTACGGTAGGTGCATATAATCACTGGGAGTGTTATAGAACAAAACTGATGTCGATAGGTGGCGCTGCAGTCGAAATATTTCTAAAATTCGTATTTACAGCCCGATTTGATTAAAATTCGAAACGTCTATTAAACACCTAAACATAAATACATTGTGTGAAAATACTCGACAGGTGGCGCTGAAGTCCAGAAATTGCCTTGCTCTGTGTGTAGCATAAGATAGGGTTGTATCGCCACGGAAGTCTTTTTTATAACGACTTAAACATTTTTAGCATCCCCTGTGCGAAAAAGTATCCAACTTGAAGCCCACCTGAACCCGAGAAAATTGAATTTGGGAAAATCGGTTGAACGTTTACTTAGAATCAGGATTCCGTAACAAACCCGACTTTAGCACAGGTTTTTTGATACCTTCATTTGTTCCTCATATCTGTGACGTGTGAAAATAAACAAACAAGCTGAATGGCGGTGTTCTTTAACCGCGATGATAGGGTTAAAAATTGTAAATCAATGATGGAGAAAAAAATCAAATTAAAATAACCATAATAAGCCTTTTGATCTAAACGTGGTCGATACTAAAAAGTTGACTAAGTCGAAGATAGCGAGAATTAAGGTGACAAAGAAAGCCACTTCAGTTCTTTTATATTTGGTTCAACAATTTATGAGTTTTCTAAGCATCTAAAAACATTATAGCAACAAGTTTTCTTATTTATTTTACCGAAAAATGTCTTATCCCACCAGGCGAAAGACAACCAAACGAAAATTTGTTTCGAGCCTCTAGGAAGAATCGTTCGTCCGTCGGGAGAAAATTCAAATCTGCCTCGTGTGATCGCATCCCTCTTACCTCCCATCTTCCTTTCGAATCAGGATATAAACTTCAGCTGAATATAATTTTTTTCCTTGGAACGAAACGTTCTACAGTAAGAAATTAGTGCGACTCACGTGAACATTTTTGGCAAAAATTGTGTAGCTATAAGTCAAAAAACTTAGTAATGGGTTTGGGGTCGAAAATATTTGAAACCCCCACCCTACCTGGATCCGCCCCTGTGTAAGAGATTTTATTTGATTTTTACTTTTCATATGATAAATTGCAAGTCCATGTGCGCCACTTGAATCCGCTTATTGTCAGTTGCACCCGGAATAAATTTAGCTTAGAAAATTCGAACATGGAAATTACAACTCTGAAATGTGTATACTTGAATTGAAAAATTATTAAAAAATTCAATTTAAATAGTAATTTGACAAAATTTATAAATTTTCCAGATCTTTGAAATATAACAGTCCATGAAGAAGTATTTATTAGATCTGTGCTAACCTCTTAATAATACCAGCACGACTACATTTTGAGATTCCGCCAGTTGGGAGCCGTGCCTGCGATTTTTCGCTGAAGGTGGATACTAAAAAGGTGTAGGTAACAGTTTTGAAATTGGGCTGGCGCAATCGTCTTTTAGTCAGATTATGATGGAAGACATACCGCTTTTGCCCAGTCCAAGTCTATTTTGCATAAACATATTTTATTTATGCGCACATTTAAATATAAATTGCTTACCCCTTTCCATTCAGACTCATTTTTCATTGCAGTCCCCAAGCTATGCAGCTTCATCCTTAGCTGTGTTTATAACTCGGCTACATTTTCCTTGTTTTCTTTGACAAATCCTCTGGCAATATCCAGCATTTTCTGCAATCTACCTAATATTATACCTCTTTGAACTTTGTTTACATTTTGAATCCGCGAAATTTTTCGCCTCTCAAAAAATAATGAAAAAATTCAACTAATCCGCCAACTATTTCCGCCCGAAATAAGTGTTGTCGATATGGGAAACAATGTTTAAAAGCCGAAAATTTCCGCCCGTTATTTATATTAAGCGAACATTGAAAAGTGAACTATTTCGGGCGAAAACGAAACTTACAATAAGGGTGAATATTAATTATGAATTTGAATCAAATTGGTCCAAAATGCTTTATCTTGAATAAATGGATGGATATTTGAAGAAAATAACATTATGAAACTGTATTTATTACTAAAGAATGAAACTTCTTTTTTAATTTTTGTTAACTTTGGCCGATTTTCTAATCACGTATAGATTTTTCGATATTCTTTCTATTTTTCTATTTCTATTTTATATTTATTGGCTCTGACACTTGAAAAAAATATAAAAATATGAACTTTATGCAAAACTTACCAAAATATTCGATGCAATTAAAAATTGCAGCTGACTGGTGTAAACACTCACTGCGCATAAGTAAGCACTACCATACAAATCACTTCGACATTTTCCTTCTTTCTCCTACAACTTGCTAAAACTTGTTTTGCATGTATTTATATTGGCCCGTAGTCATAGACAAATTAAAAACAAGTTTTAACTCTTAAAACTATGTTTTAAAATAAACATCATTCTACCTATGTTATAGTCGACTTAAAATACGTTTCATCTCTAAAACTGTATTTTAAATTTAAAATGATGTGAAGTTCATTTTAAAATTTTAAAATGACGTTTTGCTTAAAAAGTTTCGAAAAGTTACGGGAAAGAAAAAAATTTAAATACATATGTAAATGTGGAAAGATGATTCGCACTCTAAATATATTCAAAGATTTCGATATTTTGGATGACACGGTCGTTTAGAGAAAGGCAAAATTGTACAAGGAGCGCTACGATCCCTTTCAAATGGATGATGAACAATTTTTTCCCCGATACCGCTTCGATAAAGCAACAGTTGAATATTTAATAAACATTCTTCATATTAACGAAGCCAGTAATAACAGGGGACTTCCCATCCCGGGAAGCCTCCAGGTTCGAACACCATTACGATTTCTAGGAAGGAATGTTCACCAAAGTGATATAGGTGAGTTTGTACCGGTGAAACCGAGTATTTAATTTAGCAAACAATTTGTTGTTAAAGGTGACCTTCATGGAATATCGCAGTGCACTGTCGGAAGAATAATAAAAAGCATTTGCAAAAAGATTGCCCTTTTGTTGCCACATTTTATTGTGTATCCAACTGATGAGGAACTCTATACACATTTCCTGTTGCGGCAAACGCTCTTCGTTCTTCTTCTTCCCGAAATGACTTCTTTGCGGCCAATTTCATCCTGGCCCACTGCTGCCTTAATTTAGCAACGTCTCTATCATACCCTGATGCCAACATGGTTATCCTTATATGTTTACATGCATCTTTCTTCTTTTGAATTATAGAGCCATCATTCGTTTTGTTTTCCATGGTTTCCCTCAAGCAAGCTTTTTCACCTGAGGTCCAGTTACCTTCCCGCGATCGCTTTTGTCACTACATAAATATGTAAATAAACAAATTTTTATTATAATTTATAACAATTTTAAGCTTTTACTTACCTTTTGTAGCTCCATTTGTGAAAAATGTAAATAAACATCAGCTGTGATTTTGACTGCAAGGTGAACTTTGTAAAATTAAAATATTTTTTTACAAACCTCTACTAACATTTTCTTTTCACATGGGGACCCTGTGTGTTCCAATTTTAGCTGAAACCTGTGTTTAATATGTCTATGATTGACATAAATTTAAAACGAGGTTTTAAACCAAAACAAAGTTTTAACAAAAACCTATTTTATCTGCCGACTATGACTACGGGCCATTATATATATGTATGCATATAAATAAATAAAAAAAATCTTCATATTTAAGGGATAATTTTTATACCCGAACGTACTTGTGCACAAGGGTATTATAACTTTGTTCGCATAACGGTTGTTTGTAACAACAAAAAATAATTGAGATAGATATAGATATATATGTATATACTAAAATGATCAGAATGAAAAGAGGAATCAATTTAGCCCTGACTGTCTGTCCGTCCGTCCATCTGTCCGTGGTTACAATAACTTAAGTAAAAATTGAGATATCTCAATGAAATTTGGTGCATACATAGATTGTTCTTTGGACAGGGTAGGTTGGTGTTGTCCATTTTTTCGGTATCTATTACAGCAAATTTAGTGAAATTTTGAACTAAGAAATTTGGTTTTTGTGAAATTTTGAAAAAATGGGCGTTGCCACGCCCTTTTATGATAAATTTTCTGTATCTCAATAACAGTATTAGTTATCGTCACAAAATTTGGTGGACATATTTTCCATGATATCGCTATTATTATTGTAGAAAATGTTTGAAATGGGATCATAACCACGCCCACCTCCCATGTAACGGAAATTTTGGAAAATGCAAAAGATTAATTTTTTCGGTATCTATTTAAACAAATTGAGTGAAATTCGGTATTTGAAGCGACTTTGAACTAAGAAATTAGGTATTTATGCAATTTTGAAAAATTTTGAAACTTAGTAAAAATATCTGAATATCAACAACGGTGTAAGGTATCGTTACAAAATTTGGTGAACAAATTTTCATCAATATCGCTGTCATCATCGTTAAACATTTTTGGAATCGGACCATAACCTCGCCCACCTTCCATATAACGGAAATTTTGAAAAATGCTAAAATTTCGTTCAATCTTTATCAATTGGAACATATCAATTAAAATTTTATATTTAGAGAGATATTTAATTAAGAAACTTGATTTTTATGAAATTTTGAAAAATGGGCGTTACCCACTTATCTGTAGGTATCTCAATAACGATGTAAGGTATGGTCACAAAATTTGGTTAACATATTGTCCTTGATATCATTAGCATCACCGTCAATAATATTTGAAATCGGACCATAACCAGTCCCAACGGAAATTTTAAAAAGTGCAAAAAACTTCATTTTTTAGAATTCATTGGTAGAAATTGAGTAAAGTTTAATACTAGCAGCGATTTGAAACAAAGAAACGGGGTTTTTATGAAATTATGTTCACCGCCCATACAAAAATACATCGCGAGGGTATAAAAAAATCGTTTTCGACCGAGTTTAGCTTTTCTTACTTGTTAAAGGATAATTTCGTTGCAGACTACTGTAATCTTTACTGTAGATCGCTCAAAATAAGTTTTGAAGCTGAAAACGGCATTTCAACACTATCTTGTGTTGCAGGTACACTGTGCACAATTGCCCACTGGCCTAGAATCGAAAAAACTTGGACAAAAATAGGTTTATTTCGGTGACCTTTTTTTTCTGAAATTTTTGGGGCCGCTAATTACGAATTTGACATTTATTACAAAAAAAAATGGCGGATACAAAATGGCGGAAAAATTTTGAGAAAACAACTCCGATATGCACAAAAATTAATATTCAGGGGTTTCAAAGGTTGCTGATTTAGAAACCAACAGTTGTTATAAGGAAAACAAAATGACGGATACAAAATGCCCGACATTGTTTCAAAAAACCACTCCAATTTTTGTGAAAAACTTCGTAAGATGGTTTTACAGGTCGTTAATAACAAATGACCGTTGTGGTTGAGTGGGTAGCGGTTCGTGCTATAACTCGATATATCACTGGTTTCAAAGTACGAACCTCAGCCAGGGCAAGTAAAATCTAAAATTATAGAAAACGTTTATTCTAATAGCGGTCACCCTTCGGCAGGCAATGACAAACCTCCGAGGGTATTTTTGCCATTAAAAACCTTCTCATAAAATACATCTGCCATTCGGATGGCCGAAGATTATCTACAAAAATCTATCGAAGGCGGGTTCGAGTGTCGATAATTACAAATTTGGCATTTGTTTTCAATAAAACGTGATGACGGCCACGAAACTACTAACGACTTGTAAAAAAATGTATTTTTTAGTCACAACTGTCGGAACTGAAGGATTTCAAACATTGCTCAATACAATCCTGACAATTAATTCCAATAAAAGAAAATTGCTTCTTCAGTCAGCGAGAAAGTGTTTTGAATCAATTCAGTATGTTTGTTTTCCAAAATTAGTAACCAAGTCTTCACTTCAACGCAAACTTTTCCTCGCAATATATTATAAATTTCCATTCTAGTGCAGATTATTACTTTACAAAGTTCTTCACTATTCGAAGTCGATGCTAAAATTTAAGAATACAAGTTTTTGTAAATATAACTATACTCGTTATTATCACAGCTAATTTAAACGATCGCGTTAATTGATTTTTATTCAAATTGACATCTCCAAAAAACAACAAGTTCAGATTTATTGCAAATTTCCATCATTTATTGACTATTCCCACTCTAGTAACCTACCGGTTGACCGGTTGTGTTTTGTGAGGTAGACCATCACGCACTCACGTTATCAAAACTATGACAAAATCATATAGGCAGCTGTCGGCATCAAATTCATGAAAATTTATATTCAATAAGGTTTTCCTGAAACAAGCATTACAATGTTCGAATAAGCACCGCTCGATCAAGACGAACACTGCACGCTCATTTAAATTTTGGGGCATTCCATTATGACAATAATAATAATTACGGTCTTCGTCCAAGTGTCAACATTGGAAAAATGGATGAAATTTGCATGTATTGTTGCGGCTTGAAATTTAAGAACGAAATGCCAGTGGAAAAGTTAAACTTCCAGAATTACCTCCACCAGCCGAACCACTATCAACGTTGCTATCAGGTGTTACACGTGAGACAAAGCATTTCTTGGAAAACATCCGAAAATACAATTCATATTTTCAAATGACATTGTTCGGTGCAACGAACATTGTGCGCGAATATTACATGCCAACATTCAGAGTCCAAGGGAAAATGTATTATCGTGTCGGATCGCTTCTACCATTGCCGGACGCAGATCACAAGTTTCTTAAAATTTATTTCATGGCCAACAGTGATGAACAAATTGAACAACGATGCCATTACAATGAGGGCACTAGACGAGAAATCGTGGCTGCTATACAAGCCCATTTCGATCAACACAATTAATTAGTTCAGTTGTTTAAAACCGCCAATCAACGAATGCCAGCCGATGACTACGGAGTTGTATTCGAGCAGACAAAAGAACCGTTGCCCAATACGAAAGACAGTTCAATGCACCAACAATTAATGAAGTGGCGATCGTGATGGTTGGCGAAGAATTCAAATCGCGCGACATAATTCTTCATCGTAGAAGATGAAGATGGATATCCTTTCCACATCAAAATGAAGCATGCACAAACAGACGAGGAAACGAATAAGAAAGTCAGTGCCATGAATTATTATTCGTATCGATTGATGAATCGTCAAGACGCTGAGAACCGCATTCTGAAATGACGACAATTGTTCCATCAATACACCGTCGACATGTACGCGAACAATTCCTATATATTCGATTGAATCAAACCGAGTTGCATTCTGAATAGTACATCCATTTACGAGACGCAAACGTTAATGATAGTAACGTGAATCCGAACGAATTGGGAATAATGGTCATATTACCGTCTACATTCACGAGGAGTCCACGGCACATGCATGATGACATACGTTCGCGCATATGGCCGTCCAGATTTGTTCATCACATTCACATGCAATCCAACATGAGATGAAATTAAAGACCTTTTTTGAGCTGGACAATCATCTTCGGACCGCCTTGACATAACCGCACGCGTATTTGAATAAAAATTTAAACTTTGATGAATTTTATTAACAAGCATCACGTTTTTGGAGAGACACGATGCTGGATGCAGAAAAGGTTGCCACATGCACATATTTTGGTTTGTTTAATCAACAAAATTACGCCAGATCAAATTGGCCAAATCATCTCAGCAGAAATACCAGATAAGGACATTGATCTAGACTTATTCGACGCCTTTACCAAAAATATGATACATGGTCCATGTGGCGCATTCAATAACAATTCTCCATGCATGTCTGATGGGACATGCACGAAACGATACCCAAGAAACTTGGTTTCTGATACCATCACTGGCAATGACGGATACCCACTGTATCGTCGACGATCAGTTGCGGATGGCGGCAAATCCATCGTTCTGAAAGTACGAAACGTTGATGTTGAAGTCGATAATCGTTGGGTTGCGCCATATTCACCGTTGCTCTGAAAGCACTCATTATTGTTGAGTATTGCAATTCAGTAAAGTCGATCAAATACATTTGCAAATATGTCAACAAAGGAAGCGAGATGGCAGTCTTCGGAGTAGGGAGTGTGGCCGCACAGCTCGATAAAATCAACCAATACCAAATTGGACGCTACATTAGCAGCAATGAAGCAGTATGGCGCAGCTTATAATTTTCAATCCATGAACGACATCCAACAGTAGTACACTTGGCGGTGCATCTCGAGAATGGACAGCGCGTGTACTTCACAGCAGAAAATGTACGTGCAAGAGCATTGGTTCCACCGGCAACAACTTTAACTGCTTTTTTACTCACTGTGCCACGATGATATTTTTGCAAAGACTCTACTTTATTCTGAGGTACCGAATTTCTACACATGAAATGCATCGGCTAAAAAGTTTCAACGTCGCAAACAAGGTAAATCAGTTGAAGGACATGTGACGGATAGGGTCGTCTGTACACTGATCCCCCAAACAATACAAAGTGCTTCTATCTGCGATTGTTAATCAATGTACGTGGACCGCCATCCTTCCAAGATTTTAGAGCAGTCAACGGTCAGCTGTGCGCCACTTATCGCCAAGCTTGCCAATAGCTAAATCTTCTTGAGAATGATGCACATTGGGACACTGCACTCGCAGGTGCATCGAATAATGCGCGACCACAGCAAATGTCCAAACGTGTATAATGAGGCTTTGATTTTGATTGAAGACATATGTTTGGCAATCGCTAAGAAAGCACTGGTGCTACTGGGAATGCCTGCTCCGAACCGAGAAACACACTTTGATTCTGACGAACTGGAAACATTTGTTCAGACAAATCTTCCGCAGTTGGTTCCAGAACAACGCATTGCGTATGACAGAATTATGCGTGCAATCACAGAACTAAGCGGTGGACTGTTTTTCATAGATTTGCAAAACACTGAGGCATCAACATGCAACATCAGCAAAAACTCTGGAATGGGCAAAGTACTCTAAGCGTTTCAAATTATCATATGGGATGAATGTACAATGTCTCACAAGAAAGCATTGGAAGCGCTTGATCGTACACTGCAAGATTTGAGGGGAAACACACGGATATTCAGTGTGTACTCATTTTATTGTCTGGTGATTTTCGACTAACACTGCCGGTTATACCACGTTCAACACCCGCTGATGAACTTAATGCATGTCTCAAATCATCAGTTTTATGGAGTCATATACAGAAATTGACTCTGAAAACCAACATGCGTGTACAACTACTACAGGATACATCGGCTGGTAATTTTGCAAAAGAATTAATGGATATTGGAAATGGGCGAATACAAATTGATGATTATACACAATGTATGACCTTGCCAGCAAATTTCTGTAGGATTACAGAAAGCATAGCCGAATTGGTGCAAAAGGTATTCCCAAAGATTGCACAGAACTACAAAAATCATCAGTGGCTCAGTACGTGTGCTATATTAGCGGCCAATAACATCGATGTCAATACCATCAACTACACAGAATGGAATACCCGGCGAAACGACAACATATAAGTCCATCGACATTGTGGTGAATCAAGACGAAGTTGTCAACTATCCAACTGAATTCTTGAATTCTCTTGATTTGCCAGGCATGCCACCGCACGTTCTAACATTGAAAATTGGCGTACCCATCATTCTTCTTCGAAACATAAATCCACCACGACTTTGCAACGGAACCAGATTCCTAGTCAAGAAAATGATGAACAATGTTATCGAAGCAACAATTTTGAGTGGAAAATTCAAAGGTGAAGACGTACTGTTGCCACGAATCCCAATGATCCCGACAGATATGCCATTCGAATTCAAACGTTTGCAGTTCCTGGTGCGACTCGCTTTCGCAATGACTATCAACAAAGCACAAGGACAATCGTTGCAAGTGTGTGAATTAAATTTGGAGAATCTATGCTTCTCACATGGTCAGCTCTATGTGGCCTGCTCACGCGTCGGGAAAACCTTCCGATTTTTTCGTTATCGCACCAGATCGAAAAACAAGAAATATCGTGTATCCCACAGTACTTCAATAAATATTGAATTGAAACGAAACGCTGCCAATGTTACAATTTTTTTCAAAATGAACAAAATCAATAAAAGGACTCAATATGAATTGAATATATGTGTAATGTCTTTCCTTCATATTTATTTTAGTTGGTGGCGTAGCAACGCCCGCAGGGTGCAGTTATATATAAAAAGTTTTTCCTTACCTTCAGGATCATGATCCATAGTTTAAAATTGCAAGCACGCAAACAAAAAAAAAGTAATTAGCGTTAAACGCAAGCTTAATTTTTGGTGACCACTTGAAGTGCCGTCGATAAACTAATAGCCGTTGACTACCCAGTTCCGGCATTTCGCTAGTATGGAAGGCAGCTGCCTATACCCGAGGATTCAGACGCAGAGAAGCTCCATCTACCGAAATATGTACAACTTTATTTGAAATTACAAACTTCGATTTCGGATTTTTGTCCAGGTTTTTTGGATTCTAGCCCAGTGTGAATTGTGACTAATTGTCACAAGTGTAGAAACGCCGCCTACGTGTATCAGTTTAAATCTCAAAAATTCTTCATTTATAAAAAATGGTTATTGTGCTTTTATTTAATTTTTATTTTTTGTTCAACTCTGAAATAAAAACGCAGGTCAGTGAGTGTTAAGTTAAACTGACCAAATAATAATTATTTTTAAACGATAAATTAAACTCACAAGATGAAAAGATTTTTAAGAAACTATCATTTTGATATACTACATTATACATTTTCAAACATTTCTTCATGCCGATTTTTTCAAACATATATTTAATCATAACAGTTATTTGCGGTCCTTGACTACAACTATTGATGTCTATGAAGCCCCATATATAGAATTAAAAAAAAGCGAGCAATAAAAGGACAGCCTAAATAATAAAAGATACGCACGATTTCTGCTGCTAAGGCTCGTATTAAACTATATAAAATATATTGCAAAAACTATAATAGTGGTGCAGCTTTTTTAACAAATTTGATCAGAGAGCTCAAATTTTTGCATTGCAGTACGTAATGGCTGCTTCTTCAATTTAGTTTTTGGACTGGTAATTGGAAGGAAGCATTTTCGCTCTTTAAATACATAATGACCGGACATTTTGATGACAAGGCAGTATGTGAATTTTGCCAGCATACTTGATGATGAGTCATATCCATCAGTTTTACCCGAGAGTGAGTTATATACTTTATTATTTTACGTTCACTATTACTATTATTATCAATACAATTATTGTGGAATTCGGGAAGAGCTCGTGGTTTTCAAAATCCTTTTACAGCCGCAGGTGCTAAACAGGCCGCAAAAGTTTTGGCCTGCTCACGCGTCGGGAAAACCTTCCGATTTTTTCGTTATCGCACCAGATCGAAAAACAAGAAATATCGTGTATCCCACAGTACTTCAATAAATATTGAATTGAAACGAAACGCTGCAATGTTACAATTTTTTTCAAAATGAACAAAATCAATAAAAGGACTCAATATGAATTGAATATATGTGTAATGTCTTTCCTTCATATTTATTTTAGTTGGTGGCGTAGCAACGCCCGCAGGGTGCAGCTATATATAAAAAGTTTTTCCTTACCTTCAGGATCATGATCCATAGTTTAAAATTGCAAGCACGCAAACAAAAAAAAAGTAATTAGCGTTAAACGCAAGCTTAATTTTTGGTGACCACTTGAAGTGCCGTCGATAAACTAATAGCCGTTGACTACCCAGTTCCGGCATTTCGCTAGTATGGAAGGCAGCTGCCTATACCCGAGGATTCAGACGCAGAGAAGCTCCATCTACCGAAATATGTACAACTTTATTTGAAATTGCAAACTTCGATTTCGGATTTTTGTCCAGGTTTTTTGGATTCTAGCCCAGTGTGAATTGTGACTAATTGTCACAAGTGTAGAAACGCCGCCTACGTGTATCAGTTTAAATCTCAAAAATTCTTCATTTATAAAAAATGGTTATTGTGCTTTTATTTAATTTTTATTTTTTGTTCAACTCTGAAATAAAAACGCAGGTCAGTGAGTGTTAAGTTAAACTGACCAAATAATAATTATTTTTAAACGATAAATTAAACTCACAAGATGAAAAGATTCTTAAGAAACTATCATTTTGATATACTACATTATACATTTTCAAACATTTCGTCATGCCGATTTTTTCAACTACACCTTGACTACAACTATTGATGTCTATGAAGCCCCATATATAGAATTAAAAAAAAGCGAGCAATAAAAGGACAGCCTAAATAATAAAAGATACGCACGATTTCTGCTGCTAAGGCTCGTATTAAACTATATAAAATATATTGCAAAAACTATAATAGTGGTGCAGCTTTTTTAACAAATTTGATCAGAGAGCTCAAATTTTTGCATTGCAGTACGTAATGGCTGCTTCTTCAATTTAGTTTTTGGACTGGTAATTGGAAGGAAGCATTTTCGCTCTTTAAATACATAATGACCGGACATTTTGATGACAAGGCAGTATGTGAATTTTGCCAGCATACTTGATGATGAGTCATATCCATCAGTTTTACCCGAGAGTGAGTTATATACTTTATTATTTTACGTTCACTATTACTATTATTATCAATACAATTATTGTGGAATTCGGGAAGAGCTCGTGGTTTTCAAAATCCTTTTACAGCCGCAGGTGCTAAACAGGCCGCAAAAGTTTTGGCACGAACAATTCAAGGTCTTCATTTCGTCTCAGAATTCAAACGAATTTTTGAAGAGGCAAGTTATGTAGCTATGAACTTAGAAAATTCGGTTTCCTCTGAACGCAGATTTGTCGCCGTTTGGATTGTAATACTTCGGGAGTATGATTATCATCAACAGAACAATTACGGAAAGGCTACTTTTAAGTTCTGGACCCTCCCTCAAACATAATAATAATAATAATAGATGTTTTAATAGATTCTTGATGGACCAATCACGTTTTCACTACCATTTTGATAAATCTAAATATATGGGGAATAATTATTGGGTTTTTACAAATTGAGTAAATGAGTTTTCTTAGAAATAATACACTTATTCGACAAATTTACGAAGCAGTTACGAGAGAACGTGACTTTTTATCTAACTGTAGCCACTTTTTTATTGGATTCATAGACTTAGATCAATTTAGATTTTAATATGCTTTAACTAGAAAACAATATGTAGCCCTTATTCATACGATGATAACTTTCTTGATTTTTCGTAGATTTTAATGCTTTGGAGCCGTTGGAAAATATACTTTAAGAGGCATACAGAGGAAATTTACCATCTGACGGACTCTTACAATGAAAATAGGGATTTTTTTTCGAATTTACCAACCTTCATTCTCAACTGCAAAATTTTACAAAAATGTTTTTCGCAACAAACCTACAAACTGCGCTGAAAGCGGTGACCAACTTCGGCGAAAACCTGAAAGGACGAAAAATGCATTACATCAAGTTTGTTGACTGCTCAATATGATAATGACTGTGTCAGCATTAGGAGATTCCTTTCGTTCACAAATGGTTCAAAAACATCTCACCCATATGGCGCTCATAACGAAATAACAGGATCTTTGGACTGAAAAGGCCGAAAAGGAACTTAGGGAAATTTAAAAAAAAAATTATTTACAACTTGAATTTTTCATAATTCTGAAAATGATTGAAGAATATTTTAATAGAAAATACTTGGTACATACAGAATAAAGAATGTTATACATAAAACCCCTTTTTTAATCACATGTTTCAAAGAATTTTGGTTCGTGTTCGTTTTTCGGTTACGCATTTCAGCCAAAAAATTGCTTTGCTCTGCGTGTAGCATAAGATAGGGTTGTATCGCCACGGGGGTGAACAACCATTCAGTTCTGATTTCAGAATCAATAACTGAATCCATCAATCACTATAATCAGGAATATGGCTGTCGACGAGACCCAACTTTTACAGCCTGTGTGTGGAAGTCTTCTTTATAACGACTTAAACATTTTTAGCGTCCCCTGTGCGAAAAAGTATCAAACTTGAAGCCCACCTAAACCAGTGAAATTTCAGTGATTCAGTAACAAACCCGACTTTTTTGATACCTTCATTTGTTCCTTATATCTGTGACGTGTAAAATAAACAAACAAGCTGCAAGCAGTAGGTTAAGTTGAATGGCGGTGTACTCTAACCGCGATGATAGGGTTAAAAATTGTAAATCAATGATGGAGAAAAATATCAATCTAAAAAACCATAATAACCCTTCTGATCTAAACGTGGTCGATCCTTAACAGTTGACTAAGTCGAAGATAGCGAGAATTGAGGTGACGAAGAAAGCCACATCAGTCCTTTTATATTTTGTTCAATAATTTATGAGTTTTCTAAGCATCTAAAAACAATATAGCAACAACTTTCTTATTTATTTTACCGAAAAATGTCTTGGCTCAGAAGAGAAAATTCAAATAAAATCACTTTCGACCTTTTCCTTATTTCTGCTACAACTTTTGCATGTATTTATATTATATATGTATATGTATGCATATAAATAAATAAAAAAATATTTTTGTTCGCATAACGGTTGTTTGTAACAGCAAAAAATTTTTGAGATAGATATACTAAAATGATCAGAATGAAAATAGGAATCAATTTAGCCCTGACTGTCTGTCCGTCCGTCCGTCCATCCGACGGTCTCTCCGTGGTTACAATAACTTGATTAAAAATTGAGATATCTCAATGAAATTTGGTACAAAGATTGTTCTTTGAACAGGGTAGGTTGGTGTTGAAAATGGTCAAGATCGCCCACGCCCACCTCCCATATAACAGAAATTTTTGAAAAATGCAAAAACTCCGTTTGTTTTGTATCTATTACAGCAAATTTAGTGAAATTTGGTATTTGAAGCGATTTTAAACTAATTGCCACGCCCCCTTATGATAAATTTTCTGTATCTCAATAACAGCATTAGTTATCGTCACAAAATTTGGTGAACATATTTTCCATGATATCGCTATTATTATTGTAGAAAATTTTTGAAATCGGATCATAACCTCGCCCACCTCCAATATAACGGAAATTTTGGAAAATGCAAAAGCTTCATTTTTTCGGTATCTTTTAAAACAAATTTAGTGAAATTCGGTATTTGAAGCGACTTTAAACTAAGAAATTAGGTATTTATGAAATTTTGAAAAATTTGCGTTGCCAAGCCCACTTACGAAATAATATCTGTAAGGTATCAATAACGGTGTATGGTATCGTCACAAAACTTGGTGAATAAATTTTCCTCAATATCGCTGTTATCATCGTTAAAAATTTTTGAAATCGGACCATAACATCGTCCATCTCCAACATAACGGAAATTTTTAGAAATGCAAAAATTTCCTTCTTTCTTTATCTATTGGAACATATTAATTACAATTTTATATTTAGAGAGATATTTAATCAAGAAACTAGATTTTTATGAAATTTTGAAAAATGGGCGTTGCCACGTCCACTTATAAAAAGGGCATTAGGCATCTCAATAACGATGTAAGGTATGGTCACAAAATTTGGTGCACATATTGTCCTTGATATCATTAGCATCACCGTCCATAATTTTTGAAATCAGACCATAACCACGCCCAACGGAAATTTTGAAAAATGCAAAAAACTTAATTTTTAAGTATTTATTGGTAGAAATTGAGTAAATTTTATGAAATTATGGGCACCGCCCATGCAAAAATACATCGCAAGGGTATAAAAAAATCGGTTTCGCCCGAATTTAGCTTTTATTACATGTTAAAGGATAATTTCGTTGCAGACTACTGTAATCTTTACTGTAGATCGCTCAAAATAAGTTTTAAAGCTGAAAACGTCATTTCAACACTATCTTGTGTTGCAGGTACACTGTGCACAATTGTGACTAATTGACTCAAGTGTGGAAATGCAGCCTACGTTTATCAGTTTAAATTTCAAACATTCTTCAGTTATAAAAAATGGTTATTGTGCTTTTACTTAATTTTTATTTTTTGTTCAACTCTGAAATCGGTTCAACGAAACAAATCGGTCCAAAATGCTTTATCTTGAATAAATGGATGGCTAGTTGAAGAAAAAAACATTATGAAACTGTATTTATTACTAAAGAATGAAACTTCTTTTTAAATTTTTGTTAACTTTGGCCGATTTTCTTATCACGTATAGATTTTTCAATTTTTATTTTATATTTATTGGCTCTGTTTATAAAAAAATACATAAAAATAAATCACTTGAAAAAAATATAAAAAACACGAACTTTATGCAAAACTTACCAAAATATTCAATGCAATTGAAAATTTCAGCTGACTGTTGTAAACACTCACTGCGCATAAGTAAGTACTACCATAAAAATCACTTCGACATTTTCCTTATTTCTCCTACAATTTGCTAAAACTTGTTTTGTATGTATTTATATTATATATGTATATGTATGCATATAAATAAATAAAAAAAAATCTTCATATTTAAGGGATAATTTTTATACTCGAGCGTACTTGTACAAGTTAACACACCACAGTAGCCAACCACAACAACAACAACAAGAACAACTGCAAATCGGAGTGAAACACGCTTTCGTCCAATTCCACCGAAATCGCTGACTATGCGTCTGGAGCTGAGCGTGCGAAAATAATTTACCTAACTAAAGAAACCAGGTACTCCACTGCCAACGATTTTGCTGACGACGCGCCTAACGAGTTGCGCTTGACAGCAACAAACACCTATCGCTGCGGATTGCAGTCGAAAAGTCACGCGGCAGAACATGTGTAGGGTTATTGTAAGAAGTAGCCAGGTATTCAGGCGTAGTCGCCGCTGTAGTTAATTTATGAAGTTAGTTGTATTTACTCACCGAACGGAAACGGCTGCCCTTGCTCCCAGCAAGGGAAATAAATAATATTATAATACAAAATCCTGTCGTTTCCAATATTTACACAAGGGTATTATAACTTTGTTCGCATAACGGTTGTTTGTAACAGCAAAAAAATAATCGAGATAGATATATTAAAATGATCAGAATGAAAATAGGAATAAATTTAGCCCTGACTGTCTGTCCTTCCGGCCGTCCATCCGACGGTCTCTCCGTGGTTACAATAACTTGATTAAAAATTGAGATATCTCAATGAAATTTGGTACAAAGATTGGTCTTTAACCACGCCCACCTCCAATATAACAGAAATTTTTGAAAAATCCAAAAACTCCATTTTTTCGGTATCTATTACAGCAAATTTAATGAAATTTGGTGTTTGGAGCGATTTTGCCACGCCCACTTATGATACATTTTCTGTATCTCAATAACAGCATTAGTTATCGTCACAAAATTTGGTGGACATATTTTCCATGATATCGCTATTATTATTGTAGAAAATGTTTGTAATCGGATCATAACCTCGCCCACCTCCAATACAACGGAAATTTTGGAAACTGCAAAAGCTTCATTTTTTCGGTATCTTTTAAAACAAATTGAGTGAAATTCGGTATTTGAAGCGACTTTGAACTAAGAAATTAGGTATTTATGAAGTTTTGAAAAATGGTCGTTGCCACGCCCACTTGGAAAAAAATATCTGTGCCTCAATAACGGTGTAAGGTATGGTCACAAAATTTTGTGAACAAATTTTTCTCAATATCGCTGTTACCATCGTTAAAAAATTTTTGAAATCCGACCATAACCTCGCTTACCTCACATATAACGGAAATTTTGAAGAATGCAAAAATGTCGTTCTTTCTTTAACTATTGGAACATATTAATTATAATTTTATATTTAGAAAGATATTTAATTAAGAAACTTGATTTTTATGAAATTTTGGAAAATGGGCGTTACCACGTCCACTTATAAAAAAAGGGCATTAGGTATCTCAATAACGATGTAAGGTATCGTCACAAAATTTGGTGAACATATTGTCCTTGATATCATTAGCATCACCGTCAATAATTTTTGAAATCAGACCATAACCACGCCCAACGGAAATTTTGAAAAATGCAAAAAACTTAATTTTTAAGTATTTATTGGTAGAAATTGAGTAAAGTTTTTGAAATTATGGGCACCGCCCATGCAAAAATACATCGCGAGGGTATATAAAAATCGGTTTCGCCCGAATTTAGCTTTTTTTTACATGTTAAAGGATAATTTCGTTGCAGACTACTGTAATCTTTACTGTAGATCGCTCAAAATAAGTTTTAAAGCTGAAAACGACCTTTGAACACTATCTTGTGTTGCAGGTACACTGTGCACAATTGTGACTAATTGACACAAGTGTGGAAATGCCACCTACGTTTATCAGTTTAAATCTCAAAAATTCTTTTATTTCTTGGCGAATAAAATTCATTCATTTCATAAATGTTTTTTATTGATAGAAAAATAAAAAAAATATTATTATGGGAGCAAACAGAGCTTATGAAATAATTCTTAAATTTGATAGGAAATCATGATTCAATTATTAAAGGTTTGGTAACTAAGCAGCTAGCTCCCTCACTTTATGTCAAACGGCTCCCTTAGCATCAAAACTGTGTTGCTTCTTAAAAATAATAATAGTAGTAATATCAAAACTTTTTAATACCAAAAACTAACAGGCAACACTTTTTCTTTCTTTTGTCCGCGTAAACGGTAAGTTCAAATCCGGATTTTAATGACAGCATTTTTTCTGATTACAAGATTGACCCCGTCTCGTAAATATTTAATGCAAGTGTGTATAAATGACATGCTTTTTAATTGAATGCTTTATAAATGTGACAGAGTGGAATAGGTTTAAAGAAATTAAAATTAATGTGACATAATAATCATCCAAATATATAAAGATTATCTTTCTAAAATTTCGATTTATTGTGGTTTTCTTACAACTCCATTAACTCCATAAAGTCACTTATTTGCAGAATATTTATCTATTGTGCAAATAAATTAATAAAATATAAAAAAAAAATATAAAAAAATAAAAAAATGTTGTTCCTTTCACCGTCCATGGGTTCATCACAATATTAAGAATAACCCTGATACCAATGGTATATAAATAAAAGGAATAAACCGAATAAATAACTTATACTTTCCTTATACTCGTACCATAAAATCGTTTAGTTCATGGGACGAGTAGATTGAAAATTTATTCGCTAGGTATTAAAAATTTAAAAAAAATATCTACCAAGAAGTACATAATTATTTAAATGTTGTAAGCGTAGCTATTGTATTTCTTAATTAATGAAATGTCTTCGGAATTTTTAATTAAAAAACTCACAAACATTTTACTACTTATTATTTACTTTTTAAGAAAGGGTAACAAAATCTAACCCGTTTTCCATACTTCGTAAAACAACCCTTTATAAGGGAGTGTCAAAATTCGAATGTCATTATTTACCTAACCTTTTATATTTGAATCATGATAGGAAATCTAAAAATCATAAAATTTAGGATCATTTCACGAATGTAAAGCAGCTTTTTTAACATATTTGATCACAGAGCTCAAATTTTTGCATTACAGTTCGTTTTTCCCTCTTATTCCTTTTAGTTTTGCATTGATAATTGGAAGGAAGCATTTTCGCTCTTTAAATACATAATGCAGGGGCGCCGAGACCGGACATTTTGATGACAAGGCAGTATGTGAATTTTGCTGCATATTCGACAGAACAATTACGAAAATACTACTTTGAAGTTCTGGACCTTCTCTTAAACGAATTGGAAAGAAGATTTTATCAAAAAGCTCTGTTTTAAAAAAAATAATTTTACGTAGACGTAATAATAATAACAGATTTTTTAATAGATTCTTGATAGACCAATCACGTTTTCACTACCATTTTGATAAATCTAAAGATATGTTGAATAATTATTTGGTTTTTACAAATTCAGTAAATGCGTTTTCTGAGAAATAATACACTTATTCGACAAATTTACGAAGCAGCCACGAGACAACGTGACTTTGGATCTAACTGTAGCCACTTTTTTCATTGGATTCATCGAATTTATTCATTAGGGTTTGATAGGCTGGTTAATTCAATTTAGATTTTAATATGCTTTAACTGAAAAAAAAAAATGCTGCCCTTATTCATACGATATAACTTTATTGATAACTTTATTGGTTTTTCTTAGATTTTAATGCTTTGGAGCCGTTGGAAAATATGCTTTACGAGGCATACAGAGGAAATTTATCAGCTGGCGGACTTCGTGCCTCCAGGAAGAATCGTTCGTCCGTAACCCGTACTTAGTAATGGGTTTGGGTTCGAAAATATTTGAAACCCCCACCCTCCCTGGATCCGCCCCTGTGTAAGAGTTTTTATTTGATTTTTACTTTTCATATGATAAATTGCAAGTCCATCCGCGGCTCTCGTTTTTTCTTTTAAGTCTTACTAATAGTTTCAATTATGTTTACTAAGTCAATCAAATAATTCAGTCCATTTCTAAGCTGCTAAAACAATAAAGAAAATATTGATTATGAATATGAATCAAATCGGTCCAAAATGTTTTATCTTGAATAAATGGATGGATATTTGAAGAAAAAACATTATGAAACTGTATTTATTACTAAAGAATGAAACTTCTTTTTAAATTTTTGTTAACTTTGGCCGATTTTCTTATCACGTATAGATTTTTCGGTATGAATTTTTCAATTTTTACTTTATATTTATTGGCTCTGTTTATAAAAAAATACATAAATATAAATCACTTGAAAAAAATATAAAAAACACGAACTTTATGCAAAACTTACCAAAATATTCGATGCAATTGAAAATTTCAGCTGACTGTTGTAAACACTCACTGCGCATAAGTAAGTACTACCATAAAAATCACTTCGACATTTTCCTTATTTCTCCTACAACTTGCTAAAACTTGTTTTGCATGTATTTATATTATATGTATATATGTATGCATATAAATAAATAAAAAAAATCTTCATATTTAAGGGATAATTTTTATACTCGAGCGTACTTGTACAAGTTAACACACCACAGTAGCCAACCACAACAACAACAACAAGAACAACTGCAAATCGGAGTGAAACACGCTTTCGTCCAATTCCACCGAAATCGCTGACTATGCGTCTGGAGCTGAGCGTGCGAAAATAATTTACCTAACTAAAGAAACCAGGTACTCCACTGCCAACGATTTTGCTGACGACGCGCCTAACGAGTTGCGCTTGACAGCAACAAACACCTATCGCTGCGGATTGCAGTCGAAAAGTCACGCGGCAGAACATGTGTAGGGTTATTGTAAGAAGTAGCCAGGTATTCAGGCGTAGTCGCCGCTGTAGTTAATTTATGAAGTTAGTTGTATTTACTCACCGAACGGAAACGGCTGCCCTTGCTCCCAGCAAGGGAAATAAATAATATTATAATACAAAATCCTGTCGTTTCCAATATTTACACAAGGGTATTATAACTTTGTTCGCATAACGGTTGTTTGTAACAGCAAAAAAATAATCGAGATAGATATATTAAAATGATCAGAATGAAAATAGGAATAAATTTAGCCCTGACTGTCTGTCCTTCCGGCCGTCCATCCGACGGTCTCTCCGTGGTTACAATAACTTGATTAAAAATTGAGATATCTCAATGAAATTTGGTACAAAGATTGGTCTTTAACCACGCCCACCTCCAATATAACAGAAATTTTTGAAAAATCCAAAAACTCCGTTTTTTCGGTATCTATTACAGCAAATTTAATGAAATTTGGTGTTTGGAGCGATTTTGCCACGCCCACTTATGATAAATTTTCTGTATCTCAATAACAGCATTAGTTATCGTCACAAAATTTGGTGGACATATTTTCCATGATATCGCTATTATTATTGTAGAAAATGTTTGTAATCGGATCATAACCGCGCCCACCTCCAATATAACGGAAATTTTGGAAACTGCAAAAGCTTCATTTTTTCGGTATCTTTTAAAACAAATTGAGTGAAATTCGGTATTTGAAGCGACTTTGAACTAAGAAATTAGGTATTTATGAAGTTTTGAAAAATGGCCGTTGCCACGCCCACTTGGAAAAAAATATCTGTGCCTCAATAACGGTGTAAGGTATGGTCACAAAATTTTGTGAACAAATTTTTCTCAATATCGCTGTTACCATCGTTAAAAAATTTTTGAAATCGGACTATAACCTCGCTTACCTCACATATAACGGAAATTTTGAAGAATGCAAAAATGTCGTTCTTTCTTTAACTATTGGAACATATTAATTATAATTTTATATTTAGAAAGATATTTAATTAAGAAACTTGATTTTTATGAAATTTTGGAAAATGGGCGTTACCACGTCCACTTATAAAAAAAGGGCATTAGGTATCTCAATAACGGTGTAAGGTATCGTCACAAAATTTGGTGAACATATTGTCCTTGATATCATTAGCATCACCGTCAATAATTTTTGAAATCAGACCATAACCACGCCCAACGGAAATTTTGAAAAATGCAAAAAACTTAATTTTTTAGTATTTATTGGTAGAAATTGAGTAAAGTTTTTGAAATTATGGGCACCGCCCATGCAAAAATACATCGCGAGGGTATATAAAAATCGGTTTCGCCCGAATTTAGCTTTTTTTTACATGTTAAAGGATAATTTCGTTGCAGACTACTGTAATCTTTACTGTAGATCGCTTAAAATAAGTTTTAAAGCTGAAAACGACCTTTGAACACTATCTTGTGTTGCAGGTACACTGTGCACAATTGTGACTAATTGACACAAGTGTGGAAATGCCACCTACGTTTATCAGTTTAAATCTCAAAAATTCTTTTATTTCTTGGCGAATAAATGTCATTCATTTCATAAATGTTATTTATTGATAGAAAAATAAAAAAAATATTATTATGGGAGCAAACAGAGCTTATGAAATAATTCTTAAATTTGATAGGAAATCTAAAAATCATAAAATTTAGGATCATTTCACGAATGTAAAGCAGCTTTTTTAACATATTTGATCACAGAGCTCAAATTTTTGCATTACAGTACGTTTTTCCCTCTTATTCATTTTAGTTTTGCATTGGTAATTGGAAGGAAGCATTTTCGCTTTTTAAATACATAATGCAGGGGCGCCGAGACCGGACATTTTGATGACAAGGCAGTATGTGAATTTTGCTGCATACTCGACAGAACAATTACGAAAATACCACTTTGAAGTTCTGAAACTTCTCTTAAACGAATTGGAAAGAAGATTTTATCAAAAAGCTCTGTTTTAAAAAAAATTATTTTACGTAGACGTAATAATAATAACAGATTTTTTAATAGATTCTTGATAGACCAATCACGTTTTCACTACCATTTTGATAAATCTAAAGATACATATGTTGAATAATTATTTGGTTTTTACAAATTGAGTAAATGAGTTTTCTGAGAAATAATACACTTATTCGACAAATTTACGAAGCAGGCACGAGACAACGTGACTTTCGATCTAACTGTAGTCAGTTTTTTCATTGGATTCATAGAATTTATTCATTAGGGTTTGATAGGCTGGTTAATTCAATTTAGATTTTAATATGCTTTAACTGGAAAAAAATTATGCTGCCCTTATTCATACGATGATAACTTTCTTGATTTTTCTTAGATTTTAATGCTTTGGAACCGTTGGAAAATATACTTTAAGAGGCATACAGAGGAAATTTATCAGCTGACGGACTTATACAATGAAAATTGGAACTTTTTTCGAATTTACCAACCATCGTTCTCAACTGCAAAATTTTTTTTTAAAAATTTTCATATAATCGGATTTCTTGATTTAATACAAAACCACATACAAAATTTGAGCACATTAAATTTACTAGTTACAGAAGTATCCGATTTTTACGGGTTTCAAAAACTTAGGTCTGGTCCAATTTTAGTGATTTTAAAAATACTGCTTATTTAGACATAATAAAATATCTGTACTAAATTTGGGCAAAATCGATAAAGGATTTCCAGAGATATATGTACATTAGGGTGACAATTAAATGTATGGAGTATTTTTTTTTCTTTATTGTTTTGGTCTCAGTGTTTTTTTGTGTGTAGTTTTATTTAAAAAAAATTCTAGTAAAATTTCAAGGTCGTAGGAAGAGGATTAGGGGGCGCGTCGGCCCCCCAAAGTTACACAAAATACGTTTTTTCACGCAAATTCTTACTTTGACTGCTTGTAACTTTCTCTGTGTTTTTTTTTTTAAACATTACTGGCGAAAGATGTTCATTAATATGTCTACAATAACATCTGTCAATAACATTTTTGTCTAATGTTAATATTTAATGAAAAAAACTTAAATATAGGAGAAAAAGTACGCCTCAATGTCGATTTATTATACTTAAATAAAACTACTTATGTATATGATTTCTCTTTTTATTAATATTGTTTAAAGCACTTGAGACAATGTCTTTTTATTACAGTCCGGAAACCGATGGCGGTAATCGCTAACAATTTTTAAAACAAATTGTTTTTGGCGTTCATTTTTGGTAAATAGTTTATTATACTCTTCCATCAATTTAACCCCCCTTTCGGCAGTGTCATTTGTAACATTTAATTTTTTCATCAGTTCAGCCGCTTTACAATAAGATTGATCCTGCTCCCATTTGTCTGGGTTTAATTTAAAAAAATCAGTATTTATTTGAAATCTTTCAAATAATGCTTTTGTTTCGGCAGAGACGAACTGTTCAATTCCGTCATGGAATATTTCAACGATTTCTCTATCATTTATTGTAGCTCGCTTTGTGTTTTGCTCTTGTTCAAAATCATTTTCCAAAGCCGCCACCATTTTTTGTTTTGAAAAAAGGGATACGTTGCTGTCAAAAAATGCAAGACCAACCGCCTCAGGGCTTAAATACCACAAGTGGTTCCTGAACTTTTTAAGAGCAACATAGGATATAGCAGCATCAATTTTTTTGAAGTTTTCAAGTTTTTGTAAAAATAAAAAATCTTGATATGGCGCTTTAATGGCCAAAGGAGCAGAAAACCACGCTTCGACATAGACTTCAGCAATAAAAACACAAATTTGACGAAGCCCATTTAATTCAGTTGCTGAAAGCTGGAACTCGTTACGGAATAAAAATATTTTTAGACAGTAAATCGCTTTTGCCATCCACCTTGCATGGTGAACAGCTCCTGGCGATCGAAACATTAGGCTGTTTGGATGTGTCTTTTCTGGTTTTTGACCCAGGAAGAGCAAAGTGAGTTCCAAGAATTCTTTATAGTCTTCCCTGGGTTGTTTTTCTTCCAAGATATTATTTACTGCACCGATAATGCGAACAGCAGACTCTTTCATGTACGTCTTGACAGTTGGATCGTTGATGCCATACTCATAGTTTTTAGCATCAATCTTAGCCCAAGCATTTTTAAATTTCTCAAACATTTTAACGTTTGGACTTCCATAACAGCTTATTTTTTCTTCGAAACGCATCTTAAAACAATCTCGTATATATGATGACGGCATGGTAACCATAAAAGTTGTCTTTGTAAATTATTTTCAATTAACGTACAGGTACCATTGAAACGCCCAGTATTGACCGCTGTTGTATCAAACACTAAAGCTTTGATGTGATTTTGCAGACCATATTCATAAATAGCATCGCATACAGCGGATGCCTGTTCTTTTCCAGTACCGGAATCAAGTGCAGGTATTTCAAGAAGCTGTTCAACTTTACCGCTCGATATTATTATAGGCAACCTATCAACTTTATCATTTCCCGTCAGCGCCGGCAAAAGTTTACCATCCCAATGAAGGCAGATAGCGTCGAGCTCATTTAATTTTAATTTATTTTTTAATGCTGAAATTCTTTCTTCACGGATTTGTTCCCTTTCCTGGTGTACAGACGTTCGGTTTAAAATATAATCTTCAACATTATTACCCAGAGCTTCAACGACTGCGCTTATTAGATGAACCGCATGTCTGTCACTGATTTTACAGACATCGAGTGCGGCCGCCAGTTTTGGTGTTAGTATTTTATTTGTTCCCCTACATTTTTTGGCTGGAGGTTGACTACAACGTGGGTCACATTCCATATCTGGAAAACTGTTATCATTCTCTGAAGATTCAGATGACAGCAACTCTGCAGTTTCATCTAATAAAAACGACTTAATTTAAAGAAAATAAAAAATAAACAATAACATACAACGAACCAATTAATGCAATTTCACGATTATTCCGCTCCACTTGTTGTAATAAATTGTTGTTGCGTTCTTCAAGTCGGCACTCTCGGCGTACTTCTTCGTAATCGATACCATACATAAAGCCTGGGCGCTGACTTATCAAGAAATCAATATCTTCTTGATTCGACATTATTTTTAATGCACTTGCATGCGCCACGTCAAAAAGCATATCCAATTTTTCTTTCCACGTGTTTACTTTGCTCTTATGGAAATTAGAAGTCTTCTTTGAATCTTTTTGAAAGCTTTGCCATTCTTTATACAATTTCTCTACATTTGTAATGCAGTGTTGTTTGTCCTTGACCGGAATGCGGGCTTTTTCCCAGAACACGAATAGTTCTTTTACAACTAAATCTGAACTTTCCCGTAAATTTTTTTTTACTACACGTAAATTGAAAAACAAAACTTTCAACACTTCTATATTGGAGGGTAGTTTACTTCCCGTTAATGAGTTGGTACAATAACCAATTAAATATATGCGTTCACGTAAATTTCTAGCAATATTATAGATCGCTTCAGCATACAGGCAAAAAAAATTTGAAGCAAACTTTTAAAGACAATTCTTACACTTGAAAACAAAAGTAAACAAAAAAAGTCTGAAGTTCGGACTAGCGAGGTCTTACTGTATATAATTGTTGAAGCTACTCTTACGTAAATCATAAGGAATTTTCTATATGAATCTTTAATTAAATAAATCTGAACAAAATCCAAAATTTGAATCATATAAGTAATTTTATTTAAGTATAATAAATCGACATTGAGGCGTACTTTTTCTCCTATATTTAAGTTTTTTTCATTAAATATTAACATTAGACAAAAATGTTATTGACAGATGTTATTGTAGACATATTAATGAACATCTTTCGCCAGTAATGTTTAAAAAAAAAAACACAGAGAAAGTTACAAGCAGTCAAAGTAAGAATTTGCGTGAAAAAACGTATTTTGTGTAACTTTGGGGGGCCGACGCGCCCCCTAATCCTCTTCCTACGACCTTGAAATTTTACTAGAATTTTTTTTAAATAAAACTACACACAAAAAAATACTGAGACCAAAGAAAATATCACTTTCGAAATTAACTGTCACCCTAATGTACATATGAACTCTAAAGTTTTCATATAGTCGGATTCTGGCTGCAATACAACACCACTTACTAAACTCAAGATATTTCCCTTCAACATATATTGAAATGTCCGATTTTTAGTGTTTTCGAAAATTACCGTTATATGGCGGGTGGGCGTGGTTATGGTGAGATTTTGATGATTGCTTAAATGAGCATAGTGTAATACGTATACCAAATGGACAAGGACAATCTACCTACCAAGTTTCATTGAGATATCTCAATTTTTACTCAAGTTATCGTCTGCACGGACGGACGGACGGACGGACATACAAATATCGCTAAACGACTTGTATTTTTATTCTGAGCATTTTGGTATATATGTATATGTCTATATCTATCTTGATTCCGTTATGCTGTTACACGCAACCGTTATGCGAACAAGGGTATTACAAGGGCGCGGGTATAAAAACAAGTAATAATAGAACAGCCTAAATGCCATCTGTCTATATGGCAGCACTTGTCGAGCATGAACACTTTTTGACATTTTCTCTTTGCTATCTACGTAGAAGTAACTTTGGAATTGTAACCGAGAAAAGAGGAGGTGCCGATTCGTATACGAAATCTATGTATAAGTAAACTTTAAATTGCCTACAAATTTTTTATAAAAGTAGACTCACGACAGTCAGAAGTGAATTGTGACCGAACAGCCGGTAATTTTTAATAATTGAATACAATTAAAAATACAATTAAATATGGAACTCGAGAAATGTACGGTTGTGCAATTGAAAAATGCATTGCGGGAAGCCCAAATGAAAACTTCTGGAACGAAGGAGGAACTAATACTGAGGCTTCAGAATATTGGGTGTACAGTTTTGCCAGCTGAAGAGGAGGATTCAGTGATGCCAGTGGAGCAGGTAGATCAAGGAGACGGATGTGAAGTACTGGAGCGACAAGTGACTAACGATCTGGGGCTGTTGCAGCAAGAGGTGGGTGGTCTTAAAAAGATGATTGAAACACTTACATCGGCGCTGGGACAGACCGGCTTGGCAAGGCCGGCTCCGACCACCACATATGGTAACGGCGAACAAGTGTACGCATACCCAATTGACCTGAATTCATCTAGAAGGAATTTAAATTCAACCTTCTTTATTGAGTCAGAAAAGCCAACTAACTGTGCCCAAATCAAAAAATAATAATTAACAGCAGCGCTGTTGCAGCGACCCAAGGTGACAGCAACGGTGGTGTGATGAAATTCCTCGAATTATGGTGTAGTGATCCCATAGTCTGGCAAAAATGTATTGCGCGTGTAGCGCATTGGTTAGAATATATATAGGACAAGTGAAGGACCTCAACATCAAAATTATTATTGCCAAAACTAGCGCTCCTATTAGTGAAACGTTTATGGTACTTTTCTTCCAATCACCATCTTGTAGTAGCTCGATATATTTTGTATTGTTTATTTGCAACTGTTTCATCAGTTGGAGCGACAAAATTTCTTCTGCGTCCTATATTACTGTGGTAGGCTGGAGAATGGCAGGTATTGGCTTGCTGTTGGTTACTTCCTTCGCCCCGTAAACTTCATCTTTGATCTTTATAGTTACATAATGATGTTTTATTAGAAAGGTCCCATTGAGCGACATTATCTCGTCATTTATGCAGGCGGGTCCATCATATTGATTGATGAATATTAGGTCTGGCGCTATCTCCTCTATTGAAGGTATGTGCTGATTGTTTGTTTCTATGCATCTAGGTGGTAGGCTTTTCAGTAAACTAGGTATACATGAATTATTGCTTAAATCTACTAGATTATTTGGAGAGCAAATAGATAATTCGTTATAGCTTCTACAGTTGCTTTCAATTCCAAATATATTCGTTTCTCATTTAAGTAAGGAGTTAAAATCGATTTTGTTTACTCTATTGCCCATTTTTAAAGGTCTAATAGGAAGCACATCACAATAATTTGTTTTAGTTATTGGCATACTTATAATGAAAACAATTGATTTATCGTTAGTGGCTATTTGAACATTGGCAAATTCAAGAGCTTCATCAATATTTATGTAAGGCATTTGTTCTTTTTTTAATACATTTTATATTGTAATTGTTTCTTCATTATTTAATATGTACGAGTTTACAATATTGGCCTTAGGCCAATGAATGGCATAGGCTATGTTAAGCAATTCTTCTTTTACAATATCAATTTTATTTTTGATGCTCAATATAAGGCTATTTCTTTAGAGTCCTTTAGTAGCTTTACTATGTCATTCCTAATATTAGTAATTTCATCTATTCTATCTGTGGTAATTTATTTATGTTAACTTGCCGATTATTGTTTTCTAGCACATTATTTATTTTATTTTCTATTATCTCCCAGTATCGATGGTCTGGGTTGCCAGCGATCCATTTCGTATCCTGTGTATAATTCTATCGGAAATATTTGCAAACTTGAGAAACTTAAATTGTTTCGATTTCAATTATAATTATTACTGTTTTTTTATCGCAGAGAGGAAAAAAGAAAAAAAATTATTTTATAAGAACCGGAGGATCCCCCCGAAGGTGGTGAACCGCGGCCCCTTTGTTTTATTAAATTATAGGCTTTAGCCACTAACTTGTTACCAGTATTATTAAAAAATTGTGTTATCTATCTCTATCTCTGGTGAATCGCGGTCCCTTTGTTTTATTAGATTATGGGCTGTACAAGCCTCTGAATGGTTACCAGTATTATTAAAAAATTGTGTTATCTATCTCTGGAGGGTCCCTTCGAAGGTGGTGTGTCGCAGAGATGGTTGAATTGTTATAGGAACCGGAGGGTCCCCCCAAAGGTGGTGAATCGCGGTCCCTTTGTTTTATTAAATTATGGGCTGTACAAGCCTCTGAATGATTATATTTTTACAAATTTATGTTCCGCATTTAGTTCTGTATTTCCTTAGAAATTATAAGTGTATGAACTTATGTTCCTTCCTTAAAAAAATTTTTTGTTTAGACTTACTCCTAATTTAATTCTCAATCGAAGAATTTATTGTTAGTATGATTTTTACTCTTAATTTGCACAAGGTTTTATTATTTTCCTCAATTACTTACTTACAAGCACGCCTTAAATGCATTCTAATATAAAGTAAATAACTTGAATACAGAATTTGCAAATAAAAACACAAACAACAACCACACAAACAAGTTAAATAGCGGCAGATCAGTTGCTCTTGTTTGTAGTTGGTTTGTTTAAGGAAGATGAAATAAACACAACAGCAAACTCGGCTAGCGTAGCACAATATGTAGCGTATTGGCTCTGCATCTCCGAGCTCCCGGGTTCAAAGCCTGGGAGAAGTGGTTATGAAAAATAAATTTAATTAATTTAATAAAAAGAAGTCTGATGAGGAAATGTGATGATTTCCGAAATAGTACTATAATTTCTACCATTAAAAAACTGTTGTTGTTTTTTCACAAAAATCTTCAATAAACTGGCCTTGAGCTCAAAAAAAAATTTTATTCTTTTAGATAATTGCACTTTCACACTTAAATATTATTGTCGCGATGCTTACGCTATTAAGATGACGCGCATGGCTGCAGGATGTTTTCCGGTTTAGAAGATAGCTCCCTACTGAGAATCTTTGCTGGCCACTGTTTGCAGCACGTTTCCCTTCCTCAAGTGTGGGTAAGGGACTTTTGGGTTCCTCGGTGTCGATCCAGGACGTGTGCCGAAACAGCAAGCCTCTTGGGGTTGTTCGTTGCTCGCCAAAAACAGCAAGCGCCTTTGGGTTGACTTAAAATTTTTTTTCCACGCGCCTGGACCGCACGTTAGGCGCCAGTTAATAAAAACTACATTACGTTTTTATTTCCGGAGCGAATCACTCCTTCTTTATTGAGTCAGAAAAACCAACTAACTGTGCCCAAATCAAAAATTAATAATTAACTGCAGCGGTCCAAGGTGGCAGCGGCAGCGGACGGCGGCGGTAGCAGCATCGGTGGTGTGATGAAATTCCTCGAATTATGGTGTAGTGCTCCCATAGTCTGGAAGACGCGTAGTCAGCATAAATGTCTTGCGCGTGTTGCGCATTGGTTAGAATATTATGAGCTCTCACAGTCTGGAAGACGCATAGTCAGCAAATTCGTCTTGCGCGTGTAGCGCATTGGGTTGCCAAATATAGTTGAGTTTATTATTGGTTAACTTGTACAGCCAACAAATGCCTGTTGCATTGGGCAGAGAAGGTTGAGCATGAGCAGTCATGCTGCACACACATATGGGGCGCACGAAGTTATTTCCCCTGTTGTAACAGCGATTCCAAGTTCAAGTTCTTATAGGGATTTTCAATCTAAAATGCCAATTAGCGTATCAACAGCAAGAGAGATAAGAACATCACGGTATTTCCTCTCCTACTTAAATTCATCAGAATGATATGAAAACAGTGAAAACATTCAAAAGCAAACGAATATGTGTACGAGTATACACAATAATAATAAACTTGGATTAAAAGAAATCATTGACATGTTGCAAGAGTTTGATCAATGCAAAAATTACATAACGTTAGTGCAATTTGTAGAGAGGGTAGAACAATTGAGCGTAGCATATAGGTTGAACGAGAGACTCATAAATATGGCAATGTTAAGTAAGTTAAAAGGTGTGGCTAAAAACCTGGATTTGTGTTTGGAGCGAGTTTGTTTGTGCATTTATAGCGGACTTTCCTTGTGTTATTAATGCAGCAGACATTCATGTAAAATTAATGAAATCGCACATACGAAGAGATGAATCGAGAATGGAATATTATTATAGAAAGCTATCCCTTGGCAAACGCGGCCGAGTTGAAGAAATTGCAGTGGTTAGGTACATTATAAATGAACTGTGTGATAAAGAGCTATCACGAATGCTGCTTGCAATGAACTTTTCTAAATGCTCTGATTTGTTGCAAGCGATAATATCTGTAAGTGTTAGTGGTTGTCCACCGAATGCAGGTAGAAGTGTTAATGAAAATAGAATTCATAATGAAAACAATCGTCCATCAAACTCGTTATACGCTTCGCCAATAGTTTTGGTGAAAAAGCAAAACGTTAAGGATCATTTATGTGAAGATTTTGGGGAATAAAATGCAATCACCGAAAAACCGCCGTGGACTATGCCAACGGTGGATGGTGTCCTATCCACATTGGCAGGCGAGCAATATTTTTCTACGTTAGACTTAATGTCTGGGTACTATCAAATTGAGCTAACTGAACGAGCAAAACAATGCACTGGATTTGTTACTCATCATGGCCACTTCAAATTCAACATAATGCCTTTTGGTTTGCCCAACGCACCTAGTGCATTCCAAACCATGATGGCCAAGGTAATGGAACTTTTACGCGTCAAGGTGGTGAGTTATGTAGACGAAGTTATAACAGAGATTTAGCATTTTGTTATTTTGTTGCTATTACTAGCTATACAAGTGCAAATTAAATTAACTAATAATCGTTGCCGAGAATTGCCAAAATGAGCAGCAATGCTATGACGACACTAACGGCCGCGAAGCAGTCAACTACATCTCCCCTACAACCTTCGAACTTACGTTCTAAAGCTGGAGAAAGCCCATCAGCGACTAACCTGTTAGCACGACTTGAAAATAAAATAGATGCACAAAAGGAATTTATCTTCGAACAACTAACGGCACGAATGAAGGAGACAGAGGATAGAGTAATGCATCGATTCGGTGAGTTAGCAGCTGAGCTATCTAATTTAAAAAGGTATGTGAGCAGTGTTGAGCTTCGTGTTGAAAAAGTGGAGCGAGAGAACGAAAAAATTAAACAGCTGATCTCTTCTGATCTGATTCTGAGAGGTGTCCCCCATCTTAAAGAGAGAGAACCTAAGTGCCACCTTCTCTCAGCTGTGTAACACTCTTCAAATCAACTCTCCCCCTATACGAGCTATTTTTCGCCTAAAGAAGAACAACAACAAAGATGCGCCTATCATAGTAAAACTTGGCTCAGCGAACGAACGCTCATCCGTATGCAGAGCAAATGCGGAGTACTGCAAGTCCAACCGCAAATCTCCTGCACTCCGTGATTTGGGAATTGATGCTGACGGTCATGTGATAATACATGAATGCCTGATCAAGCATAATCGTGAAGTTTTGCAGCATGCAATTAATCTACAGAAACTGAAGCGACTGTTGACTGTTTTCTCATTACGTGGACAAGTATATGTAAAAGTTCGCCCCCAAACTAAAGCAGTAAAAGTGAGCAAAATAGATGAGGTTAATAAGATTGCAGCGCCCAACAACAACATTAATAGTAGTCATTTATGCTAACAATAATTATCTCTTACTTTGTATTCTCTTTTTCCTGTCCTTTTTTTTGTACTTCTATAATTGCTTTCTCTTTATTTCTCTTGATATTGTTATATCTGGCAGAAATATTTATACCCGTCATAGCATAATGCGTACATTATTCTTAAGGCTTGTTTTTGAAACGCAATTTTTCTTTATTTTATATATATTTGATGATGTATAAACCAAAGAATTATGGCTGTGCCAAGGACTATACGCATAACATGATCAGAATTTTGAGCAATCAAAAAAGTGGTCTTAAGGTTTGTCATCAATGCGCAAAGCTTAGCTAGGAAAATTGATGAGTTTGGGTATATTTTTGAACACTCCGACGTTGATATAGTCTGCGTTTCCGAAACATGGTTCACTTCTGGGTGTCAGTGGGTACACACTTTTCCGAAGAGATAGGATTGGTCATGGTGGGGGAGTTGCTGTGTATATTAAAAATAGTATACGTATCTTGCAGAGTAATCGGCATTTCTAGTGATACAAGCGCCATTGAATATATTTTCTTGGAAATTCATGCCAAGACTGATAAAATGTTAATTGGATGTGTATATAGACCTAATAAGAAGGTTGACTATACCCACTTCCTGGAATTTCTTGAGGATATTACGTTATCTCACCGCAATATAGTTATATCTAGAGATTTCAACAGCGATTTACTTACTTTTCACTTTCTATGACAAATCTTGGGTTATTCCCGGCCTACTCATTTCACGCGTATGAGCAGAACTCTTTTGGATATATTTTTTATTGATTCCAAATCAAAAATCCTGCCACCCTAAATTTCTTAAATGTATCCTTCCTAAGGTTTTACCTTATATCACGTTTACACTAAACAACATCCTTGCCAAGTCATTTTTTCCAACAAGTTGGAAACAAGTCAAAATAATTCCTATATCAAAACCGAATGGAGATCACAGGCCAATTGCTATCTTGCCTTTTCAGTCCAAGGTGCTGGAACACTTAATGCATCGTCAGATTAACTCTTTTTTGAAGAAGAACTCAATAGTGAGCGAACGCCAATCTGGCTTCAGATTTAACAGAAGTTGTATAACTGCACTCTTAAAAGATACTGATGATATTAGGCTTAAGATGGATAAAGATCTTGTGACTTTTCTAACCCTTCTTGACCATTCCAAAGCATTTGACACTGTTGACCATGACTTATTGTGTTTAAAGTTGAAAAATTTGTTTAATTTCTCGTCACCAGCGATTAATCTTGTCAAGTCGTATGTTTGTGAGCGTTCGCAGGCAGTCTGTGTTAATAACCATTCCTCCAATTTTATGTCTGTAGTTAAAGGTGTCCCACAAGGCTCCGTGCTTGGTCCTTTGTTATTTGTATTATACATCAATGACCTTAATGAGGTGCTTAATCTCTGTGATATTCATGTTCATGTCCAGTTGTGTCCTAGCTGTCAATTCGATTCAATTAATGCAACTATTTGCAAGTTAAATATTGATCTAAGTGCTGTCAATGAGTGGGCCAATAATAACGGTCTAGTCCTCAACCCAAGTAAATCCCAATGCATTGCTATTTACAAAAAGTATTTCAAACTTGACGCTTTTGATAAGGTAATATTAAATAACTCAGTGATTGATTATGTCGACTCTGCAAAAAACCTTGGCGTTGTATTTAATAGAACTCTCACATGGAACAATCACATAATTAATGCAATCGGTAAAGTATATGGAATGCTTCGATCACTTTGGAATATTCAATATTTTACCCCAGAGAGAATTCGACTACTTCTTGCTAAGGCTTACTTGCTTCCGACTCTATTATATGGCTGTGAAATATACGCCAGCTGTGACAGTATCTGCAAAAAAAAACTTACTGTATTATATATCAGCATTGCTTGATACATATATGGTGTAAAACGTAGAGAGCATATTTCAATACATGCGCAAAAAATTTTTTCAATGCCTTTTGAAAATGTCATCAAGCTGAGGTGTCTTACTATGCTGCACAAAATATTGATAACGGGCGAACCTCAGTATCTCTGTCATAGACTGCAACTGTCCAAGTCAATCAGACCTTCTTAGCTTCTACACGCTAAATTCAAATCTCTAATTTCTGAACGCCAGTTTTTTGTTTTCGCTATTCGTCTTTGGAACAGTCTCCCACTTACTCTGAAAAATATAAGTAACACATTGCGTTTTAAAAACGAGCTTCGTAAACACTTTATTATCAAATGACTGGTATTGATTTCTGCCTCTTGTCTTTTTCCCATTTTCTATCGATTTTATAATGTAGCTAAACTCTGTCATCCATATTATTTAAGATTAAATTTTTATCTTTCTATGTACATATATTATTTTTTTTTGTTTAATTCCTGTTTTAGATTAAGTTTTGGATTTATAATTTATATTGTTATTTTAAGGTATATCCAATGCTGAAATATAGCCAATGGTTGTTGTGTTGCATACGTATATAAATAAATAAATAAATAAAACATATAATATAGAGTACGTAGGTTTTTAGGTCTGACCCGATTTTTTCGCAAATTTATACCGCAATACGCCTACCTTGCGAAACTATTTATATGAGTTGGAAATATTAGCGCTAGTTGAAGGGTGTGATCGTTTTCGTACGTATTTGTTGGGCAAAACATTTACCATCGTCACCGATTGTAGCGCAGTTAAATTAAAAACACCAATGATACCGCGGGTTCCCAGGTGGATGTTGAGGTTAATGGAGTACGAATATACAATGATGCACCGAGCAGGAAGTGCTATTAGTCACGTTGATGCCATGAGACGTGCAAAATGTGACTGAATGGGCAATGATGATAGGCATCTCAGTAGATGATTGGGTCGTATCAATGCAGTTACAAGATAAAAACCTGTATGAGATAATTTCAACATTAACCAGTGCGGAAACATCTAGTAATCGAAATACGCTTGAATTAGAGTATGTCGTAAAAAATGTTCGATTGTACAAGAAAGAGGGTGATAAAGCAACCTGTTTGGTTGTACCAAAGGGTATTAGATGGCGAATTTGAAAATTATGTCATGAATATATAAGTCATCCTGGTCTTGATGGTACTTTGAAGAAGGTTCGAGAGAATTGTTGGTTTCCACGATGCCGCAATTTCGCTAAAAATTATTTGAAGTCATGCATCGAATATTGCTTTAGACGATTATGGGGCAGTTCAAATTGATTTCAATGAAAAACGCAATGATGCCATTAAAAACATTGAAACTACTAGAAAATATGGAAGAAACGGTTCGACGCGAAACATAAATTACCATTAGAGTATAATGAAAGTGATTTAGTATTATTAGAATGACAATTGCAAAGTACTGGTGAATACCGAAAACTTGAAGTTAAGAATAAAGGCCCGTATATTATCCAAAAGAAGTTGCGCTTTGATCGATACGTGGTGGGTGAAATTGATAGCATTTCCAGAAATCGATGAGGTCTATGAAGATGACGTCGAAAATTATATTTCCATATGATAAATTAACTAGCTCGAGGTCGTGCTAATCGGTCAGGAAGAGCCGAGTTGTCATATGTCTATCTGGCAGCACCTGTCGAGCATCAACACTTTTTGACAATTTCTCTTTGCGATGTACGTAAGTATAAGTAAGTTTGGAATTGTAACCGAGAAAAGATGACGTGCGAATTTGTAAATTAAATTCGAATAATTAAACTTTGAATTGCCTACAAATAATTTTTTAAAAGTAGACTCGCGACATAAATAATAAAAGATACCTACGATATATGCTGACAAGCCTCTTGTTAAACTATATAAAATTTATTGCAAAAACAATAATAGTGGTGCAGCTTTTTTAACAAAATTGATCAGAGAGCTCAAATTATTGCATTGCAGTACGTATCTGGTTGCTTATTCAATTTAGTTTTTGGACAGGTAATTGGAAGGAAGCATTTTGATGACAAGGCAGTATGTGAATTTTGCCAGCATACTCGACGATGACTCAGTTTTTACCCGAGGGTGAGTTATATAGTTTATTATTTTACGTTCACTTTTACTATAATTATCAATACAATTATTGTGGAATTCGAGAAGAGCTCGTGGTTTTCAAAATCCTCGATTAACAGCCACAGCTGCAAAACAGGCAACAAAAGTTTTGGCACGAACACTTCCAGGACTTCATTCTGTCTCAGAACTCAAACGAATTTTTGAAGAGGCAAGTGATGTAGGTATGAACTTAGAAATTTCGGTTTCCTCTGAACGCAGATTGTCGCCGTTTGGATTGTTCTACTTCGGGAGTCAGATTATCATCAAAAGAACAATTACGGAAAGACTACTTTAAAGTTCTGGACCTTCTATCAAATGAAATAGAAAGAAGATTTTATCAAAAAGCTCTGTTTTAAAATAATTTTACGTAAACGTAATAATAATTCATTAAAAACTAATTAGTTTTAAAAATTTTTTTTTACTAAAGTTATTAGATGTTTTAATAGATTCTTGATATACCAATCACGTTTTAACTACCATTTTGATAAATCTAAAGATATGGGGAATAATTATTGGGTTTTGCAAACTGAGTAAATGACTTTTCTGAGAAATAATACACTTATTCGACAAATTTACGCTGCAGCCACCAGAGAACGTGACTTTGGATCTAACTGTAGCCACTTTTTTCATTGGATTCATAGAATTCATTCATTAGGGCTCTGATAGGCTGGTTAATGCAATTTAGATTTTAATATGATTTAACTAGAAAAAGATTATGTTGCCCTTATTCATACGATAAAAACTTTCTTGATTTTTCTTAAATTTTAATGCTTTGGAGCCGTCAGATAATATACTTTAAGGGCCGTGTCCACCATCTCCGGTTAAGCGCTTAACCGGAAGTAAAAGCGCCGGTTAAGACCATCCGTCAGATAAGCAAGCGCTGAATTGTAGCTAACATTCGGTAATTTTAACCAGAGATAGTGCAAACGGCCCTAAGAGGCATACAGAGGAAATTTACCAGCTGACGGACTTATACAATGAAAATTGGGCATTTTTTCGAATTTACCAACATTCGTTCTCAACTGCAAAATATTACAAAAATGTGTCTGGCAACAAGCCTACCACCTGCGCTGAAATCGCTGACCAACTTCGACGAAAATCTGAAAGGACGAAAAATGCATTACATCAACTTTGTTGACTGCTCAATTTGATAATGACTGTGCCAGCTTTAGCAGATGTCATTGAGCGTTTAACGAAGATTGAAAAATTATTTTCGTTCACAAATGATTCAAAAACATCTCACCCATACGGCGCTCATAATGAAATAACAGGATCTTTGGATTGAAAAGACCGAAAAAGAACTTACGAAAAATTAAAAAAAAAAAGAATTTACAACTTAAATTTTTCATAAATCTAAAAATATTGAAAGTATATTTTAATACAAAGTACTTGGTACATACAGTATAAAGAAAGTTACACATAAAACCCCTTTTTTTAGCCACATGTATCAACAAATCATTTCCATCATTGTGGAAGGTTAAAGGGAAGAAATACGGTAATCGGGCAATAAAATTACGATTATGAAAAATTAAATGAAAAATTAAAATAAAAATACCCAAACGCCGCAAAATAAACGGAGGTTAAAAAAATTAGCAACTTGCGATTTTTTTTTAATAGTAACAGCAAGCAGTAAGAATGATATGTATATTAAAATTTTGCGACATTTTACATCATAGCGTACTGAAAATTAGTAGAAAGCACTATGATAATACCCACATGGAGGCGAAATCGTAAACAAACGCGCTCGCACCAGTGCGCAATTGTGAAGCATTTATAAACCTGTTGTGTTCTGTACATGCCAACAAATCAAAGAACAGTTTCTGATCGAGAACAGCGGCAAGGTAGCGATTGTAAAGCGATTGATACATTAAAATATGTGAAAACGTCATATTCCGGTGTTGTTGATTCTAATCGTGTATTTGTACAACTCTCAAATTTTGGCTAAGGAAAATTTAATTATAAAATATTGTTTAAACACTTTAATATCAAAATATAGCGAAAATGCAACGGTTTCATGGTGTCTTTACTACAATTTGCCACTGTTTACTTCGATTTTTAAAAAACTCTTAATTATTTGTTTAATTGGTGTGCACACGAAAGTGAATTTAATTTTCTTTACCCTTTGGGCTCGATTTTTTGGTATGCTTTGACGTCACAAAGCTGGCAAAACGAATCCAAAAAAGATAACGGAATGATAATGTCGCAATCTTCTAATTTATCGTTATTGATAATAATGCAGCACATTCAACGTCCGCTGTAATCGCCTTTTGATTGTCTGTATAGTGTGTGGGGAATTGTGTTGTGTTGCTTGCTTGTGTCGCAGGAATTTTATAAATATTTTTATTTGAATTTAAAAAAAAATATAATTAACTGATAGATAATTGATTATTCTGTCTAATACCATCCATTTTTATTTAAAATTTTCGAAAGTTTTTAAAATATTTATACTTGACTAACAATTATGTGAAATGCCGTATATCTAATGTGCACATGCATTAAGGCAATTATCAAAAGTTCGAAAATTTCATAAAAAATATTAAATAAATTTAAAAAAAGCATGGTGGACTGCAAGATAATTGATTATTATTTTTAATAATTTTATTAAAATTTGTAATTATCATACATTTTCAAAAAATTTAAACTTGACTTACAAGTATGTGAACTGCCTACATGTACTCTGCACATGCAATAAGGCAATTTTCACAAGTTGAAAATTTTCATACAAATTTTTAATATTTTTAAAAGAAAATAACATGAACAGAAACATAATTGACTATTCTTACTAATGATATGCATTTCTAATCAAAATTAATACATATTTTATAAAAATCAGTACTTCACTTAGAACTATGCAACGTGCCGTATACTTATGTATGTTATACTTTATCTTCACGTAATGTGCGCATGCTTATAAGTATCTATGTAGTCTTCACAGAACCTCAACATTATTGCACAGAATGGTTCTAAATTCAAATAACAATACAACGGATACAACATTAGTATCTTAACATACTCTCTAATTAATATTTACTACTACAATTTTCTATTTGAAAAAAAGGAAGATTAAGCTACCGATTTTTTTACAAAACATTTGAATTAATTAGGCTACATAAATATTTGTGTTCACATGGAGGAACAGCTGGTGAAGGCAGAACTTAATTGTAGTCTAAATCAAAAGAAAAGGCAATGAGTTTTGAGTAAACATTTGAAATTTATCTTAAATTACCTTTATTTTACAAAGAAGAAACCGCTTACATGTCGATCTTTTTTCCGTGATCCGCTCCATGTTGGTGTGCACATGTGATCTGGAAAAATATTGGTATTTTTATTTTGACTAACTTTCAATATTTTTTTATGATATACACATATGAATGATTAAATAAAAGAAGTCCTTATATATTACCTTTTCCAACATGCACACCTAAAGAAATTGTTAAATTTCAGTTAGATAGCGCATGTTGAACATTTGCATCTATGGCATTAATGCATTCTTTGTTTCCATTCAACAAATTTTATTTAGCACAAAAAATCGTTAATTATCATAATTATTTTTTTTTTTCGTTTAGATACATATTTATAAATCATCGAAATAAAATGAAGAAACATATTTTATTGTTAAAACTGTCTTTTTGAATTTTGACCAGGATAAAAAAAAATCGAAAAAACGGCAGGTGGTTATGTTCTGGTATGAGAAGCCATACCCGTTCTAACAGTATTCTGCTACTTCATGCCGACGCTAAGGTGGATGTCGGATAATATGCGATTTCAATCCTTTACATTATTAGAAAATTCATAAGACTAAGCCATCAATAACAGCAGTAATGGCAAACATGGACGAAGACCACTTAATTCGGGCATGCAGACGTTTTCGGCAAAGAGTTGAAGCCGTTGTTGATGCAGATGGCGATTTTATTGAATAGATATTTAGTTTAGTAGTTAATATGTTCAGTTTGTTCGAATTTATTCTAGTTTTAAAATGTTATGTACTTTTATTTTATTTATGCATATTATCAGTTATCAGAAATTAGTATTGTTGCTGATACTTTAAGGTCTTAAAAGCCTACTACTCTCTTAACCAAGGGTTCATAAAATTTGTTAACTTAAACTCGCCATTCACTACTGAATATACACAACATATCAAAACGCCTATTTGTAGATAATAAATAAAACTGATTCACTAGATTTTACCTTCTGAACCATCAGAACTCATGAAAAGTCGCCGGCGACATACATTTCTATTAAAAAAAAAATAAGTGCTGTACCTTGTCTGCTAACAATTCGACCACTCTGTTCTTAGATAACCTTTCCGAGAGTGTACTGACAATTTCGAAAAAGTGTTAGAGCCGATAGTTTTTTGGCAAATTAATAATTAAACCGCTGTCTACATTGTATATTTTAAAAAAATTTCGAAATCAAAACACTTTTATTACTAAAAAGCAGCTTCTCTTCGGTTTCCTTCTCCTCATGTTCTTTGTTTACTTTGATCCAGAAATACCAGATCTTGTAATATATCGTTCTTGACCATTGCCCAGTAGTTAGAAGGAACAATTTACGCTCGCTGGCAGATATAAGAAAAATTAACCAAAAAGCACTATATACATATGTAAGTTCATTGGGTCCACAAAATGGTTTGAGTTTGAATATACCGCCACCAGAGTGGATCTACTTTTTGCCTAAGTGGTTTTTCAAACTACTAGGAAAAAGCTGGTTCTAAAATCTTTTACTTACTTGACCCCAAGAAAAGTTAGAAAATAACCAAAAAAAAAAAAATACATAGTTAACCTGTGCACTATTGCATTCCGGTGTAATAAGTTGTTAAAACAGTAATGACTATTTAGGTGGGGACGAAGAAGAAGTTTACAAACTTTCAAAATAGTTTTGTATTATATATTTTCTATATAAATTGTCATTTCGACCTGAAGCTGAGATTGTTGGTACTTCAACAACTGCATCGATAATATTATTTATTTAATTTCCGAAATCAGAAAAACTAGTTTTCAATTAATGTGCAAACGTTTTGTGACAGCAAACTAAACATAATGGATATCGTAGCTCGTGGGCCAGGATCGTCACATGACGCTATTATACTGAAAAATTCACGAATATTTACCCAATTTGAGGCAGGGGAGTTTGGAAATGCAATAGTCGTTGCCGACAGGGGCTATCTTTGCAATCGGTGGATAATGACACCTTTGTTAAAAGTGCAAACTCCGGCTGAGACGTTATACAATGAATCGGAAATCAGAACTCGTAATTGTGTTGAACTTCAATACGGTGTGTGGAAACGACGATTTCCAGTTCTTGCGCTGGGAATACGAATGCACCTCAGGGTAGTAGAAAGTATTATAGTTGCAAAGGCAGTTTTATATAATATTTGTAACTTAAACAACGATTTCAACGCTCCAGCACTCTACGCAAATTAAATAAATAATATTATCGATGCAGTTGTTGAAGTACCAACAATCTCAGCTTCAGGTCGAAATGACAATTTATATAGAAAATATATAATACAAAACTATTTTGAAAGTTTGTAAACTTCTTCTAATTATTAAACAAAATAAACATCTTTATACTTATATTCTTTTATTTTAAAATTCAGGAACACTTTGAATTATTTATGTTAATACTAATAAGGCACATTTACATATACATTTGTGCAAAAACACATAAACAAAAACTATATAAATCCACATTTCAAAATTTGTACTAACGTATGTGTATGTATATACAGACCTATAGTGGCTCACATGCAAAGTAAGGCAAGAACTAAACAAAAATTTATTCTGTTAATTTTTACAATTGCCCTACTGTGCATATGCGCCACTGTACATATACAAAACAAAAACCATAGAAATGAGACTTTTAAACTTTGTACGAAAGTAAAAAACGCTCAACCAATAGATGATTTATTATGAAGTAAGCATTTGTAGTCTTTTTCTCCTCGAAATGAAATAAACGATCCCTTAATTTTATGATAAGCGTCTTTATTTCTTCGTGATACATCAACGAATGCTTCTTACTCGTAATGACCTTATTTTGCCATCTTGTTCCTAAAGGCTTGCCACAGTTCGGCCATCCTGACTTGTAATAGCCCCGATTGTGTTCTGGTGTTTATATATTAACCAAGATTTCATATTTGCTGCCTCCCATTCCCCTTCATACGGAATCTGAATAACTTGAAATCCTTCGACATCAGTTAATAGATATCGATCGTGTGGCAAGACCTTCACAACGCTATAAGGCGCTTTATACTTTGGAGCAATTTTCTTACACGCCCCTGGTACACTAATGAAATCTCCTTTATCATAAGTCTTTGAAACTCTATAACGATCTTTTTGAGTTTTTGAGTCTTGACATTTTTTAATGTTTTCTACCGCCTTAGATCGCATCTCTTGTAAATCCCGCTCCTCATCATTTAAATAGAAGTATTCCAATTTTGCCCTCAAAAAATCGATAACTGGCCCCTTTTGTGTAACACAAAAGAACAGTTTACTGGGTGTACTACCAATACTACGATGAAGTGAATTATACAGGACATATTCAATATTCGGCAAAATCCTAACTAAGCTATAGGCCATTCCAGCGTTCGTGGTTTTGGCAATCATTGGAGCTAAAGTACGATTAACTCTCTCCACTTGGTCGTTAGCCTGAGGCGATCCCGTAGCTATCTTAATATGCTTTATATTATTTGTATCCAGAAAAAATTTAAACTCTTTTGAAGTAAACGCACTTCCTCTATCAGAAACTAAAGATTTAGAACGACTGTAAGCATCAAAATATGACTTAAAGCAACTTATAACTTCGCTTGACCCAGTACTTCGCGTTGGAAAAAGTTTTAAAAAATTTTGAAAACCCATCCACTATCAAAAACACATACTTATTTTTACACTTTTTCAACGATATCGGACCGAAGTGGTCAATATGTATCGTGATAAATGGTACATTTCCTTTCGGGATATTGTGCAAGAATCCCTTGTGTCGTCCATTCTTTTGATAGAACCTAATACACATCAAGCAACTGCTGATGTGGGTTTTGATTTTATCCCTAAGTTTCGGAAACCAATATGTTTTTGATATTGCATAAAATATTTTATCACATCCTAAATGTCCCATATCATCATAGCCGTAGTATATTTCCCTACATCTCTTCTGGGACATAAAATATAATATCTTTACCAACTTTACGATACACAAGTCCATTCCTCGTTTTAAATACCTTACTATCCTCCTTCTCTAATTCTTCCCGAATTCGTGTAATTATTTTATCTCTACATGCTGCATCTTTGTACCACTACGATGTTCTAAGCTATAGTCGAAATTCTCCAATTTCAGAGCCCATCTAGCTATTCTAGGATTTACTTCTCGTTTGTTTACGGTTGGCGTTAATGAATTGCAATCAGTCACAATACGAAACTTCATCCCCTGCAGGTAAATCCTATACCTTCTCAATGCATATATTATCGCTAAGATTTCCAGTTCGAAACTATGATAATTGGGTGAAATCTGCCATCCCCTTTCCTCTGTAAAAGTATGGCTCCAAATCCACGAGCACTTGCATCGCAATGCAATTCGGTCTCATCTTTAGGATCATAATCGATAAAGTAGGAGCTTCTAATCATTTTGCTTTTAATTTTTCGAAACATTCCATCTCGTTGTGTTCGAAATTAAAACTTACATCTTATCGCATCAAATTATATAGTCGCTGCACTTCCACCGAGAACCCTTTCATAAATAAGAGCAAAGTGCTAAGAAACTGTGTACTTTCTTGGTATTCCGTGGAGTAGGGAAATTTACAACAGCATCTATGTACGTAATTTTTATCTGGTCTTATACCATCTTTCGTAACCCAATAACCCAAATATCTTAATTCTGATTTCATGAACGTGCACTTATCAATTCGCAAATTAAGTTTATTTTTAACTAATCTATCAAATACTTCCCTCATGATTTCCAAAATCATTACTCGTAGCAATTATTATGTCATCTAAATATATAGCAACTTTACCCGCGCGTACAAGATTATTAAACACATAATTTACAACGCGTTGAAAAGTGGATGGAGCGTTCTTAAGCCCAAATGGCATCCTACAAAATGCTATAGTTCATCTAATATTTCTTGAACTTCTTCCCTTTTATTATAAGCTAATCTACGTGGAGAGTAATGGAAAAGCTTTTCATTATTTAATACAATTTTCATTTCACATTTAGTTATCGGTTCATCAGGGCGATTGCAGTACAAATAGCATTCTTGAAACATTTTATCAAATCTTCTTCTTGTTTCATAACTAATTTCATTATTGTCAATTCATGAAACCATTTTGTCAATATCAATTTTTATTAGATTGTAACACTCGTTTTCATAACTGCACTCATCTGTACTACAGCTTTTATACGTTTCATTTTTAAATTTCCATTTAACTATATTCAAATAATCTCTACCTAAAATTAGAGGATACGTCATAGTATTGTCAGGAACAACATACATAAACAATTCTTCATCTCTCTAATTGCATGAAATAATGAATTTCAATTTTCCAATTATTTTAAGTTGGCTTTTATTTATACCACAAAAATTCAATTCAGAGTTAATGTTTCTTAAAATAAGTACATTGGGCACGAACTGTTGGGGAATGAAGCTTATCGAACTACCAGTATCGATTAGGGTACCTAGTGTAGATTGAAATTTATAACTATCTCTAACGAAACTATAATTAATGTATCTTATAAAATCATCGGCATCATTGTTATCTTGTCCGTCGACGTAATGAACATTCCTTTTCGGGCATTCGTAAGCGTAGTGTCCCATCTGTGCGCAAACGTGGCAAGCTCCGTTCTCGCGTTTCGGTTTACGGCATTCGGCTGCTACATGACCCAGGGAATTGCAATTGAAACACTTTTTTGATCTTGTTTGCTGAACACCATTGGCGTTTATATTATAATCACCACATGCTTTTTTTTACCAATTTGACTTCTTGAAAAGCTACGAGCGTACTTTGCTTATTTTTAAAACGTTGCATTTTTGCTTGCGAGCGCAGAAACTAGTCGGGAATTTCTTTAACAATATGTTCTGATAATTCGGTGTCATTCATCAAAATTTTATTAGATAAAATTAATTTTTCGTTAAAACAATCTTTAAACGATTCATTAGTTTGCCACTTTCTCGCTTCAAATTCCTTCATTAGCGTTAGTCGGCTTGAGCGATCTTCAAATAACAGCTGCATCTCTGTAAGTATATGTGCAACACTCATTTCCAGTATATCAGAGCGTGAATAAAACCACTTCAACGCTCGACCCTTTAATTTTATCGAAATGAGCGCCCTCATATTATTTTCATTTAAATTGTACGTATTTTGTACGCATTTAAGCTGAGCTTCCCATTGTTGAAAATAGTCGACACTGCCAGAAAATTCTGCAACTATATCTTTTGCTAGCATAAAATTGCTCGTGGAGACACCGCAGTTCTGTCGACGCTCGTTTCGCCACCACCATATGCGCCGACGTCGTTGATGTCGCTGCCGACCAGCACAACCTCTGCATCGCTTCATTTTTTCATTTCATTTCATTTTATTCATTTAGACTGCGTTTAGACAGGGAAACTTTTGTCGCGGCAACTCGTTACTTGTGGAAGAGGGAGTGACGAGGAAAGGGAAAGGGCACCGAGTTGCTCGTGCTCTGGCGACACGCTTTGTGTTCTTATTCGTCTCAGTCGGCGGCCAAGAAATTTGGCATTCCTTTTCATTTATAAATTCTTTCAGTGGTTGCAGTTTTGTTGAGTTTTAAATGAATACATACGGTAAGTTGAGAAATAAAATTTGGTTCTTATTTTTTTGTAATTAAATATACACATATGTATGCATATACATATTAACCATGAACGAATTACATATTAACATGAATATTTCAGTATATGGAATTTTGTCAGAAGTTGTAAATGCAGCGTAAGCGAAGCGTACAGAAATTTGCGAAAATAATATAAAATAAAATGTCAGAAAATTGCCTGAACAGAGTTGCTCTGTGTGAACGCGACGAGCAACACCAAAAGGGAAATCGCCGATAATAAGCAACAAAAGTTTCCCTGTCTGTACGCGGTCTTATCAAACACACAACCAAAAGTTATTTTACAGTGTTTGAAATTAAATAACATCGCTTCTGTCGCCGACTGTACAAGCACTTTCAGCTCAGTATATACAGTAGTAAAACTGAGGTGAAGTCCATCTCAGGGATAAGAGTTTTCATGGTGGGTAATGAAAATAAACTATAGCAGAGTTGCATGCAATGATATTTCATAATAAACTTTAAAAATCACATAAAAAATTTTGCGGAATGTGAAATACTTGCATTAACTAGTGAAGATACTTACTTACTTACTTAATTGGCGCAACAACCGCCTAAGCGATTTTGGCCGAGGTCAACAAAGCACGCCAGCTGTCCCTATCTTTTGCTAACTGGCGCCAATTGGAAATCCCAAGTATAGCCAAGTCTTTTTCCACTTGGTCTTTCCAACGCAGAGGAGGTCTTCCTTTTCCTCTGCTACCACCAGCGGGTACCGCGTCAAAAACCTTCAGGGCTGGAGCTATTTCATCCATTCGTACGACGTGGCCTAGCCAGCGGAGCCGCTGGTTCTTAATCCGCTGCACTATATCTACGTCATTGTACAGCTCGTACAGCTCATCGTTCCATCGTACACGGTATTCGCCGTCGCAAAGACGCAAAGGTCCATAAATCTTTCGAAGAATCTTTCTCTCGAACACTCCAAGAGCTCTCTCATCTGATGTTGTCATCGTCCATGCTTCTGCGCCATATAAGAGGACGGGCATGATGAGAGACTTATAGAGTATGGTTTTTGTCCGCCGAGAGAGGACTTTACTGTGCAATTGCCTACCCAGTCCGAAGTAGCACTTGTTGGCAAGAGAGATTCTGCGTTGGATTTCAAGGCTGACGGTCTTATTGGTGTTAATGCTGGTTCCTAAGTAAACGAAGTCCTCTACTTTTTCGAAGTTATAACTGTCAACAGTGATGTTTGATCCCAGTCGTGAATGTGCCGACTGTCTATTTGATGACAGGAGATACTTCGTCTTGCCCTCGTTCACCTCCAGACCCATTCGCTTCGCTTCTCTATCCAGTTTGGAGAAGGCAGAACTAACTGCGCGGTTGTTAAGACCGATGATGTCAATGTCATCGGCGTACGCCAGCAATTGCACACTCTTATAAAAGATGGTGCCTGACCGATTAAGTTCTGCGGCTCGAATTATCTTCTCCAGCATCAGGTTAAAGAAATCGCACGACAAAGAGTCACCCTGTCTGAAACCTCGTTTGGTATCAAACGGTTCGGAGAGGTCCTTCCCGATTCTGACGGAGCTGGTGGTGTTGCTCAACGTCATTTTACATAGCCGTATAAGTTTTGCCGGGATACCAAATTCAGACATTGCGGCATATAGGAAACTTCTTGTCGTGCTGTCGAAGGCGGCTTTGTAGTCGACAAAAAGATGGTGTGTGTCGATTCTTCTTTCTCGGGTCTTTTCCAAGATCTGGCGTATTGTGAATATCTGGTCGGTGGTAGATTTACCAGGTCTAAAGCCGCACTGATAAGGTCCAATCAGTTCATTGACGGTGGGCTTAAGTCTTTCACACAATACACTCGACAGAACCTTATATGCGATGTTAAGAAGACTAATCCCGCGATAGTTGGCGCAAACTGCAGGATCACCCTTTTTGTGGATTGGGCAGAGCACACTTAAGTTCCAATCAGTAGGCATGCGTTCTTCCGACCATATTCTAGAGATGAGCTCGTGCATGCACTTAACCGGCTCCTCTCCGCCGTACTTAAATAACTCAGCTGGTAACCCATCGGCCCCGGGGGCTTTGTTGTTCTTCAGCCGTGCTATCGCTTTCCGAATTTCGTCACAGTCGGGTGATGGTACATCGCGTCCATCATCATTGATTGGAGATTCGGGTTCAACATCTCCAGGGTTGCAGTTGCTTCCATTAAGCAGTGTGGAGAAGTGCTCCCTCCATAATTTAAGTATGCTGTGGACATCAGTCACCAGGTCGCCGTTTTCATTCTTACAGGAATTCGCCCCGGTCTTAAAACCTTAAGCCGTCGAACTTTTTGAAAAAATTTTCGGGCGCTTTTCCTGTCGGCCAGCATCTCAAGCTCTTCGCACTCACGCATTTCGGCCTCTCTCTTTTTCTCACGAAAAATGCGTCTTGCTTCCTTCTTTAGCTCACGATAACGCTCCCGCACAGCTCGCGTTGCGCCCGATCGCAGTGTGGCCCTGTAGGCAGCGTCTTTACGTTCCGTAGCGGCGCGACATTCCTCGTCATACCAGTTGTTCTTTCGGGCTCGCTGAAATCCGATGGATTCTTCAGCGGCGGTATGTAGACAGCGAGAAATATGGTTCCACTGCTCGGAAATATCGTTATGTTGATTATTGCTCTCAGAGAGCAGGAGTGCAAGTCGAGTGGCGAAGTGGGTAGCTGTCTGTTGCGATTGCAGCTTTCCGACGTCGAGCTTTCCTTGTGTCCATTTGCGCGCGCTTTTTGCTGCACAGAGGCGCGTGCGGATCTTAGCTGCCACAAGAAAATGATCCGAGTCGATGTTGGCTCCTCGGTTCGTGCGCACATTTAGGACACTGGAAGCATGCCTTCCGTCTATCACAACGTGGTCGATTTGGTTTCGTGTCTTACCATCTGGAGACAGCCACGTAGCCTGGTGAATCTTCTTATGCTGGAACCTGGTACTACAGACTTCCATGTTTCGGGCCCCGGCGAAGTCGATCAGTCTCAATCCGTTATCGGACGTGTACAATAAAAAAAGCAACCCTGGGTAGTAAACTTTTCGGTGGTGAGTTTTATTCTTCATTCCATTAATTCGTTTTGTTTAAATTTGTAAACAAAAGCATTTAATTTTGCAAATGAATGAATGAAGGAAATAACTGCCTGGAATGGAGCACAAGCGAAACTACATACAATAGTTTAAGTGGCAAGCATAATCAAAAAGGAAGCTAATTTTTTATTATTTCAGGGCCAATAAAACAGCTGCGAAAGACTTTGGATACTTCAAGACCTTAGAATTAACATCGATTTTTTGTAGCTCAATGTTCATGGTGAAGATTCTTTAATATGTACAAAAATACAAATTTAAAAGGGCATATATTTGTAAAAACGTAAATAAATATCGTTCTTGACCATTGCCCAGTATTTAGAAGGAACAATTTACGCTCGCTGGCAGATATTTATAAGAAAAATTAACCAAAAAGCACTATATACATATGTAAGTTCATTGGGTCCACAAAATGGTTTGAGTTTGAATATACCGCCACCAGAGTGGATCTACTTTTTGCCTAAGTGGTTTTTAAAACTACTAGGAAAAAGCTGGTTCTAAAATCTTTTACTTACTTGACCCCAAGAAAAGTTAGAAAATAACCAAAAAAAAAAAAATACATAGTTAACCTGTGCACTATTGCATTCCGGTGTAATAAGTTGTTAAAACAGTAATGACTATTTAGGTGGGGACGAAGAAGAAGTTTACAAACTTTCAAAATAGTTTTGTATTATATATTTTCTATATAAATTGTCATTTCGACCTGAAGCTGAGATTGTTGGTACTTCAACAACTGCATCGATAATATTATTTATTTAATTTCCGAAATCAGAAAAACTAGTTTTCAATTAATGTGCAAACGTTTTGTGACAGCAAACTAAACATAATGGATATCGTAGCCCGTGGGCCAGGATCGTCACATGACGCCATTATACTGAAAAATTCACGAATATTTACCCAATTTGAGGCAGGGGAGTTTGGAAATGCAATAGTCGTTGCCGACAGGGGCTATCTTTGCAATCGGTGGATAATGACACCTTTGTTAAAAGTGCAAACTCCGGCTGAGGCGTTATACAATGAATCGGAAATCAGAACTCGTAATTGTGTTGAACTTCAATACGGTGTGTGGAAACGACGATTTCCAGTTCTTGCGCTGGGAATACGAATGCACCTCAGGGTAGTAGAAAGTATTATAGTTGCAAAGGCAGTTTTATATAATATTTGTAACTTAAACAACGATTACAACGCTCCAGCACTCTACGCAAATTAAATAAATAATATTATCGATGCAGTTGTTGAAGTACCAACAATCTCAGCTTCAGGTCGAAATGACAATTTATATAGAAAATTATAATACAAAACTATTTTGAAAGTTTGTAAACTTCTTCTAATTATTAAACAAAATAAACATCTTTATACTTATATTCTTTTATTTTAAAATTCAGGAACACTTTGAATTATTTATGTTAATACTAATAAGGCACATTTACATATACATTTGTGCAAAAACACATAAACAAAAACTATATAAATCCACATTTCAAAATTTGTACTAACGTATGTGTATGTATATACAGACCTACAGTGGCTCACATGCAAAGTAAGGCAAGAACTAAACAAAAATTTATTCTGTTAATTTTTACAATTGCCCTACTGTGCATATGCGCCACTGTACATATACAAAACAAAAACCATAAAAATGAGACTTTTAAACTTTGTACGAAAGTAAAAAACGCTCAACTAATAGATGATTTATTATGAAGTAAGCATTTGTAGTCTTTTTCTCCTCGAAATGAAATAAACGATCCCTTAATTTTATGATAAGCGTCTTTATTTCTTCGTGATACATCAACGAATGCTTCTTACTCGTAATGACCTTATTTTACCATCTTGTTCCTAAAGGCTTGCCACAGTTCGGCCATCCTGACTTGTAATAGCCCCGATTGTGTCCTGGTGTTTATTTATTAACCAAGATTTCATATTTGCTGCCTCCCATTCCCCTTCATACGGAATCTGACTAACTTGAAATCCTTCGACATCAGTTAATAGATATCGATCGTGTGGCAAGACCTTCACAACGCTATAAGGCGCTTTATACTTTGGAGCAATTTTCTTACACGCCCCTGGTACACTAATGAAATCTCCTTTATCATAAGTCTTTGAAACTCTATAACGATCTTTTTGAGTTTTTGAGTCTTGACATTTTTTAATGTTTTCTACCGCCTTAGATCGCATCTCTTGTAAATCCCGCTCCTCATCATTTAAATAGAAGTATTCCAATTTTGCCCTCAAAAAATCGATAACTGGCCCCTTTTGTGTAACACAAAAGAACAGTTTACTGGGTGTACTACCAATACTACGATGAAGTGAATTATACAGGACATATTCAATATTCGGCAAAATCCTAACTAAGCTATAGGCCATTCCAGCGTTCGTGGTTTTGGCAATCATTGGAGCTAAAGTACGATTAACTCTCTCCACTTGGTCGTTAGCCTGAGGCGATCCCGTAGCTATCTTAATATGCTTTATATTATTTGTATCCAGAAAAAATTTAAACTCTTTTGAAGTAAACTTATAACTTCGCTTGACCCAGTACTTCGCGTTGGAAAAAGTTTTACAAATTTTGAAAACCCATCCACTATCAAAAACACATACTTATTTTTACACTTTTTCAACGATATCGGACCGAAGTGGTCAATATGTATCGTGTTGAATGGTACATTTCCTTTCGGGATATTGTGCAAGAATCCCTCGTGTCGTCCATTCTTTTGATAGAACCTAATACACATCAAGCAACTGCTGATGTGGGTTTTGATTTTATCCCTAAGTTTCGGAAACCAATATGTTTTTGATATTGCATAAAATACTTTATCACATCCTAAATGTCCCATATCATCATAGCCGTAGTATATTTCCCTACATCTCTTCTGGGACATAAAATATAATATCTTTACCAACTTTACGATACACAAGTCCATTCCTCGTTTTAAATACCTTACTATCCTCCTTCTCTAATTCTTCCCGAATTCGTGTAATTATTTTATCTCTACATGCTGCATCTTTGTACCACTACGATGTTCTAAGCTATAGTCGAAATTCTCCAATTTCAGAGACCATATAGCTATTCTTGGATTTACTTCTCGTTTGTTTACGGTTGGCGTTAATGAATTGTAATCAGTCACAATACGAAACTTCATCCCCTGCAGGTAAATCCTATACCTTCTCAATGCATATATTATCGCTAAGATTTCCAGTTCGAAACTATGATAATTGGGTGAAATCTGGAATCCCCTTTCCTCTGTGAAAGTATGGCTCCAAATCCACGAGCACTTGCATCGCAATCATCTTAAGGATCATAATCGATAAAGTAGGAGCTTCTAATCATTTTGCTTTTAATTTTTCGAAACATTCCATCTCGTTTTGTTCGAATTTAAAACTTATATCTTATCTTATCAAATTATATAATGGTTGCACTTCCACCGAGAACCCTTTCATAAATAAGAGCAAAGTGCTAAGAAACTGTGTACTTTCTTGGTATTCCGTGGAGTAGGGAAATTTACAACAGCATCTATGTACGTAATTTTTATCTGGTCTTATACCATCTTTCGTAACCCAATAACCCAAATATCTTAATTCTGATTTCATGAACGGGCACTTATCAATTCGCAAATTAAGTTTATTTTTAACTAATCTATCAAATACTTCCCTCATGATTTCCAAAATCATTACTCGTAGCAATTATTATGTCATCTAAATATATAGCAACTTTACCCGCGCGTACAAGATTATTAAACACATAATTTACAACGCGTTGAAAAGTGGATGGAGCGTTCTTAAGCCCAAATGGCATCCTGCAAAATGCTATAGTTCATCTAATATTTCTTGAACTTCTTCTCTTTCATTATAAGCTAATCTACGTGGAGGGTAATGGAAAAGCTTTTCATTATTTAATACAATTTTCATTTCACATTTAGTTATCGGTTCATCAGGGCGATTGCAGTACAAATAGCATTCTTGAAACATTTTATCAAATCTTCTTCTTGTTTCATAACTAATTTCATTATTGTCAATTCATGAAACCATTTTGTCAATATCAATTTTTATTAGATTGTAACACTCGTTTTCATAACTGCACTCATCTGTACTACAGCTTTTATACGTTTCATTTTTAAATTTCCATTTAACTATATTCAAATAATCTCTACCTAAAATTAGCGGATACGTCATAGTATTGTCAGGAACAACATACATAAACAATTCTTCATCTCTCTAATTGCATGAAATAATGAATTTCAATTTTCCAATTATTTTAAGTTGGCTTTTATTTATACCACAAAAATTCAATTCAGAGTTAATGTTTCTTAAAATAAGTACATTGGGCACGAACTGTTGGGGAATGAAGCTTATCGAACTACCAGTATCGATTAGGGTACCTAGTGTAGATTGAAATTTATAACTATCTCTAACGAAACTATAATTAATGTATCTTATAAAATCATGCGCAAACGTGGCAAGCTCCCTTCTCGCATTTCGGTTTACGGCATTCGCCTGCTACATGACCCAATTGAAACACTTTTTTGATCTTGTTTGCTGAACACCATTGGCGTTTATATTATAATCACCACATGCTTTTTTTTTACCAATTTGACTTCTTGAAAAGCTTCGAGCGTACTTTGCTTATTTTTAAAACGTTGCATTTTTGCTTGCGAGCGCAGAAACTAGTCGGGAATTTCTTTAACAATATGTTCTGATAATTCGGTGTCATTCATCAAAATTTTATTAGATTTAGTTTACGTTAAAACAATCTTTAAGCGATTCATTAGTTTGCCACTTTCTCGCTTCAAATTCCTTCATTAGCGTTAGTCGGCTTGAGCGATCTTCAAATAACAGCTGCATCTCTGTAAGTATATGTGCAACACTCATTTCCAGTATATCAGAGCGTGAATAAAACCACTTCAACGCTCGACCCTTTAATTTTATCGAAATGAGCGCCCTCATATTATTTTCATTTAAATTGTACGTATTTTGTACGCATTTAAGCTGAGCTTCCCATTGTTGAAAATAGTCGACACTGCCAGAAAATTCTGCAACTATATCTTTTGCTAGCATAAAATTGCTCGTGGAGACACCGCAGTTCTGTCGACGCTCGTTTCGCCACCACCATATGCGCCGACGTCGTTGATGTCGCTGCCGACCAGCACAACCTCTGCATCGCTTCATTTTTTCATTTCATTTCATTTTATTCATTTAGACTGCGTTTAGACAGGGAAACTTTTGTCGCGGCAACTCGTTACTTGTGGAAGAGGGAGTGACGAGGAAAGGGAAAGGGCACCGAGTTGCTCGTGCTCTGGCGACACGCTTTGTGTTCTTATTCGTCTCAGTCGGCGGCCAAGAAATTTGGCATTCCTTTTCATTTATAAATTCTTTCAGTGGTTGCAGTTTTGTTGAGTTTTAAATGAATACATACGGTAAGTTGAGAAATAAAATTTGGTTCTTATTTTTTTGTAATTAAATATACACATATGTATGCATATACATATTAACCATGAACGAATTACATATTAACATGAATATTTCAGTATATGGAATTTTGTCAGAAGTTGTAAATGCAGCGTAAGCGAAGCGTACAGAAATTTGCAAAAATAATATAAAATAAAATGTCAGAAAATTGCCTGAACAGAGTTGCTCTGTGTGAACGCGACGAGCAACACCAAAAGGGAAATCGCCGATAATAAGCAACAAAAGTTTCCCTGTCTGAACGCGGTCTTATCAAACACACAACCAAAAGTTATTTTACAGTGTTTGAAATTAAATAACATCGCTTCTGTCGCCGACTGTACAAGCACTTTCAGCTCAGTATATACAGTAGTAAAACTGAGGTGAAGTCCATCTCAGGGATAAGAGTTTTCATGGTGGGTAATGAAAATAAACTATAGCAGAGTTGCATGCAATGATATTTCATAATAAACTTTAAAAATCACATAAAAAATTTTGCGGAATGTGAAATACTTGCATTAACTAGTGAAGATACACTTTACAATTATTACTTTAAGCCAAAAATGTATAGCGAAAATATGTGACGACTGTTTTTATTTGCATTTTTGAATAATTATTCAACGGCTCACCACAATTCTCCTATAACCAACGTGTACAATAAAAAAAGCAACCCTGGGTAGTAAACTTTTCGGTGGTGAGTTTTATTCTTCATTCCATTAATTCGTTTTGGTTAAATTTGTAAACAAAAGCATTTAATTTTGCAAATGAATGTATTAATTTTCTTATAACTGGAACATTTTTACATTTATTAGAAGGAAATAACTGCCTGGAATGGAGCGCAAGCGAAACTACATACATAAATTGAAGCAGAGTATTCCTAGAATAGTTTAAGTGGCAAGCATAATCAAAGAGAAAGCTAATTTTTAATTATTTCAGGGCCAATAAAATAGCTGCGAAAGACTTTGGATACTTCAAGACCTTAGAATTAACATCGATTTTTTGTAGCTCAATGTTCATGGTGAAGATTCTTTAATATGTACAAAAATACAAATTTAAAAGTGCATATATTTGTAAAAACGTAAATAAATATATACATACGCACATATCACAATGCTGCGAGCAGTTTTCTACCATTGGGCATTGTCACAAGTTCAGTATTTACTGACGTGATGCAAGTATCGTGTTATTTCTTCACCGTGTAGCATGCAATATTTGTGGATAAGAATAAGGATTGCAAAATAATTAGAAATTTTGAAATCCATGAATATGGATCGCAATACCGTCAATAAATATTGTAGCATTTCTTTTTCGTCGATGCGACTAATTTCTACTCCAGTCCTTCTCTTTACTTGTTTTGTTTTTAATGAATATGCCAGTATTATATGTAGCTTAGCATGCATACACTTTATTTTCTTGTTCCATTGTCTAGTGATTTGCCAGGTATAATCGCACTTGGATTATTGAGGCAAAGCCTGATTTTATTTCGTTTCTCCTTTTTCACGTCGTACACTGGTTATCTTCGATGTCAAAGAGAACCGGAAAAAACGTCAAGCTGTCACAATTGACACTTGGCGTCCGCCATTACATAGAAGAGAACGGGGCTGCCACACGTTTGGTTTCACGTATAATTTATTACATTCGGCCTTAACCTGACAACCGATCGACCTCGATCGACTCTATCGGGAACTCCCCGGTCTCTTCTAGATATTTATAATCCGTACATTCATCATAATTACATTGGTCATTATCCATATTGTTTTCTTGAATACTAGGGGTGTTGCCTTCTTGTCTCGGATCCTCGCCGCTTTGGCTGAATTGCACCCAGCGTCGGAGTCTGCTGGAGTCGAGGACACTACTGTAAGGAATTTGCGTGACCTGGCAGTTTTCTATGTCAGTCACTACGTAACGTTCGTGTCCCAAGTGTTTCTGAATGACATAAGGTCCCTTATACTGAGGAATAAGTTTCTTATTTCTGCCGATGGTGTTGTCTACATTCTTGATCACTACATATTCACCAACCTCAAACTGCTGGGCGGGCTTATGGGTTCGGTTAAAATACTGTTCGTTCCTTTTCTGTGACGCCTGGATAGCCTCGTCCGCCTGTTCCTGATTTTGACCAAATTGGTGATCTCATTGACATAGTTTTCCCGAAGGTACTCGGTCAATTCGTCAACTACACGGCCCCGCTGCTCCACACCGAACAACAGCCTACTGGGAGTCTGTTTGGTGCTACTATGGACTGTGTTGTTGATGGCAAACTCTACATCGACCAGTCTCCCCTTCCAGTTCGTATGGTCTATAGGATCGGTAAGTTTGGCCAACATACTCTTTAATACTCGATTCACCCTCTCTACCTGTCCATTCGATTGTGGGGATGCTACAGCATTTAGCACGTGTTCTATACTATGACGACCACAAAATTCCTTGAAATCAACTGATGCGAAACAAGATCCCCGATCACTTATAATCGGTCTGGGTCGACTGTAATCTGTAAAATACCTACTTAATGCGCAAATGGTCTCTTTGGTGCTGGTGTTTACCCCATATAATTTAACGAATTTTGTGAACGAATCCACAACCACCAAAACGTGTCGGTGTTTAGACCTAACAGTTTCCAGAGGACCGAAGTGGTCAATATGAAGCGTATCCCACGGTTCAGGTTTCTTCGGAATGCTATACAAGTGTCTTTCATTACTTCGAGACTGTCCCGAATAATAGATACACTTCAGACAGTTAGCGAGAAAGCCCTTAACCTTCCTCCTCATTCCCGGGAACCAATAGTGTTTTCCAATCTGGTTGACACATTTATCTACTGCTAAATGACCATAGGTCTCTTGAATTAACCGGACCACATTACTCTTCATCTCTGCGGGTACATACAATTGTCTGCTACCGTTCGCAACATGGAAAACCAATCCGTTCTCCATATCGAATCCCGGCACCTCAGTCTCCTCTAACTTCTGTCTTAACTCCTTAATAACGGGATCTCTCATCTGAGCTATTTGAAGATTCACGTCCACTTCACTTTCCTCCACGGTATTAACACACGTCGCCCTGCTTAATGCATCCATATGGGCCATCTGCTGCCCCGGCCGATGTCTAATCTTATAATCGTAATCTGCCAACGCCAAAGACCACCGGACAATGCGTGGGTTGATTTGTTTCTTACTGAGAGTCAGTACTAGTGAATTGCAATCTGTCACAATGGTGAAAGGAATTCCGTGAACAAACACTCTGAACCGTTCCAGAGCCCTAACTATCGCCAAAGTTTCCAACTCAAAACTGTGATAACGGGTCTCGGCATCCGTGGTGCTCCTAGAAAAGTACGCCACTGGATGGAACTTATGGTCAGCTTGCTTTTGCAACAAGACGGCCCCGTAGCCATACATGCTGGCATCGGTGTGCAATTCGGTTTCAAGGTTTAAGTTGAATATACAAAAAAACGGGTGACTTAGTCAGATTGGTCTTCAAAATCTGGAATGCCTGCTCGCATTCGTCAGTCCAATCAAATCGGACGTCTTTACCTAGCAACCTGCTCAGCGGCTTAGCCACTCGTGAGAAATTAGGTATGAACCTTCGAAAATATGAGAACAACCCTAGACACCGTTGTACTTGTTTTGCATTTTTTGGTTCACAATAGCTTCTGATGGCTTCTACTTGCCTCTCACTGGGTCGTATTCCTCTGTTACTAACCCTATATCCTAAATATTCTAGCTCCTGGTAAGCAAATTTGCATTTCTCAAAATTCAATTTCAGTCCGGCCTCTGCGAGTGATTTTAACACTCGCCCTAGCACTTCACCATGCTCTTTAATAGTCCGTGTGGCCACCAAAATGTCATCTAAATAAACCACTACCTCTCCGCGAGTAACCATCGGTTGGAGCACTTGGTTGACCAGTCGTTGGAAAACCGCCGGAGCATTAGCTAATCCGAATGGGACAAAGTTATATTCATACTGCCCCATTGGGGTCACAAAGGATGTCAACCGTATTGAGTCCGCGTGCATCGGAATCTGATGATAACTATTCCGTAAATCCAGTGTGGAAAAATAGTTTTATCCTCCCAAGTACAACAAACAATCTTCAATTAAGGGAAGGGGGTATCGGTCTCTTATGGTTATTTTGTTCAACTCTCGATAGTCAACACACATACGTAATTTCCCATTCCTTTTCCTGACTAGGACTATCGGCGATGCATACGGGGACTCACTCGCTCTTATAATACCCTGAGACAATAGGCTATCAATTATTTCTTGCACCTCGTTCTTCTCTTTAAATGATAATCTGCGTGGAACGCTATACACGGGCGTATCTTTTTCTACTGAAATCTTCATAAAATATTTATCCATCGTTTTGCCCCTTGCCGCTTCTACGTATTCCTTACAAATACTTTTCTATCACATCAGCATCTGTCTCTGTCAACTGCTCACTTATGTCGTATGTCCTAAGTGAAATATGTTTGTTACCCTCACAGTCTGTCTCCCCGCCTAGTGTCACGTCATCGTCACTCTTAACTAGTGCCAATTCTTGAACATTTTCCTCCAATAAACTTTCCCCGCTGGGTGCAACCCTGACATACATGGTATCCGATTTTTTTGAAATATTTAACAATGTAAGTGCACCGATAACATTAATTGAAAGCTCATTTGTCCTTGTCTTATTCCTTAACATCAGTAATTAATTTTTATTATATTTTAGATTTCATACTTTACATAAGTGAATGCCCATTCGGCTCAACAGGTCATGCCCGAATAACCAAGGAACAATGGCTTGGTCATCGGGTAAAATTAGAAAATTGTGGTTAAGTTCAACACCTTTAAATACAATTTTACATTTCACGTATCCGTACGTATTTAGTCGATTATTTCCGACTCCTCGATATTTTGTTGCTTGCCGCTTGTCCTCGATCTTGAAAGGCACACACGACTTCTGCACAAAACTAACCGGACTACCGGTGTCAAAGAGAACAAAACGTTTCCTAAGTTCAGTGCACTTATCTTGTAAATAAAAGGCAACACTTACCCAATTTCTTGCAGTTAGCTGCTCGGCCACTCTGCGCACCATTCGGTCTTCTTGGTCTTCCTATCCCTCTTCAACTGCTATGACTGCTGCTGCTGCACCACTGGTCCTCTTCTTCTTTGGGCAGGTGAACCTAGTATGCCCCACTTCGTTGCATACAAAGCAAGCATCTGGGTTGCGTCTGGGTTTGGTGCAAGCACTTTGGTAATGCCCATACGCAAAACAATTATAGCAATGAACTTTTCCCAGTTCCACTGCACTGCCGCCAGACACTGACTCCTTCTGCTTACTGCCTGTAGTAACCGTCTGCGTTTTGATGCGCCTTTTCTTTTCATAGCGCTCCATCAGCATTTTTAGCTCGACTATGGTGGTGGCACTGTACAACATCGATACTTGTGCAGATCTGTCCTGGAGACCATCGATTATTATGTCGATTAATTCCAGCTCTGGAACGTTGGCGCGACAGGCAATGAGCTGCATCTCGATAACATACTGTCGAGGCGTTTCGTTTGGCCCCATTGTACGTGCTCTCAACTGCGTAAAAACATCTTGCATCGAGAACGCCCTTTCGTACTCCTGCAATAGTGGCGACTTAAGCTCACCGTACGTGCGCGCCGTTAAAATGGATGCAAACCGTTTCGCCTGCCCAGTCATCAGATGGCGCGCCGGGACCAGGTTATCGCGTTCCACTGACCCACTTTCGTACGTCTTGCAGTTCGGAGCCTTCGAACTTGGTGACCATAGCGTCTAATACGGCCAGATCAATTCGCTTATCGCTGCCCATGCCAATCTCCTGCTGCAACATTCGCAACTCCTGTCGTTTGCGTGCGATGGCGAGCTGCCGATCCAGGAGCTCTTCCTCTGCTTCCTGTAAACGCTGACGGGCTATGGACCCTGAAGGCGTTGTGGACGTCATTGGCCGCCGTGACGTATCCGCAACTGGCTGCTGCACTACACCCAAAAACTGGTGCACGACTTCTGGCGGTTGAGAAGCATCTGGCTGCTGGAGGGCATCTGCCTGCTGGGAACATGGCTGCTGAGGAGCATCTGGCTGCTGGGGAGTATGTGGCTGCTCGAGAGCATCTGACTGCTGAGATGCGTCTGACTGCTGAGATGCGTCTGCCTGCTCCGGTGGTTTTAGCGTACCCTTTTTGGCTTTTTCGTAAAGCGTACGTAACTGAACCAACGTGGCCTCGTTATCATAAGGGACACCTGCCGTTGACAGAGCAGCAACAATTTGGTTGCGTGTTAAGCGGTGGTTCGACATTATTCCGATAATAATGCTTTCGGCGTTTACTTAGCGGCGCGTTGAATTCAGACTCCATACCTGAATATATAATCGCACTTGGATTATTGAGGCAAAGCCTGATTTTATTTCGTTTCTCCTTTTTCACGTCGTACACTGGTTATCTTCGATGTCAAAGAGAACCGTTTATATTATAATCACCACATGCTTTTTTTTAACCAATTAGACTTCTTGGAAAGCTTCGAGCATACTTTGCTTATTTTTAAAACGTTGCATTTTTGCTTGTGAGCGCAGAAACTAGTCGGGAATTCCTTTAACAATATGTTCTAATAATTCGGTGTCATTCATCAAAATTTTATTAGATAAAATTAATTTTTCGTTAAAACAATCTTTAAACGATTCATTAGTTTGCCACTTTCTCGCTTCAAATTCCTTCATTAGCGTTAGTCGGCTTGAGCGATCTTCAAATAACAGCTGCATCTCTGTAAGTATATTTGCAACACTCATTTCCAGTATATCAGAGCGTGAATAAAACCACTTCAACGCTCGACCCATTAATTTTATCGAAATGAGCGCCCTCATAATATTTTCATTTAAATTGTACGTATTTTGTACGCATTTAAGCTGAGCTTTCCATTGTTGAAAATAGTCGACACTGTCTATATTTAAACTTACAACCTTTCCATTGTCGCTTTGCTTCTGTTGCTTATTAGTTCTTGTCAATATTTCATATTCTCTTTTAAGTAACTCATTCTCTCTCTTCTGCATTTCATTTTCTCGTTTCAGTAGTTACAATTCCCTTTTCATTAGTTCCCACTCGTTAGTTTGAATATCTATTCGCTTTCTGTCTACTCTGCTTAGCAAGTGAACCACTGCACTCGTTTTGAATATTTATGACGTTACGAATAATCAACTGCGCAGTTCTGTCGACGCTCGTTTCGCCACCACCATTTTTTCATTTCATTTCATTTTATTAATTTATCAAACACACAACCAAAAGTTATTTTACAGTGTTTGAAATTAAATAACATCGCTTCTGTCGCCGACTGTACAAGCACTTTCAGCTCAGTATATACAGTAGTAAAACTGAGGTGAAGTCCTTCTCAGGGATAAGAGTTTTCATGGTGGGTAATGAAAATAAACTATAGCAGAGTTGCATACAATGATATTTCATAATAAACTTTAAAAATCACATAAAAAATTTTGCGGAATGTGAAATATTTGCATTAACCAGTGAAGATACACTTTACAGTTATTACTTTAAGCCAAAAATGTTTAGCAAAAATATGTGTTTTTCTTGTTCCATTGTCTAGTGATTTGTCAGGGATCATTTTCCTAGGAAAATGGTGTGCACTCTTTCCCGGTATAAAAATTTAATCAGAACAGAAAAAATATAAAAAAAGATAAGCATTCGTGTATTAAAATATATACTTGTGTAATAAATATCACCGAAAAATGTATTATACATATATTTTACATGCAATTATTAGGTAGGTAAGTATGAATAACGCCTTGAATTGTTAATGAAATATGAAAAATTTAAGTATAGTCTGTAAGAATTTATATTCATTGACTTCATAAACAATTAAATAAATATTTTAAAACAAATAAATTAATGAATATATTACACTTAATGTTGAACTCAACCTGTGTGCGAGTAAATCTGAATTGCTATCTAAGCGCCGGTTTTAAATATCCAGTTAAAATTCCAGCAGTTAATATTTTTAAGAATTAATTTTCATTCTAATTATGACAAAAAAAAAGTAAAATAACATGCGACCTTAAGCATCATTTGAAGATTAATTTAAAAGAAAACAAATTGAAAATTTAAAACAAACCATATGCAACAGAATATTAGTTTAGGAACTACTAATTAGCTCAACTCGCACCGTCAACGGTTTTTGTAAAGATATTTCTTCGAACTTTATACAGTATGGACAAGGTCTCGACATAATTGTATGGAATTTAACGTTCACGAGCTTTGTGTGTAGTCTTCACTTCAGCAATTATAATAATAAAATATCTTTAATGAAGTAGTACAAGCTGTGAGTTTGTTTTGTACGCGATTTTTAAATTTATTAATGAATAAAATAAAACTTGTGTAGTTCCTTGCTGCACAAAACCCTGTTGAAAAATTTTTTTCGTTTAAAAGAGTAACACGAAACCCAAGACCTTTTGGAATGTGAATTATGTATATATACTGTGACTTTCAGCAACAACAGCGTCTGTGCGACTATCCTCGGTTGGCATTTCGCAGCCGTCCTCAGGCAGAACAAACTCACCCCGATTTTGTATGCTTGCTAAATGAAGCACCAATTCATTTTTGCTACCGCTGGTCTCCTCACCGAGCTTGCGTAGCCATGTATTCAGCTGCGCTACTGTGTACGTTTTTAAATTATTCAATACTTCACTTGTAGGCGTATCCATACCGCTTCTCAATAGTATTTTTCTCCTCGAAATGAAATAAACGATCCGTTAGTTTTATAATACGTGTCTTTATTTCTTCGGGATACATCAACGAATGCCTCTTATTTGTAATGACCTTATTTTACCATCTTGTTCCTCAAGGGTTGCCATCTTGTTCCTCAAGGGTTGCCATCCTGACTTGCAATCGCCCCGATTGTGTCCTGGTGTTTATTTATTAACCAAGATTTCATATTTGCTGCCTCCCATTCCCCTTCATACGGAATCTGACTAACTTGAAATCCTTTGACATCAGTTAATAGATATCGATCGTGTGGCAAGACCTTCACAACGCTATAAGGCGCTTTATACTTTGGAGCAATTTTCTTACACGCCCCTGGTACACTAATGAAATCTCCTTTATCATAAGTCTTTGAAACTCTATAACGATCTTTTTGAGTTTTTGAGTCTTGACATTTTTTAATGTTTTCTACCGCCTTAGATCGCATCTCTTCTAAATCCCGCTCCTCATCATTTAAATAGAAGTCTTCCAATTTTTGCCTCAAAAAATCGATATCTGGCCCCTTTTGTGTAACAAAAAACAGCTGTTTACTGGGTGTGCTACCAATACTACGATGAAGTGAATTATTCAGGACATATTCAATATTCGGCAAAATCCTATCTAAGCTATAGGCCATTCCAGCGTTCGTGGTTTTGGCAATCATTGGAGCTAAAGTACGATTAACTCTATCCACTTGGCCGTTAGCCTGAGGCGATCCCGTAGCTATCTTAATATGCTTTATATTATTTGTATCCAGAAAAAATTTAAACTCTTTTGAAGTAAACGCACTTCCTCTATCAGAAACTAAAGATTAATTTGGCTTTTAATTTTTCGAAACATTCTATCTCGTTTTGTTCGAATTTAAAACTTACATCTTATCGTATCAAATTATATAGTGGTTGCGCTTCCACCTATAACCCTTTCAGAAATCTCCTGAAATAAGAGCAAAGTGCTAAGAAACTGTGTACTTCCTTGGAATTCCGTGGAGTAGGGAAATTTACAACAGCATCTGCGTTGTTTTTATCTGGTCTTATACCATCTTTCGTAACCCAATAACCCAAATATCTTAATTCTGATTTCATGAACGGGCACTTATCAATTCGCAAATCAAGTTTATTTTTAACTAATCTATTAAATGAGGGAAGTCATGATTTCCAAATGCTCGTCATCATTACTCGTAGCAATCATTATGTCATCTAAATATATAGCAACTTTACCCGCACGTACAAGGTCATTAAACACATAATTTACAAAGCGTTGAAAAGTGGATGGAGCGTTCTTAAGCCAAAATGGCATCCTACAAAACTCGTATTGTCCCAAAGGGGATACAAGCGATGTATACTTGATACAGTCTTCGTTCATTCGCACATGATAAAAAGCACTCTTTAGGTCTAATAAGGAAAATATAGTTTTATTGGCTAATCTATCTAAAAGATCATCAGCTAATGGTATCGGGTAGTTATCTTTCAAAGTATTTGTGTTTAAAGTCCGATAAACTACGCAGAGCCGTATATCCCCTGCCTCTTTTCACACTAATACAATTGGTGAAGAATATGCGGATCTACTTGGTCCAATCACTTTTTTCTGCAATAGTTCATCTAATATTTCTTGAACTTTTTCTCTTCATTATAAGCTAATCTACGTGGAGGGTAATGGAAAAGCCATTATTTAATAAAATTTTCATTTCACATTTAATTACCGGTTCATCAGGGCGATTGCAGTACAAATAGCATTCTTGAAACATTTTATCAAATCTTCTTCTTGTTTCATAACTAATTTCATTATTGTCAATTCATGAAACCATTTTGTCAATATCAATTTTTATTAGATTGTAACACTCGTTTTCATAACTGCACTCATCTGTACTACAGCTTTTATACGTTTCATTTTTAAATTTCCATTTAACTTTATTCAAATAATCTCTACCTAAAATTAGCGGATACGTCATAGTATTGTCAGGAACAACATACATAAACAATTCTTCATCTCTCTAATTGCATGAAATAATGAATTTCAATTTTCCAATTATTTTAAGTTGGCTTTTATTTATACCACAAAAATTCAATTCAGAGTTAATGTTTCTTAAAATAAGTACATTGGGCACGAACTGTTGGGGAATGAAGCTTATCGAACTACCAGTATCGATTAGGGTACCTAGTGTAGATTGAAATTTACAACTATCTCTAACGAAGCTATAATTAATGTATCTTATAAAACGTGGCAAGCTCCCTTCTCGCGTTTCGGTTTACGGAATTCGGCTGCTACATGACCCAGGGAGTTTGCAATTGAAACACTTTTTTGATTTTGTTTGCTGAACACCATTGGCGTTTATATTATAATCACCACATGCTTCTTTTTTTACCAATTTGACTCCTTGAAAAGCTTCGAGCATACTTTGCTTGTTTTTAAAACGATGCATTTTTGCTTGTTTGCGCAGAAACTAGTCGGGAATTCCTTTAACAATGTGTTCTAATAATTCGGTGTCATTCATCAAAATTTTATTAGATAAAATTAATTTTTCGTTAAAATAATCTTTACACGATTCATTAGTTTTCCACTTTCTCGCTTCAAATTCCTTCGTTAGCGTTAGTCGGCTTGAGCGATTTTCAAATAACAGCTGCATCTCTGTAAGTATATTTGCAACACTCATTTCCAGTATATCAGAGCGTGAATAAAACCACTTCAACGCTCGACCCTTTAATTTTATCGAAATGAGCGCCCTCATATTATTTTCATTTAAATTGTACGTATTTTGAACGCATTTAAGCTGAGCTTCCGATTGTTGAAAATAGTCGACACTGCCAGAAAATTCTGCAGCTATATCTTTTGCTAGCATAAAATTGCTCGTGGAGACACCGTCTATATTTAAACTTGCAACATTTCCATTTGTCGCTTTGCTTCTGTTGCTTATTAGTTCTTGTCAAGATTTCATATTCTCTATTAAGCAACTCATTCTCTCTCTTCTGCATTTCATTTTCCCGTTTCAGTAGTTACAACTCCCTTTTCATTAGTTCCCACACGTTAGTTTGAATATCTATTCGCTTTCCGTCTACTCTGCTTAGCAAGTGAACCACTGCACTCGTTTTGAATATTTATGACGTTACGAATAATCAACTGCGCAGTTCTGTTGACGCTCGTTTCGCCACCACCATATGCGCCGACGTCGTTGATGTAGCTGCCGACCAGCACAACCTCTGCATCGCTTCTGTCGCCGACTGTACAAGCACTTTCAGCTCAGTATATACAGTAGAAAATCTGAGGTGAAGTCCTTCTCAGGGATAAGAGTTTTCATGGTGGATAATGAAAATAAACTATAGCAGAGTTGCATGCAATGATATTTCATAATAAACTTTAAAAATCACATAAAAAATTTTGCGGAATGTGAAACATTTGCATTAACCAGTGAATATACACTTTACAATTATTACTTTAAGCCAAAAATGTATAGCGAAAATATGTGACGACTGTTTTTATTTGCATATTTGAATAATTATTCAACGGCTCATCACAATTCTCCTATAACTGTGTGCAATAAACAAAGCAACCCTGGGTAGTAAACTTTTCGGGGGTGAGTTTTCTTCTTCATACCATTAATTCGTTTCGGTTAAATTTGTAAACAAAAGCAGTTAATTTTGCAAATGAATATATTAATTTTCTTATAACTGGAACATTTTTACATTTATTAGAGGGAAATAACTGCCTGGAATGGAGCACAAGCGAAACTACATCTATACATTGAAGCAGAGTATTCCCTGATTAGTTTAAGTGGCAAGCATAATCAAAAAGAAAGCTAATTTTTTATTATTTCAGGGCCAATAAAATAGCTGCGAAAGACTTTGGATATTTCAAGACCTTAGAATTAACATCGATCTTTTGTAGCTCAATGTTCATGGTGAATATTCTGTAATATGTACAAAAATACAAATTTAAAAGTGCATATATTTGTAAAAACGTTAATAAATATACATATACATACGCACATATCACAATGCTGCGAGCAGTTTTCTACCATTGGGCGTTGTCACACGTTCAGTATTTATTGACGTGATGCAAGTATCGTGTTATTTCTTTACCGTGTAGCATGCAATATTTATGGATAAGAATAAGGATTGCAAAATAATTAGAAATTTTTAAATCCATGGATATGGATCGCAATACCGTCAATAAATATTGTAGCATTTCTTTTTCGTCGATGCGACTAATTTCTACTCCAGTCCTTCTCTTTACTTGTTTTGTTTTTAATGAAAATGCCAGTATTATATGTAGCTTAGCATGCATACACTTTATTTTCTTGTTCCATTGTCTATATATTTTTCGAACCACGCAGCCTGCAAAGTATATAAATACTGACGGGATATATACATATATACTGGCGATCAAAAGTGATTTGTCAGGGATCATTTTCCTTTGAAAATGTGTTTGCATTCTTTACCGGTAGAAAAATTTTATCAGAACAGAAAATATATAAAAAATGATAAGCATTCCTGTATTAATATATATACTTGTAAAATAAATATCAACGAAAATTGTATTATATATTTTAAATTTTAAACTTTTAGGTAGGTATGAATAACGCCTTGAAATGTTAATGAAATATGAAAATTTAAGTATAGTCTGTAAGAATTTATATTCATTGACTTCATAAACAATTAAATAAATATTTTTAAACAAATAAATTAATGAATATATTACACTTAATGTTGAACTCAACCTGTGTGCGAGTAAGTCTGAATTGCTATCTCAGCGCCGGTTTTAAATATCCAGTTTAAATTCCAGCAGTTAATATTTTTAAGAATTAATTTTCATTCTAATTATGACAAAAAAAGGAAAATAACATGCGACCTTAAACATCATTTGAAGATCAATTTAAAAGAAAACAAATTGAAAATTTAAAACAAACCATATGCAACAGAATATTAGTTTAGAAACTACTAATTAGCTCAACTCGCACCGTCAACGGTTTTTGTAAAGATATAATTGTATGGAATTTAACGTTCGCGAGCTTTGTGTGTGGTCTTCACTTCAGCAATTACAATAATAAAATATCTTTAATGAAGTAGCACAAGCTGTGAGTTTGTTTTGTACGCGATTTTTTAATTTATTAATGAATAAAATAAAACTTGTCTAGTTCCTTGCTGCACAAAACCCTGTTGAAATATTTTTTTCGTTTAAAAGAGTGACACGAAACCCAAGACCTTTTAGGAGGTGAATTATATATACTGTGACTTTCAGCAACAACAGCGTCTGTGCGACTATATTCGGTTGGCATTTCGCAGCCGTCCTCAGGCAGAACAAACTCACCCCGATTTTGTATGCTTGCTAAACGAAGCACCAATTCATTTTTGCTACCGCTGGTCTCCTTGCCGAGCTTGCGTAGCCATGTATTCAGCTGCGCTACTGTGTACGTTTTTAAATTATTCAATACTTCACTTGTAGGCGCGTCCTTACCGCTTCTCAATAGTATTTTTCTCCTCGAAATGAAATAAACGATCCGTTAGTTTAATAATACGTGTCTTTATTTCTTCGCTATACATCAACGAATGCCTCTTATTCGTAATGACCCTATTTTACCATTTTGTTCCTAAAGAGTTTTGCCACACATTTTTACTTTTCTTTTAGTTGATCCTCAAGTATTTGCATTTCAAGGGCATGCTTCTCAATAACTAGTTGTTGTTGTAGTTCGTGTGCTTCTTTCATTTGCTTTACACGTAACGTGTGTTCGATTTTCGCAAATTCAACCTCTTGTTTCAGTTTCCTTTTTGTCCATTTTGATTTTGCATCTGTTAGCTTAGCCAAACATGTGTGATTTCTATTTACACAATTTCAGCGCACAGCTTCCTGTTTATTGGCTTTTTCAATTGCATTGATGTGTAGTGCTCCCAAGGCTCAATATCTGCAAAGAAAAAAGTTGTTTAGAATTTTAAAATCGTAAAAACATTGGATGGTACCTTTTTTTCAGTTGTATGTTTTGGGCTGGAAGTACGAAACCTTTTGCTTGTTGATTGTTCACGTAAGTCGATATCATTAGATACATTATCTGCGAATAAAAATATGCACAATCGTTTATTAATTTTCATTCCGGCAGTTTGTGATATTAATTAATGACTTGCTCGTAATAAAAATATACAAACCATTTTTTTCTTTCATCATTTCACTTTTCAGAACTTCCTTGTTTGGTAGATTTCGCTGCTGGAGATCAATTTCAACTGTTAAAAAATCTAACAGACATACATATTTGTAAATATGTATTAAACATAATAAATATGTATTTGTTAATGCGTAACTACCTGAATGATCCAAATCCTCAAAATTTTTTTTTTAAGGTAGGCAGTCGTTGTCAACTTTGGAGTCCATTCCCCGCACTTGTTTTTCCGGCAATATTTCTTTTAATATTTTATCAATCTCGGAGTAAGCTGGCTTTTTGTATGGACCTCCGTCCGTCCCATACGCATATTTTTTGTGGTCTGCAGATCGCTTTTTCATATCTGCTTTCAAATTGAAATATTTGGTTTGCAAATTTTTTTTGATCGCGGTGCTCCGGAGCAAACCGAGTTGAAACTCTCAGCTATGCCATCCCACACTTTGTCCTTTTGATCGGAACGCACTTTCCCTGTGGACTTACACTCCAAAACACTTGCATTTTGCTGCACTAGGCTAAGCAAAGTAGAAATATCAGGAGCTGAAAAATTTTTGCTTCGAGCTGCAGTTTCCATTTTTGTTAATCACCACAATTTATTTGTTTACATAAATCAGCTGTTATTCTTACTAACATCTCTGCCTTGTAATTTTGGGTTGCCAAATCTGAATAACGGTGAAACGCGGCAAACTTAAGTGCAAAGTTAAATAAAAATTAAAATTAAATAGAACTTAATTTTCAATGAAAAAAATTCGTGAAACCGGCTGTAAAGAGGTTCATACATGTACAGATTTGCTACTATATCAAATATCCCTTACCGCTATTGGGGGAAATATTAGATATTATAATATAATATATTTTGTAGCTCTGTACACTTAAGAATGTGTATTAATTTTCTAATGTAAAATAAAATCAACAGATCTATTACTTTATAAAATATCCCTTCCCGCTGGTGGGGGGAAATACAAGACAATTAGAAGTAGCTCTGCACAAGTGAGAATTTATTTTCTTATTATTCTTCCTTCAACAGCCTTTTACAGAAAATATTTTTGTCTATTCTTATTCTAAACATATTAAAATAGATCAACGCTGCTCAAGCGCATGCGTGAATAAAACCACTCCAACGCTCGACCCTTTAATTTTATCGAAATGAGCGCCCTCATATTATTTTCATTAAAATTGTACGTATATTCTATGTCTACTCTGCTTAGCAAGTGAACCACTGCACTCGTTTTGAATATCAAAAATTTGGGAAATGCGAAATGTTATTTATTAACCAGTGAAGATACACTTTACAATTATTACTTTAAGCCAAAAATGTATAGCGAAAATATGTGACGACTGTTTTTATTTGCATATTTGAATAATTGGGTTGGCTTTCCAATAAGGAACCATTCCCGATTTCAGAGAATGTAGAAAGAGTTTGGTCACGAAACTTGGTGGGGATGTTGGGGGAGGCCCTCTTTGTCTAATTTAATAACTGTTTTTATTTTAATAATATTCTTATTTAAGAAATTTGCTTTTAAAGTTTCTGCACTACTACCAGCAAATGTGCTGTCAAAATAACACTTGTCGCTTATATTTTATGCAATACACAATATTTGGTTTATTTACGTGCGTATATAGTACTTTGTTAACATTTTTTATTTATATTTAACTTAATAAACGCGTTTATAAATGTGTACCCAATTTTTACCACTTTCAGCAAACAAACAAAAATAACAATGGCCGACAGTATGAGCCAAAGTGTGCTGCCCTACGTTTTAAAAGTAAACACATTGGCCTGTAGTCATAGTCAAGATAAAGTCGACTCTAAAGTTAGAAGTAGTTTTTTTGACATATGTTCCGTAGAAAATTATGTCAAAAAGCTGTTTCTAACTTTGGAGCCGACTTTATCTTGTCAGTGGCTATGGGTCATTACAATTTAAGCTAAAGTCATTATGTCAAATGGCAGCCCTATTGTAACGGTTATTTTTCTTTGCTGAAAAAAATCCGTTAGGCTTAAATCATGATGCAACGGTAGTTTTTATTCTTTTCTTTGATTTCTCTTTATTCAAATGCAAATTTTAAATGCGTAACGTTGCTTTTTTGAATGTTTAAAAATTTAAGTGGAAAAGTTCAAAAAAAAAATATTAAAAATGAGCGAAAGTGATAACGGTAATTATAATTTTAAGTATTTTTATTTGCATTTATTTGAAACGATCATTTTTACAGATTCCGAGGTGCCGACCACAAGTTGCAGGGCAACAAATAAAAATTCCCTGAAATCCACGGAGCTTCAAAGTATGTGGAATTTGCGTAAAATTGGCGATAGGTTGGGCACCGTTGCACAGTGTGTTCGTTTCTCGGAGGAGAACGGACTACTCTTAAAAATAAAATTGTGCTCTACGCACAGAACGCCTATGCCACTTTACGCAAAAGGCAACGCTGATTTGGGAAGCTTTGTTTGCCGCAAAGGAAGATGTCGGGGCAAATCAAAATTATCGCTGCCAAAAATATTTTATATTACATATTGTTTTGCGCATAGATTTAACTATGATTTTGTGCGTCGAGAGGACTACCTGTGTGGCCCCTTGCCCTGCCGAACAATTGCTGACTGGTTCAGTTATTGTCGCGAGACAGTGGTTCTGTTCCAGCTGGACCAGCAGCAAAATGCAGGGAAAATTGACGGCCCCGGAAAGGTAGTTCAAATAGACGAAAGCAAGTTCGGGAAGCGGAAGTATAACAAAGGTAATATAGATGGAAATGGCGTAACATTTTTTTAAATTTTAAGTTTGTTTCGTTTTTCTTATCTTTTTTTTAGGGAGAAGAGTTGAGGGTCACTGGTTCCTTGGAATGATTGAAGATGGAGAAGAGGATCTTCGGCTGGAGGTGTGTCCGGAGAATGTGCGGTCTGCTGAGGTGCTCATACCTCTGATCCAAAAGCACGTCGCTGTCGGATCCATTATTCGCACCGATTTTTGGAAGGCGTACGACTGCCTTTCGGATTATGGGTATGAGCACCGAAAAGTGAACCATAGCGATCCGGACAACCCCTTTGTGGCGCCAGATGGGACCCATACCCAAAGGATCGAGGCACCGTGGCGCGTTGTTAAACGCTTCTTTATAAAGGAGAACTATAATAACAGAGCCTGCTTTGCGGATTCTGTGGTGGAATATTTGTGGCGGAAATCGGTGGAAAAAAATAGGAAAGATCCATTTGAAAAAATGTTAGAAGCAATAAAACATGTGTATTACTAGCATTTTTATTGTTTATTTAGATTTTTATAGATCAGTTTCTTTTCTCGAATAAGTCAATATCACGTAAGATATTGAAAGTTTTTAATAAAAAATGGCGTGATTTTTTATTAAAAATTTTCGCCTGCGGCGCTTTTATAGAATAAATCAATATCTCGGTAAATTTTCACCGCGGCCCTTTTCTCATAAAAATCAAAATCTCGTAAAATATTTAAAATTTTGTCGAATGAATCAAAATCTTATACAAATTTTCCCCAGCGGTATTTTTCTCGAATAGATCAATATCTCGTAAAATATTGCATATCTTTAATAAAAAATGGCGCCGCTTTTCTCGAATAAAACAATGTCTCGTAAAATATTGAAACTTTCGAATAAAAAATCGCGCGATTTTATAATATTTCCAAATATATTCGTCTGTGGCGCTTTTCTCAAATAAAACAATATCTCCTAGTATATTGAACATTTTTATTAAAAATCGCCCGCTTTTCTATAAAAAATTCTCGCCTGCGTCACTTTTCTTAAATAAATCAATATCTAATAATACATTGAAATTTTGTAATTAAATAGCTCGTAATACACGGTTAATCTTTATTATTTTCATTTTTTCTACATATTTTCATATTTTCATCAATATCTAGTAATATATGGAGCATTTGTAATTAAATAGCTCGTAATACACGGCTAATCTTTATTATTTAAATTTTTTCGACATATTTTTATCATGTGTGGCAGCACGGAATTTTCATTTCATTGCTGTACAAAGGAGAAAGTGGGGTTAAAATTGATATTTTTCGCAACGTTAAACGCAAATAACTTAAAAACTATAAGTCTCCGGAGGGGGGACTTTCAGATTTAGAATCAAAGGACCCTCCTCTACCTCCCCTTATAAGACGTTTTTTTCAAAGCGTGGTTCCTTATTGGAAAGTTTTCCCGAATAATTATTCAACGGCTCATCACAATTCTCCTATAACCAATGTGTACAATAGAAAAAGCAACCCTGGGTGGTAAACTTTTCGGTGGTGAGTTTTCTTCTTCATTCCATTAATTCGTTTCGGTTAAATTTGTAAACAAAAGCGGTTAATTTTGCAAATTAATATATTAATTTTCTTATAACTGGAACATTTTTACATTTATTAGAAGGAAATAACTGCCTGGAATGGAGCACAAGCGAAACTACATCTATAAATTGAAGCAGAGTATTCCTAGAATAGTCTAAGTGGCAAGCATAATCAAAAAGATAGCTAATTTTTAATTATTTCAGGGCCAATAAACAGCTGCGAAAGACTTTGGATACTTCAAGACCTTAGAATTAACATCGATTTTTTGTAGCTCAATGTTCATGGTGAAGATTCTTTAATATGTACAAAAATACAAATTTAAATGTGCATATATTTGTAAAAACGTAAATAAATATATACATACGCACATATCACAATGCTGCGAGCAGTTTTCTACCATTGGGCGTTGTCACACGTTCAGTATTTATTGACGTGATGCAAGTATCGTGTTATTTCTTTACCGTGTAGCATGCAATATTTATGGATAAGAATAAGGATTGCAAAATAATTAGAAATTTTTAAATCCATGGATATGGATCGCAATACCGTCAATAAATATTGTAGCATTTCTTTTTCGTCGATGCGACTAATTTCTACTCCAGTCCTTCTCTTTACTTGTTTTGTTTTTAATGAAAATGCCAGTATTATATGTAGCTTAGCATGCATACACTTTATTTTCTTGTTCCATTGTCTATATATTTTTCGAACCACGCAGCCTGCAAAGTATATAAATACTGACGGGATATATACATATATACTGGCGATCAAAAGTGATTTGTCAGGGATCATTTTCCTTTGAAAATGTGTTTGCATTCTTTTGCGGTAGAAAAATTTAATCAGAACAGAAAATATATAAAAAATGATAAGCATTGCTGTATTAAAATATATACTTGTATAATAAATATCACCGAAAAATTTATTATATATTTAAAATGCAACTATTAGGTAGGTATGAATAACGCCTTGAAATGTTAAGGAAATATGAAAATTTAAGTATAGTCTGTAAGAATTTATATTCATTGACAATTAAATAAAACAATTAAATAAATATTTTAAAACAAATAAATTAATGAATAAATTACACTTAATGTTGAACTCAACCTGTGTGCGAGTAAGTCTGAATTGCTATCTCAGCCCCGGTTTTAAATATCCAGTTAAAATTCCAGCAGTTAATATTTTTAAGAATTAATTTTCATTCTAATTATGACAAAAAAAAGGAAACTAACATGCGACCTTAAGCATCATTTGAAGATCAATTTAAAAGAAAACAAATTGAAAATTTAAAACAAACCATATGCAACAGAATATTAGTTTAGGAACTACTAATTAGCTCAACTCGCACCGTCAACGGTTTTTGTAAAGATATTTCTACGGACTTTATACAGCATGAACAAAGTCTCGACATAATTGTATGGAATTTAACGTTCACGAGCTTTGTGTGTGGTCTTCACTTCGGCAATTACAAAAATAAGATATCTTTAATGAAGTAGTATAAGCTGTGAGTTTGTTTTGTACGCGATTTTTTAATTTATTAATGAATAAAATAAAATTTGTGTAGTTCCTTGCTGCACAAAACCCTGTTGAAAAATTTTTTTCGTTTAAAAGAGTAACACGAAACCCAAGACCTTTTGGTTTACTGTGACTTTCTGCAACAACAGCGTCTGTGCGACTATCCTCGGTTGGCATTTCGCAGCCGTCCTCAGGCAGAACAAACTCACCCCGAGCTTGCGTAGCCATGTCTTCAGCTGCGCTACTGTGTACGTTTTTAAATTATTCAATACTTCACTTGTAAGCGCGTCCATACCGCTTCTCAATAGTCTTTTCTTCTCGAAATGAAATAAACGATCCGTTAGTTTTATAATGCGTGTCTTTATTTCTTCGCGATACATCAACGAATGCCTCCCTTGATGCGGATTGTGGCGAGACGTTCGTCCACCGGAGTGAACGACAGTACTTTACAGCGCAGTCTCTCTCCCAATACAAATTAGACACCGAATTTGCGCCCCTTTACATGTCATCTGTAGTAGATGTCGCAAGGGTCTATTGATTTTTTCCCTTGTCCCGTCAGCCTTTGCTCTGTAGAGGACATCAACCAGCCGGGCAGAGGCACCTTCCCAATTAAGGGTCCGGACATTCCAGGTGCATGCCCTCAAATCATGTTCCTTTAAACGTTTGCCATGGTCGTAATAAAAAAAGGGGGGTCTCATCCGAGGCTTTGCGTTCCTTTTAATTAGAGGTATGGTTTTACGTGGCGGGTTCCAAGCCCTGCGCACAACTAATTGCTGGGGGTGAAAAGTTTGAATTCGGTTTTATAGCGAGCCGCTTGCTCCAAGACAGACGCCCGCTTGCAGATGCACCTCCTGGTGAACAGACGCTGCGGACTTCAGTGGACCCTTAAACAGAATATGTCGGAGTGGCCCTACCAAAGCTCCCTATCTATTAGCTGTTACCCAAGGCTCCACACGGGTTATGTACCGTTTCTTAAACATGGGTTGCTCACGTTGCCGTACCCCATTGCACCCCTGTACCCCATTGCACCCCATATCACAAAAATGTGCGGGCAAAGAAAAATGCACGATTAAGACCGATTATATCAATTGATTTTGTGGCTTGAAAACCAAAACTAGTAAATTCAAACATATGCACTTAATACCGTTACATATGGTACTTCGCCAGAGCCGCTTTTGGCCATTAGGTGCTTAAAAGAAATTTTCATACAATGTTTGTTCATTTTTCTGTTTTATTTATTTTAATTTTAACTTGTTTGTGTGGTTGTTGTTTGTGTTTTTTTTATTTTTGCAAATTCTATATTATATGTATGCATTTTTAAGGCGTGCTCATCCTTGTCTACAATGTTTGTTCATTTTTCTGTTGGCCTAGTAAAATGTTAATATTTTATAATTTTATTGAGCTCAAGGCCAGTTTATGGAAGATTTGTTTGTGAAAAAACAACAACAGCTTTCAATGGTTGAAGTTATAGTACTATTTCGGAAATCACCACATTTCCTCATCAGACTTCTTTTTGATTATTAAATTAAATTATTTTTAATTTAATTTTCATAACCACTTCTCTCAGGCTTTGAACCCGGGAGCTCGGAGTTGCAGAGCCAATACGCTACCTATTGTGCTACGCTAGCCGAGTTGGCTGTTGTGGTTATTTCATCTTCCTTAAACAAACCAACTACAAACAAGAGCAACTGATCTGCCGCTATTTAACTTGTTTGTGTGGTTGTTGTTTGTGTTTTTTTTTATTTTTGCAAATTCTATATTATATGTATGCATTTTTAAGGCGTGCTCATCCTTGTCTACAATGTTTGTTCATTTTTCTGTTGGCCTAGTAAAATGTTAATATTTTATAATTTTATTGAGCTCAAGGCCAGTTTATGGAAGATTTGTTTGTGAAAAAACAACAACAGCTTTCAATGGTTGAAGTTATAGTACTATTTCGGAAATCACCACATTTCCTCATCAGACTTCTTTTTGATTATTAAATTAAATTATTTTTAATTTAATTTTCATAACCACTTCTCTCAGGCTTTGAACCCGGGAGCTCGGAGTTGCAGAGCCAATACGCTACCTATTGTGCTACGCTAGCCGAGTTGGCTGTTGTGTTTATTTCATCTTCCTTAAACAAACCAACTACAAACAAGAGCAACTGATCTGCCGCTATTTAACTTGTTTGTGTGGTTGTTGTTTGTGTTTTTTTTATTTTTGCAAATTCTATATTATATGTATGCATTTTTAAGGCGTGCTCATCCTTGTCTACAATGTTTGTTCATTTTTCTGTTGGCCTAGTAAAATGTTAATATTTTATAATTTTATTGAGCTCAAGGCCAGTTTATGGAAGATTTGTTTGTGAAAAAACAACAACAGCTTTCAATGGTTGAAGTTATAGTACTATTTCGGAAATCACCACATTTCCTCATCAGACTTCTTTTTGATTATTAAATTAAATTATTTTTAATTTAATTTTCATAACCACTTCTCTCAGGCTTTGAACCCGGGAGCTCGCAGTTGCAGAGCCAATACGCTACCTATTGTGCTACACTAGCCGAGTTGGCTGTTGTGGTTATTTCATCTTCCTTAAACAAACCAACTACAAACAAGAGCAACTGATCTGCCGCTATTTAACTTGTTTGTGTGGTTGTTGTTTGTGTTTTTTTTTATTTTTGCAAATTCTATATTATATGTATGCATTTTTAAGGCGTGCTCATCCTTGTCTACAATGTTTGTTCATTTTTCTGTTGGCCTAGTAAAATGTTAATATTTTATAATTTTATTGAGCTCAAGGCCAGTTTATGGAAGATTTGTTTGTGAAAAAACAACAACAGCTTTCAATGGTTGAAGTTATAGTACTATTTCGGAAATCACCACATTTCCTCATCAGACTTCTTTTTGATTATTAAATTAAATTATTTTTAATTTAATTTTCATAACCACTTCTCTCAGGCTTTGAACCCGGGAGCTCGGAGTTGCAGAGCCAATACGCTACCTATTGTGCTACGCTAGCCGAGTTGGCTGTTGTGTTTATTTCATCTTCCTTAAACAAACCAACTACAAACAAGAGCAACTGATCTGCCGCTATTTAACTTGTTTGTGTGGTTGTTGTTTGTGTTTTTTTTATTTTTGCAAATTCTATATTATATGTATGCATTTTTAAGGCGTGCTCATCCTTGTCTACAATGTTTGTTCATTTTTCTGTTGGCCTAGTAAAATGTTAATATTTTATAATTTTATTGAGCTCAAGGCCAGTTTATGGAAGATTTGTTTGTGAAAAAACAACAACAGCTTTCAATGGTTGAAGTTATAGTACTATTTCGGAAATCACCACATTTCCTCATCAGACTTCTTTTTGATTATTAAATTAAATTATTTTTAATTTAATTTTCATAACCACTTCTCTCAGGCTTTGAATTCGGGAGCTCGGAGTTGCAGAGCCAATACGCTACCTATTGTGCTACGCTAGCCGAGTTGGCTGTTGTGGTTATTTCATCTTCCTTAAACAAACCAACTACAAACAAGAGCAACTGATCTGCCGCTATTTAACTTGTTTGTGTGGTTGTTGTTTGTGTTTTTTTTTATTTTTGCAAATTCTATATTATATGTATGCATTTTTAAGGCGTGCTCATCCTTGTCTACAATGTTTGTTCATTTTTCTGTTGGCCTAGTAAAATGTTAATATTTTATAATTTTATTGAGCTCAAGGCCAGTTTATGGAAGATTTGTTTGTGAAAAAACAACAACAGCTTTCAATGGTTGAAGTTATAGTACTATTTCGGAAATCACCACATTTCCTCATCAGACTTCTTTTTGATTATTAAATTAAATTATTTTTAATTTAATTTTCATAACCACTTCTCTCAGGCTTTGAACCCGGGAGCTCGGAGTTGCAGAGCCAATACGCTACCTATTGTGCTACGCTAGCCGAGTTGGCTGTTGTGTTTATTTCATCTTCCTTAAACAAACCAACTACAAACAAGAGCAACTGATCTGCGGCTATTTAACTTGTTTGTGTGGTTGTTGTTTGTGTTTTTTTATTTTTGCAAATTCTATATTATATGTATGCATTTTTAAGGCGTGCTCATCCTTGTCTACAATGTTTGTTCATTTTTCTGTTGGCCTAGTAAAATGTTAATATTTTATAATTTTATTGAGCTCAAGGCCAGTTTATGGAAGATTTGTTTGTGAAAAAACAACAACAGCTTTCAATGGTTGAAGTTATAGTACTATTTCGGAAATCACCACATTTCCTCATCAGACTTCTTTTTGATTATTAAATTAAATTATTTTTAATTTAATTTTCATAACCACTTCTCTCAGGCTTTGAACCCGGGAGCTCGGAGTTGCAGAGCCAATACGCTACCTATTGTGCTACGCTAGCCGAGTTGGCTGTTGTGGTTATTTCATCTTCCTTAAACAAACCAACTACAAACAAGAGCAACTGATCTGCCGCTATTTAACTTGTTTGTGTGGTTGTTGTTTGTGTTTTTTTTTATTTTTGCAAATTCTATATTATATGTATGCATTTTTAAGGCGTGCTCATCCTTGTCTACAATGTTTGTTCATTTTTCTGTTGGCCTAGTAAAATGTTAATATTTTATAATTTTATTGAGCTCAAGGCCAGTTTATGGAAGATTTGTTTGTGAAAAAACAACAACAGCTTTCAATGGTTGAAGTTATAGTACTATTTCGGAAATCACCACATTTCCTCATCAGACTTCTTTTTGATTATTAAATTAAATAATTTTTAATTTAATTTTCATAACCACTTCTCTCAGGCTTTGAACCCGGGAGCTCGGAGTTGCAGAGCCAATACGCTACCTATTGTGCTACGCTAGCCGAGTTGGCTGTTGTGTTTATTTCATCTTCCTTAAACAAACCAACTACAAACAAGAGCAACTGATCTGCCGCTATTTAACTTGTTTGTGTGGTTGTTGTTTGTGTTTTTTTTATTTTTGCAAATTCTATATTATATGTATGCATTTTTAAGGCGTGCTCATCCTTGTCTACAATGTTTGTTCATTTTTCTGTTGGCCTAGTAAAATGTTAATATTTTATAATTTTATTGAGCTCAAGGCCAGTTTATGGAAGATTTGTTTGTGAAAAAACAACAACAGCTTTCAATGGTTGAAGTTATAGTACTATTTCGGAAATCACCACATTTCCTCATCAGACTTCTTTTTGATTATTAAATTAAATTATTTTTAATTTAATTTTCATAACCACTTCTCTCAGGCTTTGAACCCGGGAGCTCGGAGTTGCAGAGCCAATACGCTACCTATTGTGCTACGCTAGCCGAGTTGGCTGTTGTGGTTATTTCATCTTCCTTAAACAAACCAACTACAAACAAGAGCAACTGATCTGCCGCTATTTAACTTGTTTGTGTGGTTGTTGTTTGTGTTTTTTTTTATTTTTGCAAATTCTATATTATATGTATGCATTTTTAAGGCGTGCTCATCCTTGTCTACAATGTTTGTTCATTTTTCTGTTGGCCTAGTAAAATGTTAATATTTTATAATTTTATTGAGCTCAAGGCCAGTTTATGGAAGATTTGTTTGGGAAAAAACAACAACAGCTTTCAATGGTGGAAGTTATAGTACTATTTCGGATATCACCACATTTCCTCATCAGACTTCTTTTTGATTATTAAATTAAATTATTTTTAATTTAATTTTCATAACCACTTCTCTCAGGCTTTGAACCCGGGAGCTCGGAGTTGCAGAGCCAATACGCTACCTATTGTGCTACGCTAGCCGAGTTGGCTGTTGTGTTTATTTCATCTTCCTTAAACAAACCAACTACAAACAAGAGCAACTGATCTGCGGCTATTTAACTTGTTTGTGTGGTTGTTGTTTGTGTTTTTTTATTTTTGCAAATTCTATATTATATGTATGCATTTTTAAGGCGTGCTCATCCTTGTCTACAATGTTTGTTCATTTTTCTGTTGGCCTAGTAAAATGTTAATATTTTATAATTTTATTGAGCTCAAGGCCAGTTTATGGAAGATTTGTTTGTGAAAAAACAACAACAGCTTTCAATGGTTGAAGTTATAGTACTATTTCGGAAATCACCACATTTCCTCATCAGACTTCTTTTTGATTATTAAATTAAATTATTTTTAATTTAATTTTCATAACCACTTCTCTCAGGCTTTGAACCCGGGAGCTCGGAGTTGCAGAGCCAATACGCTACCTATTGTGCTACGCTAGCCGAGTTGGCTGTTGTGTTTATTTCATCTTCCTTAAACAAACCAACTACAAACAAGAGCAACTGATCTGCCGCTATTTAACTTGTTTGTGTGGTTGTTGTTTGTGTTTTTTTTTATTTTTGCAAATTCTATATTATATGTATGCATTTTTAAGGCGTGCTCATCCTTGTCTACAATGTTTGTTCATTTTTCTGTTGGCCTAGTAAAATGTTAATATTTTATAATTTTATTGAGCTCAAGGCCAGTTTATGGGAGATTTGTTTGTGAAAAAACAACAACAGCTTTCAATGGTTGAAGTTATAGTACTATTTCGGAAATCACCACATTTCCTCATCAGACTTCTTTTTGATTATTAAATTAAATAATTTTTAATTTAATTTTCATATCCACTTCTCTCAGGCTTTGAACCCGGGAGCTCGGAGTTGCAGAGCCAATACGCTACCTATTGTGCTACGCTAGCTGAGTTGGCTGTTGTGTTTATTTCATCTTCCTTAAACAAACCAACTACAAACAAGAGCAACTGATCTGCGGCTATTTAACTTGTTTGTGTGGTTGTTGTTTGTGTTTTTTTATTTTTGCAAATTCTATATTATATGTATGCATTTTTAAGGCGTGCTCATCCTTGTCTACAATGTTTGTTCATTTTTCTGTTGGCCTAGTAAAATGTTAATATTTTATAATTTTATTGAGCTCAAGGCCAGTTTATGGAAGATTTGTTTGTGAAAAAACAACAACAGCTTTCAATGGTTGAAGTTATAGTACTATTTCGGAAATCACCACATTTCCTCATCAGACTTCTTTTTGATTATTAAATTAAATTATTTTTAATTTAATTTTCATAACCACTTCTCTCAGGCTTTGAACCCGAGAGCTCGGAGTTGCAGAGCCAATACGCTACCTATTGTGCTACGCTAGCCGAGTTGGCTGTTGTGTTTATTTCATCTTCCTTAAACAAACCAACTACAAACAAGAGCAACTGATCTGCCGCTATTTAACTTGTTTGTGTGGTTGTTGTATGTGTTTTTTTTATTTTTGCAAATTCTTTATTATATGTATGTATGCATTTTTAAGGCGTGCTCATCCTTGTCTACAATGTTTGTTCATTTTTCTGTTGGCCTAGTAAAATGTTAATATTTTATAATTTTATTGAGCTCAAGGCCAGTTTATGGAAGATTTGTTTGTGAAAAAACAACAACAGCTTTCAATGGTTGAAGTTATAGTACTATTTCGGAAATCACCACATTTCCTCATCAGACTTCTTTTTGATTATTAAATTAAATTATTTTTAATTTAATTTTCATAACCACTTCTCTCAGGCTTTGAACCCGGGAGCTCGGAGTTGCAGAGCCAATACGCTACCTATTGTGCTACGCTAGCCGAGTTGGCTGTTGTGTTTATTTCATCTTCCTTAAACAAACCAACTACAAACAAGAGCAACTGATCTGCCGCTATTTAACTTGTTTGTGTTTTTTTTATTTTTGCAAATTCTATATTATATGTATGCATTTTTAAGGCGTGCTCATCCTTGTCTACAATGTTTGTTCATTTTTCTGTTGGCCTAGTAAAATGTTAATATTTTATAATTTTATTGAGCTCAAGGCCAGTTTATGGAAGATTTGTTTGTGAAAAAACAACAATAGCTTTCAATGGTTGAAGTTATAGTACTATTTCGGAAATCACCACATTTCCTCATCAGACTTCTTTTTGATTATTAAATTAAATTATTTTTAATTTAATTTTCATAACCACTTCTCTCAGGCTTTGAACCCGGGAGCTCGGAGTTGCAGAGCCAATACGCTACCTATTGTGCTACGCTAGCCGAGTTGGCTGTTGTGTTTATTGCATCTTCCTTAAACAAACCAACTACAAACAAGAGCAACTGATCTGCCGCTATTTAACTTGTTTGTGTGGTTGTTGTTTGTGTTTTTTTTATTTTTGCAAATTCTATATTATATGTATGCATTTTTAAGGCGTGCTCATCCTTGTCTACAATGTTTGTTCATTTTTCTGTTGGCCTAGTAAAATGTTAATATTTTATAATTTTATTGAGCTCAAGGCCAGTTTATGGAAGATTTGTTTGTGAAAAAACAACAACAGCTTTCAATGGTTGAAGTTATAGTACTATTTCGGAAATCACCACATTTCCTCATCAGACTTCTTTTTGATCATTAAATTAAATTATTTTTAATTTAATTTTCATAACCACTTCTCTCAGGCTTTGAACCCGGGAGCTCGGAGTTGCAGAGCCAATACGCTACCTATTGTGCTACGCTAGCCGAGTTGGCTGTTGTGTTTATTTCATCTTCCTTAAACAAACCAACTACAAACAAGAGCAACTGATCTGCCTCTATTTAACTTGTTTGTGTGGTTGTTGTTTGTGTTTTTTTTTATTTTTGCAAATTCTATATTATATGTATGCATTTTTAAGGCGTGCTCATCCTTGTCTACAATGTTTGTTCATTTTTCTGTTGGCCTAGTAAAATGTTAATATTTTATAATTTTATTGAGCTCAAGGCCAGTTTATGGAAGATTTGTTTGTGAAAAAACAACAACAGCTTTCAATGGTTGAAGTTATAGTACTATTTCGGAAATCACCACATTTCCTCATCAGACTTCTTTTTGATTATTAAATTAAATTATTTTTAATTTAATTTTCATAACCACTTCTCTCAGGCTTTGAACACGGGAGCTCGGAGTTGCAGAGCCAATACGCTACCTATTGTGCTACGCTAGCCGAGTTGGCTGTTGTGTTTATTTCATCTTCCTTAAACAAACCAACTACAAACAAGAGCAACTGATCTGCCGCTATTTAACTTGTTTGTGTTTTTTTTATTTTTGCAAATTCTATATTATATGTATGCATTTTTAAGGCGTGCTCATCCTTGTCTACAATGTTTGTTCATTTTTCTGTTGGCCTAGTAAAATGTTAATATTTTATAATTTTATTGAGCTCAAGGCCAGTTTATGGAAGATTTGTTTGTGAAAAAACAACAACAGCTTTCAATGGTTGAAGTTATAGTACTATTTCGGAAATCACCACATTTCCTCATCAGACTTCTTTTTGATTATTAAATTAAATTATTTTTAATTTAATTTTCATAACCACTTCTCTCAGGCTTTGAACCCGGGAGCTCGGAGTTGCAGAGCCAATACGCTACCTATTGTGCTACGCTAGCCGAGTTGGCTGTTGTGTTTATTGCATCTTCCTTAAACAAACCAACTACAAACAAGAGCAACTGATCTGCCGCTATTTAACTTGTTTGTGTGGTTGTTGTTTGTGTTTTTTTATTTTTGCAAATTCTATATTATGTGTATGCATTTTTAAGGCGTGCTCATCCTTGTCTACAATGTTTGTTCATTTTTCTGTTGGCCTAGTAAAATGTTAATATTTTATAATTTTATTGAGCTCAAGGCCAGTTTATGGAAGATTTGTTTGTGAAAAAACAACAACAGCTTTCAATGGTTGAAGTTATAGTACTATTTCGGAAATCACCACATTTCCTCATCAGACTTCTTTTTGATTATTAAATTAAATTATTTTTAATTTAATTTTCATAACCACTTCTCTCAGGCTTTGAACCCGGGAGCTCGGAGTTGCAGAGCCAATACGCTACCTATTGTGCTACGCTAGCCGAGTTGGCTGTTGTGTTTATTTCATCTTCCTTAAACAAACCAACTACAAACAAGAGCAACTGATCTGCCGCTATTTAACTTGTTTGTGTGGTTGTTGTTTGTGTTTTTTTTTTATTTTTGCAAATTCTATATTATATGTATGCATTTTTAAGGCGTGCTCATCCTTGTCTACAATGTTTGTTCATTTTTCTATTGGCCTAGTAAAATGTTAATGTTTTATAATTTTATTGAGCTCAAGGCCAGTTTATGGAAGATTTGTTTGTGAAAAAACAACAACAGCTTTCAATGGTTGAAGTTATAGTACTATTTCGGAAATCACCACATTTCCTCATCAGACTTCTTTTTGATTATTAAATTAAATTATTTTTAATTTAATTTTCATAACCACTTCTCTCAGGCTTTGAACCCGGGAGCTCGGAGTTGCAGAGCCAATACGCTACCTATTGTGCTACGCTAGCCGAGTTGGCTGTTGTGTTTATTTCATCTTCCTTAAACAAACCAACTACAAACAAGAGCAACTGATCTGCCGCTATTTAACTTGTTTGTGTGGTTGTTGTTTGTGTTTTTTTTATTTTTGCAAATTCTATATTATATGTATGCATTTTTAAGGCGTGCTCATCCTTGTCTACAATGTTTGTTCATTTTTCTGTTGGCCTAGTAAAATGTTAATATTTTATAATTTTATTGAGCTCAAGGCCAGTTTATGGAAGATTTGTTTGTGAAAAAACAACAACAGCTTTCAATGGTTGAAGTTATAGTACTATTTCGGAAAAAAAAGTCTGATGAGGAAATGTGGTGATTTCCGAAATAGTACTATAACTTCAACCATTGAAAGCTGTTGTTGTTTTTTCGCAAACAAATCTTCCATAAACTGGCCTTGAGCTCAATAAAATTATAAAATATTAACATTTTACTAGGCCAACAGAAAAATAAACAAACACTGTAGACGCCTTAAAAATGCATACATATAATATAGAATTTGCAAAAATAAAAAAAACACAAACAACAACCACACAAACAAGTTAAATAGCGGCAGATCAGTTGCTCTTGTTTGTAGTTGGTTTGTTTAAGGAAGATGAAATAAACACAATAGCCAACTCGGCTAGCGTAGCACAATAGGTAGCGTATTGGCTCTGCAACTCCGAGCTCCCGGGTTCAAAGCCTGAGAGAATTTGCAAAAATAAAAAAAACACAAACAACAACCACACAAACAAGTTAAATAGCGGCAGATCAATTGCTCTTGTTTGTAGTTGGTTTGTTTAAGGAAGATGAAATAAACACAACAGCCAACTCGGCTAGCTTAGCACAATAGGTATCGTATTGGCTCTGCAACTCCGAGCTCCCGGGTTCAAAGCCTGAGAGAAGTGGTTATGAAAATTAAATTAAAAATAATTTAATTTAATAATCAAAAAGAAGTCTGATGAGGAAATGTGGTGATTTCCGAAATAGCACTATAACTTCAACCATTGAAAGCTGTTGTTGTTTTTTCACAAACAAATCTTCCATAAACTGGCCTTGAGCTCAATAAAATTATAAAATATTAACATTTTACTAGGCCAACAGAAAAAGGATGAGCACGCCTTAAAAATGCATACATATAATATAGAATTTGCAAAAATAAAAAAAACACAAACAACAACCACACAAACAAGTTAAATAGCGGCAGATCAGTTGCTCTTGTTTGTAGTTGGTTTGTTTAAGGAAGATGAAATAAACACAACAGCCAACTCGGCTAGCGTAGCACAATAGGTATCGTATTGGCTCTGCAACTCCGAGCTCCCGGGTTCAAAGCCTGAGAGAAGTGGTTATGAAAATTAAATTAAAAATAATTTAATTTAATAATCAAAAAGAAGTCTGATGAGGAAATGTGGTGATTTCCGAAATAGTACTATAACTTCAACCATTGAAAGCTGTTGTTGTTTTTTCACAAACAAATCTTCCATAAACTGGCCTTGAGCTCAATAAAATTATAAAATATTAAAAGAAATTTTCATGTTAAATAAAGAAGCATTTCCAGTTGGTTCGAAGGTAGTCCAAGAAGATTGTGAGAAGGCCATAAATATCAATGGCACAGAATATACAAAGCCTTTGGGTTTAGTTTGGCATTCAAATACCGATGCACTTTCGTTTGACTTAGTCGGCAATTTCGAAAACGTCAAGGCCACAAAGCGTAACATTTTATCAATTTCATCTCGATTATTTTATCCATTGTGCCTAGTATGTCTAGTTGTGACAAGGGCTAAAATAATCTTGCAAGAACTGTGGCTGCATAAGTTGGATTGGGATGAGATAATTCCTATGGCGTTATATACAAGCTGGAACAATTTTAAAGAAAATTTTAAGAAGCTTTCAAAGGTAAAGGTGCCTCGTTACGCAGGCACATCATCGCCGTCAAAAATTCAAATACATGGTTTTGCCGATGCTTCTATGAGAGCATTCGGTTGTGGTTTATACATACGAAGCGAGCACCAAGAAACAGTTGAAACAACACTGATAACGGCTTAATCAAAGGTCGCACCGTTTATGACTAAAACCCTCCGAAGGCTTGAGTTATCCGCAGCTCACGTATTAGCCCAATTATGGAAATCTCTCGCTCCCATAGTATTGTCAGCGGTACAAAAAGTAGTATTTTCGAGCGATTATGAAATCGTGTTATACTGGCTGAAAAAGCATCCATCAACGCTTTCGACATTTGTTGGAAACCGTTTAGCTGATACTCAAGATCTGGCAAAATCAGTTACTTGGCGTCATGTACCAATAGATCACAACCCGGCTGACATTGTATCTCGTAGTTGAGTAAAAGTCCATTTGGTTTAACGGACCATCATTTTTATGTAAAAAGAAGAAGAATGGCCCATAAACGCGCATCCTCCCGACAAACTCAAAACATTAGAGATTCGAAAATCGAAAGTTATAGCGCTTGTTGTTGTAAAAGCTGCTCCTTTTATTCAAAGGTGTTACGCATAGTATCATAAATTTATAGATTTATTAAACCAACAAATTTAACCAACACGGTTTTAACAGCAAACGACTTGAAGTTATCATTCTTTAAAATAATAGAAACAATTCAGCAAGTAGAATTTTCAGAAGAAATAAAACAACTGAAAACGGGAGTGTCGTTGACAAAAAACCAAATTCAAAAGTTAAGTCCTGTTTTACAAGAATATGAGGAAAGCGGAAGAACATTTTCACTTTTGCGAGTAGGCGGTAGGCTTTTAAATGCAACACTTCCATACAATACAAGATTTCCACTATTGTTGCCAAAATCACGTTTTGCAAATTTATATGCAACATATTTGCACCTAACTAATTGTCATGCTGGACCACAGGTACTGGTGGGTTTAATGGGTCTTAAGGTTTGTGGCTCGAAAAGTTGTGCGGAACTGCATACATTGCTTTAAATATACATCAAAAGTAATCAACCAAGTCATGGGGAACCTCCCTAGAGATCGACTTGTATCTGTAAGGCCATTCTTAGTTGCAGGAGTCGAATTTTTTGTGCCAATCTACACGTCTTATAGAATACGTGGTAGACCGCCATATAAAATATATGTCGCTCTCTTTGTCTGTGTTGCCTCCAAAGCTGTTCATATCGAAGCCGTACCAGAAATCACCACTAATGCTTTTATTTCTGTACTTAAAAGGTTCATCGGAAGGAGAGACTGCCAGATAAGATTGTTTCCGACAACGCCACCAATTTTTTAGGCGCCATCACGAAACTGAAGGACCTAAGAGACTTATTCTTCAAAGAAGCCAGCCAAACGGAAATCAGCAACTTCGTCGCGGACCGCGGCATCAAATTCGAATTCATCCCTCCCCATGCCCTACATTTCGGAGGACTATGGGAGATCGCTGGTGGCCGCTGTGGTCGAGTTGGTAGCGGTGCGTGTTATAACTTGATATGCCGGTGAGTTCGAGGTTCGAATCTCAGTCAGGGCAAGCAAAATCTTAATAATAGAAAAAGTTTTTTCTAATAGCGGTCACCCCTCGGCAGGCAATGGCAAACCTCCGAGGGTATTTCTGCCATGAAAAAGCTTCTCATTAAATACATCTGCCGTTCGGAGTCGGCACAAAACAGTAGGTCCCTCCATTTGTGATATAATATAAAGACGCACACCACATATGGTAGGAGCAGCTCGGCCAAACACTGAGCTATATAGTGTAAGCGCCAAAATTATATATATGTATATACATATATATATATATATATATGGGAGATCGCGGTAAAATCTACCAAACATCTCTTGTACCGCACCGTCGCAGAGGCAAAACTTACGTTAGAAGAGCTGTCGACTGTGCTAGTAGAGATCGAGGCTGTTTTAAATTCGAGGGCAAGGTTGACAATGCTATAGCTGGCACAAATGGAAAGGTCCGTCTTGCAGACATAACAACACAAAACTCAACCATTCTACGTGCTATTCGCATGCTTGCGCCATTGCAATTAATTATTGATAGCTGTGCTAATCAACGCGCCATCGTGTTTTGGCATATCTTTAAACTTATCATTTTATATTATTTCATTCAATTGTTAATACTCTCCTATATATTTCGATTGTAAACTGAATTACACATATGAAATGTATCGATTACCAATTGTAATTGAGTACCGAACTAGCATTAATACATACTATTAAGTTTAAATTTGTTTTAAGCAACCCTAACTTAACGAAGAATTATTAAACTTCACGTGAATTCAAACCATCACCAGCATCGCTTTACTTTTCGGATTCTCTCCACGTCGTTTATTTGGCACTTTGCTTCCCGAAATTAATTAAAATTAATTCATATAAACCAGTCACTATTAAAAAACTTGTAGTTTTACAAATACCGAAAAACGATGTTTTTTGCATTTTTCAAAATTTCCGTTATATGAAAGTTGGGCGTGGTTATGCTCCGATTTAAAAAAACTTTAACGATGACAACAGCGATATTGAGGAAAATATGTCTACCAAATTTTGTGATACCTTATTTCTTAGTTCAAAATCGCTCCAAATACCAAATTTCACTCAATTTGCTGTAATAGATGCCGAGAACGGAGTTTTTGCATTTTGCAAAAACTTCCGTTGCATGGGAGGTGGGCTTGGTTATTAACCGATTTTTACGATTTTCAATACCAACCTACCTGTACAATCTATGTACAAAATTTCATTGAGATGTCTCAATTTTTACTCAAGTTATTGTAACCACGGGCAGACGGACGGACGGACGGACAGACAGTCAGGGCTAAATTGATTCTGATCATTTTAGTATGTATGTATGTATATGTGTATATCTACCTCGATTATTTTTTGCTGTTACAAGCAACCGTTATCCGAACAAAGTTATAATACTCTTGTGTACAAGTACGCTCGGGTATAAATATCAAGCTTCATCGCCATAATATTTGTTGCATTATTTCTTCGATGTATAATAAAGGTGTATATTTGAGACCATATGCGCAGATATCTATTTTCGATAGAAGCATTTTAACATTTCTTGATAGTGAAGCACAGGTTTCCTACATATGTAGGTAGTACGTTAGCCGAAGAAGTAGTTAAAAACAGATTGTTTTCGGTATGATCGTTTTATCTGTGACTTACAAACAAAATACTGAAGCGATAAACCTTTTTGTCATACCGATTATGTCACAAAATGTCATCTTAAGAGTAGATTTTTGGAGCAAATTTTAAATTGCGCCGCATATCACTTCTCAACTTGATAATGTAAATTTGCTAGAAACTGCTGAAGAAGAAAACCAACTTGATTTATCAGATGAGCAGCAAAAGCTGCTTATTGGTTTAAACACTTAGACGACTGCACTTTACGACGTAACGACAGCTAAATTTCCCTGTCTGCAAATGTCGTCTTGAAGCCAGCTCCTTGAATATTTCGAAGACGTCAGCGACATATCCAACAGCTCATTTGTTGGTTCGTTGTTAAAATATTTCACTTCTATGGAATTAAAATATTTTGTTCAATGTGAATTATTTTTGTGCAAATAAAAAGGTAATAAGTAAAAAGGTCGATTCATTTGTTTCAAATGATCAATTGTTTTTAGATATGAAATATCAGAGCTATTTTATGCCTTTGTTGCTGAAATAAAATAAGACTTGTTAAAGCCTTGAACAATTTAACATTTCACATATTAGTGGCAGCACTACAGCTACTTATTGCCTTCGGCAAAATTAGAAATGGTTTTAATTTGGCGACAACGGCAACTGCAAGCCTGCTGCCGTGAAGTCGTGCTGTTGTATAAATAACTGTGCCCATAAGAACGTGCGTATTTTAATATTTGACAGATGCTGCCTGTCGCTTGCTGTCTTTAAAGTGTTCAAAGCATAATATTGGGAAATTGAGGTTTGCCAACTGTAAGAATCTAATTGAATTAGAGCCTAATGTCCGTCCGGTAAAACAGCGCTTTTCTTCACCCGCTATTGAAAAGATCGTTCATAATGAAATCGATGAGATGATCGATTTGGGTGTGATTGAAATATCCCCCATGAGTCCTTGGTCCAGTCCGGTGGTATTAGTTAAAAAGTCCGTAAAGTCCGTGTGTGTTTAGATTCATGGAAAATTAATAGTGTTACCGTTAAGGATGAATATCCGTTACCACATATCGAGGTTACCGAAAGCAGAAAACATCAAAACTCTGATCTTCGCCTTGCATTTTGGCAAATACTCCTTGCTGAAAATTCACGGGATTATACCTGATTCACCGTCCCCAATCGTCCGTTCATTTCATTTATTCATTTATACACAAGTAAGACAAAGTCTTATTTTATAGTGTTATACATAAAATTAATAGCAATAACTTAATAACACGAATTTCACTAACTTAAAATTAAGAAGATATCAAAATAAAGATAAAGATCACATGTGCAAATGTTAATATAGAAAAAAGATAATTTGGACATTGAGTGTGGATTAATTTAGACATAAATAACACATAACGACGATCAAAAAAAGTGGACAAACTGCAGTCAAGAATTTTTATTGAAAACTCGGTAATATGGTCAAATTTTTTTTTAATATATATATCTGGCGGCGTTGTTAATAAATAACTGCAATTTCTTCATCGAAGCTTTGTCAAGGCAGACATAGTATATCAACTCTTGATAAGATAGTGTTGGCACTAACAAGGTTTTAACTAGCTTAAGCTAAATGGCTTGGGGAATATAACAATTTGTTTTCCAAGTCCAAAGTACATTTTACTGACTGCTGAGTTAACATGATCGACACATGTTAAATCTGTGTTTAGGTTAAAGCCAAGTGTTTTAACCACTTTCTCATATTTAATAGCGCTTCTATTTAAGATAACGGGAGAAAAATTAAGCAAGTCATATGGAAAATAGGACAAGGCTATCGCCTGCGTTTTGGATACATTCAGATTAAGCCTATTGAGTTTTGACCAGAGAGAGATTGATTCCAGGTCTTCATTCATTCGAAAAATTAGATCTTCTGCCAGGCCTAAAGGTGCAGAAATTTATATTTGCGCATCGTCAGCAAATATAAGAATAGATACATTTCTACAGCATATTTCAATGTCATTGATGTATAAAATGGATAAAACTGGCCCAAGGATGGAACCTTGCGGTACACCACATTCTATTGGCATTAGGCGAGAACGATTATCTTTAGATACAACTCTTTGTTGTCTGTTTTTTAAATAGCTTCCTATTAAATCCACTGCGTTACCACTAAACTCAAAATATGACCTTAATTTTTGGAGAAGAATTTTGTCACAAACGGTATCAAATGCTTTTGAAAAATCTAAAAGTGTTAGTATAGTAAGATCACCCTTATCAAAAGATGGCCGTATATCATCCACGACTTTGAGTATATCAGTAGCACAGCTATGCCCATGACGGTATCCAGATTGGTACTGCGTAATGAGACCGTTATCTGTCAGATACTTAATCATTTGATTTAATTGCATTTTTTCAAATCTTTGGACAAGGATGGCAGAATACTTATTGGCCGAAAGTCTGCAGGTAGCACTGTCTTGCTTTTTTTCGAAACCGGTGTTATACTAGCAACTTTTCAGGTGTCAAGGGAAAATTAAAAATTGTGTTAATGGCGATTGGTGATTTGTAAAGCCTTTTCTACAAATTTATCTTTCCAAAAACAATTAAAAGACTTAATACCAAAAGTCGGCTAACGTTTATTTAACAAATTGGTTGTACAAGGTATATCGCCTGCTCTCCTTACAAAGAGCAGAAAATGGAATGAACGCAATTACACCTTTTCTAGTAGTTCATACCATTATTATATATGTAAATACATATGTATCTATAGTCTTAAGCGAGAACAAGGAGGTGGCGTGATTTTTGTGCGGTACATTTCTACATACATATGTATGTATGACGACGTGTATATTTAACGGACTTAGAGCTCTGACGAAGACAAAACTATGACGACGACGACAATGGTAGCGACTGCGGCTGCGACTGATTCAGCAATGCAATGGTTGTGGTGAGAGAGTGCATAATGACGCACTTGCACATGATGACGAATATTAACATACTTAGGCAGAGGCGGAGATGATACGGTTTACAAAGGGGGGCGTGGACATACTTCCGCCCTTGAAAGCTCATGCTTTCAATGAGCTTCGTCAGCAGATGGAGGTTCGACAGGAAGTTTGCTCACGCGAGTAATGGCCCTTTCGTATATCCCATCTGACGTTTTAAATTCCACAACTCTTACCATGCCGTCGTCCCCGGGAATAACCTTGGTGATCCTCCCGATGGGCCATTTGAGCGGTGGCGTACCGTCCTCCTTTAGCAATACCGAGGCGTTCACTAGTAAGTTTGAAGATGCTGTATTCCACCTTGTACGCCGCTGTAACTCCTTTAAGTAGTCCTAATTCTAGCTCTGCCAGGACTGCTGAAGTATGTACTGAACGACTTGGTAGCGTTTTAGAGCGCTGACCTTCTCGGAGGGCGGAGTAGGTTCTATCACAGTTGTCAGTGTTCGATGCACCAAAAAGTGACCGGGTGTATGCGGCCGAAGGTCATTGGGATCTGATGAAATTGGAGCCAGAGGGCGGCTGTTTACTATTGCTTCTGCTTGGCAAATGACGGTATGTAATTCATCATGTGATGATATAAGCAAACATATAGCACGACGAAGGATGTGCACTGCGCTTTCCCATAGGCCTCCGAAGTTGGGGGACCTTGGTGGAGTGAACTTCCACGTTATGCAATCAGTTCTGCAGAATTGTTCCATGCTTTTAATGTGCTCTTGGGTAATGAAAGACTTCAATAGTTCCCGTAGTTCACGATTTGCGCCGATAAAGTTTGTTGCGTTGTCGGACACGATTGTTCGACGCTTACCACGGCGGGCTATGAATCGCTTAAGAGCTGCAATAAACGCTGCTGTAGATAAGTCAGGCACCAAATCAAAGTGTACCGCCTTGGTCGTAAAGCATATGAACACGGCTATGTAGGCCTTGACTGGAGTTCACCCTCTGATTTTTTGGGTAACTAGAAAAGGCCCGCAATAATCGACACCTGTTGTCTCGAACGGATATGAAGCTGTGATGCGCGATGGCGGAAGGGACCCCATAATTTGTTCTAATACTACTGCATATGTTGCAGTTGTGAATCACTTGCCTGATTGTTGTACGACCACCAATTATCCAAAACTGGTCACGAATAATGTTTTGAAGAGTCTGCGCTCGTGCATGAAGATGCTTTCAATGGTGGTGGGTGATGAGAGTGTGGACAAATGGGTGCGAGTGGGCAGGACGATGGGGTGCTTGGCATCAAATGTGAGTGTCGAATTTCTCACTCGCCCTCCCACCCGTATTAACTTGTTGTGCACAAATGGCGAAAGCGACGACCATTTGGAAGTTCTCTCGATTAGCTTATTGGTTTGCAGTTTGGTGTACTCACTCCTAAAGTATTTTTTTTTTTAACAGATTGGCAAATCATAAGTAACGTGGTAGTGATTTCATCAGCAGTAATCGATGTTGCTCGCTTTTTTGTACCGAACCATCTAACATACGTGAAGCAGGTTGGCATAGTTGTTGATGTATTTGTGGCCTGCCACTAAGTCGAGTCCTTGTTCTATTAGCAAAGCTCCGGCGGGACGTTGTGAACTGAGGCTGGACAGGTTTTGGGCGAAGTTTTTAAAAATGACGGCCCCTGGAACTACTGTTGATTGCTCTTGATCTCCTCCACTGTTGCACCGCGAGAAACAAGGTCGGCAGGTTTGAGTGCCGACGGTACTTAATGCCACATATAGCGCGAGGTGAGCTGCTGGATTTTCGACACCCCATTGGCCACAAAGATGGTTCACTTGGACGGCTCACCGCGTATCCAGCACAAGGCTATTGTTGAGTCTGTCCAACAGTGAACGTGCTCAGGCTTAATTTCGACGATGTTTGCCACAGATTGAAGGAGTTCGGCTAATAGAACTGTAGCACAAAGTTCCAAACGGGGTAAGCCAACTTCTTTCTTAGGCGCCACACGGGACTTGGCACACACCAGCGATGATACTGCTTCTTGCGCTGTGCGAGTAACCATGCAGATACACGCGCCGTAAGCCCTTGAGCTGGCATCCACAAAGGCATGGATTTCAGTGGTAGCATTGAAAGGAACATACCTTGGGATATGTATGTTGTCGATGAGGTATAGTTGCTCTTGGAACTTTCGCCATTGTGTGTAGACGTCTTGTGACACGCTTTCGTCCCAGTCTAGTTTAAGCTGCCACAATTGTTGCATGAGTAGTTTGCACGAAACGATGAAGGGTTTGAGAAGACCACGCGGATCAAAAAAGCTAGCTATCGGCGACAGTATAGACCTCCTGAGTGCCCTTCACTGCGACGAACGATTGTTGTAGCTAAATATAAAAACGTCTTGCAATGTTGACCACTTTATGCCGAGGGTCTTCAGAGTCGCCTAGTTTAACAATTTCTTCCCTGTCTTCTTGGGGTACGTTTTATAAATATGACTTCACTGATCGTCGAAGCACCCGTCAGCAAGTTATCAACATAAAAGTCCTTGAGTGTGATGGCAGCATCAGTTGGAAAACGACTGGATTCATCTTTAGCTAACTGACGAAGGCATTTAGTCGCAAGATATGGTGCTGAACTGGTGCCGTAAGTGATAGTCCGAAGTTGAAAAGCTTGCGGCTGGGTTTCAGGTGACTTCCTCCAAAGTGTACATTGCCAGGGGGCATCAGCTTCGTGCACCAGTACCTGGCGGTACATTTTAGCGATATCGGTCATAAGCACATACTTGTGACCTCGAAAGCGGACTAGTATGGTAAATATGTCGTCTTGCAGGGTGGGACCAACGCTAAGAATATCGTTCGACAGGACGCGTCGAAAACGACGCGAAGCTTGGAAGTGTCAGCTTTCATCACACAGTGATGCGGGATAAAGTACCGTCCCAGTATGTGGTTCTCAATGCATGTCATATGATTCATTGAGTTGTACTCATCCATAAATTCAGCATATTGTTTGAATAGCGGCGTATTTCGTGAGAACTTATATTCTAACGCGAGTAGCCTTTTGAGTGCGGTATCGTATGAGTGGCCCAGCGTCTGAGGCTGTTCTTTGAAGGGCAAACGCACGATAAATCTCTTACTGACTGGGCATCTGGTGGCTGTGGCTTCGAAAAGCTCTTCGCAGTCTTTCTCTTCCGCCGAAAAATTTTAATGAATCATTACAAGTTTCAAGCGTCCAAAATTTTTCGAGCATATCGTCGCCCAGCGGTTGATTACTGGTGGCGACGAAAGCCTTGAAGATTGGTGATGCTGAGGAGGTGTGTGACAATCCAGCCAAGTTTGGTCTTTTGGAGTACGGATGAGCTGCCGGGGAGTTTAATCTGACCGACAAGCATTAGATCGAAGAATAAGCCTGCGCCGATACGGCAGTCAATCCCACCTGGTTCATGGAATCTGCCATCAGCTAGGGTAACATTGCTAGGTAATTTCCATGACTCGATGCTTATGCGGCTGGCTGGCTGTTGTAACGTAATTAATGCCAAGATCATAGCTTCAATGTTCGCAGCCTAGGCGGTGTGAAGTGACTTGAGTTCCAATGAACACATCTGTTGACTTTTTGTTGTAGTTGTTCCAATGCCCATTACCTCGATGCTGCGCTTGGAATGAGACGCAGATGTTGCGCTATGTTTTCTGTCACGAAATTCAGCTGCTAACCTGAATCCAACAAAATACGAGCAATTAGTGACGAGCCCGCTGAGTTACAAAGCCGAACGAGGGCGGTGGCCAGAATGACTTCCCCTCTGCATTTGTTGGCTTGAAGCGATGTTTGTCTGCTGTCGTCATTGGTTGTGTTGCTATCTTCGCCATATGTTATATGCAGTAGTGTGTGGTGGCTCACTTTGCAGTGTTGGCACCTTCGACGCGATGGACATGTGCTGGAGCAATGATTAACACCAAGGCAATTGATGCAAAGCTTCATCCGTTTGACTCGCAGATATCGCTCGACTGGGTCCATTTTCATGAAAGGTTCGCAATTGAATGGGCTATGATGTGGGCTTATATCGCAGAATACGCATTTTGTTGAGGTTTGTGTGGCAACGAATGACAGCTGGTTTCTCTTCTGTGGGGGATTTTTAGTAGGTGAAAAACTTGTGGATGGGGTCGTATCTAGCATGTTGAACGTGTGGCACCGACATTCTAGAAATGTTGCCAGATCTAACCACGTTGGCATTCTCAGTTGTGAGGAGATAGAGGAGGTCCACTTAGAAGATACCTCCTCTTCCCATCGTCTGCGCGTTGTTGCCAGTGATTGCATGGCCCGGAGATTCATATTGGCCACATCGATGAAATTACGAAGAACTGGTACTGTTGATGAAGAAATTGATTGTATCTCACAAATCTGCTTCATGTGTGCTAGATAAATGAGGCGGCTATTGTTGAAGCGAGCGACGATGAGTTATAAGGCGACCTTGTAAAAGGCGTTGGTTACTTCAAGCGACTGAATCAATCGCGATGCCTTGTCAGTCAGGCACGACCGCAGATATTGAAATTTCTCTACGTCTGACAAGTCCTTGTTGTTGTGGACTAGAGTAACAAATACGTTGTTAAAGTCTAACCAATCACGCTGCTCCCAGCTGAAGCGAGTCAATTGTAGTTTTGGCAGATTAATGCGACTTGATTGTTGACATTCGCTTGAAATATGAGTGCTGCTGAACTGTTGCGGACTTTTAGTGGCTTTTAAGGTAGCCATACGGTCGTTGATTGCTGACTTCGCTTCAATAAACGTTTGTTCAAATGCAGCTCGGTGATCCTCTTCAAGTTGCGACGCATCAAGCTCTTCTAGCTGAGCCTGAAGCTGCTCGAGTGCATTGAAGTGGAGCTTCACTAAATCTTGTTTCGCTTCGAGCAGACGAAGTGATTGTAGGAACTCAATGCCAACCTGCCCTGATTTCAAGCGTGCCAGCAAATTTGTGCGTTGCTTAATTTTTACCCGTATACTACGTGATAGTGCTTTGGCACTGTCACTAGTGGTAAACGATGAACCGACTTCCGATGAGTTATCCGATGAAGCCATTAGGAGGCTATGTTCCGTGTTTCGATGAAATATAAAATTTTTGATGTATATTCGATCATGATCCGGCTCGAAGGATCTCTGGTGATTTGTAAAGCCTTTTCTACAAATTTTTCTTTCCAAAAACAATTGAAAGACTTAATATCAAAAGTATGCTAACGTTTATTTAACAAATTGGTTGTGCAAGGTATAGCGCGTGCTTTCCTTGCAAAGAGGAGAAAATGGAATGAACGCAATTACACCTTTTCTAGCAGTTCATACCAATATTATATATGTAAATACATATGTATGTATAGTCTTATGCGAGAACAAGGAGGTGGCGTGATTTTTGTGCGGTACATTTCTACATATGTATGACGACGTGAATATTTAATGCTGCAGCAATGAGGTGATGAAATTTGCAAAGTAGGCGATGACGACTAACGGACTTAGAGCTCTGACAAAGACAAAGCTATGACGGCGACGACAATGGCAGCGACTGCGGCTGCGAATGATTCAGCAATTCTGTTCTGGCCACGATTTAGAAAATACAGAGGTTGCGCCTTCCGTAAACCGCTATCCGCTCTCAGTAAATTTGACAGAATCAGCTGTTTATGCCACGTCACATGCAATTTATTTACATTTATTTCTTTACAAACATACAATTGTGCTTATTGTGATTTTGTGTGAATTTATTTAAATAAAGAGTTTAAAAATGAAGTGTGCGGTCATTAATTGTAATAGCGACAGCTTTAAATGCGGAGGCGACTTCCAAAACGTGGTTCTGTGCACACAATTTTTAATATATGTAACTTAACGAGAGAGGTGGGCTCGAAAAAATTAAAGTTGGGGGCCCGCCAAAATATTCTTAAAGCTAACCCTTAGTATCTAAATGACATGAATTAAATAAATAATTGCTGACGCTGCGTTTCCCACGAATTGCATTTTGCATTTCGCCTAAATATCAATTACGTTGCAGGTCGATTACCTGCATTGGCTATGCGCGTGTTTGGGGAAGTGCGGCATTAGCACTTTTACAGTAGTTTGTGTGCTCGCCCCCCTGGCATCGCCGCCTTTTACTAATCTAGCTAAGCATCCGTCTTCAGGAAGTTTCGTTAATGCCTTTGGTGAGCAGATTGTTATATTGCTAATCGAAGGACAATCTTCGGTCAGTCCGAACGTTTCCCTTTCGTTTATCAGCATCTTGTTGTAATAAGGGTCGACGTGTTGTCCTCTTATAACAGCGGCCCGCGTTATTAAAAGCCTGTAACCCTCTGATTTCACTTTTGGCATTGAGAGAACGTACAGAAGGGTACTGCCGTTTGAATATACGGAAGCCGATCCGTAATCTATAGCTTCAATGGTATTTTGATATGGTAGCGAATCTTCTTCTGTAATAAGCTTTTGGAGTTCATCTCGGTCGAGTAGGTTTGTATTTATGACGCCAGATTTTGCCATTTGGCAGGCTTGTATGACTTCTGAGACTTGTTCTTTCAGGATAAGAACCTTGCCCAAGTCCAGAAGCTCCAGATTTTCTTCTTCAATATTTTTGCTTACAGCGTGGATATGTAGCATCATTTCATTCGCTCTCTCGATCGCCTCTCGGGTAACGTTGAAGAGCTTTTCGTTGACGCGGTACTGGTGATTGTTATTTACTATAACGTCGTTCGTGCTTCGAAAGATATAATCCCAATCTGCTGCATCTGGGGACCCGGCGATCCACTTCCATGCCGAACCAATCCAGTCAATGGAACGGGTTTTTCTCGACCTACTCATTTGAAGCTCGTCGAGTCGCAGCTTTGTTTGGTTTAGGTGGAATTGCAGTACAGTACGCACAGCTTTGCTTTGGATATCGTGCTGTGCTGCCTCTATCAATTTCCCCAAAGCCACGTTGAAGTAGTTAAGGTCGACTACATGGACTAGACTAAAATGTCCGTTCAGGATCCAACCACGCCCATGTTCAATGGTGACCAGTGGGGAGTCGTAGTTGTAAATGTTGAGGCCGCAAACTCCAGATATTAAAAGTAAGCTGTCTTACCATCGATATTGAAAAATAAGTAAAAATAACAAAAATTTTTTTTTTTAAATTAGTATTAGCATTTTTTGCCGCCATCTCGCTAGCTTCATTACTAATATTATAAAAAAAATTTTGTGCAGGGACGGTGAGAAGAAAAAAAGGAAAACATTTTACAAAAACAAAGTATGAGATGATTATATACAATTATTTTCTTAAATAATATTATTTTCTTAAATTAATTCACATTTTTTCTTTGTTTGTTTTTTAAACATATCAAAAATTAGTTACTAGTATTTATTACAACAAAATCAAAAAAATGGAAAAGGATGATTAAAAAAATGTTTTTTTGTTTTGTTTTTTTTTTTGTTTGTTTTTTTACAATATATTAATTTGTTGGACTCTTGGGTTAGAGCTATATTATTGTATTATACTATCCTACCGTCCCCAGTTCTCTTAAACTAGTGATTAGAAAATCCACAGGATCCGAGAATATAAATTTTTTGTATAGTTTTACATTTCAGATATTTAGTTATAATTCAAAATCCTAGGGTCCTGTGGTAAATTCTGCAAAAGTTGGGCCATTCGTGCCTCCTTTAAAAATTTTTTTTTTTTTTTTTTTCTTGATGAGCAATTTTTTGCCTCTTTTTGTAAGCGCTATTTGGTCTCGCTTTTATGATTTGTAATGGGCCAATTTTGCCTCTTTAATTTAGTGCTTTAGTAATTTTTAGTGCTATAGTAATTTTTACTCTTGGATATATTCTCTTTTTTTTGTTTGGTGCCTTTCCCTAAATGCCATTGATAAATTAATTAAAATTTTGAGTTTCTGTTCTTTGTACCTTGTTTATTGGTTTTTTTTTTTTTTTTTTTTTTGTTTTTTTTTTTTTTTATTATGATTAGTTGTTTTATTTTGAAATTGTTTTAATTTGTGCCTTATGAATCTTCCTGCCATTGTTTGTGACTAAAGTCACTCTATTATTTTTACCAACAATTTCTTTTTTATAAAGTGCCTTCTGCTTTGCCTTTATTTGTTTATCCCTAACAAAAACCGCGTCTCCTGGCTTAAAATTTTGTGGTCTTTTCCGATTCTTATTCAATCGGAGATTCCTTAGCTCCTGATTCTTCCTAATTTGTTCCCTGATCTCTTTGTGAACTCTCTCTTTGAAGTTGGTCAATCCCTGGTAGTTTATTCTTTCGGTCCTATTGAAAAAAAATGTCGCTGGGTTTCTATTTCGTTACAGAGTGTATTGTTGTGTTGTAACGATCAACTGCGATATCTCTTTCCGAAGGCATGTATAGATCTCAATGATGGTAGAATGCAGTTTTTCAACCTGACCGTTTACCTCACTTCTTTGAACCGGAGTCTGATACAGTTCAATTCCTAAGCCTCTTATATAATTGCACACTAGAGGCGTCATGAATCCCCTCTCGTTGTATGTTACTATTATTTTAGGAGTTGTGAAGTAGTGTATTAATTTCGCTAGCTTGGCGCGAAGAGTTAGAGAAGCTCGGTTTTTAATGTGGAAAAGCTTGGCAAATTTAGAAAATTTGTCTATGCAGGATAAAAATTTTTCTCCTTGAATTTCGAAGATGTCAACATGTACTCTTTCAGATGGGTATTTTGGCACAGAAGTGTCTTTTATCGGCGGTACCGCAGGTTGTCTATCATATTTGTTTGCGAGGCAAGTTTCACAAATGGAAGTAAATTTCCTTATTCTGCTCGCCATTTTAGGAAAATAGTACCTTTCCAGTATTTGTTCCTTGTTTTCCCTCGAGTTCCTATGAGCCCGCCTATGTTCATCTTCTATTATCTTACAAATTCTATCTTCGTTGGCTTCATCTTCGACCACTCTCTGAGTTATCCTGATTTTATACAAAAGAAAATGTTCTAGGTATACTTCTTGTAGAAGCTGCAAATGATTTTCTGAAATTTTTATAGCGTTTATAAGTGATGGATTCAGACGTTCTTTCAAGGTTGCGGTCAAGTTGGATTTTTCAATGATAGGTAAACTGACATAGTGACGGGTGAAACCGGAATGGGGATTTTCAACACAAATTATTGCGTACCCTTCCGTAAAAATTATTTGGTTTCGAAAAACGTTTAACGGACTTTCTACATGTGGAATAAGGTCTGACGCATCCTGATCTGCACTGTGAACTGTCCCTTCTTCGCTTCTAGCTTCTGCTGGTAAATTGTTTGGTTCTAAAGGTTATGTTACATGGTTAGCCTGGCATGGAATTCTGAAGAGAGCATCTGCCACGACATTTGATTTACCGGGAGTGTAAATCAATTCGTGGTTATACTCTTCAATTTTAGCCTTCCACCTCTTCATCTTTGCGTTGTAGTTTCTACTTCCCAACTCAAACGTGAGAGGTTGGTGGTCAGTGAAAATCCTAATTTTTTTCGCCCCATAGAGATAAGATCTCAAATTATCTAGAACCCAAACTATTGCCAACATTTCCTTCTCTTTCGTGGCGTAGTTTTCCTCTGTTTTATTTAAGGATCTTGAAATATAGGCAATGGGCCGATCTTTTCCTGGCTCTCCTTGTGATAGCACGCCACCAATGGCATAGTTAGAAGCGTCAGTCGTGAGGTTAAAAGATTTTGTGAAATCGGGAAAAGCGAGAATATCGGAGGAAATAAGCAGTTTCTTCAAATTATTGAAAGTTGAAGGGATTCAGAGTTTAGATTTATGCGTACCTTCCTCGATTGGTTGGCCTTGACTTGCGCGTTTTCGCCCCGTGTGAGATTAGTTAAAGGTTTCGCAACCTTCGCGTAATCTCTGATGAATTTCCGGTAGTATGACGTCATTCCCAAAAATTTTCTCAGTTCTTTGAGTGTTTCTGGGGCCGAAAGGTTCTCTATAGCCTGCACCTTTGCAGAATCTGGTTTTATTCCGTCAGATGTGATTACATATCCCAGAAATTCTACTTCCGTCCGCATAAATTTCGTTTCTTCCAAATTCACCCTTAAGTTAGCCTCCGCAAGCCTAGCAAATATTATTTCCATATTTTTTAAATGTTCGTCAGTATCTTTCCCAAAGACAATAATGTCATCGATATAAACGTAGCATATTCGCCCAATATACTCTTTAAGGACATCATCTATCATGCGTTGGAATATAGACGGCGCATTCTTCAACCCAAAAGGTAGCCTCAAAAATTCATACTTCCCATTCATGGTTGAAAAAGCGGTTTTAGGTATATCTGCCTCCTTCATTGCAATTTGATGAAAGCCTGATGTAAGGTCAATTTTCAATCAAAGCCTTTTTTGTAACCGCGCGTGGTCAAAAACGCAAACTATCCAAATTGACGAAATGGATATCAACTTATGTTTCGGGGCAGATTTAAACGCTTGGTGGTCAGCTGTAAGACTAAACTTTATTTCACAATTCTTCTCCTTAAATACATAATTTACCGATTCATTTCTTTATACATAAGTAAATTGTACTCTGTATTTGCTAATACATAATTCATGTTCTCTAACTCTTCACATACTTAACGCTATTTGTTATCTTACATACATACGAAAGTAGAATAGGAAAAATGGGAATGCAGCAAATCTGCAGGTATGCTTATATGTTAAATCAGTAGGCCTATGATAGACTACGTTAGCGAGAGCGTGCCGACAAACATACATACGTATAACAAGCAGGAGCATATGCCGGCAAACAATGTTAGTATAGCGGGTAAGTGCATGTAAATACATATGTAAGTATGTGCATATTAGCATACGTAGGCAAACACAATAGTTTCAAATCCAGGCCAAAGTGTTACCGCTTTGGGGTGAATGGCATACGCATACCTGACCTTGAATATTTAAGGCAGATAATAAAATAGGTGACAATTCCATATGATTGACGAATGCAGTGGTTCCCTATCGGTGACCTAACATCCCGGCCCCGTTGAAAGGCATTTTCAAACTGGTAACGCTGCTAGCTTATGGATGGGGCGCCGAATGATTCCCTTCGATGTGCGAACATCAACCACACGAACTCTTGAATCCTTTCCTGGAATGCAGTCGACGATTCTTCCCATAAGCCATTTCTGGGGTGGCAGGTTATCTTCATGGATGATGACCAATGTGCCTTTTTCGATGTTTGGCTGGCCTTTAAACCATTTGGAACGTACTTGCAACTCGTTTATATAATCATGGGACCACTGCTTCCAAAAAGCTTGCTTGATGCCTGTAATTTGTTCCCATTTTTGCAAATTGCTTAGATTCGCTGAAATGTTTCGTTCCGGAAGTGCTTGCAGAGCACCTCCAATGATGAGATGGCTCGGAGTTAATGCCTCGTAGTCGTTCGGATCGGAGGATAATGGTGATATTGGCCGGGAGTTCATTACCGCTTCTATCTCTACCAAGGCTGTTGATAGTTCTTCATAGGTGAGTCGTGAGTTTACAATGCTGCGGTTTAGGTGGCCCTTTGCTGATTTCACGGCCGCTTCCCAAATACCGCCGAAATGAGGTGATCTGGGGGGAATAAAATTGAAATTTACGAATTCGTTAGCACAGTACGTCATGATGGTATCTTGGGTTTCTCTATTGAACAAAAATGACTTCAGTTCAGCCAGTTTATTACAAGCGCCAACGAAATTGGTCGCATTGTCACAAAATATGTCTGAGGGAAGGCCTCTCCTTCCGATCATTCGTTTCAATGCTGCCAAGAACGCGTCTGTAGACAGATTTGAAACGATTTCAATGTGTACAGCCTTTGAGGTTAAACAAACGAATATTGCGATATACGCCTTGTAGGGCGTCTTGCCTCTGAGTCGTAGGTACACATCAACTGGTCCGCAAAAGTCAACGCCACAGCGGGCGAAGGGGCGTGATGGAGTCAATCGTTCAACAGGTAAGTGTCCCATGACTTGCTGCATCAATTTCGGTTTATAGCGTACACAATGTATACACGATCTGACCACTCGCCTTGCCACGTCACGTGCGTTGACGATCCAAAATTTTAGTCTTGTAAATGCCACTAACGCTTTAGGTCCTGCATGGTAATGCTTTCGATGAAGATGACGCACGTAGCTCATGACGAACTCACACTTGCTTGGCAATAGCAATGGATGTTTCCTCTCTTCTGGGATGTCCGCCAGATTCAACCGTCCACCAACTTTTAGTAACTGAAATCCTTCGACCGAGTCAAGAAAAGGGTTCAGATAACGCAATTGTCCGTTTGTAGTTAAGTCCTTCTGTAAAAACTGAATATCATTAGAAAAATAATTTTGTTGGACATTCCAAATTATGCAAAGCAGAGCGTGTTGCAGCTCTTGTGGTGAAAGTGGTCCTGATTCGTAAGGTTTATCTTGCCGCAATTTTTTCACAAATCGAAACATCCAGGCGATTAATCGAATGGCCTCAGTGTACGAACTCCGTTGGTTGACGACGTCCAAAATGTGGTTGCTGTTTACAATTGCTGCAAAGGCCGACCTTTGCTTTTCGCTTTCTATAACTTCTTTATCAACGTTATTACTTTCGGTTTTAGGCCAATCTTTCATAGGTTCGTGTAGGAATGAAGGACCAGTGTACCAAATGGATTGGTTCAGCTCTTCCACTGTACATCCTCTGGAAACTATGTCTGCAGGATTGCTGTGTGTGGGCACATGCCTCCAATGCGCTTCCGCAGTTAGGTCTTGGATTTCCGATACCCGATTTCCAACGAACGTTGACAGCGTTATTGAGTGCATCTTCAGCCAGTGCAAGACCACTTGGGAATCTGTCCAGAGAAAAACGTTGAAAGACTTATTAGAAAAAATTGGTTTAACTTTTGCATAAAGACGGGCCAATAGAAGCGCTCCACAAAGTTCCAGCTTTGGTAACGACTGTTTTTTAATGGGGGCTACTCTGGATTTGGCCGTGAGTATGCGAACGATAGTGCTACCAGATTTGGTAACTATATGCGTATATATTACACATCCGTATGCTCGGATAGAAGCATCGCAGAAGCCATGTAATTGAAACGACTGGATATCTGTTGAAAGGCAATATCTTTGCACCTTGAGTGATGAGAGATCTGAGACGTTGTTAAGAACGCTCTTCCAGGCGGAATTAATATTTTGAGGCACGGATTCGTCCCAATCCAATTTAAGAAGCCATAATTCCTGTAACAAAATTTTAGATGTGATAATAATGGGAGCCAACAAACCAAGAGGATCGAACAGGGATGATGCAATTGAAAGGATGGAGCGCTTTGTTATACGGCTCGCAGATCCTTTCCTTGGTTCAAAGGAAAACAAAAGTGTGTCGTGTGATTGGTCCCATAGCATTCCCAATGCACTTGTAATAGATTCGTCTAAATTGAGATTTGTCGTAGCATTATCTTCTCTCAGTCGATGTTGATTAGAATGCCATTTGGAAAGCTCAAACCCACCTAAAGCTAACAATTCGGTTACCTCTTGCTTTATACGTTGAAGATCAGCCATAGTGTCTGCTCCACACAACAAGTCATCGACGTAAAAGGATGATTTAACGATACTCGACCCCACCTCAAACTGGTCCTGATGTTGATCCGCCAAATACAATAGGCTTTGTATAGCCAAATATGGAGCAGAAGCCATTCCGTAGGTTACCGTATTCAGTTGATACGTGCGAATTTCCTCAGTTGGAGAGCTTCTCCACAAAATATATTGAAATTTTTTATCGCTTTCGTGCATTAGTACTTGCCTGTACATTTTGACTATATCGGCAGTCAATGCAAACCTGTGTAAGCGGAAACGAAGAAGTAAAATAATTAGTTCGCTTTGAATCGTGGGGCCAACCAGTTGAATATCATTAAGAGATTTTTGTGTTGTAGTTCGGCAAGAAGCATCAAAGACGACACGAAGTTTTGTTGTTGCGCTTGAAGGTTTCAACACACAGTGGTGGGGAATGTAGTAATGCGGTTCATTTAAGTTCGGATTCGACACGACGCTCATGTGTCCCAGACGCTCATATTCATTCATAAAGCTGACGTACTGTTCCCTCAAGGGCGATGATCTTCCTAACCGAACTTCTATTGAGTTAAGTCGTCTCAGTGCTGTGATATACGAGTCGCCTAAGCAAGAGGGATCATCCTTGAATGGCAGCTTCACAACAATTCTGCCAGCCGGATTTCTTGAAACTGTATCCTTGTACAACCGTTCACAAATATTTTGTTCACGAGTCCAAGGATCTGCATTGACCGCAACTTCTTCAAGTCTCCACATCTTCTCCAGTTTGGCATCAAGCGATTTATTGGCTGTGAATAAAGACGAACACTCAGAAAATTTGTTGTTTGATTGGTAACGTCCCGATACAACCCACCCTAACAGCGTTTTTTGCAAAATTGGAAGGTTTGTTCCAAGCTTGATTTGACCGACTGCTAGAAGGCTGAAAAAAGTTTCAGTGCCCAACAACAAATCTATTTTCTTTGATAAATAAAATGCTTCGTCGGCAAGGGCAATGTTATTTGGAATATTCCAAGAAGAAACGTCGATTTCTGGGTCAGGCTGATAGGCAATATGAGGAGTGATGCAAAATGTTAGCGGAAGCTCGAATTCGTTTAGTTGTGATTTGATGTTGGTGGAGGTTTTGTATTTTATATTCGTTGACGACTTACCGATGCCTTGGATTGCGATATTTTCTTTGATTTTAGGTAGCGATAGATTTTGCGAAAAGTCTTCTGTAATGAAGTTCACCTGAGAACAGGAGTCTAGTAGGGCTTTGCCTAATTTGTAACCTCCCAACGAATCACGAACTAAAACGTTTGCTGTTGCCAAGAGTACGTTGTCGGATAACGAATTGAGCATGTGTGTATGTACTGCGGCCTCGCGTATTGAGGATGCGGGGTTTATTGTAGGTTGGCTTGGCGTAGATCCGCGGTGAAGCAAGCTGTGGTGCTGTTTTGAGCAAACCTTGCATCTGTTTGAGGAGGCACATTGAGCCATTTGATGCCCCTTTGAAAGGCAGTTGATGCAAAGGCCAATTTTCTTTACATGGTCGAAACGCTGTTGGATACTAAAAGATTTAAAACGATCGCAACCAGAAATTTTATGACTTGTGTTTGAACAAACAGAACACGGCGTGCTAGCACAAGCGAATGTGTATCCTTTGGGCTGATTTTTTGTCTTGCTTGTGACAGCCTTACTATTGCCTTGAACAGCATGTCTACTGTCCATAGATTCCAAATATTGGCAATGTCTATCCAAGACTTTCGTACAATCGTCCCACGTCGGTAATGTCGCAAAATCCAACGATTCCTTCCACTTCTTGTTTGTTTCCTCGTCTGATTTCTGCAACACCAAATAAATTAGCATAGTTTGTGAAATTTGTTTATCAGTGCCCAATGATAGAAGTGACCCGTAAATGGCTGAAGCCTTGTCGACTAGACTTCTTAATTGCAACGAGTTGGGTTTGGAAACTGTCGGTAATTCAAATAGCGACGAAATATTTTCCAAAAAAATTAAGGTTTTGTTATCATACCTTGCCCTAAGCCGTTCCAATGCTTTAGGGTAATTTTCGTTGGTCACTTGGAATGCATCTACTGTTTCCAAAGCCTGACCTTGAAGAGAATTTCGTAAATGATTAAACTTTTCAATATTTGATAGGCTAAATTCTTTATCAACTATTTGTTTAAACGATGTTATAAAATTTTGGTATTCAGAATACTTGCCGCTAAATATTGGGAGTTTAAGGTGTGGTAATTTAGTGCTGTGCTGCACAATGCAGTTTGTTTCCGAAAGGGACATATTATGTTCATCTACTAATTGGGTTTGTATCGATATTTTTGTGGTGACGTACAGGTCTTCGAGATCCGCGCGTGCTGCATCATCGGTATCTAGTTTTTCAATGTCCGTTTGAATAGACAGTATTTGCTTGAAGTAGGATTCCAGAATGCCCAAACGACACTTGTACTCGGCAACTGAAAGGGATTCTCCTTCTGGCCGCAAACTAGCCTCAACGATATTTTTGATGCGCGTGATGTTTTTTTTCGTGTTTGCGCGTTGTTGCTTTAATTCGACTAACGACATTTCCACGGTAATTTAGAATCCAGCAGTTAGCACAGCAAACGCAAATGATGAATTGTGACGTGTATCGATAGCTGTTACTTACGTGTAAACGATAGACGGCAATGGTAATGGCAAGCTAGCAAAGGAGTGGTCAGGGGAAATGTGCATACATACATACGTGTTTGGCGGTTTGTGCGCTTTCTAATACAGTGCAAGCAGTTGCAGCGGTGATGATGGAAGCGAGGGTGACTATGACTGGTAAGCAGTAATGTCTGATAGCGATGCGTGTACTTAGCTGGAGCAACGGCAGTAGGCGGTGGCAGCAAGTGATGAAGAGACAACAGCGGAGCTTAGCTGGAGCGACGGAAGTAGGCGATGGCAGCGAATGACGAAGAATCAAAGCGACGAGGTAATAGAAGCGACGATATATCCAGTATCGGATACGTTGAAGCTAAGCGTAGAGAATGAGTTTGCAGAGGAGACACCGATGATTATTGTGTCCGTGGCAAGTTGCTTAAAAATAGTGACGGAGTCGGGATGAAGTTGACGATGTCAAGCAGTAGTGCAACGATGACGATGAAGGGTCTCACGCTGACCACCAGATGTTCAACGGCAAACGATACGCTGGTTCGTGCCCTACGTTGGGCGCCAAAAAATGTAGGATTACAAAGCCTTTTTTGTAACCGCGCGTGGTCAAAAACGCAAACTATCCAAATTGACGAAATGGATATCAACTTATGTTTCGGGGCAGATTTAAACGCTTGGTGGTCAGCTGTAAGACTAAACTTTATTTCACAATTCTTCTCCTTAAATACATAATTTACCGATTCATTTCTTTATACATAAGTAAATTGTACTCTGTATTTGCTAATACATAATTCATGTTCTCTAACTCTTCACATACTTAACGCTATTTGTTATCTTACATACATACGAAAGTAGAATAGGAAAAATGGGAATGCAGCAAATCTGCAGGTATGCTTATATGTTAAATCAGTAGGCCTATGATAGACTACGTTAGCGAGAGCGTGCCGACAAACATACATACGTATAACAAGCAGGAGCATATGCCGGCAAACAATGTTAGTATAGCGGGTAAGTGCATGTAAATACATATGTAAGTATGTGCATATTAGCATACGTAGGCAAACACAATAGTTTCAAATCCAGGCCAAAGTGTTACCGCTTTGGGGTGAATGGCATACGCATACCTGACCTTGAATATTTAAGGCAGATAATAAAATAGGTGACAATTCCATATGATTGACGAATGCAGTGGTTCCCTATCGGTGACCTAACAGTTTCCTAGACTAGCAAGTGTCGCATTAATATCCGGAATAGGATAAGCGTCTGACACGGTAACCGCGTTCAAACGTTTGAAATCTACAACCATCCTGTACTGCTTTTCACCGGAGGGTTTAGGCTTCTTCGGGACTACCCAAATGGGAGAATTATACGGGCTTTTCGATGGCCGTATGATGCCCTCGTCGAGCAGTTCGCTAATTTGTTTTTCTACTTCTTCCCTCATGTTTGCGGGATAAGGATAGCTTTTTGTATATATAGGCTCATCCGTAGTTGTCTTTATTTCAGCACGAACTGAAGTTTTGATGTTTGATTTAATATTAAGTGGACCGAATGAATTGGAATACTTTTCTACCAGAGACTTCACAACTGGAACTATTGCCATAGGGATTTCAGATAACTCAGAAAAATTAATGCTCCCAACGGGTTTGTTTCTCAACGGAATTTTTATATTTGGTTCGATTGTGAGAATATGGTTTTTTCTATCTATCACTGCACCGAGTGCCTTAAGCGTATCGTCCCCTATAATTCCATCAAAAGTTTGGAGTCCTGATAATAGATAAAATGTTGTTCTGGTGTCGTTTCCTACTTTGTGGAAAAATTTTTCACAAATTTTTCTGTTTATTGTAATTGGTCCTGCTACTGTCTGTACCGAGAATGGTGGATCGACTGGTGTGGAATCAGTTGCTAGACTAGGTTTAATAAAGTTTTTGTTTGCCCCTGTGTCTATAAGAAATTTTAAGACATTACTGCCGTTGGTTAGGCACGTCAGGTAGGGTATGCTTGAAAAAGGAGCACTGCTTCTCATATGAAATTGGCTGGTGGACCGGTCAATAAAAAATTTACTTGCTGTTCATCGTTGTATGTGGGTTCACAATGGTTAGAGGAGTTATATGCTTGTTCAGGACTACAGGTTTCGATGTTATATAGTTTCTGTTGTTTTGGGAAGCCACCTTTTGACGATGTAGGCCCTCTCTTAAACGCGTTTGTGTTTGATGGTCTGTTCATGTAGTTGACATTTCATGTGTGCGCACTGCCATCAACTTCCATTTTCTCAACGGGGTTAGGACCCGTTGGCCTAGTTGGTGGTAATGGAGTCAGGCCTTGGTTTGGCTGAGGCCTATTATAAGGGTTCCTCTGATATCCCGGATTCGAATTCCTGTTCACCCAGTTATAACTCGAGCGTGCACGTGGCGGTAGAGGCGGTCTCTGCATTAGGTTATTCGTGGGTACAACGATCCTATTGGCTGAGTGTGAATGCACCATCGTATTCCGTAAAGTTAAATTCTAAATATCCAGGCAAGCTGAGTAAGCTTCTGGCAAAGTTTTTGGTTTTTGCACGATGAGCATTCTAGATAACTCAGGGCTCAACCCACGTATGAACACATCTAGCGCCCTGTTGCGGTAAGTCTCTACAAGAACGGAAACTGTTTCCTGTGAGTAATCGTCGCACTTTACTTTGTTGACTATTAGCGACAGTTGGTGGTTTACCGTCGCATATAATTCGTCCAGCTTAGAGGCTCCTTGAGTAAGTTGATTCAACTGATGCTCGAGCGTTCGAATGTCCCTCTTATCCGCGTAGTGAAGCGATAAGACTCGCTTGATCTCTGCCCAATCGCTCTCAAAAACGTTGTACGTCACCAACGCCGCATCAGCTCCACCCCGGATTTTTTGCCTGATATGCTGCAAGATGGCGCGATATAGAGGCTTATCTTTGACCACTTCGTAGTCAGCGAGTATGCCCTCGACGTTATGAACCCACGATATGTACTGGGAGGGGCTACCCTCAAAAATTTGCAGCTCTTTTACGCAGTTGGGGAGTCTGCCAATGTCCTTTAGATCCTGTTCCGATAGGGGTGTTCGCACCGCTACCGGTACCCCTTGCGGCCTTAGGCTAGCCTGCTCTACACTACCTAACCGCCCATCAATTGTAGTCAGATTTTGGTCAATAATTACATTATTTGACTCAATCCTCTCTAGCCTAGCATCTAGAGATGCACCATTGCTCTCAATCGCACCAAGTCGTCCCTCAAGTCTCCTTATCTGCTCGAGAAGAGCATTAATACCCCCATTGAGATCATTGACTTTGGAAGTTAAGGCGTCCATTTCACGAAAACTGAAAAATTTATTATTTTAATCAACAGTTTCTTATACGTAACAGATTCAAGGCACGGGATTGGCACTAATTTTTTTTTTTTTTTTTTACTTTATAGCGCAGTACGATAATGATAATAAAATCAATTGTTTTCTAGTTTGGCACACAGTGGCTCTTTATAAAATTTTAGGTATGCGTTTTCTGTTCCTTTTTTTGTTTAATATGATTGTTGTTGTTGATCAGAGTTAATGGTCTTTTTTTACATTTTGACAGTTTCATGCAAAAGAACAAGAAAATAACCGTGAAACTTTTACCGTGTTCTGATGGAAACGGCGACATGTACCCAGTTGGCGTTTCACATACATTAGTCTTTAAATAAGGTAAGTTGTTCCATGGAAGGGCTGTGTTATCCTTTTTAGTCGTCAACAATCAGATTGAAGGCAACCTACTAAGGCACAGCTTGCTTCACAACACAATTTTGGACCTATCGCCATCTCCAGTGTGTTCTAATGTGTACGCTGGAAGTGCCATCGTAGTTAAGGAGCAGCTATCGTATTTTTATGTGAACGACAGCGTGCGCCCAAAACTGTTATTGGCTATGGCATGATCGCAAAATATGTTAACCCATTGGCTTTTGTGGTGGTGAAATCCGGCCTAGGAGTTTAGGAACTCGGATTCACCTAGCCAATTAGATTGCGAAAGGATGTCCAGTGCCATGACTGTGGATGTGCCAAAGGTTTTTGCTTTATAATTTATTTTTTTTTTTTTTTTTTTCATTAATAAAATTTACATGCTTATATCGAAGATTTCACGTTTCGGACTCCCACAATTAAGGGGATCCATCCCGGAGGAGCTCTACAGCTAAGTAGGCTCCTCATAAGGACCCACATTTCAGTGGGTCCCTGCTCGGGCGCCACTTAACGAGTCCACAGAGGTGGGCTCGAAAAAATTTAAGGTGGGGGCCGCCCCGCGGCCCCAGGATATTCCTGTGAAAATAAAACGATCTAAATTGGTTAGTGATTTGTATATTTACCATTCCAGCTCTCTCGGAAGAATGCCCGCCAAAATATTCTTAAAGCTAACACTTAGTATCTAAATGACATGAATTAAATAAATAATTGCTGACGCTGCGCTTCCCACGAATTGCATTTTGCATTTCGCCTAAATATCAATTACGTTGCAGGTCGATTACCTGCATTGGCTATGCGCGTGTTTGGGGAAGTGCGGCATCAGCACTTTTACAGTAGTTTGTGTGCTGGCCCCCTTGTTAACTTGTATCTGTGTACATGTGGAGGAATTTTAATATATGTATGTACATGTACTCATGTGTATTGCTGTACTGAATTCCCCGTTCTCTCTCTATTCTAACCAGTGACGTTGCACGCATTCTGCTTCCCCATCATTTTTCGTCGGGAAGGCGCAATCTTGTACTCTATCGTTCTTGGTTCTGGCGACGATGATTGTGGTGAGAGAGTGCATAATGACGCACTTGCACATGATGCATACCTAGGCAGAGGCGGAGATGATACGGTTTACAAAGGGGGGCGTGGACAGCGATAAAACATAGGGCAAAAGAAGCTTAATAAATCTTAAGCTTATTTTTGTCCTCACCTACCGCGTTTGACTTTATTGCAGAAATGCATCGAAATATTTCAAACTCAGTGGCATGTGTAAAGTTAAACTTGTTGCTGAATTTACAGATAAGCTGTTCATTGAGGTTAAACGCGTATTCTTCTTCTGTGGGTTTTACCAAAAAGAAATCATTCATTTCGTCAACACCAATCGTGCAGTTAGTTTTCGACAAGTCACTCCAAGGTTTCTTAAATTATTCCACAGCACTTTGGGAGGGAGGTTGACATCGAGTTTTCAGCCCTTTTTTGCGTTGCATGTGATTTCAGTGGCTCTGTTTCGAAGGAGTATATATGCCATCCAATTTTCATCACTTCTGTTTTTCCTCCATAAAAAATAACATCTATTTGGTGCCCTAATCGCTTCAAGCACCTCGCTGTTGAACCATCGCTGTTTATTGCTGTTGACTTTTATTCTTTTTAAAGGGACATATTTATCGAAAAGATAGTTGACAAGCTTTGATAATTCATTAACCTTTTCATTAACATCAGCTACAAACCAGCAGTTTTTCCAGAAGCTTCAGCAGCTAACTATTCCTTATTAATTCTATTGAAGTCTCGCAAATAAAAATAATCAGATGACATATGTACATACATGGAACATTTAACATTAAATTATAACTGAGAAAAAGTTATTCGTGATCACTAACACCATAAAGAGAAAGTGGTTCAAAATGCAATATACTGGTCACATAAGATACGCAAAACAGATCAAGTAAGCTAGGCTTAGAATGGGGACCAAAACGAGTAGGAAGATTGTTAACAACACCTTAACCATCACTGGATAAATCGTCTAGCAAATTCTTGGCACGTTCATTTAGCACAAGCAGGTCTATGTTCAAATTACCACACAACAGTATATGTTCATACATAGCATAGTTCAGTTTAATACAGTCATAGAAACAAATAAACACCCCAAGCTGGCAGTATGAAAAAAAATAGAAATAAGAAAAGATAAACAAAACAGCATACTTGTATAATTATATATAACAATGATAGGAGAGTATCAGAAATATGGTGACCAAGAGAAACTTAATAACTAAAACCTAACTTAAATTCTAAGAGAAAAATGCAAGGGAAATACAAGAGAATATGTAATATTTCTTTGAACATATCTTAATATTTATTGGCTGTGCTTTAGACAGAATCCACTTCAAATTTGGTACGCACTAATTTTGGATCTTCATTTGGCTTCATTCGTATGTAAACATTACCATGCACAGAGAATGCTGACGCCAAAAGCTTCTTTCTCTTCAGCTCAGAAGCATGTGACATAACTTCACGGAGTACCTTGGGCAAGCTCTCATGCAAGTAAATTTTCCCATAACCAGGCTGATTGAAATCAGAGAGCGCAAGCGATCTCTTATTCGTTTTGCAAAACAAAGCAATTGATTTGAAGAAATGACTTCGATCATACGGAGAGAACAACTTCAAAACAATAGGCGCGTGATTGTTGTTTTTTTGCGTTTTTCCTTTTGCACTTCGCATTCTGAACGCATCGCGCAGTTGGGGAGTTTTGTGTTGTACTGCACTACATACCTTGGCAAAAATATCAGTCAAATTTTCATTAGAAGCTTGCGATATACCGTTGATGATTATGTCTGTGGAGGCAGCGCTGCTTTCAAGTTCGATGAGCTAAGAGCGGAAAGCAACAACTTCACTGCGCAGAGATTGAATCTCAGCGCACACGTTCTCGACAGCAGTTACTCCTTTCTTAATTGTGGTTACATACTGCTTTACATTTGCCATTTCAGCAGTCAACTCACCGATTTCCTGCATCACTATCTCCTCGGAACTCTTCATAACAGCTGTCAACTCTTTGACAATAGACATTCTTTGCTCTTCAACCTTAGATTCGACTCTGAGTACAATGTCAGATGAGGGAATTAGTGGCGTTTTCGGAGGGGATGCAGGTTTGCGCGATATATTTTTGCGATTCGAAATGAAGTAAAAAGATGCCGGGAAATGTTCTACGCACACACGTATAAAGGTATATTACCGATATTTTGGAAATTTATTTTTAATACCAAACTTAAACGTGAAAATTCAGGAGCACCGCCAAAACACGTCTTACTCGCGCTGCTATATGTCATGCCTTTTGGCTTTTCAATTGAGAAAGGCTGGTTTAACAATATATGTTTTTAAAAGTAAGTTCTGCGTTAAAGATTTTTAATATCTTGGCTATAAGATCGTTACTGACCACACGAGTTTACAGTGGCTGATGCGCCTAACCGACCATTCGTGTAGATTAGCGCGATAGTCATTAAAACTCAAGGCTTTAACTTCAAACAAATGTCATGGTGGTATAGCGAAGACACTGGGACGCATACGTATAAATCTATTTTGGCCCAATATGACAGTTGACGTCAAGAGTTTTATATCGAAATGTGAAATTTACGCCTAAAGCAAAGCGCCAAATACAACTTTGCGCCCACCAATGTCTGCACAGTATACAGTGCAAAGAACATTCAAAAATTGTATATAGACCTTCTTGGGCCGTATCCTAGGTCTAAACGTGGTCATATAGGGATTTTGCTTGTGCAAGATCACCTCACCAAATACCCTCTTTTCACGGCGATACAAAAATTCGATACATCGGTCATATGCGAGTACTTGCAGGAAAATGTTTTCATTTTATTTGGCACTACAGAGATTATAATGACTGACAATGGAAAACACTTTAATTCGACACAATTCAATAACCTTTTAAGCCAACGCGGAATCCTCCATATCTATACTGCGCTCTACAGCCCGCAAGCGAATGCAAGCGAACGTGTTAATCGCTCCATTATAACTGGCATCCGTTCCTACATACCAAAAGACCAAACCGGTTGGGACAGGCGTCTATCAGAGATAGGTGAGGCTCTTAGAAGTTCGTATCATCAAACGATAGCTTGTACTCCGTATTATGCACTTTTTGGTCAACAGATGTTGACTCACCCAAAATATTATGGGCTACTAAGAAAACTAGAAGATCTAGATAGCAGGGTGCTTGAAAAATCTGATAGGTTAAAACTAATAAAATACAGGATTATAAAAAATATTCAGACAGCTTTTGAGGCATCAGCAAAAAGATATAACTTACGTAGTAGTACTGAAACTTATAAAATAGGTGATACCGTGTTCAGAAGAAACTTTGTTCAAAGTGATGTAAGCAAAAAGTTCAATGCAAAATTCGCTCCTAAGTTCGTCAAAGCAAAAGTGATTGGAACCAAAGGCAATTGCATGTATTTGTTGAAGACGAAGAAACAAACACACAGGAGTTCTATCACCAAAAATATATTCGTAACAGTAACTAATAGCTTCGACACCCGCAGCAACACTTTAGGAGGGGGGTGTGTACCGTCGTACAGGCATCGCAATTTTAAAAACTTTTATTTTTAATCTGTAATTGGGGTCCAGCTAGTAAACAAATATTTGCTTATACAATTGCGCGAAATATCTTGAATTTACTAGTTGTGTGTTTTAACAAAAACATCACTAAAACGAAGTGCGGTATATTGAACAATAACAGCCAAAACGGCATAAATTCTTCTAACTGCAGTTTTTTGAGTGTTATTTACACAAAATTCGTAAGTGGGTAATCTGTGAAAATATTGTTTATATATGATTTGTATGTACGTTTTATATAATAAAATGAAGTGCCGTGTATTAAATTGCAAAAGCCATAATGATAACATGGCTTCAGAGATGAGTTTTTTCGGTTTTCCAGCCGACGATAAGATGGCCAAAAAGTGGGTGCAGTTCTGCCGGCAAGAAAAGCCGTTTAATCTTTTTACAAGCGTAATTTGCATGAAGCACTTTACGGACGATGACTAAATCTTGTTCAGTACAACAAGGGTAATATTTTTATATTTTTATTTATTTATTAATGAGATTTCTTAAACGCGACGCAGTGCCAACAATTTTTGATGCTGATGTGCCTGATTCTTTGGAGCCCGTCAACATTGACGATTTGTTACAGCAATCAACAAGTCAAGGCAGTACAAGTATTCATTATAACAAAAGTTAAAAATATTAGTGGTTTGTTACAGACGCGTTGAAAGAGCGTAGTATGGAAAACCAAATCGAGCCCGCTACTTATGAAGTATCAACTTCACCAAGCCGGAGAAGCTAACTGAAGAACTGAAGAGGCTTAAACACAGTGTGAGTATTAAAGCTAAAATTATGTACTTATATACAGCTGCTACATATCAATGTTCACACATACTTGTAATGTGTATTTGCATGCACACACAATATCTTAATTATCTAACTTACAAAATGTGTATAGATTGTAAAAATTGTTCTCCAGTAAGTCGTTGTCGCCGCCAAATATGTTAATTAAGCCATTATGATTAACTATATGCCGTATGCTGTATGTATGCCGGTCTACTAGCCACTGCTACTAACTATAACCGTTTCTTGTATAGCGATTGATCTCAATATACAGAAATGCAGGGAAAACATCCTTGATTTTACTTTTATGACAAGTACCTACATTAAAGACCGTTTTAAAGGATAGCATTTACATACCTTCAGTAGCCGATACCCAGTAGCGGGTTGCCTTGCGTAATGAAAATTTTAGTATATTGCCCAGAGGCTACTAGTACAGTGCATACCTCATTACGCACGGACGTGTTTTTGATTGCGGAAAGTTTTTATCATAATATATTATTTAATATACAGCCGTGCTCCCAGTTTCACATTTCAATTCCACAATTAAAAATTTCCTGTGAAAGTGAATTAGTGTGCTCCCAATTTCACAACTTTCGTCCCATATCAGGTCATCCCTGTCACACATATCGGTTATCGTTGTGGCAATTCACAAACAGCTGTTGTTTAAATTTCCCTTTCGGATTCAGCTATATATTTTTTGAGGAGTCATCAGCAAAACACTTAAAAATACGCATATTTCAATGAATAACCAATACCGAAATGTCATAAATGGCTTCTACAAACATCAAAGAATATTTAAAAAATTATTCGAATCGAAAATAATTAAACATTCACACACTTTTTGTCATATACTTTTCATTTCACATACAACCAAGCATTCGGATTCAATTCACAAAAATGTAAGTGATTGTGAAATTGGGAGCAACAAACATGTGATTTCAAACCGAATCCACAGGGAAATATGTGAATGTGAAACTGGGAGCACGGCTGATATTATTTTGCGAAATAGTAATTGTATAAAAAATGGTCGATATTCGGATAAATAGCGACTATATAAAGGTGAAACGCTGTTCAGTGTATATAAAGTAAAGGAATAAAATTGGCAAAAATAAAGAAAAAACACTTGAACTAGTTGCGGTTTTAATATACATATAAACATAAAATAGCAGTTGACCGGTCTATAGGATAATGCCTGAGTGCGGAAGATGCCGAAAAGCCATCAGAGGAGAGTCGGGCCTGCGATACGAGGGAGTTTGTGGAAGAGTATACCACAAAACTATTGCTTGCGCGGATGTTGATGAATACGGCTTGCAAGGTGTGGAAAACTGTCGATTTTTGCGGTTTATGTGCGATGACTGCATGACATATATCTCCAATGTTGATGATGCCCTTAAACAGATGATGACCATAGCTGAGACAAACAAAATAAACATCAAAGAACAAAAGGGTGACATCGAAAAAATTCTAAGTGAGCACAACATTAGCTCTTTGTTGGATGATGGAAGGTATAAAGAAGACAAACCAAGAAAACTTAGAGGTAATAAAGAGAGTAGAGAGTTTATGCAAAGCCAATAAAGAGTAAATGGCTAGAGTTGATTCGTCCACTGCTGGCTCTGCAAGCAAAAGAAAGTTATTGTGAGCGAAATAAAAAAAGTGACAAACACTAACAAAGATAACAAACAAAGTGGTGTGGGAGTATCATATGCTAGCGCTTTAAAGGGAGTACCTCCCCTAATAATAAAGCCAAAGAGTAAACAAGCAGTAGACCTAAACAAAGTCAATGCATCGAATAAGAAAATAGATAGAATGTCAAATAAGCAAAACGGGGCCGTAGTAATAAATGCGAATAGTGTTGAAGAAAAAGATAGAATAAAGGCTGCACTAACTAACAATCTAAATAAGGAATTATATGATATTACTGAACCAAAAGTGAACATTCCAAAGATATTAGTCACACATATGAATAAAGAATACAGTGAAATAGAGGTAATTAATAAAATTGAAGGCCCAGAACAATTCTTGAGTAATACTCACATTAAGCGTGTAAACGTATTCAAGTCGAAACGTAGCAATGGGGAATTAACCTCTTTTAATGCCATAACTGAGGTCGAATATTAATTTTTCTTAATTGTACAAAGAAATTACGGTATAGTAAATGCATGCGGGAGCATAAAGCAGAAAACTGCACAGAGAGTAGTCCAAAATTAATTTGCGGTAATTGTTGTGACGCTAACCAAGAGCTAGGTCTAAAATTAGTAGGGTATTAGGCTTTCACTCTCAATTTCTTAAGTGGATAGCATCATATCTAGATAATAGGAGCTGTGTCGTTCGAGTCGATAACGTATCGTCTTACTCTTTTGTTGCCTCTTCTGGTGTTCCGCAGGGTAGTGTTTTAGGCCCGTTACTATTTATCCTCTTTATCAATGATATTTCCTCATGTTTTCCTAAATGTAACTATCTTCTATATGCGGATGACCTGAAGATTTACTACGAAATTAAAAATCCGGGAGATTCCCATATTCTCCAGCATGAGTTGAACAACTTATATAGTTGGTGTCTGCGTAATCATTTGCAGCTCAATATTAGTAAATGTCACTACACTTCTTTCGCGAAGGTTCTAAATATTGTTCCAACTTCTTATAGCATATTAAATTCACCGCTAAAAACAATTAGAGAATTTAAAGACCTTGGTGTCTACTTTGACACCAAGCTGAACTTTACAACTCACATAAATTATATTGTCTCAAAATCATTTGCAATGTTAGCCTTTATTCGTCGAAATGGTTTTGCGTTTTGTGATCCCTATACCCTCAAAATGCTGTTCTCGTCCCTAGTTCGTCCCAGGTTAGAATACGCGGTATTCGTTTGGCGACCGTTTCATGCGGTATATATCAAAAGATTGGAGTCTGTCCAAAAAGCTTTTATGCGTTTTGCCTTGTGCACGATTAAGTTTGCAGATCCTATTCAGTCGTACCGCTCTCGGTGTTTACTTATAGACTTCATGTCTTTAGAGTCTAGGCGTGATCTTTTGTCGATGTGTTTTGTCATTGACTTATGTACCGGCTCAATTGATTGTCCATACTTGCTCACGAAAATTCATTTTAGTGTTCCCTCACACATACTTCGCTGTAATGATATATTTTTTGTCGGGTTTGCTAAGACTGTCTATGGTATGAATGCACCTCTTAGAAGGACGCTCTCTCAATTTAATGCTTATTCTTCTTCCTTAGATTTTGATTTTACCTACTCTAAGTCTACTTTTAAGAATTTACTCATACGACTCCTGTCGTTAAGCCTTTGAAATTAAAATGTATCATAAAGTCTGTAAGCAACTTGTTTGTTGATTAATAAATAAATAAATAAATAAATTAGATGTAGAACATAGTGTTTTTAGCCGAGAGTGTTCATTCTATGTTAGAAAACTAAAGAAACTATACTGTTTCGATTTAATATAAACAAATTAATCCCGTTAAAAAAGCTGTTTTAATTTACTTCCTGGGATATGTATACCCCTGACAATTTACTTAATTTGCTGTAACAGTATAACTTTAGTTACATAAGTAGTCTTGATGTTGAAGGGATGCTCGAGCACATTAACAATTGTATGATGTTGGCTATGCAACAATTAACCAACCAGCGACAAATTTATATTAAGATTAGAAACAAATGGAATGACAGGCAATTAGCTGAGGTTAACAAGAAGATGTTCGAATTACATGAAAAAGTAGTGCTAACAGGAGATTGGGCAGAATTTAACATGGTAATAAAGCAGTACAAAAAAATGATCAAAATTAAGAAAATTAGCTACATGGAACAGAAAGTCGAAGCAAACAGAAATGATAGCCGATTAATGTGGAAACACTTAAAACAAGTGGTTAATAAATCAGATAGTAAAGAAAAAATAACAGAAGTATTAATAAGGGATAAAATATTCAAAAGATTTTTTCGTAGAAAGTATAGTGGAGATAAGCAGAAACATAGAAGACATTAGCTGTAACTTTATATTTAAAGATATTGAACATACCGTTAAAAAAATGTAAGAGGAAAATAGGAGGGAAAAACCTATTGTCCCCGTTAAAAAAGTAAAGGGTACTATAAAAGCTGAAGAAAGGAGGCCAATTAACACTCTTCCAAACATTGAAAAAATTGTGGAAAATGTGGTTAAAACGCAGTTGTTATGTCATATTGAAACTAATAACATATTCATAAAAGAGCAATCAGGTTTCCGGGAGAAGCACTCGTGTGAGACTGCACTAAATTTGGCAGTATCCCAGTGGAAGGAAGATCTTAATTCAAAGTTGAATATCGTAGCGGTGTTTATTGATCTCAAAAGAGCTTTTGAAACTATTGACAGGAATAGAATGTTGAAAAAACTTGAACACATTGGTATAAAGACTGGTTTCGGAGCTACCTTACCGATCGTATGTAGCAAACAGTGATCGAGTCAACTGTGTCAAAAAATGTAGCCGTGAACATTAGGCTACCACAGGGCTTGGATGAGCATGTTAAATACACAGTTAAAAAAATTGGCTTTATAAAAAGATCTTGTAAATATCTATGAAGGAGATACAAAACCATTGTCTATTGATATATATATATTGTCCAACGATATTCTGCATAGTTAGCGATACCCAAGTAGATAAACTGAAAAAACTGCATAACCGAGCTATGCGCTTTATACTAAATAAGCCTAATGATACACCCACGCCGGATATGATCGCTGATATGCATTGGCTGAGTGTGAAGCAGCAAGTTTTTGATCATGCTATGAAATTTGTGTTTAACATAAAAGAAGGCAGACTTCCGGATTATTTGAGTGACAATCTTCGATACATTAACGACACCCACTCATACCTACTAAGAGAGAACAACAGCTTTAGGCTACCCTTCTATAGAACCGAAGTGGATCAAAGAAACATTTTCTATAAAGGGCTAAAGTGTTTTAATCAATTCAAGAAATTACTGTGTGACCATTGCAAAACAATGGCTATCCGGTAAGGGCGCGGAATGGAAACTTGGTCTTTCCATCCGTCCTGGCGCCAAATAAAGGCGATAGGACCATGGCTCGGAAACACGGCCTTTCGGACCATGACAAACTGATCGCATGAAAAGTAAGAAGTGGAATATGGATCGAAAACTCGTGCTTTCCGACCATTAGAAACCAAGTAACAGCAATGCGGAGCGGAAACTAGGCCTTTCCGCCCGTGGCACATAATGGTAGACTGGAAACTAGGCCTTTCCAGCTACCCAACAACGCAATTATATTTAGGCAATTTTATATATGATTCGTTAACATATATCTAACATGTACCTACGCTTTAATGGAAAATAAATTATAACTTTGTAAAATTCAACATTTTAAAGTCGCAAGACTGTAAACAATCAATAAATAAAAAAATAAAATAAAATAAATAAAAGTATCCTGCTACTATCCATACATAATAGGGATATTAATGTTCCCTTGCAGCTTGTGTACTCCTTAGCATACATTCTTAACCTACGTAACCGTAGCTATGTAGATGTAAATAATGGTATATAACATTCTGAACTTCATCCTAGTAAGTTATTGCATTATTGGTCACAAAAGACACTTACGATGCGGGGAATTATATGACTCTTGTGAGGCACTTTTTCCTCTTGTTGCTTCCACATTTCAGCGCTCAAATTCATTATCACTTTAACTTATTTTGTTACTTGCTTAACCCATTTACGCCCAAACAAAGACCGCTAGTATTTTTTTATATTTATTTGTATTATTGTCATCTTAAAAATCACTTTGATTAAGTTCAGTATTAAAAATTAACGAAAAAGTTTTAAAAGTTGACTTTTGTGGGTGTACTTTATTTAGTACAGCGGGCACTTATGAGTGATATTTTTTAAAACATTCTTTGTCAATACATACGTTTTTTGGCATCCTGTGCATTGCCATTTTATTCGCGTATGACACAAAACACATCGTAGCTGCTTGGGAAGCTTCCCAGGGTTATGTCCGCTGTTCCTGTTTGTACCGGCTGCGAAAGAGCCGGATGGACGAGCTTTGTTGGCGTTGCGACTTTTGAGGTAGCTCCGAGCAATGTGCCTTCTGAAAGCCAATTGGTCGAACCTGTTTTCGCTGGCTAAAGTATGTAGACGCCAAGCGTTAGATATGCTCATATCAAGCATGTATGTGAAGATAACCCACCACCATTTTTTACCGCGAATACTAACGCGGTACACTGATATAGAACCGTCCATTTCATCCACACCGCCCATGCATTTATTGTAATTTTGAATCAAGTGTGGAATACTCACATCCACTTTTTGCTTACTCTGTGAACACCAGCGTTTTACTTTACCCACGGGTTCAACTGTATCAAAATTGGTTCCTATTGTGAAAACACTATTATCTTTCCACCTTACCACTAGTAATTCGTTCAAAGAATCGAAACAGTAGTTAAACTCAGCTCTAGGTGATTTTTTCATGTCCTTCACCGATGGCAAAGGACATTTTTTGGTGCGATTTTCACGCATTGTTCCAGTTGCTTTATATCCAGTTCTTTTCAAGTCTCGCAGTAAATCGCAATTAGTAAAAAAATTGTCAAAATAAATTGTATGTTCCTCAGGTATCGAAGGCATTTTTAGTAACAACGATTTGACAACTCTATGACCAAGAGGTTCTTTTGAGCTTACAGGGTTTTTTCCGCAATATACGTCAAAAACATAGCAGTAACCATTAGAACTGGCTGCTACCCAGTTTTTGTATCCAAATCTAATTGGCTTACCTCGAATGAATTGCTTGGAGGGATGGTGGCCATAATACTTAATCATTGATTCGTCGATCGAAATGTCCTCATGAAATATCCCCTTCTGACAAAACTTTTGAATAGATAGGTCACACAGGGGTCTAACTTTGAACATCTTATCATTGGAAGTAGATGCAAGGCTATTATCAACTAAGTGAAAGTTTCTCTTGATATCCAGAAATCGTTTTCGTGACATACAGTTCGACACTATAGAAACTCCAAGATCTTCATGATAACTCCAATATTGACGCTCACGTGGTAGTCTATGATAGCCAGAGAGTATAAGGATACCCAAGAATCTGCGAAGGTCATCATCGTCCAGTTCGAAGTCATGCCTATTATTTTGGGCAGCATACAAGTTGGTGTTCTGCTTGATCATATGGAGAACTTCCTCATCAAATATTGTTTCGAAAATCTCTACCGGCGAAAGGTTACCGAGCTGTTCAATAACGTTGACTTTTCGTGATGAGTAATCGTTATTCATTAACTGGGAGGTGTAAGACGGCGTGCATTTTTTCCATTTCGGGCGTAAGTCAGACGTATTATAACGTGGTCTTTTGCTGCACAAGGGTTCGTCATCACTGTCGTCCCATTCAGACACTTCATCAAAATCCGCATTACGCTGCATTACCTCAATAGTCCCAGGAATGTCTGTTGGTAAAGTTGACGTTTGCAAATCTTCATCATCACCTTCTTCGTCGGTTAGCTCATCAGGATCTGGCGGCAATATAATTATGTCCTACTCATGGTCACTTTCTTCATCTAATATTGCGTTTACAGCTTCTTCAAGCCCCACATAACTGTTTCCACTTTTGAATTTCGACATTTTTAAATAGAGCCTAAGAAAGGAAAACGGTCATCATATACATATCACATGTGCCCATTGTACTAAAAAAGCGACAGTTGACAAAATAATTTCCTAAATCTTGCAAATTACAAATATTTACACTCACCGCACTTAAATAGATTAGCTTTGTCTTCTTACGCTTAAAATGATAAATATTAAAATGGAAATTCCAATATTTTAATGAAAAATCGCTAATTTTTCTTCTGACCAATTCTGATATGAAAATTACATTTGCAAATGTCAAATTCTGACAGCAGCTGTTTTACCAATTTATCTGAAATCTTAAGCAAAATGAAGATAATATTACAGGGTGGCTAAACAACTAAATAAGTTTGTTTCAGAAGTCGTACCATAGTTTTAGACGTGGCTTAAATTAGTGTCGTTTATATAGTACAGAGAGCGTAAATGGGTTAATACACTTTATAAAATTCTTCAATGTATTAATTATGTTTAGTTTATTTAACAAATCATACAGCGTTCATTTCTGCGTAGTTGCAATTTTTCGTTACTTCAACGTTTTGACAGTTTGCATTTTTGTTTATTCTTCTCATTTTTCTTGTTTACAATCGAAACTTAAGTCACGCATTTTTAACTGCGTAAACTTGTTACCTATCATTCTTGGGGTGCTAAGGATCGTAAGCACTTCATCATTGAGATCAGATTTAGCCACAAGGAATTGCTCAGATAGCGCCACTCTTTAATTCTCTACGACTAAAATAAACTTCTAAGAGAAGCGCTCAAGTAGTTGAGTACGAAGCACATGGTGGCCTAATTTCAAATAGGTAGACATGCCCACAATAACACCGACCTATTCAATCAGCGCTCGCAGTCGCCATTAAAACTCCTATGAGGATATTGTGTGTAAAAGTATAAAAATAAAAAAAAATTATTGAATATTAACTAGTTTGTGCAGAAAAACAAACTATTTTAGAATGACAAATAAGTGTGAAACTAGCTAAATAGGTGGAAAAAAAATTGGCAGAATCAGAGAAATGTAAGTAGTGAACGAATAGATGGAAACAAAGAAAAAAGGTAGTAAGATTTATTTATGGGAAAAGGGTGAAATCCGAGAAATCAGTTTTATAAAAAAAAAGAATGGTTTAATAATGATTAAACTGAATAAACTAAGTGTTTATAAGTTTTTAGGTTTGAAAGAAAAATAGAAAAAAAGTGGTAGCTTAACCACTACCACGTATACGAATTCCACCCTTTGGTGGTAACTTTCTACAATGGTTTCCTTTTAAAGATTTATTGAACTCTATCGTTACTTCAAACGCGTCGTTAACTAACACTCAGCGCTTGCAATATTTGAAAGATAGCCTTACTGGAGAGGCGAAGAATGCACTCGATAACATCACCACCACCGATGCTAATTTCCATGTGGCAAGGGAGCTGCTTCAGTCGAAGTATGAAAATTAAAGGGCCCATAATCAACGCTGATTCAGCAGCGATCAACAAACTGTCTACAGCTCCGCGTGAATCCGCCTCTGCGTTGAGGTAATTACTGGATGGGATGACTGCATCGATACGTGCCTTGAAGCAATTGGGCCGACCAATCGAGCATTGGGACGACTGGTTGGTTTTTAACCTAACCAACAAATTGGATGCGATCACCCGCAAAGCATATGAGCTGTCCCTAAAATCTATTGACGACATTTCGACCTTTAGGGAACTACAAGAGTTCCTTACCTGCAGAGTACAGTCGCTGGAAATAGTCCAAAGTTATACAGAGGCGAAGCCCGCCTGAAAGGAGCTCGTTTCAAGGAAAACGGTCAATCCGTCTGGTATCGCCGGGTATTATACCACATCTCGGCGCTGCCCCAATTGTTCCGGGAAGCATATTATTATGTTTTGCGAAGCTTTTCGCAACAAATCACCGCAAGAACGCTATAACTACGCAATGGAAGCCAAGCTATGCCTAAACTGCTTGCACGGGGGCCACTACCATTCCACTTGTACCTCCGCACAACGCTGCAAAACATATCAAGCTAAACACAATACAATGCTGCTTACTATTTATCATTAGACGCCACTACTACGACCAACCATTTCGTGACCTCTCATAAAGCTGTAGCAACTACCCTTCACACTAACACGATGTCGCCTTTATTGATCGGCAACGCACTGATTGCGATTAAGTCAGATTCCGGACATAAGGTCATTGTAAAAGCATTATTGGATAGTGGCACAGAAGCAACGTTTATAAGCGAGTCCATTGTCAATTTCGTGCAATTGGTGAAGTCAAATGTTAAGGTTCCTATTAATGGTGCTAATGGGCGAAGAGTGGTGACGGCCAAGGGATTAGTACGGTTTAACCTGCGTTCCTTGAAGTCTGTTTTCTTGCATCGCTCTGGTGCTGCCACGAGTTGGCAACAGCACCCTATCGGTAGCTATAGCATTAAACGATGTTCTACACTTTAGCGGATTGGACCTCGCGGATGCTACATGGAATGTGCCTCAACCGATTGATGTCATATTAAATGCAGGAGACTATGCTACTGTTTTGTTAAACGGAATAAAACGCATCGAAACGAGCAATTTCATTGTCCAACATACACGTTTGGAATGGGTGATCTTCGGCAACGCTGCTAAGAGTTCATCTATTCTTGGCACACGAGATGTGATTAAATGTTATCAAGCTCAACTTGATCTCGAACAAACTCTGCGTAGATTTAGGGAAATGGAGGAGCTGGGTTCGTCTTCCACCTTAACGCAATTCGTCGAGGACTACTTTAAAAGCACTACGCGCCGATCTGCGGACGGCCGCTACACTGTCCGCCTACCAGTCAAACCAGATGTTGACCTGACGAAATTAGCCTCTACCAGACACGATGCAATGGTCTTGCTAGATCATCTTCGTCGACGTTTGTCCCGAGATCCGAAAATGCAAGATATGTATGAAGTGTTCATCTACGAATACGAGTCACTGCAGCATATGGAGAAAATCATTGCAGAGAACGCCTATTCAACACCTGTCTGCTATCTTCCACACCACGGTGTCTGGAAAACATCGAGCAGTACTACGCAGCTAAGGGTAGCCTTCAATGCGTCGCGGCGTTGCAATGCAGGTGACTCTCTTATTGATTGCCTATTTTCTGGCCCAAAACTTCAGAATGACCTTACAGCTGTTGTACTAAATTGGCGCAGATACCGAATTGCGCTCAGCGTGGACATTGCTAAGATGTACCGCCAGATCCTGGTTGACGACAGAGATGCAGACTTGCAGCGGATCGTTTGGAAATCACACCCTCAGCGGGAACCACAGCATTTCCGATTAAAAACAGTTACCTATGGCACCAAATGCGCACCGTATCTGGCCATTAAGGTGCTACACACTTTATCTGCTGATGAGCGCTGTCGTTTTCCTGACGCTGCTCAGACTATTCTAGAGGAGTTCTACGTCGATGATGTGCTAACAGGGGCAGATAATGTGACTGATGTTTGCAGACGACGCTGAGAATTGCAAGCCCTTCTCCACTCGGGTGGTTTCACCCTACGAAAGTGGAACTCCAATTCAAGCGAAGTACTACGATCCATCGACAACGGGGTCCTTGAAACAAAAGCTACACAGGAGTTCCAGTTGTATGGTGAATACAATACCTTGGGGCTGGTCTGGGCAGTGAAAGACGACTATTTGACCTATACACTCAAACTTGATTATACAGTATAAACTTTCACAAAACGCCAACTGCTGTCAGACGTAGCTAAGCTGTTCGACCCTCTTGGGTTCCTAGCGCCCGTTATTATTCGCGGTAAAATATTTATTCAAAGACTGTGGTTGACAAGTCTAGATTGGAATGATAACCTCCCAGAAGATTTGCAAGCGAACTGGATTTCCCTCCAAAACGAGCTTAAGATAGTTTCCAAAGTTCGTATTATTCGCTGGCTTAATACCACCCAGCAGAAAGAAAGGTATGAGCTTCATACATTTGCGGAGGCATGTACTCACGCATATGCCGCTGTGGTGTACTTAAAAGTAATGACGGAAACGTCCGTCTACGTTCACCTGCTGATGTCAAAAACACGTGTCGCACCGTTGAAAAGTTGAGTTATGTGCCGCTCTACTAGCAGCGCGCTTGATGACAAGGGTAAAAGAGATGCTTAAACTTGCCAACATACCTTCATATATGTGGTCAGATTCTACAACGACAATCTGGCGGATTCGATCAGACCCAGGTTCTCTGAGGGAGTTCGTGTCGAATCGCGTTCGCCAGTTACACGAGGTGACTACTGTTTGCAGTTGGAGATATGTAAATACGGCTGACAACCCTGCTGACTGTGCCTCGAGGGGATTGAACATGACACAACTTTTAAAACATCGTTTATGGTAGCAAGGCCCTACTTGGCTGCGGCAATGAGAAGCTAGTTGGCCATACATCAAGCTGATGACACCAGAAAACCTAGTCGAGTCCAGGCCGATGCAGGTCACAACAACACATATTCCGCCTCCTGACTGGTTTATTTTGGATAAATATTCAACATTAAAAAGGCTTCTAGCTGTCACTGCTTGGTGCTTTCGAGGTATGCCACATGAATCTGGCAGGATCAGTTTGTGGAAGGAGCGCGAAGCTGCGATGAGATTTTGGGTTCGGTTTGTCCAAGCCATCACATTCAAGAACGACTTCGCAGCCCTCAAAGACCGTAATATAGTTCAGAAGAAAAGTAAACTATTGAAGCTGAACCCTATTTTAGATTTAAATGGGATGTTATGCGTTGGCGGTTGTTTAAACAACGCAAATATGCCATACTCAGGACGACACCCAGCCATCCTACCCCAGGATAATCATCTTGCGACGTTGCTCATCAGACAAGTTATCGATGGTCGGCAATCTATAAAGCGGGTCATACAGAATTGTGCAGGATGTTTTCGCTACAAATGCTCGCCACAGTCGCAAATCATGGGCGATCTCCCTTACGCCCGATGCACCATGTCATCGCCATTCACGCACAGCGGCATTGATTTTGCCGGCCCCTTCAACATAAGGACAACGAAAAGGCGAGGCCACCGTAGTTTCAAAGGATATTTTTGCAATATTTGCTTAGCGAAGCGTTGGAAATTGCTGAAGCAGATGCACCAAAGTTTCTGGCAGCGATGGTCCTGTGAATATCTCGCAGCCTGCCAACTCGAAATAAATGGCGCACTCAAGAACCAAATGCCACCACTGGTCAACTCGTTTTAATCCGCGATGACCGCTTGCCACCTAAGAACTGAATGCTTGGTCGGATAGTCGACACTCATTCAGGAGAAGACGGATAATAGAAATGTATGTGAAAAAAAGTCAGAAATATAAAATGAGAAGCGAAAAAAAATAAGAATAAAAGTAGAAATAATTGCAATTATATTTATTAAATATTGTTAAAAAAAAAAAACGACTACAACAACATGCAGCGACTCAACGAAGGCCTTCGGAGCAGCGTATATGTATGCATGTTAGTACAACCTAAAACCAAATTATTAAAATTATTATCTCCATATGTATGTATTTATGTGCGCAGGCGCAATGTATGTACATATGCACTGAGACCTGTACATATATTGTGTGTCCGTACATGTGACTCAAAACTTATTTTGTTTTTGATATTTTTCACATATTCTTTATTAGTTAAGCTTTTTGTTGCATATAGCTAGGTCAGAATTATCTGTTCCCAGGCGAGATAATTTCAAGCAGTATGTAGTAGGAAATTCAATTGCTGAATAAATGTACACGAGAGGGTTAATTAGCTTAAAAAGTTAAAAATTATTTTGTATTAAACGCAATTTTCTTTTAGTTTAATTGTACAATATTTCCATATTTTTCACACCTATATGAGGTATAATTTTTACACTAATATGAGTATGTTAAACTTTGAATTACACATATCTACAATTAACAGTTAATCATGGAATTGTAAGCTTAAAAGTTTATGAAACTAATGGTAGGGTGGGCTTGGAGGAGCTCAAACATTCTCAGTGCCTGCTAAGCATTTTATTTGAAATCCTGTTGGGATAAGTGGAGCTTTAGAAGACAGGGAATTACAGTGTGTCGGTTCACTAGATTTTTTCCGATAAATTTCCATCGTGTTCAAATTTACTCAACTCGCATGTTCTTTTGAATGTACATCTCTTCCGGTTTACTCCTTACGGTCATAAAGCCGAACCCCCTATGACTGGAGCAGGTGGTATGCTAGTGCACGCAAATGGCTATAAGGAGATGTTGCGAGATCTGAAGCCGATTTTCTAGGAAACTGAATAGTCTTAAGTCGAGCGACTGGATCAAAAGTTTTATAAGCCTACTTAGAATCTACGCCATTATCTGACTTGTATTTAGTGCGGAAGGCCCATTTGGATACAACGATCTTTGTACTAACTGGGTGATTCACTACCTCCCTCTCAACTGGGAAGTGTTCTTTAAGCATCGCTTTTTTTCCATTCGGTTTCTCCTGTTACCAGTTACTGAATCCGTGCTTTGGGCTGGTGCGGAACTTTGTGGCTCTGTTTCGTGCGCTACATCTTGGTCGCTGGCGGAGTTGTCTTCGCTGATACCACTTCGGTGATGGGTACGACATTGTATTCTAATCGTGGTCACACATGGCAAAGAATTAACAACGAAGATAAAGACAAAAAAATAATAATAATAATAAAAATCCTAACGGTTTTATCCCTCCATACCCGCCCGACCGACGCGTTGTTGGTTTTTTTTTTATATATGTTGCGCCGAGTCATGAAAGGCAGAGGTTTGTTAAGTGTCGAGATCTAAAGCTGTTCAGCAACAGAACAAATGCTTATCAGCTGATCGAATAGTAATATATGTATATGTATTTATGTGTTAATTATTGAGAGCATTGAGTATAGTTTTCTTTATGTAAAAAAGTGAGTCTGAAATATCAAAAGATAGAGACGCGGGAAATGTCTTGAAACTCTGGAGGGAACGTTTAGTTTTGTTTCGCCAAGAAGAGATGGGCTAGAGATCAAGCCTGTCAGTAACTTGACCAAAAATACAATGCCTAGCATTTCTCTGCGGCTAGCAAGTGTAGGAAGATTAATGAGTTTTAACCGACTTATATATGGCGGCAGGTTGTACTGAGAATCCAAACGAAAATTCCTTAAAGCAAAAAGCAGAAATTGTTTTTGAATTGACTCTATTCGGTCGGAATGAACTTGATAGCGCGGGTTCCAAACAATAGATCCATATACCAGTATGGGTCTTACTTACGTTGTGAACAGAGCCTTCGTGATGTAAGGGTCATTGAATTCTTTTGACCACCGTTTTACAAATGCAAAAACACCCTTGGCTTTGTTAACTGTAACATTTATGTGAAGATTGAAATTAAATTTCGGGTCCATTGTAATTCCAAGATCAACAAAGTTAAACACTTGTTCGAGGTTATGGTTACATATGTCATAAGAAGCTGGTTGAACTTCTTTGCGAGAAAAGCACATTACTTAACATTTTTTAAGGTTTAGTGGCATGTAATTAACTTCACACCAGTTAGTCATGCTATTTAAATCCGCTTGTAGTAAGGACCTTTCCTCAACAGAATTATTCGATCTAAAAATCTTTACATCATCAGCATACAATACAATTTTTGAATAATTTATGACATTCATTTATAAAAAGTAAAAAACAGAATCGCACCAAGGTGACTTCCTTGCGGGACCCCTGAAGAAACATTAATAATGTTTGAGGAACTAGTTTTAAAAATAACTCGTTGTGTGCTGTCAATAAGGTAAGAAGATATCCAACGAAGATTAGATTGAAAACCAAGGAGATCGAAGCTGGTTGAACTTCTCTGCGAGAAAAGCACATTACTTTACATTTTTTAAGGTTTAGTGGCATGTAACTAACTTCACACCAGTTAGTCATGCTATTTAAATCCGCTTGTAGTAAGGACCTTTCCTCAACAGAATTATACGATCTAAAAATCTTTACATCATCAGCATACTATACAATTTTTGAATAATTTATTACAGAATTTAATTCATTTATAAAAAGTAAAAACAGAATCGGACCAAGGTGACTTCCTTGCGGGACCCCTGAAGAAACATTAATAATGTTTGAGGAACTAGTTTTAAAAAGAACTCGTTGTGTTCTGTCAATGAGGTAAGAAGATATCCATCGAAGGAGATTAGGTTGAAAACCAAGGAGATCGAGTTTATGGATCAGTAAAGAGTGACTTACTCTCTCGAATGCTTTACTAAAATCAAAGTACATATATAACATAAGTGTGCATAAATTTTCTGAATCCATTTGACACATGAGTTGTGAACTCAAGCAAGTTTGTAACGGTAAAATTACCCTTAGAGAACCCGTGTTGTGTGCTAGAAATTGTAGAGGATATATATTCGATTAATTTGGGAATAACAGAAAGCTTAGCTATACCGCGATAATTTTCTATAGAGGACCTACTCCCGGTCTTATAAAGGGTTATAATGAATGATTCTTTCCAAGCTGAAGGGAAAATCCCAAGCTTAAGAGAAAGATTAAATAAATGAGTTAAGGGCACATAAATATGTTATGAGGAAACATGTCGGGATCGAATCGGAGCCAGCCTTAAATGATTCTTTTAAGTTACTCAAATATTAAAGTACTTCCTCGGAAGATATCTGCGGAATAATAGCATAGGTGAGGGAACAGAGTTTATATGGATAAGGTTTGCTCAGAGGCGAGTTAATGGAGTAATTTGACCTGAAGAATTGGGCAAACATGTTGGAAATTTATTGGGAGTCACAAGATACGGCTTTTTATTAAATTCCTTTTAACTTTGCACAAATAAGATCTGTAGAATTTTTTATTTAATTCAAAATAAGCGTGTCGGATAACTGAGTATTTAATATAATTAGTGTGCAAACCAGTTTTTTTGAACAATTTAAAAGATCGCGACTTTTTATTTTTTAAATTTTTTTAGTTCTTTAGTAAACCAAGGATGTGATTGCTCCTTTAGTACGCAAACCCGTTTTGGCACAAACTTTTGAAATAAGCTAAATATAGTGTTATTAAAATGCTGTACGCAACGTTCAACATCATCTTTATACGTCCGCCATGATAATTTTGATAATTCTCGATCTAATTTCTTGAAATTGGCTTTCGCGAAAATAAAACGAGCGTTTGAGCTACTTGATTTATCAACATTATTTCCAAAACCACCAATAACTTCGTAATTTACCTCAACCGCAGAGTGATAAGAGTCCTTTGTAATAACCAAGGGTTCGCACCTCTTCATAGATGACTAAGATACGGCATCAACAAAAACAAGATCCGGAATGGTGCCAAAATTGTTTGGAGTTAAATTGATCTGATTTAGACAGAGCTCAGCAATATCTTCTAAGAACACATTGTATCTAGCCCTTGATGATATTAGAACGATAAAGTCGTCTATAAGAGTCCATAATATGCCTGGCATATTGAAGTCACCAAGTCCAATCATCGAGGCATGTGCAGTAATCATTGAACTTAAGGATCTAAGTAACGCGATATGTTAAGAATATACCGATAAGTCAGAGTTGGGAGGGATGTAGCAAGCAGCTAAATAAAAGAAACCATTTCCTACCGTAACTCGTATTGCTTTAAATTCGGTATGGAAGGTACTAAATATCCACCCTGTCGGAAAACCTGAAGAAAATCAAGATACAGACGATAACCTTTGGATGTATCAGAGTAGCCTACAAATACGCACTTGCACTTGCCCGCAGTTTGGTTTAGCATGCAGGCAGTGCTGCCGAACTTTTGTATATGGCCAGGATATGGTGTCCTTCCAGTACATATTTGGTAGGGGCGTTTAAACTTTGCGATGGGCAGCGATTGCGTGAATAGTTCGTAGCTTATGCTCAATAAACTGGAGGGAGCCCCGCTTGTATTGAGATACATTTAGCCATTTTGACGAAGGTTCGATTCTTGCGTTCGGGTAATCCATTTTGTTATTGGTTATATTCGACTGTGAAGTCTTGACGTATACCTTCGGTTTTCCGACTATGTTTCATGTCGTTGCAAGTACTCTCGGTTCCATTACACAGTACGACAGTGGTTGGTACACATGAGAAAAGTTAACAGAATATGAAAATAGGCTTAAAATAAAGCACGTGTCTCGGCCTTTTGCTGTAGCACGTCTGAATTTTGTGAGATTCGATTTTTAAGCTTTAAAGGACCGTGGAGGTTCACTTCTAATGTAATACTATTATAAAAAGTTCTACAAAAAAAGAATGGGTGAACCGATTTTAATGCTTGAGCCAGTTTTGAAAGGGTAATTAAACATTTTTTTTCTCCGGTAGATGGCGCTTTAATTTTCAGGTAAAGCTAAAAAATAACCAAAAATGTACGAAATTCATTAATAATCCAAAAAATAATTATAAAAATACAAAAATGAATATGAAATCTTAACTATTATTTTATGTTAAAAACGTTGGTCGTTTATTTTTTCGTGTGTAAGCTTCAGGATTTGTATCGCGTGTATAACTGCTTACTGCATACTACTTTGGATTAAATCAGCCGATGCTATAAATGAGAGCTAATGCTGCAATTTTTTTTAACATATTTAACACAAAATAATAGTTAAGATTTTATATAAATTTTTGAATTTCTATAATTTTTTTGTAATTTTAATGAATTTCGTACATTTTTGGTTATATTTTATCTTTACGTGATAATTAAAGTGCCATCTACATGAGAAAAAAATTGTTTTCTTAATAAGAAAATATCAAAATTTAATTACCTTTTCAAAACTGGCTCAAGCATTAAAATCGGTTTACCGATTCTGTTTTTATAGAACTTTTTTTAATAGTATTACATTAGAAGTGAACCTCCATGGTCCTTTGAAGCTTAAAAATCTATTTTCTCCAAATTCTGACGTGCTACAGCAAAACGCCGAGACACGTATTTTTTTATTTTAAACCTATTTTCATATTCTGTTAACATTTTTATTATTATATTCATTTACACCTGTTGATGAGTTCTTTACGATAGCTTTATTTCGCTTAAATAGTACTTCCAGGTCTTGCTGAGCCATTTGATACTGACAAGAGGTTAGTTTGCAAATCCGGTACGTACAACGTGTTCTTAAGCGACTTACAGTCCCTGCCTTGTGCCACATTGTTCCGCAAGTATAGTAAGCATATTTGAAGGCGGACTTTTGTTGATCTGTTTCATTTCTATATAAGGAGCCGCTTCCACTTTTATTTGCGCATTTTTGATTTGTATGTAATGCACCCTCATTCGAAGAAAGCTTATTTCGTATTCGAGCCTCAAACTCTTCTAGTAGTTTCAATTTCGTCTCAAGTTATGCAATTTTTTCGGATGTTTTGAACATGAGACGTGTGTCAACAAGGTTTGTTCCAAAACTTCTGAAATTTGATCAGAAGAACCGGCGCATAAGCATCCCTTATGAGCTCTTGAATGACGTCATTGATAATCCTGAACTGCTCAAAAGGGTCATAACTGGTGACGAATCATGGGTATATGGGTATGACGTCAAAACCAAAGTGGAATCGTTACGATAGAAGAACCTAGGAGAGACAAGACCAAGAAAAGCACTGCATCGCTGGAGGAGCTCAAGGCTATACCAAAAAGTGCTTTGAGGATTGGAAAAAGTGTTGGCACAAGTGCATTGCGTCTGAAGGGTATTACTTTGAAGAGGACCATATAAATACTGACGAATAAATTACTTTTTGAACACACCTTGTACATATAAATATTGTACACACCTACCTGTTTCATAAGACCCCATGGCACGATTTTGTAGAAACTTTGCTTAAACTGTAAAATTTTTTATTAAATAGGTATTTACTAAAAGTCTGCATGAATGCGAAAAAATGGCTTCATGAATCACTCACACAAATTTTAGGTTCGAACTCATTCAAATCATTGCCAATGAATTGAAGACTCAAACTCAATGTGGGCATTTGGTGCCCAACAGGATGGTACGTATGAATTATATCCTCAGCATAAACCGGGTTCCACTGCATTCATGTACTTTGGTTTAAATGAACAATGTAGAAAATGTGTGTGGTATGAATGGAACTTGTGCGCAGAGGAAGTTGCATGATGTTTGAGATCACTTATAAATATTCTAGTGCAGTGGGTAGTTCGAGTGATTAAATTAGGCGAAATAGTTAAAAAGCGAATGTGAAATACGCAGTTAATATAACATATGAGAATTAAACATAGACGTAAGTTTAGTAAGCCTAATTGTATGTTTTTAAATAAATACATATGTATGTATGTATGTACATATTACTTGTATCAAAATTAAAAGTAATAAATTGTATAATTATGTATATGCTACATATGTACAAATATTTCTGTTAGACAAATCTGTTTTGCTGGATACATTCATATATGTACATACATACGTACATATTTAATCACAATACAAAATAAAACATGAGCTAAAAAAATAAGCTAAAACATAGAAGTGTTTCAATTAGTGAGAGTATTATGTTCGTAAGTACATATGTATATGCATACATACATACATACATATGTGGTATATAGGCTGTGCCTGACAGTATAGGGATAAGGGCAACAATTTGTTGTTTTTTATTTTGTTTTAGTAACAAACGTACGTTAGCTGGAAAACATATATACGTATATACATTCATACTGAGGCAAGATCTTGTTGCATGTGTATGTAAAAAAAATGTTAAGAATAATATACAAATTTGCAGCACTAACCACTACATCAGATCTGCTCAACAAACGAAACGATACCATTTTGTTTTGTTAACGAGCTAAATTAACTTAACGAAATAAGTTTGTTGCGTTTCGGCGCCATGTTATCAAAACGAAATCAAATCGTTAATGTTGCAACGTTATAAAATTTCCGTTTCCGTTAATTTTACTGTGCCTAAAAGTATGCAGCGCTTCTGTTTGCGACGAGTGAATCTCCAGCACGATCTAATTAAACGTTTAACGTTTTAACGTTAACGCCAACATTTCGTTTCGGCAAAGAACATAAATGAATAAGAAGGGACAACACGTTACTTTTAGCAACGAGTGAATCTCCAGGGGCATGCTTTCTCTTTTGCTCAAATGAATTCTTTGATTGGCTAGAGTAAGAAAGCACGCCCCTGGAGATTCACTCGTTGCTAATAATAACGTGTTGTCCATTATTATACATTTATGTTCTTTGGTTTCGGTTAAAAACGTAATGAAGTTCATTATAATAATTGCTTTAACAATAATATTTTGAAATGTTTCAACCAAAACAATAGAAAACATTTCGGAACGGTTAAATTTAACGTTAAAATGCATCCTTGCACTACATTGTCACACCAGCGAAAATTTGTGGTGTTTCTGAATTTGAGCGGTATAGTTGAAAGCGGTCTTACGTACTTGTTGCCCCTATTATGAGTTGCATTCGATCTTCGATATTCGCTGGTTATCGAACATCAAATTGAATCGAATGTCAAATTCGTATTATGAGCTGTGCAACCCTGTCGAAATTCTCGCTGAGCATCGAATCTTGAGTCGAACAGAATTTTCCTTTCGACAGCAAAGCGAAGCGTTTGAAATTTTGGGAAAATGTAAGTTTTTCGAGCTTATTTATTGCTTTATGGTAAAAAATTAATAATATGATATCTACTATTTTTGTTAATTGTATGCAGGTCGAAAGTCGTGAGTACCAAACAGCAGTTAGAAAGACTAGTTGCATTGATAGAAGAAAATCCACAATTTGCTAACGGGATTTGCACAAAAGTACAGGCGGCAAAAGTTGTCAGGGTGTGGGTGTTCCCCGCGTTGGGCACTTGACCAAAAACCCCAGCCATTACCGCCATTGATCACAAACGCTGAAAATAAATAATAATAAAATTAAGAAACAACAGAACTTTGCATACTTACCAAATATCAGATGTGGTTATGGTTTATGTTGAAAAGAAATGTTACAAACTCAGCAAAATTACCTAAAAGGGAAATTTCCGAGCTTTTATGGGAAAGGGTTGCCGGACTGCGAATAGCGATTTGGAGAGTTGGGTAGATCGATATAAGTGAGACGGGTATAGGGTGTACGAGAATGATGGGAATGCGGAAAAGAACGGTGGTAAGAATGGTAGTGGCAAACAAATCAGCCTATATAAGGGAGTAAACCGTGACCGTAAGAGAATATATTCTACCGGTTTGCCTCCCAAGCACCTCACGTTTCGCGCAAATCTTCTGCGAAGAAAAAGCCGGCAGTGAGATATTTTTTTTTATGTTTTGACTATAATAATATATAGTTTTTTACACTAAGTGGTGCGCGAAATAACGAAAAAAAAGGAAACATTTCCAAAATAAAATAAATTGGATAAAGCGGAAGGATCACTATCCAGAGGACACGTGCTTATAACAGGCAGATGCTCTAGCGCTCCTTTCCATAGGCGATTCGAAACCATTTGTATAGGACCCAGCCCCGGCGAGATGTAAGTACAAAAAAAATAAAATAAAAAAACAGTATAGGTCAAAGACACCTGTATAGTCTCTATTTGTGTCTTCGTAGTGTGCCAGAAAAATTCAATATCCTAACCTCGGAAGGCCGAGTTCGCAGCACAACTCGCTAGTGAGTGCCAGGCTTAAGTATTTGTTTTTGAGAATATTATGGCAAAGCTCGTGTGCAGGAAATTTGCAGCTAAAAGCCCAGGGACTTCTAATTTGCCCGACTAAAAGCTGCCATCAAAGATCGCAACCATCCCCACGGAGAAGTGTACTGCGCGACATACATGTAGCCTGCCTAATTTTTAATTCATAAATTTTACATTTTAATTGATATTTTTTTTTGTATGCATTCATTGCACGTATTCATATGCATATATCTTGCTGGCATTTAAACATAGTATATCTTTTGTGTCTATGCATAAATATATATATGTATATTAAAGAGCACTTTAGGTACATACATAGGTCGTAGGATGGTAAGGTTTGCTTAATTGCAAAAAACGTAAATTTCTTTTTATGAAATACATTTTTTTTTGGTTGGTTTTTTTTTTGTTCCCTGCGGGAGAACTTGACAGATTTTAAGAAAACTGAAATTTTTCCAAAACTTCTTAATTAAAATATACTGTGTCTTTGTGTAAGTAAACCTTTTCTTTTGTAATTAGATGTAAATTAAATATCTTAATGTCAAATAAATGTGTAGTTAAAACTTGTATATAAACAAAATATGATGGGCTGAGTTAAGAAAAAAAGGAGGAGGGGGGGATGACAAAGGGTTAAGTTGGGACAGGTGATTGGAGCGAAGTTAAAGGGAGATAGCAGTGACATTAGCGGTCCATGAATGGGTGGGCTTCCTGTTGGCGGGAAAACATGAACGATTCGAAACGACCGGTCGGCTTCATTGTGGCAAGGGTTGAGAACCACGGCCACATAGGTATTACTGAGCTAGGCAGGGCCACCACAATGATAGCTACAGGCATACCGGCAACGTGTACGTGACAAAAAATAAAATGGCGCCCAATTAAAAAAAAAAAAACAGGAAATAACCTTAGCGCCTTAGATTGAAATTGGCGCCCGCGAATGAACTTGTAACAGCGAGCCTTGAGATCAGAACCGCGCAAAAGCGTATCAATTTATTAAACCGATAGTTCGTTGTAATTAAATAAATATGTATATTTCAATCTACAATAACTAAACAAAAAATATCAATCGTTCAAGCAAAAGTATTCGGCTGTCCGCTATACTCTCCCCATCTCGGTGACTGATTAACGTAATATACGATAATGGAATTGCATCGGTAAGGAATGAGTGTAGTATAGCCGAATCCTGAAAATAGACCACAGATGGCGTAGCATGATAAAAATCAATACAGGCTATTAGCATATCCATATGACAACAGCAGTTTTTCATTGTAATTATTAATTTTCCTTTTTGTTTGTAATTAGCTTCAGACCATTAAAGTTTTTTTTTTATAAATATCAAAGACCTTATGTGTAGGTATGTACACCATGTCGTCATGTTGCTTTGAAATATAAAGTTTATGTTATGACCGCAATGAACCAAAATCAGTTGTGACGCATGACGTTAGGATCCTATAGTAAACAATTTTTTTTATATCGACATATCATGCTTTTGCCCACAGGAAGGAGAAAGAGTGCTCCAATCATGTCCCGTTAAAGGATTAGGTTAACCGATTCTGGAACCCGGAGTCATCTAAATCAAAAGTATAGAACTGTATAGCAATCCAGAGATTTGTGTATAAAAAAATAATATAATTTTTTTCATTCGGATGAAACGTATGTCAATCAACTACAATACGCGCGCTAAATAATAGAAAGCCATCATGTACCCACCAGGGAATATGCCGCCTAAACAGAGCGTACAAAACCCCAACGCCCCAGCGGGCAACAAGAACGCTAGGTCAACGGGTGTGGACACTGTTAAGGAGAAGTCAGGGGGTGCACCATCAGGTACAGGTAAAAATACGGGGGCGGTTCCGAAAGGAACTGAGTTGCAAACTACGCGATCGGCGATTCGCATCCACATTCTCTAGCTTTTCCCCAGCCTCTTCCAACTACCCAGGGTGACCTCAACCGTCTTTCCATGAACAGCCAAATCAATGCTCGCGAGTTTCGCATGGAGTTAGTCTCGGTCGTGAAAGAAATGGTGGCTGAGATGCAACAGGCTCTTATGAGCGAAATGAGCGATAACATCCAATATTTTATGAGAACGGCACGAAATCCAGGTGCAGAGCGTGGCGCTTCGGGATTAACAAACAGGCCGCGTAATAACAAAAAACGAAATACAATACGAGTGTCGAGTCCCTGGAGTCTAGGCGTTCAGAAGATGCAGTAATCGCGGTAGCCTCCGCTGAAAACGGCCTAAATCTGCGGGGGAACACGATAGCGATTTTAGCCGATCAGAGATTAACATCGGAAAATGGGGGATAAATTATCAAGGTCACCGCGATGCGATGTCAATAGAAGATTCCATGTTTCGGTTGGAATATTTGAAAGACCAGTATGTGTGCTCGTGGTCTGAAATCATACGCGATTTCCATCGGATGTTGAGTGGGGAAGCGCGTGAATGGTACTGGCTATATATTCGGTCGCACGGTAGTGTTGATTGGCCTAGTTTGCAATTCGCGCCGCGACAACAGTTTGCGTCACAATGAACCGTCTTCGAAATTCTAAGTGAGTTGACGAAGCGTAAACAAAGACTGGTGGGTATAGTGTATCCCATCTCTACATTCTCGCTCGAACACGCGAATGAGATAGTCTCTATCGAAGAGGAGGAGCATTTTTCTCCCGGTGATGAGGGTCAAGTCATCGTGGAGGAAATACGCCATCAACGTTCAACTACGTTTGTTAGATACTGGCGCTCCTGTAAGTATCCTTGGGCGTGGGTGTCAAGAGTTCGTAGAAAGAATAGGTACATCGGTTGAACGGTACGTTTCCTCTGTTAAAACTGCAGGTGGGTTTACTCACAATGTGTTAGGTAAACTTACATTACCTGTAAAATATAAAGATTTAGAAAAAAAACATTACATTTTTTTATGCCCGCATCTGGAGCAAAATATATACCTTGGTGTAGATTTCTGGCGCGCATTTCAGTTGGCCCCAGAAGTGATCTCAGTCGACGAAATCAACTTGAGCAAATTAGAACACGATATGATATCCGAAGAGGACAGAAACGAACGGCGTGTCCTGCACTCGCTTTCGATGGAGCAGAAACAACGACTGGAGCAGGTGGTTAACAGCTTTAAAACTTACGAAAAGCACGGATTAGGACGAACCCAGCTAGAGAAGCATCATATAAAGTTGGCCGATGATGCCGTGCCAATCAAGGATCGACACTACCTGCTGTCACCGACTATGCAGGCGATTGTGTACGAAGAAGTGGATAAAATGCTGGAATTAGGAGTGATAGAGGAAAGTAAAAGTCCGTGGAGTAATCGTACAACAATTGACCGAAAACCTGGTAAAAGTCGCGTCTGCCTCGATGTGCGCAAACTAAACGCAGTAACTGTTAATGATGCTTATCCTCTGCAGAATATCGAAGGGATTCTCAGCCGAATCGATGACACCCATTTCATAAGCAGCGTTGATTTGAAATTCGCTTTCTGGCAGATCAAACTGGAGGATACATGTAAACCATATACTACATTCACGGTGCCTGGGCGGCCACTGTATCAATTCGTAACAATGCCGTTTGGATTATGTAACGCAGCGCAAAGACTATGCAGGTTAATGGACCGCGTGGTTCCCCAGAAACTCAAATCAAACGTTTTCATATATCTTGATGATTTATTAGTTATTGCGCCAGATTTCGATTCGCACCTCCAGATCCTGGGCGACTGGGACTTATATCTATCGGAAATAGAGTGTGCTCTTAGAGGGGCGGTTCATTCGGCGACCGGGGTTTCTCCATATTTCGCGTTGTTCGGGATGAACATGTACACTAATGGCGCGGATTACGCACTGGCACGTAAATTGAGCAGCCTCAATGACAATGAAATATTTTTATTGAATAATAGCGACAAAATTAGAATTATGCGCGTGGTTAGCTTCAAACCCGGGCAAGAAGTACACAAACGAAATTTTGTGCTAAGTGATTTCAAGAAAAATCTCAACTCAAATTTCTGTAAAAAATTTACTAAGTGTCGCATAACAAAAGCTCTCGGCAAAAATATGTACTTTTTGGAGTCGCTTGTTGGAAAGAGTCTAGGAGCGTGGCATGCAAAGGACATAAAACAATAGACCACTCCTTTAGGATGAACATCCCGGCGATGAGGGTCAAGTCGTTCGAGGAAGCATTAGTCATCGTGATCAACATACCATGGACCCATGATACAAATATTATTAGAGGTAGTTTCACTTTGAATTTTTTGACAGAAATATTGTTCGACGGCAGACGCCCAATATTGCCACTACTTTGAAATAGGCATTGGCTATTTTAATATTAATTTTATAGTATTTCAAACACAAAACGTGTGAAGTTTCTATATGTTCTTATGTGTCATTTATTGGATGTAGTAGTTTATTGGATGCAGTGGAATTTTATTGATGAATGTTAGTGTACAATATATGGTATATTCTTTACCATAAACCTAACTAACGATAGTTCGTCAGAGTTACTTGTATTTAATACTGTACTATAAGTTCTAATAGAATTGAAAAAAAACCAGGAAACTTGTGTTAAAATTAAGGCATATAAGATTTTTTTAAGCCTTAAAGTTGCATTAACATGAGGAAAGTTTTTTTGACAGGCGATAATTGCTTGGCAAAGTTTACTTGCAGTCGCCCGTAAAATTAATGTCCGTATGGTATACATATTTGAAGACTTTTGAGAAATCGCAATTGAAGTTTGTAAATCAATTTCTCAAAAAGATTTTGGGCAAAGTCTCAGAGAATATTACTAGTTCGAGAAAATCTTAAAATATTTTATTTTTATTGTTTGTTCTTAATTACTTTTGAATTTATGAATGGTTTTCTTTAGTAAAATTTTTTTTTGGCAACAGATTTGGAGTAATGTGCAAGACAAATGTGATACTCAATCGAAAAATAAAAAATATATCAAAAAACGAATAACCCCATTTGAAATGGCTTGAAAGATAGAAAATAACTGAATTTTTAACTTTATTTGTAATATTTCCACATACAACATTTAATTTTCCGTGTCACAATACGAACAAAATTTAAAGATTTTATGACAAAAGTTTACAGATTTTTAAATTTTGTCCAATGTTATTTAAGCATTTGATAATATTTTTCCGAGAGCTCAAAGGACGGAATTTATATGAAAAAAAATTAACGAAATCGCTTCGACCTTGCGCATGCGACAACATTTTGCTCAATATCGCGGAAACAAAAAGAGAAATCCAAAAACACACAACTCCATTTAAAAGATCTTAGTTAGTTTAGTATAACTTCAGTCTTTACTAAATTTGGCCCAATTTTCGCATACGACATGTATTTATTGTCAAAAAATAGAGGATTTTTTTAATAAGAAATTGGTAGCACGGAAATCCGGAACATTGTTTCTGTCAAATGGTTAATATGGCGTCTGAAATGAGAGAGTGAAACTACCTTTAAAAATGTTTGTATCATGCCATGGACCTGTAAATACAAACAAAGTAAAATTTTCGCAAGAAAGTTTGATTCGAAGAACTTCCCGCAAACTAGGTGTAGCGAGCGAATGTACTTACCACATGCCCGGCTTAGCTCTCGAGGCAGGAGACCCTGTCAGGGTGTGGGTGTTCCCCGCGTTGGGCACATGACCAAAAACCCCAGCCATTACCGCCATTGCTCACAAACGCTGAAAATAAATAATAATAAAATTAAGAAACAACAGAATTTTGCATACTTACCAAATGTCAGATGTGGTTATGGTTTATGTTGAAAAGAAATGTTACAAACTCAGCAAAATTACCTAAAAGGGAAATTTCCGAGCTTTTATGGGAAAGGGTTGCCGGACTGCGAATAGCGATTTGGAGAGTTGGGTAGATCGATATAAGTGAGACGGGTATAGGGTGTACGAGAATGATGGGAATGCGGAAAAGAACGGTGGTAAGAATGGTAGTGGCAAACAAATCAGCCTATATAAGGGAGTAAACCGTGACCGTAAGAGAATATATTCTACCGGTTTGCCTCCCAAGCACCTCACGTTTCGCGCAAATCTTCTGCGAATAAAAAGCCGGCAGTGAGAGATTTTTTTTTTATGTTTTGACTATAATAATATATAGTTATTTACACTAAGTGGTGCGCGAAATAACGAAAAAAAAGGAAACATTTTCGTGCAGAGTTTATACCAAAATAAAATAAATTGGATAAAGCGGAAGGATCACTATCCAGAGGACACGTGCTTATAACAGGCAGATGCTCTAGCGCTCCTTTCCATAGGCGATTCGAAACCATTTGTATAGGACCCAGCCCCGGCGAGATGTAAGTACAAAAAAAAATAAAAAATAAAAAAACAGTATAGGTCAAAGACACCTGTATAGTCTCTATTTGTGTCTTCGTAGTGTGCTAGAAAAATTCAATATCCTAACCTCGGAAGGCCGAGTTCGCGGCACAACTCGCTGGTGAGTGCCAGGCTTAAGTATTTGTTTTTGAGAATATTATGGCAAAGCTCGTGTGCAGGAAATTTGCAGCTAAAAGCCCAGGGACTTCTAATATGCCCGACTAAAAGCTGCCATCAAAGATCGCAACCATCCTATAAAGGAATATTCCCCACGGAGAAGTGTACTGCGCGACATACATGTAGCCTGCCTAATTTTTAATTCATAAATTTTACATTTTAATTGATATTTTTTTTTTGTATGCATTCATTGCACGTATTCATATGCATATATCTTGCTGGCATTTAAACATAGTATATCTTTTGTGTCTATGCATAAATATATATACTTTAGAGAGCTCTTTAAGTACATACATAGGTCGTAGGATGGTAAGGTTTGCTTAATTGCAAAAAACGTAAATTTCTTTTTATGAAATACATTTTTTTTGGTTGGTTCTTTTTTTGTTCCCTGCGGGAGAACTTGATAGCTTTTAAGAAAACTGAAATTTTTCCAAAACTTCTTAATTAAAATATACTGTGTCTTTGTGTAAGTAAACCTTTTCTTTTGTAATTAGATGTAAATTAAATATCTTAATGTCAAATAAATGTGTAGTTAAAACTTGTATATAAACAAAATATGATGGGCTAATTGAGTTAAGAAAAAAAGGAGGAGGGGGGGATGACAAAGGGTTAAGTTGGGACAGGTGATTGGAGCGAAGTTAAAGGGAGATAGCAGTGACATTAGCGGTCCATGAATGGGTGGGCTTCCTGTTGGCGGGAAAACATGAACGATTCGTAACGTCCGGTCGGCTTCATTGTGGCAAGGGTTGAGAACCACGGCCACTTACATAGGTATTACTAAGCTAGGCAGGGCCACCACAATGATAGCTACAGGCATACCGGCAACGTGTTAGTGACAAAGTACAGGCTGTGCAAGCCCAAGCATGTTTTCATTCCCTTTACAAAGCTGATACGAACCCTGAGCACAAAATCGTAAAGTTGTTGCCAATTTTAGTATATTGGGAATAAATTTCGCTTGGGTGCATCGCTGCAGCAGCTCTTCTGTAGTGGACACCAAGTCTACAAACGCCTCCTTCGACAAACGGAAGTTTTTTATAAATCTGCAAACAAAACTTAAATGTCGTACATGCCGAAACCTCTAAGAAATAGCATTAAACTTACGTAGTAGAATCCATTTCCAAAGGGTTGGAAGCGTCCCTTAGCTTCTTCCTATTTCTGGCGAATTCCAGCAAACTTTCATCCTCCTCTGAATAATCGTCAAACCACAACTCAGTCGTAGTCATATTTTATTTAAACTTTTATTTATATTTTCTTTATTTATAAAGTATTTGCTTTTTTTCCTTTTCACTTTGTAAGCAAATTGCTTTTAGTTTTTACACCATCTGACAGATGTATACTATCGTGAACCATCAAAATGATTGAAATTCACAATAGCGCCAATCTTCATCGAATGAGTGTCCTAATACCAAATGGAAATTCGTTCGATCAGAATTTTCGATCGCTATCGAAGATCGAATGCAGCTCATAATAGGGGCCTTTGTTTGCATAATGTATGTACATATGTATGCATGTACATATGTATGCATGTACATATGTATGTATATAGAAGAAACCAGTTGCGTGAACAGGATAAGAAAATGCAATAAGGTAAATTTTAATATGTACATATTTTTAGCATGTTGCCCGTTATGACCCGATGTATGTATGCATGTGTGTATATACCGGGTATAGAACTTCGAATTGAAATAAAACACAAGAAAATCGTTTTAAGGTCCATCAATTTGGCTTTATTGGAAGGATAATTTTATGCCATTAATGTTTAAATATGATTTCGGGCATGTGGCCGCCGCGGCTGGCTCGAATAAAGCCAATTCTACAGGTCCAATTTTCAACCACTTTTTCGAGCATATGGGGCCGTATGTCGGCAATAACGCCACGAATGTTGGCTTCCAATTCCCCTAACGTTTCTGGTTTGTTGGTGTAGACGAGCGACTTCACATATCCCCAAAGAAAATAATCCAATGGTGTCAAATCACACGATCTTGGTGGCCAATTGACAGGTCCATTCCGCGAAATTATGCGCTCAGCGAATGTTTCCTTCAATAAATCGATTGTGACGTGCGCTGTGTGGCATGCAGCGCCGTCTTGTTGGAACCACAACTCATCCACATTCATGCCATCCAATTCGGGAACAAAATAGTCGGTTATCATGGCTCTATACCGGTCTCCATTAACGGTAACTGCCTCTCCAGCATTATTGCGGAAGAAGTATGGCCCAATGACTCCACCAGCCCATAGAGCACACCAAACAGTCAGTTTTTGTGGATGTAATGGCGTTTCAAGGGTCTCATGTGGATTCTCTTCACTCCAAATGCGGCAATTTTGCTTGTTGACGTAGCCATTCAACCAAAAATGAGCCTCATCACTGAACAAAATTTTGCGATAAAAATCAGCATCGAGATCAATCTCATTTTCGGCCCATACACCAAAATCACGATCTTTGCGCAAAATCTTCCATAAAGTTGATGGACAAAGCTCCAATTGCTGTGCACGGTGGCGAATCGATTCATTCGGGTCCTCTTCAACACTTTGCTCTACAGCGGCAATTGTTTCTTCGGTGCGCACTGTTCGACGTCTCTGCGGATGCGTATTATCACATAGAGTAAACGTAGTGCGAAAACGATCCATGGTTAACCGAATTAATTTGCTCTGATGGACGATTATGTCGACCATAAAATGGACGGAGCTCACGGTAAACTTCGCGAACTGAACCATTATTTTCGAAATAAATTTTCACGATTTGCAAGCGTTGTTCTTTTGTCAACCTGTTCATGATGAAATGGCAAACCAAACTGAACATAAATGACATTAGAGTTGCCAGATTTGACCACAAAATGCCAGTTTTATCTCTATTCGAAAAACAAACCTGTAAAAAAAAACACCCTTTATGTACATACATAGATCACGATGTAGCAAAAAAGAGAATTCTACAATTCTTGTACATATCATATGCATGTATGTACATACATATGTATAAATTTAGTCATATGAAGCGCCACTTCGTCAATCGAATTAGATAGCTTTTGTTTAATCGACACATGCATAAAACCCTTAACTGTCCTATTGCATGCATTTATTATCATAAGAATTTGATTATTTTTTTATTGATCACAATTCATAATTCAAATTCACACAAACAATGATTTTTGATGGGTATATTTAATGTGTTTTACTAATACAGTGCTCCACATGAAATGCGTTTTTTAAGAATTATTGACATTTTTACTTTTGTTTATTTAATATTCATTAATATCACTGTCCAACAAATGAAGACTTTTTGAATGGAACATAATTCTGAAAGCGTATGTTGAGTAGATCATTTTTGTAGAACAAACTTATGGTCCAGCACGTCTGAGTTTTTTTTACAGTGGGTCAAAGTTTTCATTTTTTGGTCGAAGGGAGCATTATACTATTGAAAAAAATGTTGTAAGTTAATGTCTGAGAGAATTCTTATGGTCAGAGTTGTATTGTGGAATTGTATGAGGATTATTTTTGTGGAAGATCTTAACCCTCTAACTGGTCTCTTTATGGGTCAATTTGACCCTTTTTTCGAGAAAATCAAAAAATATCCTTTAAAAAAGGACATTTAAGGATTAAAATATTCTACGAAAATGTTTGGCGGAAAATTTCAGTGGGGGTCACCAAAGACACCGTTGTTGTAAATAAAGCTCTTTACGATTAATTGGCAAAATTACACGCCACCTTCTATAAAAAAATTATAATTTTGTTTTAATAGTGGTTTATTATAGTATGTACATATTTATTTTTTTGCTTCAGCAGTATTATGACAATGGATTAAAGATTAAACTTAATATGCTTTCCTGTATTTAGCTTGACGTGAATGTTCCGATGTGTCAAGGTTTCTGTACAAGCCCCATACGTATTCAGCAAGCATTACACTTTGGGATTTCCCTTTGAATCTTTCTTCCAATACCTTTATATCCTGATGAAACCTTTCACCGTGTTCATCTGAAACCGCCCCAAGGTTTTCTTTAAAAAAATTGAGATGAGAGTGCAGAAAATGCAGCTTTAGTGACATCTTAACGCCAATATTGTTAAAACCGATTGGCATGCTTTCAATATTTTCTGCATAGTTTTGTGCTTTTGAGTTTCCAAGGAATTCTGATATAACCAGCTGCATAAAGTTAAATGCTGTCTTTTGCATATCCGACAGATGACCATAAAATTCTTCATCTTGTAATAATTTTCTTATATCGGGTCCAACGAGCATTCATAGAAAAGGTAATTTACATTAAATGAAATAAATTATTTCTTAAAACCGTATTTTACCTTCTTTTAATTTTGCTGCAGATAATCTGGGGAAAATTGTTTGAATGCGTTCATACATATGTAATGCTTTCATTTCCTTGTGTATTTAAGCTTTTAATAAAATTGTTCACCACGCCCAACTTAATATGCTGCGGTGGAAGTATGACCTTATCTATTGGGATAAGGGATTCATGGATTACATTTAAGTCATCAATAATATTTTCTTTACGTTCTTCGAAATATTTAATAAGATAATGGCTGCTGGTAGCACGTGAATCCCATTTACAAAGAAAGCACATATATTTTGTATATGCTGTTTGCATTCCAGTCAATATTGCAATCATTTTGAATACTTTTCATTTATATTTATAGTATTCAATTTTATTTAAGATATTTGAAATATTTGCTTATGTTTCCTCCTTTTTTGTGGAATACGCAACCGGTATTGATGGATGCTGATTTCCATTGTGCAGTAAAACTGCTTTTAAGCTGTGTTTTGAACTATCTATAAATAGTCGCCAAGCGGAAGAGTCCAGTGGAAGGTTTAGATATTTTAGAACCTTTTCAATACTGCAACAGTATACAAGTTCTTCTGATTTTTTAAAATAACTTTCCAGATCGGCGTGTCTTTTTCTTGGCGATGTAACTTTTACATCAACTTTTATCAAATTCCTGTTTTTCAATCTGGAACATAATATTTCAGCTTTCCCTTTTGTTAGTCCTAAATCTCTTACAAGATCTTCAAAATAAGCTTGGTCTATCAAAATAGGACATATGTTTAAACCATCAGGAGGCAAGTAACTTATATCTGATATCTTTTCAACCGCCGCTGTTATTTCTGTATTGGCGTATGTCATATTGGCCGAAAATGTATGTGTAGGCGGTTGAGGCACCGGAACACCTTCACAGCGCACTTCTGGTAAAATGACATTATTTGTTGCTTCGTATGTCATTATCGCGTAGTGCCTTTGGCTTGTACCAAATTTGTAATTTACGCAGAAATAGCATGTATCTGATTTGTGATCTTCAGGTTCAATCCATATAATAGGCGCAGAAAATGGCAGCGCCTTAGTACCGCCTTTGTTCCAGGTCAAAATACCACTTTCGCAAGTAGTCAATACAGTTTTTGGTATCCAAGCTTCACATAAAAATCGTATTCCAAAGAAAAGAAAATATGGTTCTTCAATTGTAGGGAATATCTTTCTTCTGCTTTGATGGTGCGTAAAATGTCCACAAATAAAACAAAACCAATCTGCAAACAGAATCCGCCATGCTTATTTAAGCTTTAATTGTTCTTTTTTTATATTAATTTTAGTAAAAATCACACCCGATATGTACAGCTTAGTAGCTCAATTATGCTTAATTTTATCACACCCGATTTGTAAGTCACAGCTGACTAGACGCGAGAACTCAGTGTTTGGCCCGGCCGAACTTGACGATGTTTTCACCTGCTTTGTATATGTTGGCGTGTAATTTTGCTAATTAATCGTAAAGAGCTTTATTTACAACAATGGTGTCTTTGGTGACCCCCACTGAAATTTTCCGCCAAACATTTTCGTAGAATATTTTAATCCTTAAATGTCCTTTTTTAAAGGATATTTTTTTGATTTTCTCGAAAAAAGGGTCAAATTGACCCATAAAGAGACCAGTTAGAGGGTTAAGATCTTCCACAAAAATAATCCTCATACAATTCCACAATACAACTCTTACCATAAGAATTCTCTCAGACATTAACTTACAACATTTTTTTCATATAGTATAATGCTCCCTTCGACCAAAAAATGAAAACTTTGACCCACTGTAAAAAAAAACTCAGACGTGCTGGACCATAAGTTTGTTCTACAAAAATGATCTACTCAACATACCCTTTCAGAATTATTGGGTCGCTATTCTGTTCCAAAAATGCTGTTGGACAGTGTATTTAGTAATAAAAATAAGGTATATTTTATATAAAAAAAACCATTCAAATATGAGTTTTGAACAAACAACAAAGTGAAAATCTTGAAGGTTTAAAGATTGATGTAGATTTATAATTTTTTTTTTGACAAATGGGCATTTGTTTACTGTGACCGTTAAATTGTTTGCTTACCACCTCTAAATTATTTTAAACTCTACGTTAATAAAAATATAATATTTAATAAAAATACACTTTTTCGATTTTAAATACAAATTTTTAGAAACGTATATATGATACTAAATAAAGATTTAAAAAAAAAACCAGAAATAAATGTGTTTTTTTTTTAAATTGCTATTGCGTTTTCGCATATCACATTTGCGAGTTCATTTGAATTATTGTGAATTATTAAGAATTTTGATGAAGTTTTACTTATGAAACGAACGAATTGCGTCTTCGGCAATAGCAGAGCCACCAACTGCCGCACAACTTCGCCGCCTGCATTCATACGGATCATTTCAAATAATTAGTGGCTTCACGCGACCGAAAAAACTGGTACGAGTAAGTTGTGCATTCATGAATGAGTTAATTCTTGCAGATGTCTAGTATTTACACTGAAATCGTGGCAAATTGTGTAATAAAACTATGGTTTATTAAGTTTTATTATTATTTAATTATTGAATATTTAACGTATAATGCAAAGTTTAGTATCGCTACTCGTGCGTGTTTCATCAAGTAAATTTATTCCAATTATCGATGTTTCATTTCCGAGGGCAGTTAAACAATGATGGGAATGCGTTAGCTTACCAAGTAACAAAATATTTATGTTATGTTCGCTTACTTGCGTCACATATAACATTACTATGTAGGATAATAAGGCGGATCTACTATCAACACAAGCAAGCTAATATTCACTAATATTACACACTTTTTTGTTTAAACTAAAATACTGATTTAATAAATTAATTTCATTTAATCCCAGTCATTCCTTTGAAATGGGGGTATAATTCGACCTGTACGTGTTCGTTTTTGATTAGAGTCATTGACAATTGGTGTGAGCCTTTCAGAATGGGTTTCCGAATCAGTTTCCGAACCGGAACTACCACCAGTTCAATATTCATCCGACAAGTCACTATTGCCGACGTATGTTAGAACTGGTTCGTCTACCGTATAATTAGCTGGAGCTATTACACTTTTACTGTTGCTTCCACCACTCTGTGGCCGACCTTGGGCCCTGATGTGTCTGAGTGTCCCGATCAATATCTTCTTCCAGCAACAATTCGCCGGCATTAATGTCATTATTTTTAACCTTTAACAAGACGCCGATTACGCCTAAGGTAATTATCAAACTTATCCTTAATTATATATGATCGAACATTTACATTATCTTCGATGGTTCCGTAACACCACTCATTTATGTCTTTCTTAAAAATGACACTATCCCCCGGATTCAAAACTGGTAAGGATTTAGCATTTCAGTCGCAATAGTATTTTTCTCTTTCCCGTTTCACTTTTATCCTCTGCTTTTGCGACACCCTTTTCGGCTAATCAGTTACTTTGTGGGTATCGGGGAATTAAGAACTTCATTTGAATGTTGAACTCGTTGGCGAATATTATAAATTCACCGGATTTGAATGGAGAGTTATGTATCTGCCTTAATAACAGTTGGGTATCCCAGTTTCTTAAAATTACTTTTTAACTTGTCAATTATATTTCGAGACGTTTTGTTTTGCAATTGTTCGACAATTAGATCACGGTATCTACGCATAAATTGCAGATGTCCCGAATATACAAACAAATCTATGGCAATAACTTGAAACGGGTATTGCGGTGTGTCTTCTTGAACCAGTTTTCCTTTTTAATTATTTCGTTGGATATTTTGACATACTTGGCATGATTCCACCAGAGTTTTTATTTGTTCGTTCATATTTGCCCAATATTAGGGCACGAGCGAGAGTCTTTTCCATACCCAGGTGTGATGCGTGTAACCAGTTGCTAATTTTCCTTTGTAACTCTGTAGGAGCTACTAGTCGGTGATTATGAAACAAGAGCCCATTCTCAAAATGGAGTTCGTTCTTAAATGTATACCACTTTTTACTAAGTTCGTCTAAAAGATTGTAGTTCGGCCAGCCGTTCTCTACCCACTGACATATTCTGGAATATTTCTGATCCTGCTCCATGGTCAACCGATAGAAATCATAATTCTCTTTTGACATGCAAACTGATTGTATGACGGAATGTATTTTTCCCGACAAATCTGCGATCATTACTGAGTCTGATGATTGAGCACGGGACAAGCAGTCTGCAACCAGCATCTGTTTGTTTTCCTGGTATCAAAAAATTACCGTATAATTTTTGGATACTTAAGAAGTAACATAAATATTCGTTGCAACCTGGCACTAACATTATCAATGTCGCGTTTTACTAAGGTTTCCAGGGGCTTATGATCACTTTCAATAATGAATTCCTGCCCGTATAAAAAGAAGTGAAATCGTTGGCATGCAAAGATGATGGCTAACAGCTCTTTCTCAATCTAAGCCCACCTTTGCTCACTACTGCTCAGTGTACGTGACAGATACGCTCCTGGATGCCCGTTTTGAAATAACTCACATCCTAAGCTGTCCTTGGATGAATCTGTTTGCACTATGACCGTCTTTTCAGGATCATATACTGATAACACTGGGTCAGATGTAATTTATTGTAATAAGCTTTGCATCTCTTGCTCGTGTTTGGCTGTCCATTCATACTCAACATCGTTGTGAGTCAATTTTCGCTGCTCGGCCAAGCCTTGTGACAAAATCGGAATAAATTTGGCTAGATACTTAACCTACAAAACGTAATACATCTTGCTTATTTTTATGTCTCTTCATGTTTAAAATTGCTTTCGGATACTTGATATTTGGCCTAACGATACCCTCTGATAAAACATGACCCATGAAATTAAATTCCGATTTTGAATTTAATTAGCGTTAAATTTAATTCCGTTTGCCCGGGCTCGTTCCATCACAGCCAATAAAATTCCATCGTGCTCTGCTTCCATCCGCTACAATTGCGAGGTCATCAAAGTAGGCAATAAATAACACCTGTCATATCTCCAAATATATCTACAATTTTCTGTTGGTACGCGGTTAAATTTAAATCGATCAAACGAGGTCATAGAGGTTGCCAATTTTGAACTCTCACTATCTAACTCCATATGCCAAAACCCATGACTTAAATCAAGAATTGTGAAAGCACGTTTTTTTTGCTTAGCGTGAGTTGAAGTCGTCAATTGTTGGAATGAGAAGATGTTTCCGCAAGTGGGATAATGAACAACAGAAATTATCCCATAGTCCACCATAACATTAAGTTATTTTTTAAGTTTATTTATTAGGTGCAATGGTATTTGCTTTATGTAATGTAAAACGGGTTTCGCGTTATCTTTTAACTTGATTGAGAAGGTGCCCGGAAATTTCCCTATACCCTCGAAAACATCCCCATTTTGTTTAAAAAAAATCTTCCTTTTTGATGGGTAAAACTGTAACAGAATCCACATCAACTCTTGCAACCAACCCGAACTTCTCACAGGATTCTAGGCTTAGTATCGGTTCGCATTAGGCATGTCAATCCCGGGATCCTGCAATTTCGGGATCCCCGCCCTTTTTAGCTCCCGAATATCCCTGGATAAGTCTATTTAAATCCCGGAATTGTGGAAAACAAAGAATTTAATAGTAATTTATTCTTCAAATTTTGTATCGTTCTTAAAAATACCCCTTTCAATGGTTAAACAAAGCATTTAGAGAGTTCACAATCGGCAAATAACACAACGTGTTAACTCCCTTAAGGCTCTTGCCATTATAAATGAGCTGGAGAATTATGAAAGTGATGTTAATAGAACAAACAACGAGGTGCCTGAAGTGGATTAGGCTGAAAGTCTCACAGATAAATTGCATCAAGTTTTAGCGAGCAGCTCGCAATTGTCCAATAATCGGAAGGCATACAATTTATCAGATAGTTCTTGTAACGAGGCTGTTGCGGTCACCCTGTGTCGGTAGCCTCAACTGAGCACTGCTTAAGCGAACATTGATTTGTTTATTCTTTTCGAACTTTTCCCGAGAGTAGACAGCTGTCTATCGCTTGTCATAGTTGACAAGTAGGTATTTCCGTTGACAATTTTTTTTCTTGGTCCGACAGCATCCAGCGAAAAAGGCAGAATTTTCGATCGGCGTACATCGGGCGTAAGTTGCCCTATATTTTTATCGTGAGCCCTCGTGAGGGGCCCAGAGGTAAAAGCAGCGATATTATGGGACTGCTTTTTTCGAGTGAGTCGGATAAGATCCTCCAATACACCATCGCCGGTCAGCAGCAGCCAAATATGCGCATTAGCGGAGTCTGCAGCGCGACCAGCCTAGCGGTGATCGCATTGGTCAAAGCTCGTTTGGAACGCCCTAGTGTTGGTTGTGGCATTGAGCACGGCAGCTTCAGCGCGAGTCAAGACGACCAACTTCCACAAGTCACGTTGCAGCCGGTCACAGTACGGTTGGCAAAGTTCATCTCATAGCCACCGCCCTATATTTGCCGGGAAGGTGACTGCGCTACAAGCAGAAACAGGCAGCCATCTGAGTGAACCCAGGCGCAAACCCACCATCTCTCCGGGAGCGAAAAGACAGGGCCCATTGAAACCAAGCAGGTGAGATCGTCACATATGCGTTTGTTTTTGTTGCCGCTCCGAGTTGACGGAAGGTGGATCGAAGGGCGTTGCAACAGTTCGCGGGTGCAGCGGCGCCCCAGTTTAAGCAATTCAACTCTTTCCGACGTGGATGTTATTTAGTATGAACGCCCGCGAGCCGCATTAAAGTATTCTTTTTATATGATTCTATCGCAAAGAACGGAACTAAGTTACGTTGTTTTTATCTCTTTATTTTGCATTGTAGTTTCTTTTAGAACGTGACGGCAAGTTGTATGTATATATGTATAGTTTTCTTTGTGAATGGCTGAGAGCCAAAGTTAAACCTTTGTGATCTTTAAATCTCACGCGTTAGCGTAATTTAAGGACCTAGCGCTATTTGGCGCGTCGCATTCAAAGTTCGGGCAAGCACCATCGCAGACGTCTTGTAGGGTGTTAGGAGACATACGCCGCGACTTCGGCGAGGTACATAACTAACATACTTCTTTACTCTTTTTTTTGCTTGCCCAGTGTGGCTCATAAGCGTGAGATTTAACGAATTTTGAAGTCCGTTTGACATTGTAGCTGATTGATAAGGGGCCGGTTGGGCCCATTAGTACATAAGAAACTATTCAGAATAAATTGGAATTAATAAAAAATGTTAAAATGAATATTTAATCGTAGAGAGGAAGTGATTTTAATTTCTAGATGCGAGACGGACGGACGCGGACGGGAATGAACCGGTAGGAAATTGTCTGGGTAAAATAAGGTGGAAGCAGGGCTGATCTTTGGGGTGCCCATAGCCGCCAACGGTAGGGAGGGTACATGAGGGGCAACCAGACGACATCACTGGCGAGGGGAGGCGGATATCCCTAAAGGTAAAGCAGTGGGGTACGAATGTTTTTTTGTATGGTACGGACGGCATGCGCTGAAGCCACAAGAACCACCCCATAGCCCATAGCGAGCTAGTTCGAGTTTCAACGCAAGCGTACTCGTGAGGGTGCTCGTGATTTTGATTATTAGATCTTTGCTAGCGCTCGTTGCTTCAAATTTGCACAAGTCAATTATACGTTGTAACGATTCCGCTTACGACGCCGCTGCTCCCGCTTCTGTATTCGTTTGAACAGCACTTTGATTTCCAAAGATTCCTGATGCCGTTCCATCGTTTGGAAATAACGTCTTGAATATTTCCCGAGCCTGGCGTCCAGCCAACAATAGAAATGCAGCAACGATTTTGGTTTCTGGATCGCCCACTTTGCCAGTCGCCGTCATGCTGGTAACTCCTCTGCAATATTAGTGCAGTCTAATTCCTGCTTTGCTCGTTCAGCCGCCATTTTGTCAATCAAATCAAATTTATTCCAATTATCGATGTTCCATTTCCGGGCCAGTTGAGCAATGATTGGAATGCGTTAGCTTACCAAGTAACAAACTACATATGTTATGTTCGCTTACTTACACATATTACATTACTATGTAGGATAAAAAGGCGGCTCTACTATCAACACAAGTACGTTAATATTTACTAATATTACAAATTGTCACCAGCAATGCACGAATGGTCAAGTTTACATTGGTTATAGAAGCACATCCTGCAAACGCACCGTCAGCAGAGGCCGGATGCGCGGTCGCAAATTCCCTTAGCCAACGGGTCCAGAAAACTAGCGACTCGAATAGCGAAATATGTGAAAGTGAGGGTGCAGCGGGCGATGCTGGTAGGGTCGGTGGTCTTGAATGCAAAAAGCAGGGTTGGCGATGTATAAAAAAATTTAGGAGCTAAAACGGATGATGGACGGGCAGAGACACGTCAATCAACAAATGAAAAACGTCTTAGCAAGCGTAGGAAAACTCTGCGAAGCGATAAGGAGCAGCGGCACTCCATCAAGTAATACGTCGGTAGCAAAAGCAACTCAAACGGAGCTCAAAGTGGAACCTCCCAAACAGGGAAAAACGTTAAGAACTTCAAATGATGACGGTGTGGCTACGGAAAGGCCGAGTCAACCATCCGAAAAGCGGGTACGTGTCCTTTCTCCCCGGAGCGAGTATGACCAACAAACAAAAAATGATACGTAGTAAGGAACAGCCCAAGGTAGACTCGAATATAGAAAAAGCAAGAGTTACAAAAAAACCGGCAGAAAACCTGTGCGTAAAGGGCCATGATCAGGAGTGTACTCAGGTCGTGAAGCAAAAACGCCAAAAGAGCAAGTCCGCCCGTCCGGATGCTATTGTGGTTTAAAGCGCGGGAGAATGCCCATACTGATATACTTAGGATTGTAAAGACGGAAGAGAGCCTAGTAAGCTTCAGTGACGCCGTCCGAAAAATAAGGAAAACGGCGAGCGGCGACCTGGTTTTCCAGTTTAGAAAGGCATCTGACACAAACACCAGCAAATTGCAAGCGGCTGTCGGAAAATTGCTGACAGGTAAAGCCGAGGTAAAGGTCCTAACTGAGCAAGTACGCGTGGCAATTCACGATATAGACGAGGTTACATACCGCCAGCGAAGAGATATGCTCAGCTCTGAACTCACTTAGCTGCGGCCTCGATGTTAAGACCAACAACGTTCGCTCTCTGCGAAGGGCATATGCATGCACGCAAATCGCTACGCTCCTTCTCCCAACTGATACGGACAAGACCTTGCTCGAAAAGGGGAAGGTTCGAATTGGCTGGGTGGTATGCAGAATAAGAGAAATTCTACAAGCCATGCCGTGCTATAAATGCCTTGATGTTGGGCATATCGCGAAGAACTGCGCTAGCACCGAGGACCGCAGAGGCATCTGCTTTAGGTGGGGGCAAGCAGGGCATACATCTAAAGGATGCACCAATACGCCCAAATACCTGCTGTGCACCAAGAAAGGAACGGAAGGCTTTGACCACAGCACCGGGGGCGCCAAATGCCCAATTTATCAAAAAGTCATCCGAAAAATGAGAAAGCTATGAGATTACTTCAGCTTAATTTCAACCATTGCCAGTCTGCCCAAGACCTGCTTGCACAAACTGTGAGGGATCACAAGATAAATATTGCCATCATCAGTGAGCCCTACAAACAAAAGGACGGCGCCACATGGCTCCGATCGGCTGACGGCAAGGCTGCACTATGAATGTGCGGCAACGAACCAAAAAATATGCAATGTGTCTCCTCAGAAACAGGCTTCGTGTGCGCAATAGTAGAAAATATTTACATATACAGCTGCTACATTCCACCCAGCATGCCGATTGCTGCGTTTGAAAGCATTGTGTTCAGCATCAGTAGGGATGCCAGCGATAAAAGTGATGTCGTAATAGCTGGCGACTTGAATGCTTGGGCACAAGAATGGGGTTGCCCTAGAACGTCTCCGAAAGGAAAAGCCCTTTTAGAGACCTTGGCATGCCTAGACGAAGCTTTGCTTAACACGGGTACTCAGCACACCTTTAACCGAAATGGATTTGGGTCAATTACTCACCTACGTGAGCAGGAGCTTGTATAGACAAGCAGGTTGGGTAGTGAGTGACTGCTACACCCAAAGCGATCACGCCGCAATAATCTGCCATCTAAAATGTGATATTGCAAAATTCCAACGGGTTAATCGAGCAGGAAGCTTATTCGCCGAAGCGTTTCCCGTGTCACAATACCAGGGACCAGCAGAAACCATGGCAAAAAAACGTATGACAGACATCCGAGCTGCTTGCGATACGTCAATGAAACGATGGTCCTCTCGCAAAAATCGTAGTCCAATTTACTGGTGGAACGATCACATCGAAGCGCTGAGGAATAGCTGCTTGCAGGCTAGGAGATCTTTTCATCGCGCAGGAAGAAGAATAAACTTCAAAGAAAGTCAAATAATATATAAGGCAGCACTTAACTTGCTCAAAAAAGCAAACAAAGATACGCGTCCGTGTTTTCTAGAGTTATGCGACGATGCCGCGGAAAACCCATGGGGAACCGCATACAAGATTGTAATGAAGATGCTCAAAGCCACCAAAGCTGTAGTTCCAACTTGCACACTGTTCCTCAAAACAGTAGTAGATACTTTGTTCCCTAAACAGAGACGGCTTGTCTCGCCAGTGCATTATGTAAATCTACATTTATTTGAAAAAGTAACTGCAGAAGAAGTCATACAAGCAACAAAAAGAATGGACATAAAGAAGCGCCTGGACCAGACTGCGTGCCAAACGAAGTCCTAAAAGTGACTATCGATCACAAAATGTTGTCGTTCGTCTCAGTCTTCAACGCATGTTTTGCAGAAGGTTGTTTTCCATCGATTTGGAAACAACAAAAGCTCGTGCTACTTCCCAAGCCTGGAAAACCCACGGAGGACCCATCGAGTTACAGACCGATTTGCCTGCTACACTCTACGGGTAAACTCTTCGAGCGCATTATCTGCAACAGATTGTAGGTAGAGATTTAGGTACTGGGTGGTGTATCGAATGATCAATACGGCTTTAGAAAGGGAATATCTACCGTGAATGCTGTTGCCGAAGTAATACGGCTCGCGAGACAAGCAATCAGTGGGTCTCGATGGCTAGGGGGAGCCAAAGAGTACTGTTTGATTCACTTGACGTGAAGAATGCCTTCAACTCGGCCAACTGGGCAAAAATCTTAGACACATTGGAACACATAGGAGTATCATACTACCTGCGACGGATAATGAGGAGTTACTTCCACGTTCGCATACTCTGGTATGACACAGAGCAAGGAAGGAAGACGATGGATATTACCGGCGGCGTACCACAAGGGTCAGTCCTCGGCCCATTACTGTGGAATATCATGTACGACGACATTATTCGGCAGCGGCTACCACAGGGTGTGAAGTTGATCGGCTTCGCCGATGACATCGCTGTGGTGATATCTGCCAAACACCTATCAACAGATACCTAACACAGCCACCACAGCAGTGGAGAAAATAAAGACATGGCTCGACCAACAGGGACTAACGTTAGCAGAACAGAAGACAGAGTTAGTTCTTATCTCAAGCAGAAAAAAGCTGGAGGATATAACTTTCATAGATAACGGCTGTCCTGTGTCCACGAAGCCCGCGATAAAGTTTTTACATAGGTATCATAATCGATAGAAGGTTGACGTTTAAAATGCACCTTGAGTATGGTAGAGACAAGGCAGCAACCATAACGACTTCCCTATCAAGAATTATGCTCAACGCGAGAGGGCCAAAGCAGCTGGCAGGAATAGTTAGAAGTCAAATATTGTACGCAGCCCCGATGTGGTTCGAGGCGGTATGCCACTCATCTTACTTCGCTGGCATAAAGTCAACTTATCGCCTGTGCGCACTCAGGGTATGCAGTGCATTCAAAACTGTGTCCGATGAAGCAGCTCTGGTAATTGCAGGTATGAACCCAAAAGACATACTAGTTAAAGAGTCTGCATATATATTCACAAGGACGAGGGTAGCAAATGAAGCCACACGCAAGGAAGCCAAAGACATAAGCCTAGCGGAGTGGCAAAATAAATAGGATCGCGCGCCAAACGGGCGATGGACACACCGATGTATACCGAATATAGAGCGCTGGATTTAAAGAAGCCACGGCGAAGTAGATTTTTACACGATCCAATTTCTAAGCGGTTATGGATGCCTTAAGTCGTATCTACATAGATTCAAACCCGAGGTCGACCCTTACTTTTTTTTCTGTGGGATCGGAGTAGTAGACAACGCGGAACATGTTTTGCTAATGTGCCCGCGCTTTATCCACGAGAGGAGCATACTACAATCAGCAGTTCTAGAAAACCTTTCCCCACAAGCGATCGTAAATTACATGCTGATGGGCATAGACGAATGGAATTTGCCCAACGGCTTTATTTCATCAACGATGAAGGTTTTAAGAAGTGAGGGAAGAAGAAGACGCAGAAGTTCCACCAGCATATAAGACGTGATAAGAGGTTTTGTGTGCCCTAATGCATCACAGCAGATTGGATCCAAGGCCGTTGCAACCGCCAAGTGGTGTATCCAAATCGTCCGTTCGGCCCAATGTACGAGCAGATTGGAATCTCGGCCTTTCTGACTGCTTAAGGCCTTCTGTAGAAACGCAAACTCGGGCGTGGATGCGGATTGGAACCTAGGGCGTTCCAACCGCCAAACTACGCAACGAGAAAAAATAAAAAATAATAACAAAAATAAATAATTTAACAATATACAATTTTTTTTTTCATTCATAAATGCAGCATAGGAGTTAATGCATCACATCCGACTGCTCAAGGCCTTTCTGCCGAAACACGCACACTCAGGCGTCGACGCGGATTGGAACCCAACCGTCAAGAGCTTGTAATGGTTCTGGGTATGTAGTCTTAAAGTGATCTTTATAAGTTTAGTTCTGGCTGCGGTATAGCAAAAAATACAAACACGCGAACGACGCCACTGATTCTGACTAACGACCTTCCGGCGGTTCGGGGCCCATTTATAGGTGCCAACTCTTAGCGGTTGGGTGAGTTCGAGGCCGCGGCCGAAGTCTCCACTACACATTTTATTAAAGAGATCCTCCGGAAACTAAATAAAAAGAAAAAAACTCATAGAAAAGAAAAAAATTTTTATACAGTGAAACAAAAGAAACCAAAAAAAATAAACCCGAATTGAAGCTGTTTTTAATTGAAGTCACTTGCGACGCTTTATGATGGTATGCAACGCGCGCTCTTTACCCACCCTCCATGCCACTCCAGTAATGTTAGTAGGGGGCCCTTTTTATATTGTTGTGGTTGCTGTCCTATCTCATTAAGCCACAAGGAAAACTAAAATTTTATTTTCTAAACATTATAATTAACTTCTTCTTTTATTTACAAAAACTGGTTTTCATTTAATCCATTATTTTATACTTTCATATAATACTTAAACTTTAGTAATTCAATTAAAAGTGGTTAAGGGCAGGCAAAAATGAAAATACTGGCAATTGAAGTTTAGCTTAATATGCATGAATAGATTTCATAATGCTTGTTAATATTATGCGTTTTTTTTGTTTGTTTTTACCAATAGACATATGAAAAAATAAATCTAAACCATTGTAATTACCCAGGAGTAAGCATAAGCCTATCTAAAAAAACTTCATTCGGCTGGCAAATCGAAAGCAATACCGGCAATTTTTTATTTTTTTTTGTGCGCACAATAAAACAAGATCCAAGGGTTTGCGCTTACTAAATTCCATTGCTAGGCAAGAAGTGCTTGATACCTGTGTTGGCTTTTGCCTAGCTGATCGCGTCAACAACAACCACAAGCACTTGTCAAATTAAATTATATGTTTTAGTACTTACACTTTCACTGCTGTCCGCTGAAAGGCCTTCCAACGACGAGTATGTAGTTAAGCTGATAACACGAAGCAAATGCAAAAGATGCTGTCGACCTGTAGGATGTTGTTGTCGCTTCCCGCATATTATTTTTTTTTTTTTGTTTTCTGGTAGACTTATGTTCGCTCGTTGGTGTTCAGGCACCGTGGGTCGAACAAAGACAAAAATTACTAAATTAACTTTTTTTTTTTTAACTTACTAATGTAATTATAAGTTTACAAAGTAACCTGCTACTTATTTATTATATGGAAAGGTTATCGGTAAATGCAGTTTTATAGTTATTACACATTGTACAGTCACTACATGGTCGATCTGACTTTTATTCTGACTCCATAATTATTAATCTCCTATCTCCTAATGTTCTTCGTGATGCGACTAATGGGCAGGAATAAATCATGCGAATTTTTCGTAATTTCGTAGAAACCAGTTTTTGGCATGGGCAAGTGCCGAAATGACCCAATCGAAATCTGCTCGAAACAAAAATATAAAAAAACCACATGGATGGCTATGTATATAACTATATAGATAGATATTATGTAAAAACACGGGACAGCATGCAGGAGGCAAATACGGTATTGTAAGCGGTGTTTTCCGTTGGCGGCAGCCAGGGAAGCGTCTGAGGATGCTGTTTGTGCTCCGTGGTCTTTATACCCAGCAGCGTTTAGGCATAACCAACCTCGTCGTTGGTGGCTGCTGGTCACGTGGGCGTGATGTAAAGTTTCTAAGTTTCTGTGCGTGGGGCATTCCGCGTAAAGAAATCAGCGCAGCAGGATCTCAGGTGTCTGGCCGAGGATATTAACGTATATCGACGACGTTAAAAATTAGGCGCGTGGCAAGCTTTTTGTTATTTAATTGGTTTTTTGTTAAACTTTTCGCGTTAACTTTTTTGTGTTGTGGATTGCGCTTTCAATAATAACTTTACGGAACACAAAAAAATTGTTTCCGAACTAAATTGGCTTTTACGGCCGCGCGATGACTTCCCGTTTCTTAGAAGTAAGTTGATTGCTCTTATCACTCATCAACATCAACTTACTCGGCCGACGACTTAAACGGAAAAGGATCCTAGCACTTGTAGGCAAATCTTCCAAGGCTTCTTGCTATCATTTTGACAGCTTCTTACAAATGAATACAGTACAGGACTGTCAAAGACTGCAACAGAATCAATCAAAGCCGGACTAAGTGACAGTGCGTGGAAGCGGTTGGTGTCTTAGCTTAGTAAGCGAGAAATACCGCAGGATAGAATTTCTTTTTTTCTTTTTCCAGATGCATAAAAATTGCATTAATTAAAGGAACGACAACTTTATAGCAAAATTATTTATAGCAGAATAAAATTGGAACTTGGACCATTACAAAACCAGATAATTTAACTGCCTTTGGCTGTAGATTAGATGGGATTAGGGTTTAATATCCTTGGCATGATAAATTCCAATCTCCTTCCCCTGCGGGTCTTCGATCAAGTAGTATGCATTTCCAACTTTTTTCTTTATTCTACATTTTAAAAACGGTGCTCCAAGATTTGCATTAAAATTTTTACTAAATTTACTTAGGGCAAAATTTCGTCTAAAAGCTTCCAGGCCTTCCTTAAAAGATACTGGTTTGGCTCTCAAGTTATACTGAACTACGTTGCGTTCGTAAGCCTTACGCACATTGACTTGTATGTATTTTCGCAATATTGTTAATTTGTCGCCATGTTCAGTAACCACACGCGATTCTTCCACCAATGATAGCTGTTTAAGCAAACGGTAATCAGAGCCATGGGTTATCATGTTGCAGCCAAATAAGGCTTTAAATGGTGAACAACCTATTGACTGATGCACTGAAGATCGAAGTGCGCAAGAAATAATCGTCAAGTATTTGTCCCATTCTGACTGGTCTTGCTTAATATAAAAACGGATAGCTGCTAACAGTGACCTGTGCACGCACTCCGCGGCATTGCTTTGAGGCGAATATAAAGCAGTGAACATTTGCTTAATGCCGAATTCTGTCAAGAACGCTTTAAAGTCGTTCGACTTAAACTGCAAGCCGTTATCGCTTACTATAGTTTCAGGCACTCCATAACAATGAAAAATTTGATGTAGCAGAAAATCTTGTATTGTAGCGGAGGTGAATTTGCGTAAAGGACAAAGCCAATGAAACTTGCTAAAATGATCAAGCACTATCAATAAGCCAATATTACCGCGTTTGCTTCTTGGGTACGGTCCTAGTTTATCTATGTACAACTTTTGAAAAGGTCTCCCTGACACACTTTGCAACCCCATGAGCGGCGTGAGTTTAACGTTTGGAACTTTTGATTCTTTGCAGGTGTCACATTGTCGAATATAGTCACGAACATCTTTAGCTAAACCTGGCCAAAACAAATTACGCTTTATTCGCTCAATAGTTTTTTGCATGCCTGCATGGTCTGAAATGACACTGTCATGTGCACGTGTAATAAGGTCTTTTCCTTATCTTTCCGGAACCCACAGCTTCCACGCGAGGAAATCTTCATCTACACTACCGGTCAAATGTTGGGTGCGAATATACACAAATTTATCAATTACTTTTAAATCGGGCAAACTATCATTACTGTTTTTAATTCTCTGTATCAACGTCACATAATCTGGATCGAAAAAACAAGTAGATTCTAAATCAATCTCTGGACCTACTGCTTCTAAACTGGCTATCTCGGTATCGTGAATACGCGATAAGGCATCTGGTACAATGTGGTCTTTGCCTTTGCGGTGGGAAATTGTAAACTTATATGTTTGTAGACGAAAAATACATTGGCTAATCTACCGCTAACGTTCTTCTGTCGCAACAACCATAAGATGGTCAGTAATAACTTCAAGTTCTTGAAGTTCGAGATAACATCTGAACTTTTCAATGGCTAAAATTACAGCTTAACATTCCCTTTCCGTCACACTATAGTTTCTTTCGGCTTTAGACAGTTTTTTGGACATGAATGCTATAGGTCTTTCGTAATTCTCTTCAGACAATTGCACAAGAACCGCGCCAATACAACTTCCTATTAAAATCAGCATTTTGCAATACAGGTGCAAAAGTTAACAAAAACTTAAGTTTTTCTTGTGCAGCTTGTGCTTCTTTAGTCCAAACAAACTCTTTCTTTGTTGACAAAACCTCTGTTATTGCGTATGTGATTTCTGCGAAATTTTTTATAAATCGCCTGTACCATCCACACACTCCCAAAAATCCACGGACTTGCTTAAGGTTTTTTGGCGAGGGCCAAGACAATATGCAAGAAATTTTTTCGGGATCAGTGGAAATTCCACCACTTCCAATCACGTAACCTAAATAGTTAATTTTTGTTACGCAGAACTGACTTTTCTTCAAGTTTAATATAAGATTGGCTTTTCGGAATTGTTCTGCCAGTCGCACCAATACAGATATGTGAGAGGAAAAACTTTCGGATACTATGCACATGTCGTCTAAATATCCAAACACGCAATTTTGCAGGTCGGGAGGAATTAATGCATCCATGAGTCGGCACATTGTTGCCGGTGCGTTGCATAGCCCAAACGGCATGACCACAAATTGGTATAAAGGTCGACCAGGTATCGTGAACGCGGTTAACGGTCGCGACTCTGGCAACAATTCGATCTGCCAATAGGCGTCTTTCAGATCTAATTGTGTAATGATGTTAGCTTTTGGTAGGCGCGAAAACTGCCGTCAAGGCTTTGTAGTGGATATGCATCCTTTTTCGTCACATCATTAACTTTTCGAGCATCCAAGCATAATCTAACCTTTCCGGGTTTTACCACTAATCGCATGGGCGAACTCCATGGTGAATTAGATGGCTCGATTACGCCTAGTTCAATCATTCTATCTACTTCATTATACATTAATCTTTCTACGGCCGGGCTAACCGGGTAGTACTTTTGTTTAACTGGTTTAGCACCTGCTACGTCAATGTGATGTTGAATCAAGCTAGTACGGCCTAAGCCTTGCTTTTCAAAATTCGGGAAAAGTAATTTTACCGATTCTAATTGCTGGTTTTGAGTGTTTGTCAATTGGCAATTAAGCGAACAATCATCCTTAGAATTTTTTAACGTTAGTGTATTGATTATCCCTGGCGAATTTTTTAACGTTAGTGTATTGATTATCCCTGGCGCCAATTCGAAAATTTTCCAGAAGTCGATACCAAGAATAAGCCTTTGTGTAATCGATGGTATAATGTATAATTTTATTTGTCTTTCTATATCTTTGTAGTGCATGTATACTTTAAGGAAACCCCGTTGCATTACCATCCGCTGTTTTTACATATGAATTAATGCGATGAAATTCTGAATAATTAGAAAAATCTTTTTGTGCAAACTCGGATCCAATACAACTTACATTTGCACCAGTATCCAACAAACCTATCTCGCAAAAATTCAAAAATTTACTTCCGCGTAACATCGAAGATCTGTGTTAGTATTAAAGATGGACGAAACTAACATCTTTCTATTTTTACGTCTTTCCACAAAAAATTTTCTCATTCGTAAAGTATTCCTCTTCGCTTTCTTAACGTCCTCTTCAAAAATTATTTTTCTAACGTTTAAGTAATTTTGCAGTCGTTCATGGTACGGTTTTTAAGAAAAATGAATAGCCTGGGAAGGGTCAAAAGTATTATCGTGTTTATTCATAATCGGATTAATGTTTTCCTCTTTTATTTCAGGGGCATTCGGTTGTTGTTGAATGCACCCCGTTGGGAGTTTCCCGCTTTGCGCTTCGTACATTTTTCGCACTGCGGTTTGAAAACGTTCGGTGTTCCGCATCCATAGCAAAATATGCGTCGATCTACAAGACAATCTTCCCACATATGTCCTTCACTATCGCAGTTCCAACACTTCAACGTTAGGAGCGTCTCGTGGATAGCAGCAATAGTGCCTTCTGTACTACCAGACTCGACAAGTGAGCTTTCTTCGCTTTCAAGCGAAAATACCTGTCTACGCCCACCTGTAGTAACGAGTGGTTTAGGTTGGCTAGATCTTCCACCCTGTTCATCTTTTAGTAGATTTTCGCGCATCTGGCACAATTTTCTTAAATGTGCCACTGATAGGACAGGTACGTACAACAATTCGTGCCTTATTTCCGGTTGGAGATTACGAACAAGAATTTCGATCAACTCTTCCTCGGGAATGCTTCTACCTAGCCTATCTACCAGTAAACTAACTGCATCGTAAAAGCTGTGGAAAGATTCTCCTGGTCTTTGCTTCCGTGAACGTATCTGCTCTCGAAAATCAAAATCCGAACGAAAGTCTTTATATTGATAACGGAACGCTGTGCAGAATTCCTGCCAATCAATTATTTATACCTGTTTGTGGTACCTCCAATACCAATCTAAGGCTTTGCCTTTTAATAATAAGTGCAAATTTTTGCATAATGCATCAAAATCATTGTTTAATGTTTCCCTAGTTAACACTCTAATTCTGTACACAAATTCTTCCACAGTTAAATCGTCAAAAGTACCGTCGAGCCTCACGTTCCATTTTTGTATAATATTAGAAATCTTTGTTGGGTTAATGGAGGTGGTTAATGAGCCTCCACTTGGCAAATTATTGTCCATGTTTTCATGGGGCGGACTATTTTGATTACGCGTATTACCCTCGGTCAAATTCGAAATTAAATTTAGCGACCGAAACATTCTTTGAACACTGTCTTCCACCATTTGTGAAATTCGGCCATAATCAATACCGCTTTGACGATGGGCATTATTTCTTCTGTCCCGATTCGCGCTCGGCCAGAACTATTTCCGCTAATATGATGGGGAGCATTACCCGAGCTTAAGCTGATGTCCACGATCGGAATATTTAAACTGTTATTTAAAGAAGGCGATCGCGGTTCCTGTTCTATAAGGGGTATCATATTTGGAGCCAAACTTCTTGCAACACTTCGCGTTACTGGTCGCCGCCTTGCACCTGTTGAGACCGACGCCGTGTTTAGTAAGTGACTTGGTGAATGATTACCTACCACTAACTTTAAGTCTTTAGTCTGTAAGAGGCTTGTGCATGAGGGACATTCTGAGTGAGTTTTCAACCAATTCTCTATGCATGGTTTGTGAAAGATATGATGGCACACAGTCATGCAACATGGTTGCGTATCCGTCATGGGGTTCGTACAGACTAAACAATCGTTTGCTTCGACATTTATACATGCAACTGTAGGGGGGCTGTGTAAAAGTGACATAGTTTTATTTTAATAACGCTGTCCAACAAATGAAGACTTTTTGAATGGAACAGAATAGCGACCCCATAATTCTGAAACGGTATGTTAAGTAGATAATTTTTGTAGAACAAACTTATGGTCCAGCACGTCTGAGTTTTTTTTACAGTGGGTCAAAGTTTTCATGTTTTGGTCGAAGGGAGCTGTTACCGAGGAGGAAATCCGTCTCCAAACGCCTTAGATTAAGTCTGATTTTAATTACGCGCAATAAGTAAAACAGATTAGTTTTTGTGTGATTATCCAAATATTTATTTGATCACGTCGCTTATAGCCGTACGTAATAAAATTCATTTAAGTTTTAATCCAGGCGTAAACTATTTAGATTATTTCAGTTAAGGTTAAGCCAATATCGAAACTACGAGACTTGTCGCTTAAATTTCTATTCGAACAATAAGTCAAAAAAAAAACATCACATGGTTTTATGACTCTAATGACCTTGTTCCTTTAACATATCTATCGCTTTCTAATAATTGTAATAGAGCATACAATAAAATATTCGGCTTAATAATTACAAGTTTGTTTATTATAACGAGTCATAAGCATTTCAGCGAGTCAGGTTACAGTGGCGGTTACACCCTCCCACAGTACGACGAGGTGTTAACCGAAGGCTTACTCCTTTACTGCAGCCACGTCTAATACTGCGAGCTTGATCGCTGGCCTCTCCAGCAACCCATGCGAAGTCAAAACCGTTGCGCTTCTAACATGTCCATCCGTGGCCAACTTAACCTCAACCACCTTACCCCTAAGCCAAACATTTCGAGGAAGTGTAGAGTCTACTACAATCACCAGATCGCCTTTACGAACAGGCTTAGCTTCTTTATGCCATTTTGTTCTACAAGTTAAATTTGGCAAATATTCAGCGACCCACTTACGCCAAAATCTTTCTGCAAACTGTTGAGAACGAAGCCAGCTAGACTGCAGCACAACCGCGTCATCATCGTAGATAGCAAGCGGCTTCATACCGTTTGAGCTTCCTAAGAGCAAATGATTTGGTGTAAGCACATCGGAGTTTTCGTAATCGAGCGGTACGTAGGTCAGCGGACGCGAATTAACGATGTTTTCCACCTCAGCCATCATGCTGCGTAATAGCTCTTCGGTGGGATTACGCGTTGGTAATATAGAGTACAGTATCGTCTTAATTGAGCGAATTAAACGCTCCCAAGCCCCGCCCATATGGGGGGCTTTTGGAGTAATAAAGTTCCATTTAGTCAAAGAAGTCGTAAACTCTTTAATTATCGCATCTTTGTCGACATTATTATAGGCTACACGAAGTTCTCGCTCCGACCCAACAAAATTTGTCGCATTATCGCTAAATAATTCACGAGGCGTGCCGCGTCTGGCCATAAAATTACGAGTAGCCATAATGCACCACGCTGTATTTAGTGAGGTAACTATTTCAATATGGACAGCTCGAATAGTTAAGCACGTAAAAAGAGCACCGTATCTCTTCTCATTGTGACGATTGACTACTACAGATATAGGTCCAAAATAATCAACGCCAGTGAAGGTGAATGGTAGAACCGATACTGCGGTTCTAGCTTCTGGCAGCTTAGCCATTAGCGGATATGTCGGAGACGCTTTCCGAACTTTACAAAGCTGGCAGTTGTTAGCCACCGATTTGAATGTGGCTCGTAAACGCGAAATAAAAAATGTTTGTCGTATCTCATTAATGGCTGTTTCATGATTCATATGGCGAAGATGTTCATGGTAGTATTTTATAATTAATTTGCAAATAGCTGATTTTCTCGGCATAATAATTGGTGCATGCTCAGTGCCCAGGCGACTGTCGATTCTCAGTAAATTATTCGTATCCAAGAACGGCGTTAGTTTGTACAAGTCATCAGATTTTGCTAGTTTCTTCCCATGACTTAAAATTGTTATACTCTCTGCATAATATTCTCGTTGTGCCTCACGATACAGAATATTTTCAGCTGCTCTTAACTCATCACTCGACAGCTCCATGGTTGAATGTGCCCTTAGGTTGTTCTTGCAGCGATGCATAAAACGTAACACATAAGCGGCACATCTCAAAAGTCGCGTCCATTTTGAGAATCGCGACACATCGAAAATCGGCTCGTTTTTTGAAATAACTAACACGTGTTGCTTAAGCTCGTCGGTCGTTGATTCTATGCCTTTACTTTCTTTTGGCCATTCACAATCTGGAAGATAAAGAAAGGAAGGGCCACAGAACCACCGGCTTTGTTGGGAAAAGTCAGGTTTCTTTGCCCATTTTGTCGCATCATCTGCAACATTGATTTTTGACGGTATATATTTCCACTCACTCAGCTTCGTCAGGTCCAAGATTTCACTAGCACGAAATGCGACGAATTGGTGATACTTTCTGTGATCTGATTTTAACCAGCTTAAGACCGTTTTGGAATCGGACCAAAAAAAGCGCCTATTTATTTTAATTGTGTGCTCTTCTATTACTAACTTAGCATATCGCGATCCAATCAGTGCTGCCATTAACTCTAAACGAGGAATTGATGTGATTTTTAACGGTGCTACACGAGTTTTGGATCCAATTAATGAGCATCTGATATCTTTTCCATCACATAGTCTGAAATAGCACACCGCAGCGTAGCCGTTCTCGCGTGCATCCACGAAAGTGTGCAGCTGAACATCAATATTGTCATACGTTAAAAATGTATTTAAATAGCACCGTGGAATCCGAATATTTCGCAAACCAGGAAGAATTTGTAGCCATTTGTGCCATTTTATTAGCTCGGCTGGCCTTATTTGCTCATCCCAGTCGACGTGGCTTCGCCAAATTTCTTGCAAAAGTATCTTAGCGAACATGATTATGTGCCCAATAAGGCCAAGCGGGTCATAAATTGACATTACTAAACGCAGCACGTCTCTTTTAGTTGGGATTCTATTTCCAGCAAATGTATCGCTTTCACTGAGACGAGTTGATATTTTAAAGGTGATCTCATCATCAGCTTGTACCCAGAACACGCCTAAAACCTTTTCTATTTTATCTTCAATATTTGTGACAAGATTCTTTTCCGCGAATTTGGCAGTGTCATCAAGAGCGCATAAAACCTTTGTATTATTGGAGCACCAATTTCTGATTCTAAAGCCACCCTGCTGATGAATATTTTTTATATTTAAAGCTAGCTGCATAGCTTCTTCTGCTGTGTCAACCGAAGACAAAAAGTCGTCAACGTAGTGATCTCTTATAATAGCGACCGCAGCTTCAGGATATTCATTTTCAAATTTAGATGCATTAAAATTTTTTATATATTGCGATATACTAGGCGCGCATGCAGCGCCAAAAATCATGACGTTCATCACATAAACGTCTGGCTCTTTTGCAGTATCATGTCCACGCCATAAGAATCTTTGAGTGTGCTTATCTTCTTCGCGTATATGAATTTGGTGAAACATCTCTTGGATGTCACCCGATAAAGCCACAGACTTTTGTCGAAATCGAAACAGAATGGCTGAAAGGGACGATAAGAGATCAGGCCCTTTCAGCAACACACAATTTAGTGATAACCCATTTGCTTTGGCAGCAGCATCCCAGACGATGCGCACTTTCCCCGGCTTATTTTTGTTAAAAACAGCGAATGTTGGTAAATACCAAATGCGCCCGGCAAATTTACTGTTATTTATATCATCATCTGACAACTTACTTATATAACCCTTGCTCAAATAGTCGTCAATTGTTTTCTGAAAAACGTTGAAAAGCTCTGGCTCACGTGCCAATTTCTTTTCCAAACAGACTAGTCTTCTCTTTGCCATTAAAAGGCTTTCTGGTAAATCAATGTCGTCATAGCGCCACAAGAGTCCTGTTTTGTAGTGTCCATCCGGACGTTGCTGTGTAAATTTATTTAGTAAATGCAACGATCTTTCTTCGTCCTTCCCCGTGACAGCTTTTAGTGACGCTTTTACACCTACACTTTCAAGAGAGAAGAATTGTTTAACCAGTTCATTTAAAACTGAATCGCTACTATCACATTCACAAATGTGAAAACTAAAAAACTCACGACGTTTTGATGAACAGCCAAGATTACCATATATTAGCCAACCCAATCGCGTACGTACAGCAACTGGTGCAGCTGGCGACGATTCTTTAATCTCCAACGGAATTCCCAAATTCCAGTGGTTAGCTCCTATAAGCACACGCGGCGTAGCGTTTTCATAATCGTCAATGGGCAAATTGTTTAGATGCGGATACTGCTTGCATAACTTCATATATTTAATCGTTTGTGATGGTAAAGAAAGTTGACGTACAGTGTGAACCTTAATTGAGAACTGTTTCTCGTTAATACCAGAAATAAGCAAATGAAATGTTTTGGAATCGCTTTCTCTGCGTTGCATTTGCCCCGTCCACTTAAGACATAGGGGATGCGGTGTGCCATCGATTTCTAATTCTTTTGCCATACTTTCATCCAATAGACTAACGGACGAGCCTTCGTCAATAAATGCGAACGTTTTTATACATTTATTTTTCCCAAATACTGAAATGGGAATTATTTTAAACAAAACCTTTTCGCTTTGATTATTGTGGTTATACAAATGCGTTTCCGTATTTACCATTTGCTTATCAGTTGTTTTGTTTTGCTCTTCTCTTTCTTTTGTAATTGGATCGAACGTAGGGTTGCCGTTGATTTTGTTATTGTGTAGTAGCTTATGATGTTTTAGTTGACATTCGCTTATTTTGCAATTTTCTTTACATTCGCATACTTTGTTCTTCGCTTGTATTTTTAAGCAGCGTTTACATAGGTTTAGGCGGCGAACTAGACTCCATTTGGTAGTCCGATCAGCATTTAAAAATTTAGGACACTGAGTAGCATGTTTACAAGAATTATTGCATATAGGACATTTGTCTTTGTGTTGCATATTGTGAGCATTGACATGAGCCTTTTGCGTTTTATATTTTGAAATAAAATTAATGTCAGAATTTTGCAGTGTTACACTTGCTGACATACCAATTTCAAATATCCAATTTGAAAAGTCAATCAAGTTAGCTCTTTTATTTTCTTTTAGCATATGTAATTTCTGGCTGCCCCATGTCAATTGCATGTTAGGTGGCAATTTTTCAACAAGGTCTTGTAGCAGATACGAATTAGTAATTTCATCATTTAAATTGCATGATTGAATCGTTGCTAATAATCCTTTAACAGTTACTGCGAAATTGCTGATGGACTCTAATCTATTGGAATTAATTTGTGGCGTTGCTTTAATGCGATTTTTAATACTAGCTAGTATGCGTTCAGGTTGTCCATACAGAAACTGCAAGGTAGAAAGCACGGTGGGCACGCAGGTGGGGTGCACCAGAATGTGTTGTACAGATTTAAGTGCTTCGCCTTTCAATGCGCGTTGGAGCCGTATTAGGTTCTCAGCGTCGGTCAAGCCACAGATTTGTGTAGACCAGTCGAACGTTGCACTGAAAAGTGGCCACTCTTCAGCATTTCCACTAAAAGTAGGTAGTTCCTTTGGAACGGAATGGCGTGCAAACATCTGTTCAGATTATAATGTGGAATTTAATAAGTGCGATGGCTGCGTATTATTAATACCAGTGATAGTACTGTGTGTTGGGACTAAATGTGGTAGCGTGTTGTTAAAAGGTGAGCCGGAAACTGTTGTTCGGGGTAAATTACTAGGCAAAGCCGTGCTCCGATTTTCGTGTAGTGGATTTAATCTATTGACAAAAGCTACGGAATTAGTAGCGGGATGAAATCCAACAGTTGTATTTAAATTAGACGGTACGTTTGATGTAACTATTGGTGCTTTATGTACGAAGTTAGAAAAGGTGCATGCCGTCGTACATGTGGTTTGAACATTCGGTGATATGCCGGTGGTGGTATTTGACTTTTCAATTAGTTGCGTTGCCGATATTATTGCGCTTGCAGTTACTGGCGGATTATTTAGCTGTTCTGCATCATTAAGCCAGTGGCGAATTGAAATGTTTGTTACCGATTGTTCGTCGTCCGATTCTTCTACGCTTCGTTGTAATATTTGCATTTTTTTATTTAAAAATTCTTTATCTCGCGCTATAGAAAGTTGTCTTTCCTCTTCAAGTAGTTGTAGTTCTAGGGCAGCACGCCGACTTTGTGAAGCTTTACTGCTCGTGCTTTTAACTGATTTAGGCGAAGTAAATTCTTGCGCGGTAGAACACATTGAGCAGAACCACGTGTGCGGTATTGGTTGCTCAACATTAGCGCAATTTTGATGATATGATTTTTGGCATTTTGCGCAAGATATCATATCTTCAGTCGAGGAATCAGAACACAGTGAGCACTGATTGCTATGCGTATTGTTAGAAGCCATTGGCGAAGGGGGGGTTGGTGATTGCTCACGTGGCACAAAAGGCATTTGTACTTACTTTACGGTTAAGTTGGCAGGTCGATTTCGTTTAAGCCGGCTGGCACTCCGAGTTAGCAGGCACCGGTGCAGGAAACCAGAGTGTAATTTCTTCAATCAGCCCTAATATGGTAATTAAATGAATTTTATCTTGTTACCGAGGAGGAAATCCGTCTCCAAACGCCTTAGATTAAGTCTGATTTTGATTACGCGCAATAAGTAAAACAGATTAGTTTTTGTGTGATTATCCAAATATTTATTTGATCACGTCGCTTATAGCCGTACGTAATAAAATTCATTTAAGTTTTAATCCAGGCGTAAACTATTTAGATTATTTCAGTTAAGGTTAAGCCAATATCGAAACTACGAGACTTGTCGCTTAAATTTCTATTCGAACAATAAGTCAAAAAAAAAACATCACATGGTTTTATGACTCTAATGACCTTGTTCCTTTAACATATCTATCGCTTTCTAATAATTGTAATAGAGCATACAATAAAATATTCGGCTTAATAATTACAAGTTTGTTTATTATAACGAGTCATAAGCATTTCAGCGAGTCAGGTTACTGTGGCGGTTACAGGAGCATTATACTATATGAAAAAAATGTGGTAAGTTAATGTCTGAGAGAATTCTTATGGTCAGAGTTGTATTGTGGAATTGTATGAGGATTATTTTTGTGGAAGATTTTAACCCTCTAACTGGTCTCTTTATGGGTCAATTTGACCCTTTTTTTCGAGAAAATCAAAAAATATCCTTTAAAAAAGGACATTTAAGGATTAAAATATTCTACGAAAATGTTTGGCGGAAAATTTCAGTGGGGGTCACCTAAGACACCATTGTTGTAAATAAAGCTCTTTACGATTAATTAGCAAAATTACACGCCAACTTATAATTTTGTTTTAATAGTGGTTTATTATAGTATGTACATATTTATTTTTTTGCTTCAGCTGTAGTATGACAATGGATTAAAGATTAAACTTAATATGCTTTCCTGTATTGAGCTTGACGTGAATGTTCCGATGTGTCAAGATTTCTGTACAAGCCCCATACGTATTCAGCAAGCATTACACTTCGGGATTTCCCTTTGAATCTTTCTTCCAATACCTTTATATCCTGATTAAACCTTTCTCCGTGTTCATCTGAAACCGTCCCAAGGTTTTCTTTAAAAAAATTGAGATGAGAGTGCAGAAAATACAGCTTTAGTGACATCTTAACGCCAATATTGTTAAAACCGATAAGCATGCTTTCAATATTTTCTGCATAGTTTTGTGCTTTTGAGTTTCCAAGGAATTCTGATAAAACCAGCTGCATAAAGTCAAATGCTGTCTTTTGTGTATCCGACAGATGACCATAAAATTCTTCATCTTGTAATAATTTTCTTATATCGGGTCCAACGAGCATTCATAGAAAAGGTAATTTACATTAAATGAAATAAATTATTTCTTAAAACCGTATTTTACCTTCTTTTAATTTTGCTGCTGATAATCTCTGGAAAATTGTTTGAATGCGTTTGAAAGCATTTCCTTGTGTATTTAAGCTTTTAATAAAATTGTTCACCACGCCCAACTTAATATGCTGCGGTGGAAGTATGACCTTATCTTTTGGGATAAGGGATTCATGGATTACATTTAAGTCATAAATAATATTTTCTTTACGTTCTTTGAAATATTAAATATGATAATGGCTGCTGGTAGCACGTGAATCCCATTTACAAAGAAAGCACATATATTTTGTGTATCCTGTTTGCATTCCAGTCAATATTGCAATCATTTTGAATACTTCCCATTTATATTTATAGTATTCAATTTTATTTAAGAGATTTGAAATATTTGCGTTTGTTTCCTCCTTTTTTGTGGAATACGCAACCGATATTGATGGATGCTGATTTCCATTGTGCAGTAAAACTGCTTTTAAGCTGTGTTTTGAACTATCTATAAATAGTCGCCAAGCGGAAGAGTTCAGTGGAAGGTTTAGATATTTTAGAACATCTTCAATACTGCAACAGTATACAAGTTCTTCTAGTTTTTTAAAATAACTTTCCAGATAGGCGTGTCTTTTTCTTGGAGATGTAACTTTTACATCAACTTTTATCAAATTCCTGTTTTTCAATCTGGAACATAACATTTCAGCTTTCTCTTTTGTTAGTCCTAAATCTCTTACAAGATCTTCAAAATAAGCTTGGTCTATCAAAATAGGACATATGTTTAAACCATCAGGAGGCAAGTAACTTATATCTGATATGTTTTCAACCGCCGCTGTTATTTCTGTATTGGCGTATGTCATATTGGCCGAAAATGTATGTGTAGGCGGTTGAGGCTCCGGAACACCTTCACAGCGCGCTTCTGGTAAAATGACATTATTTGTTGCTTCGTATGTCATTATCGCGTAGTGCCTTTGGCTTCTATATAATATAATTTTGGCGCGTACACTAAATAGCTCAGTGTTTGGCCGAGCTTCTCGTACCATTTGTAGTGTGCGTCTTTATATTATACCACAAATGGAGGGACCTACAGTTTTTTTGCCGACTCCGAACGGCAGATGTATTTAATGAGAAGCTTTTTCATGGCAGAAATACCCTCGGAGGTTTGCCATTGCCTGCCGAGAGGTGACCGCTATTAGAAACAACTTTTTCTATTATTAAGATTTTGCTTGCCCTGACTGAGATTCGAACCTCGAACTCACCGGCATATCAAGTTATAGCACGCACCGCTACCAACTCGACCACAGCGGCCACTTTGGCTTCTACCAAATTTGTAATTTACGCAGAAATAGCATGTATCTGATTTGTGATCTTCAGGTTCAATCCATATATTAGGCGCAGAAAATGGCAGCGCCTTAGTACCGCCTTTGTACCAGGTCAAAATACCACTTTCGCAAGTAGTCAATACAGTTTTTGGTATCCAAGCTTCACATAAAAATCGTATTCCAAAGAAAAGAAGAATGATCTACTCAACATACCCTTTCAGAATTATAGGGTCGCTATTCTGTTCCAAAAATGCTGTTGGACAGTGTAATTTTTCCTTATATGTGGCCTTAGTTAATGAAAGAAAACAACAACAAACAACATTCAACGATCAACTGGAAACAGAAAAAAAATATTTTGGGCTATGGTATTTAATAAAACATTTTCTTAAAAGCTTAATTCCTTGTCTGACTTGCTCATCTTTATCCGGACAGAACTTCGCATTATACGCAAAATTTTGTATTTCCAGAGGAAAAATCAATTGAAGATCAAAACAATTTATCTTAGCATTAAATGTTTGAAAATATTTGAAGAAATAAATTCGTGCAAAATTCACTGAAAGTCAGAAAAAGGCTAAAACAAGAGGTTACCGGACGATGGTAGTTACTCAGAGGTAAATACTCGTATTCCACTCAACGTTATATTAATATTGACCAATCTCATAAATCCGCGGCGATATTTATACTTCTTTTGAAAGCAAATGAGCTAAATGGGGCCATGCGTATTAATTTGTATAACTGCAACTCTCTTGCAATATACACATGTTAAGGCTGGTATTTAATAATAAAAATTTCTGTATGTGGGGGGCCCCACGTTGGGCGCCAAAAATTATGTAATGGTTCTGGGTATGTAGTCTTAAAGTGATCTTTATAAGTTAAGTTCAGGCTGCGGTATAGCAAAGGATACCAACACGCGAACGACGCCACTGATTCTGACTAACGACCTTCCGGCGGATCGGGACCCATTTATAGGTGCCAGCTCTTAGCGGTTGGGTGAGTTCGAGGCCGGGGCCGAAATCTCCACTACACATTTTATTAAAGAGTCCCTCCGGAAACTAAATAAAAAGAAAAAAAAAACTAAACCCGAATTGAAGCTGTTTTTAATTGAAGTCACTCGCGACGCTTTATGATGATATGCAACGTGCGGTCTTTACCCACACTCCATGCCACTCCAGTAATGTTAGTAGAGGGCCCTTTTTATATTGTTGTTGTTGCTGTCCTATCTCATTAAGCCACAAGGAAATTTTATTTTCTAAACATTATAATTAACTTCTTCTTTTATTTACAAAAACTATTTTTCATTTAATCCATTATTTTATACTTTCATATAATACTTCAACTTTAGTAATTCAATTAAAAGGGGTTATGGGCAGGCAAAAATGAAAATACTGGCAATTGAAGTTTAGCTTAATATGCATGAATAGATTTCATAATGCTTGTTAATATTATGCGTTTTTTTTGTTTGTTTGTTTGTTTTTACCAATAGGCATATGAAAAAATAAATCTAAACCATTGTAATTACCCAGGAGTAAGCATAAGCCTATCTAAAAAAACTTCATTCGGCTGGCAAATCGAAAGCAATACCGGCAATTTTTTATTTTTTTTGTGCGCACAATAAAACAAGATCTAAGGGTTTGCGCTTACTAAATTCCATTGCTAGGCAAGAAGTGCTTGATACCTGTGTTGGCTTTTGCCTAGCTGATCACGTCAACAACAACCACAAGCACTTGTCAAATTAAATTATGTTTTAGTACTTACATTTTCACTGCTGTCCGCTAAAAGGCCTTCCAACGACGAGTATGTAGTTAAGCTGATAACACGAAGCAAATGCAAAAGATGCTGTCGACCTGTAGGATGCTGTTGTCGCTTCCCGCATATTTTTTTTTTTTTTTTGTTTTCTGGTAGACTTATATTCGCTCGTGGGTGTTCAGGCACCGTGGGTCGAACAAAGACAAAAATTACTAAATTAACTTTTTTTTTTTAACTTACTAATGTAATTATAAGTTTACAAAGTAACCTGCTACTTATTTATTATATGGAAAGGTTATCGGTAAATGCAGTTTTATAGTTATTACAGATTGTACAGTCACTACATGGTCGATCTGACTTTTATTCTGACTCCATAATTATTAATCTCCTATCTCCTAATGTTCTTCGTGATGCGACTAATGGGCAGGAATAAATCATGCGAATTTTTCGTAATTTCGTAGAAACCAGTTTTTGGGCATGGGCAAGTGCCGAAATGACCCAATCGAAATCTGCTCGAAACAAAAATATAAAAAAACCACATGGATGGCTATGTATATAACTATATAGATAGATATTATGTAAAAACACGGGACAGCATGCAGGAGGCAAATACGGTATTGTAAGCGGTGTCTTCCGTTAGCGGCAGCCAGGGAAGCGTCTGAGGATGCTGTTTGTGCTCCGTGGTCTTTATACCCAGCAGCGTTTAGGCATAACCAACCTCGTCGTTGGTGGCTGCTAGGTCACGTGGGCGTGATGTAAAGTTTCTAAGTTTCTGTGCGTGGGGCATTCCGCGTAAAGAAATCAGCGCAGCAGGATCTCAGGTGTCTGGCCGAGGATATTAACGTATATCGACGACGTTAAAAATTAGGCGCGTGGCAAGCTTTTTGTTATTTAATTGATTTTTTGTTAAACTTTTCGCGTTAACTCTTTTGTGTTTTGGATCGCGCTTTCAAAAGTAACTTTACGGAACCAAAAAAAAAAGTTTCCGAACTAAATTGGCTTTTACGGCCGCGCGATGACTTCCCGTTTCTTAGAAATAAGTTGATTGCTCTTATCACTCATCAACATCAACTTACTCGGCCGACGACTTAATGGGAAAAATATCCTAGCACTTGTAGGCAAATCTTCCAAGGCTTCTTGCTATCATTTTGACAGCTTCTTACGAATGAATACAGTACAGGACTGTCAAAGACTGCAATAGAATCAATCAAAGCCGGACTAAGTGATAGTAAGTGGAAGCGGTTGGTGTCTTAGCTCAGTGAGCGAGAAATATCGCAGGATAGAATTTCTTTTTTTCTTTATCCAGATGCATAAAAATTGCATTAATTATAGGAACGACAACTTTATAGCAAAATTATTTATAGCAGATTAAAATAGGAACTTGGACCATTACAAGCTATGACGCAAACCTGGTCATCTTCCCGTTGGTAACTTTCAACTAATACGTTTACCTACATGGAATCATTCGTCGCATGCATATGTAAGTACATCGATGCCTTATTTATATTAAATAGCTTAAAGGGGACGAGGCTGCGGCCCAAGACAAATTACAATAGACTTAGAACGTACGTTCGACGGAATACCTGACGGTGGTACCGGGGGGTTCGGTACATGACAGTAGGAGGTTTAGTGCTGGTTAAAGCCCCACACTGACGGGGTACAGGCTTTCGATGCTTCCTCCTCATACAAAAAAAAAAAAAAACATTGGTTATAGAATTAGTATTGAAAATATAGTGTAGAATATTGGACGAGTGAAAACAAAAATTATTTTATTTGTTATTGTTTGGCCATATAACTATTTATTTTAATTATTTTTGAGCTAAAGGCCGATCGGTTTATTGGGAAAATTATAAGGAAAAAACAACAATACGGGTTCTAATCCCGCAGAAGTCAAGAAGAAAGAAGTCTGATGAGGAAATGTGGCGATTTCCGAAATAGTATTATAACTTCTATCGCTTAGAGTATTGTTGTTTTTTCCTAAAATTATTCCCAATAAACCGATCGACCTTTAGTTCAAAAATAATTAAAATTATTTTAATTCGGGCCATTTTTTAGAAATAGAGTTTTGACCGGCCAGATTGATGAAATACCCCTATTTACGACGATCTGTCATATGAACGAGTTGTAAAAATGGTAATAAATAATTAGAAACTGTGAATTTATTTAAGGAATTTTATGTTTTATGATACCTATCTTCATATTACTAAATGAAGTCTATTGAATATTTACAAGGATATGACAGTCGAAAATCTGAACACCTATCAGGTAAAGTCAAATTAAGTGTCCGTTTATTGTAAATCAGTGGTAACTTCAAAAATAATTGATTTCACGTCAGCAGGTTTCTTATGCGCCCAGACAGACGACATTCTTTGAAAATGTTTATTTTAAGTTTGTTTAAAAAATCTGGAACATTCTTTATATTATGTAGAGACTAATAGAACTTAATATTTAGTATTTATTTCAATATATCGTAATTGCTGTATACGAACGGTAGGTTATCAAATACATATATAAAAAAAATATTTTTTGAAGAGTTTCCTTTTGTATTCGATTGAAACAACAAATATATTAACATTTATATATATAGACATACGATATTTATATATATATATACATATGTATATAAATATATTTATATAACTATATATAGAAACAAATATCAAACATTGTGCGTTTAAATACATATTACTCCACAGTTACGGACTTAGCTAAATTTCGTGGACAGTCGACGTCACATCCGCGTAGAACTGCAATATGATATGAAAGCAATTGCATCGGAATGACCGTAAGAATCCCTTGGAGGCAGTCAACTGTTCGTGGGATCTCCAGAGAGCGCGATGAAAAAGACTTTGTCTCTTCGTCGCCTTCCTGACAGACGATGATAGGGCAGCCTTTGCGCGATGTGACTTGTTGTAGTGCGTTCATACATTTCATGTAAACGGGGTCACGGAGAACAATCATCATCACAGGCATGCGGTCATCAATCAGAGCTAGTGGGCCATGCTTAAGTTCTCCAGCCATAATACCTTCACTATGCATATACGTCAATTCTTTCACTTTCTATATTAACGAATAAGAAAATCAAAAAGTAAATATAGGCTTCGAAGTTTAAATACATAATTTTTATCAAAATTATTTCTTACTAAAGCTCCTTCCAAGCATGTTGCACAGTTATAGCCACGTCCCATAATAAGTAAAGATTTGTGTTGGTACAAGTCATTGGCTAGCGCCTGTACCTGTTTGTCAAGCTTTAAAACATCTCTTATTTGAATAACGCCAGTATAATTTCCAAACGGCGTTGTTGCAAGGATAGTCTATCCTCTGACATCACAAGAGCAAACATCACTAATGAGATAAATTGCGATGTATAAGCTTTAGTGGATGCGACCCCGATTTCAGGACCAGCATTGATATGTACTCCACAGTGAGATTCACGAAATATGCTACTACCAACTGTATTTGTTACACCAACAATAAGAGCACCTCTCTGTTTGCAATATCTTAATGCCATTAAAGAATCCGCAGTCTCTCCAGATTGAGAGATGAAAAAGCAAACGTTGTCTCGGAAAATGGGAGTATTACGATCTAAGAAATCGGATGCCAGTTCCACAATGACTGGCAACTCAGTTAGTTCTTCCAACAACTGTCTGGTCGCTACAGCCTGTAGAATGAAGTGCCGCATCCAATTAACATTAGTCTGCGACAGCGCTTAATTTCAGGTATAAAGTCCTTAATGCCACCCAAAACGACAGTGTTGGTATCAAATCTCATACGACCTCGCATAGTATTAACCACAGACTCTGGTTGTTCAAAATTTTCTTTCAACATGAAATAATCGTAGTTGATGTAAATCTACATTTATTTGAAAAAGTAACTGCAGAAGAATTCATACAAGCAACAAAAATAATGGACATAAAGAAAGCGCCTGGACCAGACTGCGTGCCAAACGAAGTCCTAAAAGTGGCTATCGATCACAAATTGTTGTCGTTCGTCTCAGTCTTCAACGCATGTTTTGCAGAAGGTTGTTTTCCATCGATTTGGAAACAACAAAAGCTCGTGCTACTTCCCAAGCCTGGAAAACCCACGGAGGACCCATCGAGTTACAGACCGATTTGCCTGCTACACTCTACGGGTAAACTCTTCGAGCGCATTATCTCCAACAGATTGTAGGTAGAGATTGAGGCACTGGGTGGTGTATCGAATGATCAATACGGCTTTAGAAAGGGAAGATCTACCGTGCATGCTGTTGCCGAAGTAATACGGCTCGCCAGACAAGCAATCAGTGGGTCTCGATGGCTAGGGGGAGCCACTTGACGTGAAGAATGCCTTCAACTCGGCCAACTGGGCAAAAATCTTAGACACATTGGAACACATAGGAGTATCATACTACCTGCGACGGATAATGAGGAGTTACTTCCGCGTTCGCATACTCTGGTATGACACAGAGCAAGGAAGGAAGACGATGGATATTACCGGCGGCGTACCACAAGGGTCAGTCCTCGGCCCATTACTGTGGAATATCATGTACGACGACATTATTCGGCTGCGGCTACCACAGGGTGTGAAGTTGATCGGCTTCGCCGATGACATCGCTGTGGTGATATCTGCCAAACACCTATCAACAGATATCTGACACAGCCACCACAGCAGTGGAGAAAATAAAGACATGGCTCGACCAACAGGGACTAACGTTAGCAGAACAGAAGACAGAGTCAGTTCTTATCTCAAGCAGAAAAAAGCTGGAGGATATAACTTTCAGAGTTAATGGCTGTCCTGTGTCCACGAAGCCCGCGATAAAGTATTTAGGTATCATAATCGATAGAAGGTTGACGTTTAAAATGCACCTTGAATACGCTAGAGACAAGGCAGCAACCACAACGATGCCCCTATCAAGAACTATGCTCAACGCCAGAGGACCAAAGCTGCTGGCAGGAATAGTTAGAAGTCAAATATTGTACGCAGCTCCGATGTGGTTCGAGGCGGTATGCCACTCATCTTACTTCCCTGGCATAAAGTCAACTTATCGCCTGGGCGCACTCAGGGTATGCAGTGCATTCAAAACTGTGTCCGATGAAGCAGCTCTGGTAATTGCTGGTATGTACCCAATAGACGTACTAGTTAAAGAGTCTGCATATATATTCACAAGGACGAGGGTAGCAAATGAAGCCGCACGCAAGGAAGCCAAAGACATAAGCCTACCGGAGTGGCAAAATAAATGGAATCGCGCGCCAAACGGGCGATGGACACACCGATGTATACCGAATATAGAGCGCTGGATTCAAAGAAGCCACGGCGAAGTATATTTTTACACGACCCAATTTCTAAGCGGTTATGGATGCCTTAAGTCGTATCTACACAGATTCAAACCCGAGGTCGACCCTTACTGTGATTTCTGTGGGATCAGAGTAGTAGACAACGCGGAACATGTTTTGCTAATGTGCCCGCGCTTTATCCACGAAAGGAGCATACTACAATCAGCAGTTCGAGAAAACCTTTCCCCACAAGCGCTCGTAAATTACATGCTGATGGGCAAAGACTGGAATTTGGCCAACGGCTTTATTTCATCAACGATAAAGGTTTTAAGAAGTGAGGGAAGAAGAAGACGCAGAAGTTCCACCAGCATATAAGACGTGATAAGAGGTTTTGTGTGCCCTAATGCATCACAGCAGATTGGAGCCAAGGCCGTTGCAACCGCCAAGTGGTGTATCCAAATCGTCCGTTCGGCCCAATGTACGAGCAGATAGGAATCTCGGCCTTTTTGACTGCTTAAGGCCTTCTGTAGAAACGCAAACTCGGGCGTGGATGCGGATTGGAACCTAGGGCGTTCCAACCGTCAAACTATGCAACGAGAAAAAATAAAAAATAATAACAAAAATAAATAATTTAACAATATAAAAGTTTTTTTTCATACATAAATGCAGCATAGGAATTAATGCATCACATCCGACTGCTCAAGGCCTTTCTGCCGAAACACGCACACTCAGGCGTCGACGCGGATTGGAACCAGCCGTCAAGAGCTACGACGCAAACCTGGTCACCTTCCCGTTGGTAACTTTCAACTAATACGTTTACCTACATGGAATCATTCGTCGCATGCATATGTAAGTACATCGATGCCTTATTTATATTAAATAGCTTAAAGGTGACGAGGCTGCGGCCCAAGACAAATTACAATATACGTAGAACGTACGTTCGACGGAATACCTGACGGTGGTACCGGGGGGTTCGGTACATGACAGAAGGAGGTTTAGTGCTGGTTAAAGCCCCACACTGACGGGGTACAGGCTTTCGATGCTTCCTCCTCATACAAAAAAAAAAAAAAAACATTGGTTATAGAATTAGTATTGAAAATAAAGTGTAGAATATTGGACGAGTAAAAACAAAAATTATTTTATATGTTATTGTTTGGCCATATAACTATTTATTTTAATTATTTTTGAGCTAAAGGCCGATCGGTTTATAGGGAAAATTATAAGGAAAAAACAACAATACTGTTGCGGGTTCAAATCCCTCAGAAGCCAAGAAGAAAGAAGTCTGATGAGGAAATGTGGCGATTTCCGAAATAGTATTATAACTTCTATCGCTTAGAGTATTGTTGTTTTTTCCTAAAATTATTCCCAATAAACCGATCGACCTTTAGTTCAAAAATAATTAAAATAATTTTAATTCGGGCCATTTTTCAGAAATAGAGTTTTGACCGGCCAGATTGATGAAATACCCCTATTTACGACGATCTGTCATATGAACGAGTTGTAAAAATGGTAATAAATAATTAGAAACTGTGAATTTATTAAAGGAATGTTATGTTTTATGATACCTATCTTCATATTACTAAATGAAGTCTATTGAATATTTACAAGGATATGACAGTCGAAAATCTGAGCAAGGTCAGCACCTATCAGGTAAAGTCAAATTAAGTGTCCATTTATTGTAAATCAGTGGTAACTTCAAAAATAATTGATTTCACGTCAGCAGGTTTCTTATGCGCCCAGACAGACGACATTCTTTGAAAATGTTTATTTTAAGATTGTTTAAAAAATCTGGAACATTCTTATATTATGTAGAGACTAATATTTAGTATTTATTTCAATATATCGTAATTGCTGTATACGAACGGTAGGTTATCAAATATATAAAAAAATATTTTTTGAAGAGTTTCCTTTTGTATTCGATTGAAACAACATATATATTAACATTTATATATATATACTACAATATTTATATATACAGCCTTGGCCAAAAGTATTAGGCACCCCATTAAAATACAAGTATTCTCAAATGTGGCTATCGAAGTTACCACTTCTTTTTGTAAATGTCTTACATGGGTGTTTAACTGTTGATTAAACGAATAAATTGTGTAATATTAAAAGTCATAGCACTCTGGGTAAGCTAAAACTAAAAATTGTCATTTTTAAGAAATTCATAAAATATTTTCGCATTTAAAATTTGAAAGTGAAAGTGTAAATTACATTTAGTGAAAAGTTACCAATCTTACAAAAACAGTTCATATTTACCGAAATGCCTAAAAAAAGTGAAATTAGTTACGATAATAGAGTTAGAATTCAAGTTCTAGGTGAAGAAGGTAAGTCTCAGGTTGAGATTGCCAATTTGGTGGGATGTTCGCGGTGCGCGGTCCAATGTGCTATCAGACGATTTGTGGAGACGAAATCCCACAATAATAAATCAAAAAGTGGAAGAAAGCGTCTAACCAGTAAACGAGAAGACCGAATACTTATACGCGAGTCTCTCAAGGATCGCAAAAAATCTTCTTCTGCCCTTGCAACTGTCCTTTCGGATGAATTTAGTAAACCAGTTAGTGCTCGAACAGCTAGAAGAAGACTTCTGGAAGCAGGTATAAAAGGATGTAAAGCCCGAAAGAGGCCGTGGCTCTCAGAAAAGAATAGGAAAAATCGTTTAGAATGGGCTCGCCGATACCAACATTTCACGGAAGAAGATTGGTCGAATGTTCTGTGGTCTGATGAATCAAACTTCGAGGTAAGCTTAGTTTAGATCGTCTTAAAGAATTAACAGCCATATCTTCTTACCCTAGAGCAATTTTGAAGACATAATACAAATCTTATGAAAACATTATTTTTTCTTTTCTATAGATATTTGGAACACCTGGTGCGACGTTCGTGAGGCGACGGGTTGGGGAAGAATATCATCCAGATTGCGTGGTACCCACTGTTAAGCATGGAGGAGGCAGTATTATGATCTGGGGCTGCATGGCTGCTGATGGTGTCGGCAAAATGTTCGTTTGCGAGGGTCGCATGGACAGTCAAAAGTACATAAATGTATTAGAAGCTGTTTTACTGCCTTCGTTAACGCGCATTTTCGGCGATACTAATTTAGACGGGGTTCAATTTCAGCAAGACAATGCTCCTTGTCACAAATCAGCGACTACGATGCGTTGGTTTGAAGATAACAACATTGTTTTGTTAGATTGGCCTGCACAGTCTCCAGATCTTAATCCCATTGAGCACATGTGGGCTATTTTAAAACGCAAGATTAAGGAACACAGTGTAACATCAAAAACTACCTTAAAGAATGCCTTAATTAACGAGTGGTACGCTATAAGTGCGGACGAATGTGCAAAGCTTGTACGCAGCATGCCTAAGAGAATTGCTGCCGTTATTAAATCGAAGGGTGGACCTACTAAATATTAATGTTATTATCACTAATTCATTGTATTTTCACTGTTTTACTAATAAAACTTCATTATTTCACTTGTTAAAACAAAAAATTCAGTAATTAGTGGGGTGCCTAATACTTTTGGCCAAGGCTGTATATATACATATGTATATAAATATATGTATGTGTATAAAATTATATATATACAAGTATGCATTTATATAACTATATATAGAAACAAATATCAAACATTGTGCGTTTAAATACATATTACTCCACAGTTACGGACTTAGCTAAATTTCGTGGACAGTCGACGTCACATCCATGTAGAACTGCAATATGATATGAAAGCAATTGCATCGGAATGACCGTAAGAATCCCTTGGAGGCAGTCAACTGTTGTGGGATCTCCAGAGAGCGTGATGAAAAAGACTTTGTCTCTTCGTCGCCTTCCTGACAGACGATGATAGGGCAGCCTTTGCGCGATGTGACTTGTTATAGTCCGTTCATACATTTCATGTAAACGGGGTCACGGAGAACAATCATCATCACAGGCATGCGGTCATCAATCAGAGCTAGTGGGCCATGCTTAAGTTCTCCAGCCATAATACCTTCACTATGCATATACGTCAATTCTTTCACTTTCTATATTAACGAATAAGAAAATCAAAAAGTAAATATAAGCTTCGAAGTTTAAATACATAATTTTTATCAAAATTATTTCTTACTGGAAGGAGCTTTTCCAAGCATGTTGCACAGTTATAGCCACGTCCCATAATAAGTAAAGATTTGTGTTGGTACAAGTCCTTGGCTAGCTCCTGTACCTGTTTGTCAAGCTTTAAAACATCTCTTATTTGAATAACGCCAGTATAATTTCCAAACGGCGTTGTTGCAAGGATAGTCTATCCTCTGACATCACAAGAGCAAACATCACTAATGAGATAAATTGCGATGTATAAGCTTTAGTGGATGCGACCCCGATTTCAGGACCAGCATTGATATGTACTCCACAGTGAGATTCACAAAATATGCTACTACCAACTGTATTTGTTACACCAACAATAAGAGCACCTCTCTGTTTGCAATATCTTAATGCCTTTAAAGAATCCGCAGTCTCTCCAGATTGAGAGATGAAAAAGCAAACGTTGTCTCGGAAAATGGGAGTATTACGATCTAAGAAATCGGATGCCAGTTCCACAATGACTGGCAACTCAGTTAGTTCTTCCAACAACTGTCTGGTCGCTACAGCGCTGTAGTATGAAGTGCCGCATCCAATTAACATTAGTCTGCGACAGCGCTTAATTTCAGGTATAAAGTCCTTAATGCCACCCAAAACGACAGTGTTGGTATCAAATCTCATACGACCTCGCATAGTATTACCCACAGACTCTGGTTGTTCAAAATTTTCTTTCAACATGAAATAATCGTAGTTGATGTAAATCTACATTTATTTGAAAAAGTAACTGCAGAAGAATTCATACAAGCAACAAAAATAATGGACATAAAGAAAGCGCCTGGACCAGACTGCGTGCCAAACGAAGTCCTAAAAGTGGCTATCGATCACAAATTGTTGTCGTTCGTCTCAGTCTTCAACGCATGTTTTGCAGAAGGTTGTTTTCCATCGATTTGGAAACAACAAAAGCTCGTGCTACTTCCCAAGCCTGGAAAACCCACGGAGGACCCATCGAGTTACAGACCGATTTGCCTGCTACACTCTACGGGTAAACTCTTCGAGCGCATTATCTCCAACAGATTGTAGGTAGAGATTGAGGCACTGGGTGGTGTATCGAATGATCAATACGGCTTTAGAAAGGGAAGATCTACCGTGCATGCTGTTGCCGAAGTAATACGTCTCGCGAGACAAGCAATCAGTGGGTCTCGATGGCTAGGGGGAGCCAAAGAGTACTGTTTGATTCACTTGACGTGAATAATGCCTTCAACTCGGCCAACTGGGCAAAAATCTTAGACACATTGGAACACATAGGAGTATCATACTACCTGCGACGGATAATGAGGAGTTACTTCCACGTTCGCATACTCTGGTATGACACAGAGCAAGGAAGGAAGACGATGGATATTACCGGCGGCGTACCACAAGGGTCAGTCCTCGGCCCATTACTGTGGAATATCATGTACGACGACATTATTCGGCTGCGGCTACCACAGGGTGTGAAGTTGATCGGCTTCGCCGATGACATCGCTGTGGTGATATCTGCCAAACACCTATCAACAGATATCTGACACAGCCACCACAGCAGTGGAGAAAATAAAGACATGGCTCGACCAACAGGGACTAACGTTAGCAGAACAGAAGACAGAGTCAGTTCTTATCTCAAGCAGAAAAAAGCTGGAGGATATAACTTTCAGAGTTAACGGCTGTCCTGTGTCCACGAAGCCCGCGATAAAGTATTTAGGTATCATAATCGATAGAAGGTTGACGTTTAAAATGCACCTTGAATACGCTAGAGACAAGGCAGCAACCACAACGATTTCCCTATCAAGAACTATGCTCAACGCCAGAGGACCAAAGCTGCTGGCAGGAATAGTTAGAAGTCAAATATTGTACGCAGCTCCGATGTGGTTCGAGGCGGTATGCCACTCATCTTACTTCCCTGGCATAAAGTCAACTTATCGCCTGGGCGCACTCAGGGTATGCAGTGCATTCAAAACTGTGTCCGATGAAGCAGCTCTGGTAATTGCTGGTATGTACCCAATAGACGTACTAGTTAAAGAGTCTGCATATATATTCACAAGGACGAGGGTAGCAAATGAAGCCGCACGCAAGGAAGCCAAAGACATAAGCCTACCGGAGTGGCAAAATAAATGGAATCGCGCGCCAAACGGGCGATGGACACACCGATGTATACCGAATATAGAGCGCTGGATTCAAAGAAGCCACGGCGAAGTAGATTTTTACACGACCCAATTTCTAAGCGGTTATGGATGCCTTAAGTCGTATCTACACAGATTCAAACCCGAGGTCGACCCTTACTGTGATTTCTGTGGGATCAGAGTAGTAGACAACGCGGAACATGTTTTGCTAATTTGCCCGCGCTTTATCCACGAAAGGAGCATACTACAATCAGCAGTTCGAGAAAACCTTTCCCCACAAGCGCTCGTAAATTACATGCTGATGGGCAAAGACTGGAATTTGGCCAACGGCTTTATTTCATCAACGATAAAGGTTTTAAGAAGTGAGGGAAGAAGAAGACGCAGAAGTTCCACCAGCATATAAGACGTGATAAGAGGTTTTGTGTGCCCTAATGCATCACAGCAGATTGGAGCCAAGGCCGTTGCAACCGCCAAGTGGTGTATCCAAATCGTTCGTTCGGCCCAATGTACGAGCAGATGGGAATCTCGGCCTTTTTGACTGCTTAAGGCCTTCTGTAGAAACGCAAACTCGGGCGTGGATGCGGATTGGAACCTAGGGCGTTCCAACCATCAAACTATGCAACGAGAAAAAATAAAAAATAATTACAAAAATAAATAATTTAACAATATAAAAGTTGTTTTTCATACATAAATGCAGCATAGGAATTAATGCATCACATCCGACTGCTCAAGGCCTTTCTGCCGAAACACGCACACTCAGGCGTCGACGCGGATTGGAACCAACCGTCAAGAGCTACGACGCAAACCTGGTCACCTTCCCGTTGGTAACTTTCAACTAATACGTTTACCTACATGGAATCATTCGTCGCATGCATATGTAAGTACATCGATGCCTTATTTATATTAAATAGCTTAAAGGGGACGAGGCTGCGGCCCAAGACAAATTACAATATACGTAGAACGTACGTTCGACGGAATACCTGACGGTGGTATCGGGGGGTTCGGTACATGACAGTAGGAGGTTTAGTGCTGGTTAAAGCCCCTCACTGACGGGGTACAGGCTTTCGATGCTTCCTCCTCATACAAAAAAAAAAAAAACATTGGGTCAGACTTCTTTCTTCTTGGCTTCTGCGGGATTAGAACCCGCAACAGTATTGTTGTTTTTTCCTTATAATTTTCCCTATAAACCGATCGGCCTTTAGCTCAAAAATAATTAAAATAAATAGTTATATGGCCAAACAATAACATATAAAATAATTTTTGTTTTTACTCGTCCAATATTCTACACTTTATTTTCAATACTAATTCTATAAGTATTGAAAATAAAGTGTAGAATATTGGACGAGTAAACACAAAAATTATTTTATATGTTATTGTTTGGCCATATAACTATTTATTTTAATTATTTTTGAGCTAAAGGCCGATCGGTTTATAGGGAAAATTATAAGGAAAAAACAACAATACTGTTGCGGGTTCTAATCACGCAGAGGCCAAGAAGAAAGAAGTCTGATGAGGAAATGTGGCGATTTCCGAAATAGTATTATAACTTCTATCGCTTAGGGTATTGTTGTTTTTTCCTAAAATTATTCCCAATAAACCGATCGACCTTTAGTTCAAAAATAATTAAAATAATTTTAATTCGGGCCATTTTTCAGAAATAGAGTTTTGACCGGCCAGATTGATGAAATACCCCTATTTACGACGATCTGTCATATGAACGAGTTGTAAAAATGGTAATAAATAATTAGAAACTGTGAATTTATTAAAGGAATTTTATGTTTTATGATACCTATCTTCATATTACTAAATGAAGTCTATTGAATATTTACAAGGATATGACAGTCGAAAATCTGAGCAAGGTCAGCACCTATCAGGTAAAGTCAAATTAAGTGTCCATTTATTGTAAATCAGTGGTAACTTCAAAAATAATTGATTTCACGTCAGCAGGTTTCTTATGCGCCCAGACAGACGACATTCTTTGAAAATGTTTATTTTAAGTTTGTTTAAAAAATCTGGAACATTCTTTATATTATGTAGAGACTAATAGAACTTTATATTTAGAATTTATTTCAATATATCGTAATTGCTGTATACGAACGGTAGGTTATCAAATACATATATAAAAAAATATTTTTTGAAGAGTTTCCTTTTGTATTCGATTGAAACAACAAATATATTAACATTTATATATATAGACTACAATATTTATATATATATATACATATGTATATAAATATATGTATGTGTATAAAATTATATATATACAAGTATGCATTTATATAACTATATATAGAAACAAATATCAAACATTGTGCGTTTAAATACATATTACTCCACAGTTACGGACTTAGCTAAATTTCGTGGACAGTCGACGTCACATCCGCGTAGAACTGCAAAATGATATGAAAGCAATTGCATCGGAATGACCGTAAGAATCCCTTGGAGGCAGTCAACTGTTCGTGGGATCTCCAGAGAGCGTGATGAAAAAAAACTTTGTCTCTTCGTCGCCTACCTGACAGACGATGATAGGGCAGCCTTTGCGCGATGTGACTTGTTGTAGTGCGTTCATACATTTCATGTAAACGGGGTCACGGAGAACAATCATCATCACAGGCATGCGGTCATCAATCAGAGCTAGTGGGCCATGCTTAAGTTCTCCAGCCATAATACCTTCACTATGCATATACGTCAATTCTTTCACTTTCTATATTAACGAATAAGAAAATCAAAAAGTAAATATAGGCTTCGAAGTTTAAATACATAATTTTTATCAAAATTATTTCTTACTAAAGCTCCTTCCAAGCATGTTGCACAGTTATAGCCACGTCCCATAATAAGTAAAGATTTGTGTTGGTACAAGTCATTGGCTAGCTCCTGTACCTGTTTGTCAAGCTTTAAAACATCTCTTATTTGAATAACGCCAGTATAATTTCCAAACGGCGTTGTTGCAAGGATAGTCTATCCTCTGACATCACAAGAGCAAACATCACTAATGAGATAAATTGCGATGTATAAGCTTTAGTGGATGCGACCCCGATTTCAGGACCAGCATTGATATGTACTCCACAGTGAGATTCACGAAATATGCTACTACCAACTGTATTTGTTACACCAACAATAAGAGCACCTCTCTGTTTGCAATATCTTAATGCCATTAAAGAATCCGCAGTCTCTCCAGATTGAGAGATGAAAAAGCAAACGTTGTCTCGGAAAATGGGAGTATTACGATCTAAGAAATCGGATGCCAGTTCCACAATGACTGGCAACTCAGTTAGTTCTTCCAACAACTGTCTGGTCGCTACAGCCTGTAGAATGAAGTGCCGCATCCAATTAACATTAGTCTGCGACAGCGCTTAATTTCAGGTATAAAGTCCTTAATGCCACCCAAAACGACAGTGTTGGTATCAAATCTCATACGACCTCGCATAGTATTAACCACAGACTCTGGTTGTTCAAAATTTTCTTTCAACATGAAATAATCGTAGTTGATGTAAATCTACATTTATTTGAAAAAGTAACTGCAGAAGAATTCATACAAGCAACAAAAATAATGGACATAAAGAAAGCGCCTGGACCAGACTGCGTGCCAAACGAAGTCCTAAAAGTGGCTATCGATCACAAATTGTTGTCGTTCGTCTCAGTCTTCAACGCATGTTTTGCAGAAGGTTGTTTTCCATCGATTTGGAAACAACAAAAGCTCGTGCTACTTCCCAAGCCTGGAAAACCCACGGAGGACCCATCGAGTTACAGACCGATTTGCCTGCTACACTCTACGGGTAAACTCTTTGAGCGCATTATCTCCAACAGATTGTAGGTAGAGATTGAGGCACTGGGTGGTGTATCGAATGATCAATACGGCTTTAGAAAGGGAAGATCTACCGTGCATGCTGTTGCCGAAGTAATACGGCTCGCGAGACAAGCAATCAGTGGGTCTCGATGGCTAGGGGGAGCCACTTGACGTGAAGAATGCCTTCAACTCGGCCAACTGGGCAAAAATCTTAGACACATTGGAACACATAGGAGTATCATACTACCTGCGACGGATAATGAGGAGTTACTTCCACGTTCGAATACTCTGGTATGACACAGAGCAAGGAAGGAAGACGATGGATATTACCGGCGGCGTACCACAAGGGTCAGTCCTCGGCCCATTACTGTGGAATATCATGTACGACGACATTATTCGGCTGCGGCTACCACAGGGTGTGAAGTTGATCGGCTTCGCCGATGACATCGCTGTGGTGATATCTGCCAAACACCTATCAACAGATATCTGACACAGCCACCACAGCAGTGGAGAAAATAAAGACATGGCTCGACCAACAGGGACTAACGTTAGCAGAACAGAAGACAGAGTCAGTTCTTATCTCAAGCAGAAAAAAGCTGGAGGATATAACTTTCAGAGTTAACGGCTGTCCTGTGTCCACGAAGCCCGCGATAAAGTATTTAGGTATCATAATCGATAGAAGGTTGACGTTTAAAATGCACCTTGAATACGCTAGAGACAAGGCAGCAACCACAACGATTTCCCTATCAAGAACTATGCTCAACGCCAGAGGACCAAAGCTGCTGGCAGGAATAGTTAGAAGTCAAATATTGTACGCAGCTCCGATGTGGTTCGAGGCGGTATGCCACTCATCTTACTTCCGTGGCATAAAGTCAACTTATCGCCTGTGCGCACTCAGGGTATGCAGTGCATTCAAAACTGTGTCCGATGAAGCAGCTCTGGTAATTGCTGGTATGTACCCAATAGACGTACTAGTTAAAGAGTCTGCATATATATTCACAAGGCCGAGGGTAGCAAATGAAGCCGCACGCAAGGAAGTCAAAGACATTATTTTACCGGAGTGGCAAAATAAATGGAATCGCGCCGATTCACTGGATTCAAAGAAGCCACGGCGAAGTAGATTTTTACACGACCCAATTTCTAAGCGGTTATGGATGCCTTAAGTCGTATCTACACAGATTCAAACCCGAGGTCGACCCTTACTGTGATTTCTGTGGGATCAGAGTAGTAGACAACGCGGAACATGTTTTGCTAATGTGCCCGCGCTTTATCCACGAAAGGAGCATACTACAATCAGCAGTTCGAGAAAACCTTTCCCCACAAGCGCTCGTAAATTACATGCTGATGGGCAAAGACTGGAATTTGGCCAACGGCTTTATTTCATCAACGATAAAGGTTTTAAGAAGTGAGGGAAGAAGAAGACGCAGAAGTTCCACCAGCATATAAGACGTGATAAGAGGTTTTGTGTGCCCTAATGCATCACAGCAGATTGGAGCCAAGGCCGTTGCAACCGCCAAGTGGTGTATCCAAATCGTCCGTTCGGCCCAATGTACGAGCAGATAGGAATCTCGGCCTTTTTGACTGCTTAAGGCCTTCTGTAGAAACGCAAACTCGGGCGTGGATGCGGATTGGAACCTAGGGCGTTCCAACCGTCAAACTATGCAACGAGAAAAAATAAAAAATAATAACAAAAATAAATAATTTAACAATATAAAAGTTTTTTTTCATACATAAATGCAGCATAGGAATTAATGCATCACATCCGACTGCTCAAGGCCTTTCTGCCGAAACACGCACACTCAGGCGTCGACGCGGATTGGAACCAGCCGTCAAGAGCTACGACGCAAACCTGGTCACCTTCCCGTTGGTAACTTTCAACTAATACGTTTACCTACATGGAATCATTCGTCGCATGCATATGTAAGTACATCGATGCCTTATTTATATTAAATAGCTTAAAGGTGACGAGGCTGCGGCCCAAGACAAATTACAATATACGTAGAACGTACGTTCGACGGAATACCTGACGGTGGTACCGGGGGGTTCGGTACATGACAGAAGGAGGTTTAGTGCTGGTTAAAGCCCCACACTGACGGGGTACAGGCTTTCGATGCTTCCTCCTCATACAAAAAAAAAAAAAAAACATTGGTTATAGAATTAGTATTGAAAATATAGTGTAGAATATTGGACGAGTAAAAACAAAAATTATTTTATATGTTATTGTTTGGCCATATAACTATTTATTTTAATTATTTTTGAGCTAAAGGCCGATCGGTTTATAGGGAAAATTATAAGGAAAAAACAACAATACTGTTGCGGGTTCAAATCCCTCAGAAGCCAAGAAGAAAGAAGTCTGATGAGGAAATGTGGCGATTTCCGAAATAGTATTATAACTTCTATCGCTTAGAGTATTGTTGTTTTTTCCTAAAATTATTCCCAATAAACCGATCGACCTTTAGTTCAAAAATAATTAAAATAATTTTAATTCGGGCCATTTTTCAGAAATAGAGTTTTGACCGGCCAGATTGATGAAATACCCCTATTTACGACGATCTGTCATATGAACGAGTTGTAAAAATGGTAATAAATAATTAGAAACTGTGAATTTATTAAAGGAATGTTATGTTTTATGATTCCTATCTTTATATTACTAAATGAAGTCTATTGAATATTTACAAGGATATGACAGTCGAAAATCTGAGCAAGGTCAGCACCTATCAGGTAAAGTCAAATTAAGTGTCCATTTATTGTAAATCAGTGGTAACTTCAAAAATAATTGATTTCACGTCAGCAGGTTTCTTATGCGCCCAGACAGACGACATTCTTTGAAAATTTTTATTTTAAGTTTGTTTAAAAAATCTGGAACATTCTTATATTATGTAGAGACTAATATAACTTAATATTTAGTATTTATTTCAATATATCGTAATTGCTGTATACGAACGGTAGGTTATCAAATATATAAAAAAATATTTTTTGAAGAGTTTCCTTTTGTATTCGATTGAAACAACAAATATATTAACATTTATATATATAGACTACAATATTTATATATATATATACATATGTATATAAATATATGTATGTGTATAAAATTATATATATACAAGTATGCATTTATATAACTATATACAGAAACAAATATCAAACATTGTGCGTTTAAATACATATTACTCCACATTTACGGACTTAGCTAAATTTCGTGGACAGTCGACGTCACATCCGCGTAGAACGGCAATATGATATGTAAGCAATTGCATCGGAATGACCGTAAGAATCCGTTGGAGGCAGTCAACAGTTCGTGGGATCTCCAGAGAGCGTGATGAAAAAGACTTTGTCTCTTCGTCGCCTTCCTGACAGACGATGATAGGGCAGCCTTTGCGCGATGTGACTTGTTGTAGTACGTTCATACATTTCATGTAAACGGGGTCACGGAGAACAATCATCATCACAGGCATGCGGTCATCAATCAGAGCTAGTGGGCCATGCTTAAGTTCTCCAGCCATAATACCTTCACTATGCATATACGTCAATTCTTTCACTTTCTATATTAACGAATAAGAAAATCAAAAAGTAAATATAGGCTTCGAAGTTTAAATACATAATTTTTATCAAAATTATTTCTTACTAAAGCTCCTTCCAAGCATGTTGCACAGTTATAGCCACGTCCCATAATAAGTAAAGATTTGTGTTGGTACAAGTCCTTGGCTAGCTCCTGTACCTGTTTGTCAAGCTTTAAAACATCTCTTATTTGAATAACGCCAGTATAATTTCCAAACAGCGTTGTTGCAAGGATAGTCTATCCTCTGACATCACAAGAGCAAACATCACTAATGAGTTAAATTGCAATGTATAAGCTTTAGTGGATGGGACCCCGATTTCAGGACCAGCATTGATATGTACTCCACAGTGAGATTCACGACATATGCTACTACCAACTGTATTTGTTACACCAACAATAAGAGCACCTCTCTGTTTGCAATATCTAAATGCCATTAAAGAATCCGCATTCTCTCCAGATTGAGAGATGAAAAAGCAAACGTTGTCTCGAAAAATGGGAGTATTACGATCTAAGAAATCGGATGCCAGTTCCACAATGACTGGCAACTCAGTTAGTTCTTCCAACAACAGTCTGGTCGCTACAGCGCTGTGGTATGAAGTGCCGCATCCAATTAACATTAGTCTGCGACAGCGCTTAATTTCAGGTATAAAGTCCTTAATGCCACCCAAAACGACAGTGTTGGTATCAAATCTCATACGACCTCGCATAGTATTAACCACAGACTCTGGTTGTTCAAAATTTTCTTTCAACATGAAATAATCGTAGTTGATGTAAATCTACATTTATTTGAAAAAGTAACTGCAGAAGAATTCATACAAGCAACAAAAATAATGGACATAAAGAAAGCGCCTGGACCAGACTGCGTGCCAAACGAAGTCCTAAAAGTGGCTATCGATCACAAATTGTTGTCGTTCGTCTCAGTCTTCAACGCATGTTTTGCAGAAGGTTGTTTTCCATCGATTTGGAAACAACAAAAGCTCGTGCTACTTCCCAAGCCTGGAAAACCCACGGAGGACCCATCGAGTTACAGACCGATTTGCCTGCTACACTCTACGGGTAAACTCTTCGAGCGCATTATCTCCAACAGATTGTAGGTAGAGATTGAGGCACTGGGTGGTGTATCGAATGATCAATACGGCTTTAGAAAGGGAAGATCTACCGTGCATGCTGTTGCCGAAGTAATACGGCTCGCGAGACAAGCAATCAGTGGGTCTCGATGGCTAGGGGGAGCCACTTGACGTGAAGAATGCCTTCAACTCGTCCAACTGGGCAAAAATCTTAGACACATTGGAACACATAGGAGTATCATACTACCTGCGACGGATAATGAGGAGTTACTTCCACGTTCGCATACTCTGGTATGACACAGAGCAAGGAAGGAAGACGATGGATATTACCGGCGGCGTACCACAAGGGTCAGTCCTCGGCCCATTACTGTGGAATATCATGTACGACGACATTATTCGGCTGCGGCTACCACAGGGTGTGAAGTTGATCGGCTTCGCCGATGACATCGCTGTGGTGATATCTGCCAAACACCTATCAACAGATATCTGACACAGCCACCACAGCAGTGGAGAAAATAAAGACATGGCTCGACCAACAGGGACTAACGTTAGCAGAACAGAAGACAGAGTCAGTTCTTATCTCAAGCAGAAAAAAGCTGGAGGATATAACTTTCAGAGTTAACGGCTGTCCTGTGTCCACGAAGCCCGCGATAAAGTATTTAGGTATCATAATCGATAGAAGGTTGACGTTTAAAATGCACCTTGAATACGCTAGAGACAAGGCAGCAACCACAACGATTTCCCTATCAAGAACTATGCTCAACGCCAGAGGACCAAAGCTGCTGGCAGGAATAGTTAGAAGTCAAATATTGTACGCAGCTCCGATGTGGTTCGAGGCGGTATGCCACTCATCTTACTTCCCTGGCATAAAGTCAACTTATCGCCTGGGCGCACTCAGGGTATGCAGTGCATTCAAAACTGTGTCCGATGAAGCAGCTCTGGTAATTGCTGGTATGTACCCAATAGACGTACTAGTTAAAGAGTCTGCATATATATTCACAAGGATGAGGATAGCAAATGAAGCCGCACGCAAGGAAGCCAAAGACATAAGCCTACCGGAGTGGCAAAATAAATGGAATCGCGCGCCAAACGGGCGATGGACACACCGATGTATACCGAATATAGAGCGCTGGATTCAAAGAAGCCACGGCGAAGTAGATTTTTACACGACCCAATTTCTAAGCGGTTATGGATGCCTTAAGTCGTATCTACACAGATTCAAACCCGAGGTCGACCCTTACTGTGATTTCTGTGGGATCAGAGTAGTAGACAACGCGGAACATGTTTTGCTAATGTGCCCGCGCTTTATCCACGAAAGGAGCATACTACAATCAGCAGTTCGAGAAAACCTTTCCCCACAAGCGCTCGTAAATTACATGCTGATGGGCAAAGACTGGAATTTGGCCAACGGCTTTATTTCATCAACGATAAAGGTTTTAAGAAGTGAGGGAAGAAGAAGACGCAGAAGTTCCACCAGCATATAAGACGTGATAAGAGGTTTTGTGTGCCCTAATGCATCACAGCAGATTGGAGCCAAGGCCGTTGCAACCGCCAAGTGGTGTATCCAAATCGTCCGTTCGGCCCAATGTACGAGCAGATAGGAATCTCGGCCTTTTTGACTGCTTAAGGCCTTCTGTAGAAACGCAAACTCGGGCGTGGATGCGGATTGGAACCTAGGGCGTTCCAACCGTCAAACTATGCAACGAGAAAAAATAAAAAATAATAACAAAAATAAATAATTTAACAATATAAAAGTTTTTTTTCATACATAAATGCAGCATAGGAATTAATGCATCACATCCGACTGCTCAAGGCCTTTCTGCCGAAACACGCACACTCAGGCGTCGACGCGGATTGGAACCAACCGTCAAGAGCTACGACGCAAACCTGGTCACCTTCCCGTTGGTAACTTTCAACTAATACGTTTACCTACATGGAATCATTCGTCGCATGCATATGTAAGTACATCGATGCCTTATTTATATTAAATAGCTTAAAGGTGACGAGGCTGCGGCCCAAGACAAATTACAATATACGTAGAACGTACGTTCGACGGAATACCTGACGGTGGTACCGGGGGGTTCGGTACATGACAGTAGGAGGTTTAGTGCTGGTTAAAGCCCCACACTGACGGGGTACAGGCTTTCGATGCTTCCTCCTCATACAAAAAAAAAAAAAACATTGGTTATAGAATTAGTATTGAAAATAAAGTGTAGAATATTGGACGAGTAAAAACAAAAATTACTTTATATGTTATTGTTTGGCCATATAACTATTTATTTTAATTATTTTTGAGCTAAAGGCCGATCGGTTTATAGGGAAAATTATAAGGAAAAAACAACAATACTGTTGCGGGTTCTAATCCCGCAGAAGCCAAGAAGAAAGAAGTCTGATGAGGAAATGTGGCGATTTCCGAAATAGTATTATAACTTCTATCGCTTAGAGTATTGTTGTTTTTTCCTAAAATTATTCCCAATAAACCGATCGACCTTTAGTTCAAAAATAATTAAAATAATTTTAATTCGGGCCATTTTTCAGAAATAGAGTTTTGACCGGCCAGATTGATGAAATACCCCTATTTACGACGATCTGTCATATGAACGAGTTGTAAAAATGGTAATAAATAATTAGAAACTGTGAATTTATTAAAGGAATTTTATGTTTTATGATACCTATCTTCATATTACTAAATGAAGTCTATTGAATATTTGCAAGGATATGACAGTCGAAAATCTGAGCAAGGTCAGCACCTATCAGGTAAAGTCAAATTAAGTGTCCATTTATTGTAAATCAGTGGTAACTTCAAAAATAATTGATTTCACGTCAGCAGGTTTCTTATGCGCCCAGACAGACGACATTCTTTGAAAATGTTTATTTTAAGTTTGTTTAAAAAATCTGGAACATTCTTATATTATGTAGAGACTAATAGAACTTAATATTTAGTATTTATTTCAATATATCGTAATTGCTGTATACGAACGGTAGGTTATCAAATATATAAAAAAATATTTTTTGAAGAGTTTCCTTTTGTATTCGATTGAAACAACAAATATATTAACATTTATATATATAGACTACAATATTTATATATATATATACATATGTATATAAATATATGTATGTGTATAAAATTATATATATACAAGTATGCATTTATATAACTATATATAGAAACAAATATCAAACATTGTGCGTTTAAATACATATTACTCCACAGTTACGGACTTAGCTAAATTTCGTGGACAGTCGACGTCACATCCGCGTAGAACTGCAATATGATATGAAAGCAATTGCATCGGAATGACCGTAAGAATCCCTTGGAGGCAGTCAACTGTTCGTGGGATCTCCAGAGAGCGTGATGAAAAAAAACTTTGTCTCTTCGTCGCCTACCTGACAGACGATGATAGGGCAGCCTTTGCGCGATGTGACTTGTTGTAGTGCGTTCATACATTTCATGTAAACGGGGTCACGGAGAACAATCATCATCACAGGCATGCGGTCATCAATCAGAGCTAGTGGGCCATGCTTAAGTTCTCCAGCCATAATACCTTCACTATGCATATACGTCAATTCTTTCACTTTCTATATTAACGAATAAGAAAATCAAAAAGTAAATATAGGCTTCGAAGTTTAAATACATAATTTTTATCAAAATTATTTCTTACTCAAGCTCCTTCCAAGCATGTTGCACAGTTATAGCCACGTCCCATAATAAGTAAAGATTTGTGTTGGTACAAGTCATTGGCTAGCTCCTGTACCTGTTTGTCAAGCTTTAAAACATCTCTTATTTGAATAACGCCAGTATAATTTCCAAACGGCGTTGTTGCAAGGATAGTCTATCCTCTGACATCACAAGAGCAAACATCACTAATGAGATAAATTGCGATGTATAAGCTTTAGTGGATGCGACCCCGATTTCAGGACCAGCATTGATATGTACTCCACAGTGAGATTCACGACATATGCTACTACCAACTGTATTTGTTACACCAACAATAAGAGCACCTCTCTGTTTGCAATATCTTAATGCCATTAAAGAATCCGCAGTCTCTCCAGATTGAGAGATGAAAAAGCAAACGTTGTCTCGAAAAATGGGAGTATTACGATCTAAGAAATCGGATGCCAGTTCTACAATGACTGGCAACTCAGTTAGTTCTTCCAACAACTGTCTGGTCGCTACAGCGCTGTAGTATGAAGTGCCGCATCCAATTAACATTAGTCTGCGACAGCGCTTAATTTCAGGTATAAAGTCCTTAATGCCTCCCAAAACGACAGTGTTGGTATAAAATCTCATACGACCTCGCATAGTATTAACCACAGACTCTGGTTGTTCAAAATTTTCTTTCAACATGAAATAATCGTAGTTGATGTAAATCTACATTTATTTGAAAAAGTAACTGCAGAAGAATTCATACAAGCAACAAAAATAATGGACATAAAGAAAGCGCCTGGACCAGACTGCGTGCCAAACGAAGTCCTAAAAGTGGCTATCGATCACAAATTGTTGTCGTTCGTCTCAGTCTTCAACGCATGTTTTGCAGAAGGTTGTTTTCCATCGATTTGGAAACAACAAAAGCTCGTGCTACTTCCCAAGCCTGGAAAACCCACGGAGGACCCATCGAGTTACAGACCGATTTGCCTGCTACACTCTACGGGTAAACTCTTCGAGCGCATTATCTCCAACAGATTGTAGGTAGAGATTGAGGCACTGGGTGGTGTATCGAATGATCAATACGGCTTTAGAAAGGGAAGATCTACCGTGCATGCTGTTGCCGAAGTAATACGGCTCGCGAGACAAGCAATCAGTGGGTCTCGATGGCTAGGGGGAGCCACTTGCGTGAAGAATGCCTTCAACTCGGCCAACTGGGCAAAAATCTTAGACACATTGGAACACATAGGAGTATCATACTACCTGCGACGGATAATGAGGAGTTACCGATCGACCTTTAGTTCAAAAATATTTTAATTCTTGCCATTTTTCAGAAATAGAGTTTTGACCGGCCAGATTGATGAAATACCCCTATTTACGACGATCTGTCATATGAACGAGTTGTAAAAATGGTAATAAATAATGTTTTATGATACCTATCTTCATATTACTAAATGAAGTCTATTGAATATTTACAAGGATATGACAGTCGAAAATCTGAGCAAGGTCAGCACCTATCAGGTAAAGTCAAATTAAGTGTCCATTTATTGTAAATCAGTGGTAACTTCAAAAATAATTGATTTCACGTCAGCAGGTTTCTTATGCGCCCAGACAGACGACATTCTTTGAAAATGTTTATTTTAAGTTTGTTTAAAAAATCTGGAACATTCTTATATTATGTAGAGACTAATAGAACTTAATATTTAGTATTTATTTCAATATATCGTAATTGCTGTATACGAACGGTAGGTTATCAAATACATATATAAAAAAAATATTTTTTGAAGAGTTTCCTTTTGTATTCGATTGAAACAACAAATATATTAACATTTATATATATAGACATACGATATTTATATATATATATACATATGTATATAAATATATTTATATAACTATATATAGAAACAAATATCAAACATTGTGCGTTTAAATACATATTACTCCACAGTTACGGACTTAGCTAAATTTCGTGGACAGTCGACGTCACATCCGCGTAGAACTGCAATATGATATGAAAGCAATTGCATCGGAATGACCGTAAGAATCCCTTGGAGGCAGTCAACTGTTCGTGGGATCTCCAGAGAGCGCGATGAAAAAGACTTTGTCTCTTCGTCGCCTTCCTGACAGACGATGATAGGGCAGCCTTTGCGCGATGTCACTTGTTGTAGTGCGTTCATACATTTCATGTAAACGGGGTCACGGAGAACAATCATCATCACAGGCATGCGGTCATCAATCAGAGCTAGTGGGCCATGCTTAAGTTCTCCAGCCATAATACCTTCACTATGCATATACGTCAATTCTTTCACTTTCTATATTAACGAATAATAAAATCAGAAAGTAAATATAGGCTTCGAAGTTTAAATACATAATTTTTATCACAATTATTTCTTACTAAAGCTCCTTCCAAGCATGTTGCAAAGTTATAGCCACGTCCCATAATAAGTAAAGATTTGTGTTGGTACAAGTCCTTGGCTAGCTCCTGTACCTGTTTGTCAAGCTTTAAAACATCTCTTATTTGATCCGGCAACTTGAATAACGCCAGTACAATTTCCAAACGGCGTTGTTGCAAGGATAGTCTATCCTCTGACATCACAAGAGCAAACATCACTAATGAGATAAATTGCGACGTATAAGCTTTAGTGGATGCGACCCCGATTTCAGGACCAGCATTGATATGTACTCCACAGTGAGATTCACGACATATGCTACTACCAACTGTATTTGTTACACCAACAATAAGAGCACCTCGCTGTTTGCAATATCTTAATGCCATTAAAGAATCCGCAGTCTCTCCAGATTGAGAGATGAAAAAGCAAACGTCGTCTCGAAAAATGGGAGTATTACGATCTAAGAAATCGGATGCCAGTTCCACAATGACCGGCAACTCAGTTAGTTCTTCCAACAACTGCCTGGTCGCTACAGCGCTGTGGTATGAAGTGCCGCATCCAATTAACATAAGTCTGCGACAGCGCTTAATTTCAGGTATAAAGTCCTTAATGCCACCCAAAACGACAGTGTTGGTATCAAATCTCATACGACCTCGCATAGTATTAACCACAGACTCTGGTTGCTCAAAAATTTCTTTCAACATGAAATAATCGTAGTTTCCTTTCATGATTTGCTGAATTTCCATTTTTAATGTGGTTATTTCACGCGCATGCGGATCATCTAGACATTTTTTTAAGCGATGAATGCTTAGTATGCCATCACAAACGGCAGCCACGTCATCGTCCTTCAAGACAAATATATGTATATATATATATGTATACAAATGTTCAAATTACTTATGTACTTATTTAGTACATATAAACGAATTTTGCAATCTTACCTCCAAATAAATGACTCGATTGGTGTGCTCGATGACAGCTGAAGCATCCGAAGCAAAAAAGTACTCTACCTCTTTCCCCTCCAGGGGCATAGATTCAGATGAGGCTTCGTTATGCGACAGCACTGGCAAATCACGAGTTTGACCATGAAGGCGATGTTCTTCTTGATTAAAATCTACATTAACAGAAGAAAAGCCATGGCATAACAAATATATTAATTTTGGGGTTGGTGGTTTATCGTATTAGTAATTCTAATGAGTTTAAGTTGGTGTTTGTATGCGTATGCAAGGCAACGAATTTGCAAACGAAAAAACAAAATCTGACATTCAAAAACACATAAAAACATTTTAACTTCGAAAAATCCCACCGAAGGCACTACAACCGGTATAACGCTTGACCACTGGATGAATCGAGTGACGAAATCCTCGAAATCGATGCGAACGAATGTGGCTTCTACTCAGCAGCAGTCGTCCAAACCTCATCCAGCGAGACACCGGTGCAAAGACCACGACTGCGGGGTATTCTTTTGGAAGTCCAAAAACCCCCTCCAGTGGCGGCGAAGCGACAGGCACCAAAGCCATAACCGCTGATATTGCATCAAAAGTCGTAGCACGTTCTCCCTCAGCGAGTTGTGAGAGATACCCGGGAGCCGATTAAGGGCACAGCGTATAGCGCTTAAGGGTTACGAAAGACTTGAAATCAACGCAAAAGTGGACGCGGGCGTTTTCCCACCAATGCACATTAAAACCGCAGAACCGTCTACGATTTTGACCACTTCCGCTAAGCGGACGCCAACTTGCATCGCTCTAGCGCGGCCTCGTTTATCTACGGGCTGAAGCTTACAACATGATCCATCCAGGTTTGGGTAGATGATGTTAGTTGTCACCATTTACTAGAACAGAGCGTAACAATAAAGTATTCATTTCCGAATTTCAAAAAAAAATTTCGCTGTAACTGAGGCCTAGGCCTAGTTATTTTTCTTTCTCTTTCTGGAATACTGTCACCCGTATCGGATGATACGTTCCACCTTTATAGATTGAAACTAAAGTTTCTTTATTAACTTTGTTTTCACTAAATTTAGTGCGCTTTGTGGAAGACACATTCAATAAAATGCAAAGTTTGGTAAATTATTTAGGGGACTTTCGTTCAAATCGTTTTTTTAAATACTGACTTGACCCCAGAAGGCACTTTAAGCGAATTCATCTTTGGGATCGTTTTTAGACAACCTTTAAAATTTCCATTCGGTTACCACTGATTCCACATTTGAGTCTAGCTAATAAGAAAAACTGTTAACAAGTAGCTGTATTTATGTCATTCATTTTTTGGTATAATAAAAAATTTTTTTAGATCGTGTATATAGTATATCAATACAAAAGTTAAGAATTGCTTCTTTTACTTAAGGTCTATCTATCTCTGAAAAGTAACCAAATGAATTTTGAAGTTAACAAAGAGTGAAAAAGTTACCAATTTGGGTAATGAATTACCAAAGTGGCAAGTGTGTACCGCGGGTGAATTTGAACAACCGCACCTTATTTTGTCATTCAAACATAATATAAATTCACTTTTGCATACACGTGCGAACAATAATGACAATTTTGATGCCTAACACACGCGAAAGCTAACGAACGGGATTTATTTCTAGTCCTCACTCGCGAGCGTGAATTTAGCTTGCGGTTTAACCATGATGAACAGGAGGTAACCAACACAAATAAAAGGGAAACGAATGAACTTACAAGTCGCATACTAAATACAAAAGTTATAATCAGTAATTTTTTCAATATGTTTATTGCAGGGTGACTGACTGATACGAAGACATTTGCTGAAAATAACAACAACGACTTTAAAATGAAGTTTCTTTCGTTTCTTGCCACACAGCGCATTACCATCTTGCTTACTTTTTCAAATTCTTTTGCTGCTGGGTTATTGCAAACATATACAATGCAAGTCACTTACAAAAGAACACTAGGTAGTTTATCGCATAGCGTGGAAAGCAACAATAGCCGACCTCATTGAAAGTGTTGCAAAGTAAGAAAGTGGTGCTATTGTGAATAGGAAAGTACTAAGCAGTAAACAGTTCGGAAATTTCCGCTAAACCTCAAAATAAGTAAATAAACATGATGGAGCAGACGTAAGCAAAATCGCCTAATCGTCTCAGTATTTAATTAAACCACCACCACATTGAAAAAAAATGTTGATGAATATTTTACTAAAAATAGGAAAATACTTCAAGTTGCCGAATTTGATATGCCTTCATTTATTGTTAGATATTCAGACAAATTGCAAATATGGCGTCCAAATTTTCACTTTCACAGGCTCCAACTTGACTTTATTCACGCTGCTGAACTATACTCATTGGCACAATCTAAGCAATAAATAAACGATAATTTATTATTAATTATTATTTTTGATTAAATGAATTTGTTAACCGACGATTCTTCCGAATAACTCATTTTGTTTTCTTTTCCTGACAAATTTTACCAACGACCATTCAGTTTGAGAAATAGTTCAAGTGTTGTAAAGTGTATTTAAAATATAAGATAGTTAATTATAAGCGAGTTGGACGTTCTTTTGCAATTCCCTAATTTAGTACTGATAGACGATTTACTCTAGATTCTGAGTAGCCAAAATGGACCTTAGCGTAGCACATTGGTAAAAGTTAAAAATTATGATTTTTTTTATATACTAAAACACTACACAAATTTCCAAATTCATCAATTCAGGATCAGTTGCGTAAGATCCAAAACAGCCGTAATAAGTTAAGACCTATTATTTTATGCATTGCAATTCTTGAAGATTGCATTGGCATATGTTCATTTATGTGTAGTAATATATCAGTATAAGTTTTTAAAATTGTTTTTAACCTTTGTATTTAGTAAGCTATTCGTATATACAATTATTTAAAATTTTAGTTCATATACCTTTTTTAGATGTTTGTGGTGACTTTTCATCTGCATCATGAAATAAAAATAGAATGTAGTTTGTAATAGTAGTTTCAAATAAATGTAGTGTTTGTAGCGTGAATTTATTTAGGAAGATTACCAAGATTTTCCGCGAAGTTTTATAGTCGGTAAAGAAAGAAAAAGAGAAGATAGTTAGTAGACAATATAGAATACCAAAAAGTTAAAATATAAAGTAACAATAATAGATAATAATAAATAAATTAGTAAACAAGAAATAAATAAACCATATATGTACATGGATAAACAAACTGCAAGCGAAATTTCCCTTTTTATCGATAAATATATAGCACACCCATATATAGACAAATTCAGACAATGTATTTTTATTTATTTTTATTTTCAATTAAAGTACAGTGAGTTCTTATACAAAAACCATCTTTCAAGGTTTATAAAAGATTTTTATAATCGAAAATAAGTTTAATTTGTTTAATTTCTCAAAACTTTTTGTGTATAAAATTTTGTGGCCTATTGAGTTTTAGCAAATAAACGGCAAGTTGCAAATTACAAAATCACTGAATTTTGACAATTTTGTTAGTGGAGGGCGAGGTATAAAAAATGTTGTCAATTAGCGATAATTTTTAGCACTTATTTTTTCAGAATGGAAGGATTTTGAGAACTCTATACGAAAAAGAGTTTGAAACTTGAGTTTGTCAGTTTTTTTTCAATTCTATGTATTTACTATATATGTATTTTGTTAAGTTTTTAATGGCTTTTAAAATTATTAATCACTGCCAATTTTATTGAGCGTAAGGCCAGTTTATTAAAGGTTTTGCTTTGAAAAACAACAACAGTTTTAGTGGTAGAAGTTATAGCCACTCTTTCGGAGATGTATGTGGTGACACTCCTCATAAAACTAATAAATAGAAAACAAAAATAAATAAAAATAATACAAAGGAAAACAAAAATAATAAAATTTTTTGTTATTATTTAATTATTTATGAGCTTCAAGGTTGATTGGCTTTTTCAGAAAATTATTAGGAAAAAACAAAAATACTGAAAGCAGTAAAAGTTATGGTACTACCTTTTCCAACAGTATTTCAGAAAAACACATATGTATTTCAGAAAAGCACAAATGTATTTCAGAAAAACGCAAATGTATTTCAGAAAAGCACAAATGTATTTCAGAAAAAGGCAAATGTATTTCAGAAAAACATAAATGTATTTCAGAAAAGATCAATTGTATTTCTGAAAAACCCAAATGTATTTCAGAAAAACACAAATATATTTCAAAAGAGGCCAAATGTATTTCAGAAAAGCACAAATTTATTTCAGAAAAGCCAAAATTATACATTTGTGTTTTTCTGAAACACATTTACGTTTTCCTGAAATACATTTGTGCTTTTCTGAAATACATTTGCGTTTTTCTGAAATACATTTGTGTTTTTCTGAAATACATCTGCGTTTTTCTGAAATACATTTGCGTTTTCTGAAATACAATTGATCTTTTCTGAAATACATTTGTCTTTTTCTGAAATACCTTTGGCCTTTTCCGAAATACATTTGCGTTTTTCTGAAATACAATTGAACTTTGCTGAAATACATTTGTCTTTTTCTGAAATACTGTTGGAAAAGGGTAGAACATCAAACTAAAAAGTGAAAAATAAATATGGTTTAAAAAAACGAAATAACTAAAATGTTAAAAATAAATAATTCAAGCTGAAAATAATATAATGAATGAAAAGTATTAGTATTATTTTGAAAATAGCGTGGGGCGCTTCGTGCCATATTTTCCGTGTATCAAGCAACCCCTGTCTTTTTGACAATAATACGAGTACGTTTCGTTCATTATATTATTTTCAGCTTATATTAAGAATTATTTTTCACTTTTAGTGTGATGTGCTTTTGGTATAATATTTGATTTGTTAAATCTTAGGTATTATTTGTAATGCGATGCGAAAATTAAAAACTCGCATTCGGACAATTGCGCCGTAAATAATAAACAGTGATTGTCTACTAAATTCGAATCGCATTTGCAACTGCCTTAGCATTTAAGATTCGGTTTCTTAAAGACTGAAAATCCAATCAAATACTTTGCAATATTATCAAGAATTGGTGAAAATTGTGTTTTAATTAAAACTTATCCAGTTATTTGCAATATATCCATTTTAAATATATGTAGAAAGAATTATTACGGGTAGATGTAGGAAAATTGAAATTGAAATGCCTAGGAAATACACTTCTGAAGAGACTTTAGCGCTGTTTATCTAAGGAATATATAAAATATTACGTGAGTCATAATGCCAATATTCTTCCTGGATATCAACAAATTACTTAACCCAAAAATTACTAAGTTTAAGCTGAAGTTAACCACCAAAACCTGATGGAACAAACAGCTAGACGAATCTTGCAGAGTTTCCCTGAAGAAAAATTGAAATCACTTCCAGAGAGAATAACATTGAATAATAAAGAGGGCTGTGATGGATCTTTAGGACAAATTGCCCATAAACAAAGAATAAATGTGGACGAAAAAACAGTTACAGATGCTAGTATGTTCTGTTGTTCCCTTAAAAGGAAAATATGAAAAACTCCAAATTAATCTTATACATATATAAAAACCAATATTTGTTAGTGTGTTGTTTTGTCTACTTGTACGTATTTATAAGCTCCCAAACCGTACATCGGATGGTAATACAACATTATCAACTTAGTGCTTGCACTTGTCGGAATGATATACATACATATATAGGTAAAGTAAAATAAACTTTAAATTAGAGGGCGTGGCACCTCCCATACAAACTAAAACTTTAAAACATGTATTGGCGACATTGAAATTTAGTACGAAAGAATACATACATATGTTTGAATTGCGGTGGAAAGATTTAAAGGAGGGGGTTATTGAAAATAGCAACGCAAAGCTTTCAACTTAATACCAAAACTCGCCTGAAGACGGTTTCAGTCAAAACATGATTTCAGCTATCCATAAATATAAGTGCAAATTAAAAACATATTTAAACAAGCAAAGAAGTGGCTAAGTTCAATCGAACTATATATACCCGGCGCACACATTCAGCTAAATTTTTGAATTAATAAAGCAGAGACTAAGTTCAGGCAAAACCGAACCTGATGTAAACCTCTTTTTTCAAAATTTTCATATAATCGGATTTCTTGATTTAATACAAAACCACATACCAAATTTGATCACATTAGCTTTACTAGTTAGTTTATTGATTTTAAAAATATTGCTTATATAAACATAATAAAGTATCTGTACTAAATTTGGGCAAAACCGGTAAAGGATTTCCAAAGGTATATGTACATATCTGTGGACATTTGACAAAACAACTTCTCTCGAAATAAGACAATTTTCCAGGATTTTTATTATATATATGAATTTTCAAGGGGCGTTTTTCTGTCTTATCGCCATTGTCCTAGGACCGTTAGTTCAAAAATTATAGAGTCATCAAAACAACTTCTTTCGTAATTTTTCAAATTTTCGGGTGACAAAAAAACTTGTCTCGAATAAGTTGGAATTTCAAACGTAAAATCATAACGTACATTTATCAAAAAAGCTTGTCTCTATATATCGTCTGAGTAAAATCAGAAATTGGCATTTGACAAAATAACTTCTTTCGATTGAAGTTCTTTTGTCAAATGCATATCTAAAAAAAAAACGGCAAATGTCATTTGAAGAAAAACCTCTTTTGGACTTATTTTTAACTTACCATTTGGCAAATAAACTTGTGTCAAGATACAATACGTTAGTTCAAAAATTATAGAGTCATCAAAACAACTTCTTTCGTAATTTTTCAAATTTTCGGGTGACAAAAAAACTTGTCTCGAATAAGTTGGAATTTCAAACGTAAAATCATAACGTACATTTATCAAAAAAGCTTGTCTCTATATATCGTCTGAGTAAAATCAGAAATTGGCATTTGACAAAATAACTTCTTTCGATTGAAGTTCTTTTGTCAAATGCATATCTAAAAAAAAAACGGCAAATGTCATTTGAAGAAAAACCTCTTTTGGACTTATTTTTAACTTACCATTTGGCAAATAAACTTGTGTCAAGATAAGATAAAAAAAAGGATTTTTTTTTGCACAAATCAAATTTGACAAAACAGCTTGTATGAGGTAAGTTGATTTTCAGTAAGAAAAAGCATTTGACAAAAGGTCTTATTTATTTGATTTATATTTATCTAGAAAAGTAAAATATTTAATTTAAATCAATTGATTGGAAAACGCGTCTTTATTGATCTGCATCCAGTTTAAATTGACTTCGTCCTTTAATAGTAAGAGGTATTTCTACTGCAAAGCTTTAAACATGTTTTTTCGCTCTCCTGTAAAATTTGCTTTTTTGAAAGAGGTTGTTTTGTCAAATGTCCACAGATATGAACTTTAAAGTGGGGGTACCATGTACCTTTTCCAAAATGTTCGTTTAAATGGATTTGTTGACTTAATTCCAATAGCTACTAAAGTATCAAATTTTCATCGTCCGAACATGTGTGCCAAGTTCAGACGAAATCGATAAAGTGCTTAGAGACATACATATACATATGATCTCAAAAGTGGGTGGTAACACGCCCCTTTTCGAAAATTTTCATATAGTCGGATTTCTGGCTGCAATACAACACCACATACTAAACTCAAGATATTTCCCTTCAACATTTATTGAAATGTCCAATTTTTAGTGTTTTCGAAAATTACCGTTATATGGCAGGTGGGCGTGGTTATGGTCAGATTTCATAATTTTTCAAATATCGTTTAAATACGCATAGTGTAATAGGTATACCAAAAACAAAAAAAAGGGGGGGGGGGGTTGGTTTGTTGGTTGTTGTGGTTCCAGAGATATACATATGAACTCATAAGTGGGCGGTGCTACGCCCCCCTGTACAAAATTTTTATACAGTCGGATTTCCTGCTCGAATACAACATTACATACCAAATTTGAGCAAATATAGCAATTTTTGCATTTTTGACAATTGCCGTTGTATAGGAGGTGGGCGTGGTTATTGTCCGATTTTGCCCATTTTAAATGCCAACCTCTTCTGGGTCAAGGTCAATCTACCTACCGAGTTTCAGTTTTGACTCAAGTTATCGTCTGCACGGACGGACGGACAGACAGACATCGCTAAATCGACTTTTTTTTTCATTCTGAGCATTTTGGTATATATATATCTATATCTATCTTGATTCCGTTATGCTGTTACAAACAACCGTTATGCGAACAAAGTAATAATACCTTTGTACACAAGTGCGCGGGTATTATAAATAAATAAAAATTATTATAATAACGGTATAGATAACGAAAAAGTTCGAACATATTCAGCTGAGAATAACCACAACAATAATTTAAATTCAGTGAACTGTTTCATGTAATTTATATTTTCCTCATTCAACGTAATCTAAAAGGAAAATTCATAGTCTAGGTAGGTGATGATTATAAGGAATAAATTCTGAAAAATTGTTGTAATTCAGGCGAATACTTATAGATCTTCGTTCCTGGAAACGAAAAATGCATGCTCATATATTTTTAGATGCAAACAAAAGCAGCTACTAACTTCAAACTTTTATTATAATATTCTACAATTGAATGACGTACAAAACTCAGACTCGCATAATTTAAAAAAATGTATTTTTAAATATTTTTAAGTATGTATATTTTTATATGAAAATATTTGAAAACTAAATACAGAATACAATTTCGATGAACACTATTTTTAATAGAATAAATAATTACCTTTTCCATATCGAATTGGAATGTGATCAGTGGATAAACAAGCCTTCGTTTTTATACCAACAAGCAAAGGCGAACCTCGTCTCGAAGCAACACATTCTCCAGGAAAGTATTTTGACTTAATAGCGATTGCGAATGCACCTTCCTGCAAATAATTATGAAATTTGTATCTGTTCTTAAACTCAATTATTCTATTGATATACGTAGTTGCATCAAAAATGAGATAAACCTAGAGCTTCACATGTGGTTCGCCTACCATACAAGAAAATAATATATTATAATTAGAAAAAATAATATTTTAGTGTAAACGTTTTACAACTAAATGAGCTATTCTCAAAGCCTTTAATCGATAATACGTACGCACATATGTAGATAAAGAAATAAGCATATTATTATCTCGAAAAGCTAGGAAAAATAAAAAATGGATTTTTTGCATTTTGGTATGGTTAGGTTAGGGTGGCTGCCACCGTGCTCCTGAGCTTATGAGCCCATTGTGACAATATTGGTGTAAGTCATGCATTCCATCCTATCCCTTAAAAATTGAACCAACCTGCACGTTTTATGTAGAGTAGAAATAACTTTTGAACAATTTGCTGCGCATCTTAGCCAGACCGGAGCATTGGCAGAGATAGGTGCGGCAAAAATCATTTTTTGGGTAACCTAGTCTCTCCCCATGCGTGCCAATAAGGCAGCGCACGGTTATCACCCTAACTACTAATCTGAGAGAGGAGCGGCCAAGTCATGTAAGGGCTTTAGAGCGCTTTACAAATACTTAAGGCCATATTTTTCTAGTAATGTGGCAGATGGGTTCCGAGGCGCACCTTGAATTTACCTTATCCGTACGCTCAGATCTTAATCTGTGTCTAAAGGATGCTTGGGTATACCCGCCTCTTGGGCAGAGTTCACAACGGTTAGTTTCGTCCCATTCCTTGCTAACGTGAGTCAGGCAATTGCCAGGAATATCCTTATGGCCAGGGACCCATATAACGTACACGGAGCACATTTTAAAAAAATTACTCAATTCGTAAACAAAACATATCATTTTTAATCTAAATCAAATCATTTGTCTACATGATAATCTTAAAAAAAAATGTTCGCTTTGGAGAAATATTAATTCATGTCGTATTTCGTACAGAATGTTTGCGTTTTCGATTTTTTGCACAATTAGCACGATTTTTATTTTACGTCATAGCGTACGGAATATGAGTATGAAGCGAAAAGAAAATGCCAGCATGGCGCCGAAACCGTAAACACACTTGCTCACACTAGTGTGCAATTGTGAATCATTTATTATACAAGTGTTGTGTTCTGTGCATGCCATCAAATAAAGAAGCAGTTTTTGATCGAGAACATCGGTAGTTTAGCGAATATAAAGCAATTAGTATATTAAAATATATTAAATTGCGGTGTTGTGGACTCAGCTAATGGTGGATTTGTTCAATTCTAAAAATTGGATAAGGAACATTATGTTATAAGTTATTAAAACACTTTATCATCAAAATATAGTGAAAATGCAAAGGTTTCATCTTGTCCTTACTACAATTTTACCTATACACTTCGATTATTAAAAATCCGAAGCTAATTGTTTCATAGTTTTGCACGCGAATGTAACGCGAATGTGAATTTCTGTTTCTTTTCCCTTTTGGCTCGATATTCTGGTATACTATGACGCCACATCGCTGTCAAACTGAAACCAAAAAAGACAACGGAACGAAAGTGTCTCAATCTTGTAATTTATCATTATGGTTGCCATTTCAAAAATTTTTGACGGTGATGCTAGTGCAGTGGCGGATCCACGGGGGGGGTTTTCGGGTCCGGACCCCCCCCCCCCCATGGGATCATATACTTTCAAATTTTATGCTTTTATTGGGCATGTTGGTGAAGTTGAAACACAAAGTTGTTAATAAAAATTCGTAATTTATTGAATGTTTTACACAAATTTTAATTTATTTTCGAATAATAAATGCAATAGAAGATAATTACGAAGATAATCAATATGACCGATCAAGAAAAAATATATGATCCACAAACGGTTCTAGTCACTCTTAAATTTTCGAGGTTTTTCAAAAAACTTTCTGAGAATTTCGTCTTCAGTCAAAGTTATGCGATGATGAATGTTCAAAGATGCAAGACCATTGAGACACTCTTGACCCATCGTGTTTCTCAGATAATCTTTCATTCTCCTCAAAGTCGAAAATGATCGTTCTGGAGTTGCTGTGGTCACGGGTATCACCGCCAAAACTCGTAGGATTTTGTTGACGTTTTTGAAAGTTCTGCCATTTATGATCTGCAAAAATTCCTTCTATTTAGATTTTCAATGGATATTATTTATTTTACTTTGTTCCAAATTATACCAAAAAAATCTCTTACTCAATTAAATGTCAATAAGTCGTCTATTAGTGATTTTTCTCTGATTCTTTTATATTAAAAAATGTTGTTTTGAAATTAAATAGAAAATAAATGATAATCTATTAGTATTATAATCAATCAGATTTTTTGGTACAATATATTAGAAACCTGGCATTATTTTTTAGCCAAAAATTATCTGAATTTGGGAGATACTCACTGCTAATGCATCAAGTGCATTTTCGATGTTTTGATTGCAGATCCGTTGTCTCCACATTTTGACTTCTGAAATGAAATTACTCTCGGAACAATCCAGTATTTCTTCGTAAAATTGGTAGAGGCTTGCACATTTCTTCTCGTCGAATTCTTGTTTGAGGAATAGCTGTCCAAAACTTTGAAAAACTGTTTTGTGTTTTTCGAACCGACTCTGAAGATGAGAAATGTAGGTGTCGAGAAATGGGATGAAAAATGCGATTTTGTAATACTCTTCAACTGTTTTCGCTTCAACGTTGCAACGATTTTTTTGTCGACTGCATCGACGAGGCATTTTCATTTCAATCTCGTACTCCGAACAAATTTCAGAAACTGTTTTCATAAACAATGTGGAAGCATGAATCCACGTTTTCACGCTTTTCCTTGAAGTCGTTCAAAGCATCATCAGCCAATTTCGTGGCCTCTCCCAGATCTTGATTTTTCAATTGCAATTCTCGACTCAATGGCAAAACGATGGAATTAATTGATTCCATAATATGACAGGAAATTTGGAACTGGATTGTGAAAATCGCTGTCAAAAGTTGAGATGCTGCCCGTGAAGTTTCTCGATCCTTCCACGTTTTTATTTCTTCCAACGCTTCAATAACAGCCGGTTGAAGTTCGACGTATCTTGATACAGCTTCATGAGACTGAGCCCATCTTGTAGGACAAATGGACTTGAATTTTTCTTTTCTTCGCTCACTTTTCTCTGTCATTTTTGAAATTTCGTTCTTCAAGATGCTTTGTCTCTTGGGCCAGTGAAAAAATGCTTGAATTGCTCCGATAGTTCCCAACGCGTTTTTGATACCAGATACTTCGCAAGCTGCATTGATGGTCAAACTGAAGCTGTGTGCGGAGCAATGTACATAAATTGCGAGAGGAAAATGAGACCTCAAATCCTTGGCCGTACATGAATGAGCAATCCACGCCGATATCGGTCAGATAATTCCTGATGGAATTTGCCAGAGCTTGTCCAGAAACGTCAGTAACGGGAACGAATCCGAGGAAATCCTCACAAATATTTGTTTATGAATCCAAGTATCGTGTGCAAATGGAAAATTGCTCTATGCTTGAAATGTCAGTCGATTCGTCGGCTAAAACTGAGAATCCTTCCGATTGATTCATTCGATCAACGATTTTTTTTCTGATCAATTCATGACAAGTTGCGATAATTTCATTCTGAATGGTTTTGCTCAAATATGTTGAATTTTTCGGAGCAGACAAAAGGTTTTTCTTGAGTGTTTCGTCACCTTCAGCTCTGTTAACTATAGAATCCAATTATGTAAGCAAAAACACGTTGTTTAACGTTAGACAGTTCACGATTTATTAAAACCAAAAGTAAGTATGGAAATAATGTACAAAGGAATGAAGATAATGTGTAATGCAAAAAGCAAAAACGTATTGTGAATCAGGGTTGTATTGTTTTACATATTAACAAATCTTACATACTCCGCTTCAACCATAATTCACAAAAGTTTAATAAAATGTATAAACAAAGTTAATTGATTTTATAAATGTAATAATTGTGTACAAAAAATATTGTGTTTGACTTTACTCAAACTCTTAGTAAAACCATCCGCTACATTATTTGTAGTGGAGACATACTCAATTTTTAACTCTTTGAGTTTGCATATTTCTCTAATATAATGAAACTTAATATCTATGTGTTTACTCCTCTTCTTCGTTGTCTCGTTATTTGCCAGAAATGCGGCCCCTTGGTTGTCACAGAAGACAACTGTAGGAACGGCGGTGTATTCTTTAAACTCGGCTTCTCTCAGCAAATTTCTTAGGAACATCACCTGTCTAACGTTAAACAACGTGTTTTTGCTTACATAATTGGATTCTATAGTTAACAGGGTTATGGGCCCGGCGTGTGTCGCAAATGTTTAATAAAAAAATCTGTGTGAATTTGTTTGTAAATTGTTTATTTTTGCATTAATCAAAATGAACGGTATCAGCATCGAGAAACTGGATGGCGAAAATTATACAGCCTGGTGCGTCCAGATGAAAAGTCTTTTAATTACTTTGGATTGTTGGTATCCTGTTGAAACAATATGTTTGGAAGAGTGGACTGCTCTAGAAAAAGCTGCTTTCGTTAAGGCAGATAGAAAGGCGTTGGCGTTAATTACTTTAAATGTTAAAAGCTCCGAGCTACTGCATATTAAAAATTGCCTACATTCAAAAACAACGTGTTTTTGCTTACATAATTGGATTCTATAGTTAACAGGGTAACGTAAAATTGCACGAAAGTTTCCTTCGTTCGAATATTTTCCATCAGTTTTATCATCCGCGTCAGGTTCCTCTTCATTATACAAACATCCATCGTCTCTATGGCCACGAAGTGCAATTCCTTGACGTCCACACAAAACTATTGCACTAACTATGGGTTTCAGTCGTTCGTAATTTTCTTCTTTAGTTTTTTCTTTCTGCTGATCGAGTTGTTCATCAATAGATTTAGTTTTGCCAAGCTGAATATCGCGAAATGTTCAAAAGCAACGATGGATTTTTTATGGTAATCAAGTTTTTCGTGGTTCCGAAAAGTTTCTTTCGCGTGCTTCCAAGTGTTGAACGGCTTGTTGATGAGTTTCCCCAGACGTGCGTCGCGTATTCCACCGGTTTTCACGCCAAAAGCTATGCAGCACTTACAATATGCGCCATTTTCTTTCGCAGAATATGCCAACCAGTGAAATTCCTCAAGCCATTTTCTTTGAAAAGATAAATTTTTGGCAGTTGATGTCGGGAACGAAAAATTAGCTGGTGGCACCCACGAGTCGTCGATAATGTTCAGGATTTCACTCGCGCTTCTTGTATCTGAAGCATTAGACGTGGCTAGAGCGATGTCGTTTTTGAATGGAAGCAATTCTTGTTTGTTTTGAACTGACGTATCTTCGGAAGTCGATTGTCCTCCAGTCTCCGGTGGATTTTCTTCGAGGTTAAGCTTCTCTGCATTTTCAATCTGTGTCAAAAAAATATGGTTAGCTAAAAACTAATGAGAATCTTCAGTTTTTTTGAAATTATAAATTATATAAATACATTGTGAAAAAATAGTAGCTTCTCCGATATACTTATAATTTTTTTATTGCAATTTTTCTTACCTGTTTTCCTTTTTCTTTCTTTCTGGTTCTGATTCTGGATCAAGGCGGGTGAAATAGGAAAACAATGTCCTCTTCATATTGTGAGGCGTGTTTTCTCAGTAAGAGAACTTGAAAAGAGATTTTTCTCACTTGAAATTATACAAACCACTTGTCAACTTCGGCATGTTTACACAATGCGTGTTGAAAGAAACAAAGAAATAATTAAAATACGCTCAAACACGCTCATAGATGGCGCAAATATCAACGGAAAAACTTAAAGAAAAATCGCACGGCGCTGTCATCGCGACTAGGTTGGCCCGCAGTTTGAATTTGCGAACAAACTATATGCACTGCCATAACGACTGGACAGCACCAATGGCTTTTCTATAACACGGTAGTCCAGCCGTTATGGTGACCTGTATATACGTGGTAATTATGCATATATCTCAAGGAAAAAATGTCTACCCCCCCTTAAAAAAATTTTGGACCCCCCCTTAAAAAAATCCTGGATCCGCCACTGTGCTAGTGATATCAAGGTAAATATGCTCACCAAATTTTGTGACGATACCTTACATCGCTATTGAGATACCTATATACGTTTTTTTATAAGTGGGCGTGGTAAAACCCATTTTTCAAAATTTCATACAAATCACTTTTCTTAATAAACTATCTCTCTAAATATCAAATTTTATTTAATATGTTCCAATAGATAAGGAAAAACGAAATTTTTGGATTTTTCAAAATTTCCGTTATATGGGAGGTAGGCTAGGGTATGGTCCGATTTCAAAAATTTTTAACGATGATAACAGCGATATTGAGGAAAATTTGTTCACCAAAATTTGTTGTGGCAACGCCCATTTTTCAAAATTACATAAATACCTAATTTCTTAGTCGCTCCAAATACCGAATTCCACTCAATTTGTTTTAATAGATACCGAAAAAATTAAGTATTTGCATTTTCCAAAATTTCCGTTTTATGGAAGGTGGGCGTGGTTATGATCCGATATCAAAAATTTTCTACGATAATAATAGCGATGTCAAGGAAAATATGTCCACCAAATTTTGTGACGATAACTAATACTGTTATTGACATACAGAACATTTTTCATAAGTGAGCGTGGCAACGAATATTTTTAAAATTAAACCCTGTCCAAAGAGCAATCTATCTACCAAATTTCATTGAGATATCTCAATTTTTGATCAAGTGTTCGTCTGCACGGACGGACAGACAGACATTGCTAAATCGACCGCTCTTTTCATTCTGAGTCTATATCTATCTTGATTCCGTTACGCTGTTACAAGCATGCGTTATGCGAACAAAGTACGTTCGGGTATAAAAATAGAAAGGTAACATTCGATCATATAAATAAATTGCAAATATTTTAATATTTGTTATATTATTAGTTATTCTAAAAAATGTGGGTGCACAAGCTTCAGGAAAAATGGCTTCTTCCTTATAATTATCATCATGTGAATGCATCAGCACAGACACTGATGTGAAAGATGTAAATACGTATGCCAGAGAACGTACATTACAGAGAAGCTTCAAGACCGAAAGACAGTGTGAATTGTCAAAAACCATCAAAATTGTAATAGGCAAGTTCACCACTTTTGCAATGGCGGCGAAAAATTGAGAGCGATATATTAACAGAGCTGAGCGAGGCCAACATTTTTAACATAACATGCATTTTCTCGATTATGTGTTGATTTCTGATTGAAATTAACAAAAATAATGATAAATTACAAAATATGTATGAAATTGTGTATTATTTAAATATGTTCGCCCTAAGAGTGGATTTCTATTACATATGTTTATGCATATGTGCATATTGAAAACCATACAAATACACTTGTTTGTTAGAAGTTATGTACATATGTACATCTTCACAAGCTCTTTTGGCCGACGGTATTTTACATGAACATTTTCAATAAAGTAAAACGATTTTACTTAAATAATGAATTTTAAACTTTATTCATGTTCATAAAATATGTAGGTTGACAATTACATACATATGTACATACATGTTTAATGTGTGTACTTGGTATGTCTGCTTAAGATTTGCTATAATTGCTGTGCCCAAAGGCAAATGTTGATTTGCCGACGGCATTTTACATTCTCAGATATTGGTAATTTTTTAGTTTTTCAAATAAGTTATGACTTTAATTCGGTATATACATACATATGTATGTATTTACGATAAATTACTGCAAATAATTTCCTATACATGCATGTATGTAGGTACATGTATGTACATATATACTATGCATAAGATTAGTTCATACATATGTAGATATGTACATAAGTACAAATAGGTATACGTATATAGTACCCATGTTATATGTATATACTAAGTAACAATAATTATAAGATAAGTTATTAATCAAACCTTAGCGTAATGCAAATCAATATTTTACACCTTATTCAAATGTATGTATTCCTATTATAATAATTATATAACTGACCTACATCACAATGCCAATATATGTACATATGTACATACAAATTCAAGGACAAATGACGTCCGCATACATACAATTATACGTAAATACATATTGAAACATATCGACATGTGCACACTTCTGTCCTCACTTCCCTCACAATTGCAAACTCAACAGTTACGCCGGCGCCATTAATCCTACACGATTTCATTCATAAACTGCGCGTGCGTAAAACTCTTTTCATTCATAAAATGCAGCACAACTTAAAATCTGCCAGCGAAGCACATTTTTCGCGATCTTGCAAAAATTTATAAATTTGAAGATTTTTGTCTTCAGCTTTGCAAGTACAGGGGCGTTCGCTATTTATGGCCCAGTCCGGCAAATTTGTAGTTAACAGATAATTAAAAATACGTATATTAGGCATTGTTCACGTAATACGAGATTAATTTACCAAATTTATATCTAATTTATCAATACTTAACCATTACAAACCATTCTTTTGTAAAAAACGATTGAAAATATATCAATGCATTCGGTATAATTTCGCAAAATAGGCCTTACCAGAAAAATTACTCAGCATATCTTCATCACCTCAATACGCGCTGTGTACATTTGTATGAGCTTATATATATATGTAAATATGTAGCCGAATTTTGTCGCTTTTGAACAACAGTGTTGGTCATCATTGAATTTGCAAACCATTTACTGCAATTTGCAGTCGGAGAGGAAATCTACTGCTTTGAGAAAAGTAGCAACAGAAATTGATAATACATTTTTTGCTTTTAGATAACTTTAAATATTTATTACCTAATATCTTAACTTAATATTTATTATGTCCCTATATATTATTGACTTTCTCCTAGTTACATGTCTCTGAGAGTGAAATAGTACCTTTTTGTGCTACTGCTATTTTCCTTGCACATAGTGCGAAACGAAAACTATTTGCACCCAACTCGAATTTATGGTGGTGGTTTTTTGCTTTCGTCACGCAGCAGAATTGTTGAAAGTCCGAGCAGAAGCAAACATTTAGAGTTCGAGGGTAGTTTGCGGGCACGTGAACAAATGTACATACGTCTGTATATATTTATTTGTGTGTATATAAAAACATGCGTGTGCTACCGAATTTGTGATTTCGGCAGTGTTTACATGCTATTTGCTAGATTTCGATGTCTTCCCATAAGGATCCACCTTTTATAGTATAAAATATAGCTGTTATTTTAAATCTTTAACTAATAATAATCAATAAAATAGTTAATCATAATTTCATAAAAATAGATACATATGTACATACATATACCTTGAAAAGAAAAAAAAAAAAAAATCATATGGTTACTAGAGAATATTTGAGAAAAATGTATTACGAAAATAGTTTTGCTGCAAAAAGCGTAGCAAAAGTAATAATTACTAAATAGAAAATCGAAATAAAATAAATTAAATTAATATACACCTGCAACCAGAGAACGTACTGCAAAATATATACATAAATTCTCTCAATTACACTTCTCGCTTCAAAACTGTTAACTTTTGATGAGTTCTGCTAATTGGTGAATTTGCTTACTACCTGTGGTGTACTTGCCTATTAGAATCAAGCTCAATTCACAGTAGAGGAACGAATCACGGAATAGACCGGAATGAAGCTTCTCTGTAATGTACGTTCTCTGACGTATGCCAAGAGGAAACACAAAAGAGAAAATGGCAAATCAAAAGTTTGGAAATATTTCAAACGTTCCGTCGAAAAATTTGCCAATTGACTTAACTGCGGTAAGGTATACAAAACTTCCCCCTTAGAGAGACCATTTGAAGAGATTTCCTCCAACTTTGGGTGCTCCTGTTAAAGAGCCTTTTGTGACAACTGCTAATTCTTCTTTTGTCATAGATTACATTAGTAGCAGTAATTGGTCCAGTATACTAGAGATCTACTAATTCATATTATAAATCTCCACATGATTATTGGAAAACTGGACAAAGCCTTACCAATCATAATAGCTACCGATATTCTGCCTTGCAATATAGTAGAAAATTCTGGTTAAATGGTTTGTCAGCCTTTTAGATCTAAGATAGGGATCAAGTAAAACCTCCGTACGTAATGTTCTGATGACAAATATGTTTAAAGACGCAACTGCCAATTTTCATATAAGTACAGAGTCCTTGGCAACAAAAAGCTTTTAAATACAGAAAACCATTCCGCTCACAATGTTGCCGATACTTCAATGTCGTGATGAAAAAACAGTTTGCATTGTCACTTATCAGTGCATGCCAACTTTTGCATATGCAAAATTTAAAAAAGAACAGGACTCAAATCAACCATGGCTAAATGAGCCGCTTGGTAACCCAGTTGCCCGTACAGACGTGTTCCCCCAGATCATACTTTTAATTTAATAAAGCTTGTAAATTAACATTCCGAAACTCGTCGTGGTTTTTATTCAAAAATAAAAAGGTTTTGCAAAAAAATATATATTCGAAATAAAAGGCTGTGTTAATAAACAAAAAAAAGCGAAAAAGTGAAAGCCTGGAAAAAAAGATCAGAAAATCTTTTAAACGGTGCAAAATACAATCTTAATACAATTAATAACAACAAATAAAACTTAATTCGGTCGCGAAAAAAGAAAACAAAAATAAAAAACATACAACTAATACAAAAAACATAAAACTTAATTCGGCCGCGAAAAAGAAGAATAAAACAACACAGTAACTAAAAGATAAGGAGATACAACTCCCGGAGCGCAGGAAGCAAGTTGGAGAACATATACAACGTGGGAAGAGGAAAACAATACATTGGGCAAACGTTTATAAACATACATCCATACACTAATAAACAGAAAATTTGCATTCGCGTGCAAAATAATGAAACAATTAGTTAAGAGTCTTTTAATAAACGAAGTGTACAACGGCAAATTGTAGTAAATACTACATGAAACCTTTGCATTTTCACTATTTTTTTGATATTAAAGTGCTTAAAGAAAATAATTTTAAAATTTAATGTTCCTTATCCACTTTTTGAGAATTGTACAAATACAACATAAGCTGAGTTAACTACACCGGAATATCACATATTTTAATGTTCCAATTGCTGTACATTCGCTAAATTACCGCTGATTTTGAACAAAAACTGCTTTTTTGGTTATTGGCGAGCATAGAACACAACACTTGTATAAAAGCTTCACAATTGCACTCTGGTGTGAGCGCGTTTGTCACGATTTCGCCGCCATGTTGGTATTTTTATTTCGCTTCATACTCATATTCCGTACGCTATGACGTATGTAAAAATGTCGCAATCTTCTAATTTATCATTCTTGGCTAGCAGGCTCTCTGCATTGCTGCATTCTCGTATACAAAGCGGTTAAAATATATACATAAAGCGCGGCGGCACTAAATTACCTCTAATTGTTTGGTATATTCATAAAAAAAAAATCAGCTATACAAAAAATTTATAATTTTTTTTTTAATTTTACATCTTAATGCCATTTGACAAATCCCCACTAAAAGGACAGGGAACCCCTAAAATTGTATAAATTCCGACAATGGCCGATGACGATAAGCATCAAAACACTCCTGCAGAAGCTACACGCTCAAAACAGGGTGAAAAGGAAAAATAGCTGAAAGATTTTTCCGCCACTAAATTTATTTCAGAGAGTGACAGTTTAATAAGATACTGCACTCGATTTTCCCCAACCCCAATTCAAAACAATTCAGAATACGTTCTGGAAATAAAAAACAAAAGTCTTGATAATTTTTGGACACGACTCCAGTCTGCATATGACGCTATTATTGAAACAGATGATTCAGGTATGCCAGATATACTAAAGCCCATTGCAACTACTCCAATACAAGAACCAAATTCAGGCATATACCTCAAAGTGCCAGCGTTGCGATACAGAAGTACTTCATGGAGGTTATGAACAATGGCCACAGCAAGACCCGAAAACCGTGAAATCCAAAATCCCGTAAATTCTCAAACGCAGCTAGAATACAAACGCTTCATTCCGAGAATGCAAGCAAAATATTTCTACCCACTGCGGTGATCTCCCTCGAACATAGAGGAAAGATATTATAATATATTAAGGATCACAACGATCGTTTATTTCTTCTTAGGCCCAAAACAGATTGAAAGTGCCATATAAACAAGCCAATTTTGAAGTTTCTACAACACTGTTAGCTCGAGTCGAAGACATTCCTTACTCATATTCCAAACCCCTCTCTCCTGGGCATTTCCTCCGAGGTGCGCCACTTCTGCCCATCTTAAATACCTTCAGAAAAGATATCAATGGAAAAATGCTCAAGAAGCACCAAGTGTGTGTTTTACCTATTGGAATTTTTTTCAAATGGCGGTCATATTTTTTCTATTACAGGTAGTCCAGTTTTGCACATATTGCTTTAATTGTTTTTTTATTTCAGGACAGTAATATAATTTGTCTATTTGTTTAATGTTTTCCACATGGTTTCGATGCGCTCTGTTATGAGTTTGTTCGATTATTCCTGCTTGGTATTCTCTATTAGTGATATCCATTGCGAATAGTCTAGTGTAAACAAATTTATTTTTGTTTCCTATATGCAAATATTGTCGATACTTTGAGCATAATGTTCTGATTCTTCACTTTGTAAATGCTCTGATTCAGTGGACATATTGTTTAATTCAAGACGTGATAATGCGTCTGCTACAACATTGGTTTTGACTGGTTGATATACGAATTTTGGAGAAAATTCTTCAACGAAAGCGTGCCATCTCTTCATTTCAGAATTGGGATTGCGTATGGACAATGCGAAAGTTAATGGTTGATGATCAGTATGGATTTCTAGATTTGCTACCCCATACAGGTAATTTCTAAGATTTTTTAAGAGTTCGGGAAATAAACGTTATTGGTTTAGTTTGTTGTGAGAGGACTGCGACATTAGACGCGTCGGTAGTTAATACAAATATTTTAGTATAATCAGGTTGCGTCAATTCCATTTCGGTTGCTAAATGTTTCTTTAACTTGTTAAAGGTAGATATTCCCGTCTCATCGATTTCTATAGTAACTTTTTTTGAAACATTTTTGAAACCCTACCGTTTTTCGCTGACAGATATGTATTCCGTCAAAAGTTTTGCAATAGCTGCGTAATTCTTGACAAATTTTTCGGTAATATTCTGTTATGCCTAAAAACCCTCTTAATTCCCGTAAATGTTTGGGTAGTGGATAGTGAAGCATTAACTGAACTTTATGCGGATCTGTTTTAAATGTATTTTTTGCTATAATGTATCCCAAAAATTCGATTTGCATTCTGAAAAATTTCGATTTTTCCAGAGAAGTTTTTATATTAGCCTTGCCTAATATTTCTGTTATTAACTCTAATTCTTTCATATGTTGTTTCAGACTTTCTGAGAGAATTATTATATCATCAATATATCATCCATTGCTCGTTGAAAAATTCTGGGAGTAGTTTTAAGTCCGAATGGCATTCGTAAAAACTCATATTTTCCGTTATTATCAGAAAAAGCTGTTTTTTTTAATATCATTTTCTGACATTAAAATTTGATGAAAACCTGATTCCAAAGATATTTTGCCTTACTTAAATTGGATAAGATTATATTGGTATCTGGGATTGGATAACGATCAGATATTATATGCTCATTTATTTTTTTATAATCGATGACCAGTCGTAGTTTCGGTGTTCCATCGTCATTTGTACCCTTCTTTGGTACTACCCATATGGGTGAATTATAAGGACTTTTACTTGGCCTAATTATTTTTTTATCCAACATTTTATGGATTTCTTTATTAACAAACGAATTTACTGACAAGGGATATGGATATTGTCTCCTCCATATATGTTCCTCATTTTTCGTTCTTATTTCTTATATTTCTTATTTATATATGTAGGAGTTAAATTCTGAGAGTTCCTCCCTTTGATTTTCATTTTTCAAATTTTCGGAGTTTTTTACCGATCTTTGATTTTTATTGTTTTCGCAAAAATATTCCTTAATTGACATTTGCGAGCCTTCGTCGCCTGTTATTGAATAGTTATCAATTATGTTTCCAGTAAATTCATCGATAGGTATTTTGGAATATTCATTTTGCAGAGAAAAATATTTATCCAACATATATATATGTATAATATAATATAATATAATTTTGGCGCGTACACTATATAGCGCAGTGTTTGGCCGAGCTTCTTCTACCATTTGTGGTGTGCGTCTTTATATTATACCACAAATGAAGATACCTACAGTTTTGTGCCGACTCCGAACGGCAGATGTATTTAATGAGAAGCTTTTTCATGGCAGAAATACCCTCGGAGGTTTGCCATTGCCTGCCGAGGGGTGACCGCTATTAGAAAAAACTTTTTCTATGATTAAGATTTTGCTTGCCCTGACTGAGATTCGAACCTCGAACTCACCGGCATATCAAGTTGTAGCACGCACCGCTACCAACTCGACCATAGCGGCCACAACATATAGTTGTTGGAAAACTTGTCAGATGGTTTCGTGGAAACTTTAAGTTCCTCAAGATTAGCATTTGTTGGGGAATCTTAATGTTCCTCTTAGTTAGCTTTAGTAAGGCAATATTTATGTTCCTCAATTGTAGCTTTAGTAAGGGAATCTTTAAGTTCCTCTTTAGCTTTATTTTCTGAAATAATTTTATTATTACTTTCTTTATTTGATTTGCCGGTAACTTTCTCGGCATAAGTCTTGGAAACTTTATGTTCCTTGTTGAACTCCAAATAAGGTTATCACATAATAGTATTTTATTATTAAATAGCCATTCACAGTTTTTACCCCTTTGTAAATAGCTAATTCATTTTTATTTTGGTAGACCCCCTGTCTTATATAGCAAGAGGTTGCTCCTGTATCGACAAGGGCTTTTCAATTTCTTTTTATTTTTTCCTCGTAGAGGTTAAGGTAGGGGAGCTCGTCCGCTTGTTCTCTAAAAAATGATTTTCGCGAAAATTGTTAATTCTTTGTGACTTTTCTTGCGGTCGAAAGCTGTTATTACTTTCCCTAGGCCGCTTTATTCCTTGGGACACTTGAACTTGATTCCCTATATTTTTATTGGCTGGAACACTTGTACTAGCTGTATTTGGGTTGTATTTTATGAAGCCAGTATTTTGTTGTGGCTTGCTATCACAATTTTTCCTAAACCTGGATATCGACGGATCTACATCCTTCGGTTCAGATTTGGAGAAATTGTTTCTTGATTGGAACCTTAAATTATTACTAGGGTATCTAGGTGAATTAACACGAAATTTCTCGTTTGCAAAGCTTTGGGCAAATAATGCCCTTTGGTTATTAGCATCCAGCTTCTGTGCCTTTGCCAAAGCGCAAATCCAGAGGAGCTAATAAAAATCAATCATTGACCGTTTTACACGCTATCCAACTGCCGCACCCTTATTGACGGCACGGTCGCCCGAGTAGCACACGCACTCATGCTAACATGGATATCATATTTTGGAGTCCCTCTGCGGATTACCAGCGACCTTGGAGGACAATTCGAGTCAGACCTTTTAAGAAACTCGCTGACCTCCTCGGTTTTAAACATCAACGTAAAACGAGTTACCATCCACAATCCAACGGACTCGTTTAACGCTTTCACTGGCAATTAACATCCTCCCTTCTTTGCCACAGTGAGAGTTGGTACGACGCACTTCGCGCAGTTCTTCCCGGACTTCGAGCTGCTTTTAAAGAAGACGTCGAAACCACACCAGCAGAAATTGTTTTTGGTGAGCCAATTCGATTACCAGGAGAATTTTTAGCTCCATCAACTCAAAACATTGAAGCACCAGAACTCGTGCAAACGCTAAGAATAGTATTTCGAAATCTAGCGCCTACACCTTCTTCTCGACATAGTCAAGAGAAAATATTCATTTCAAAAGCGCTTGCAATTCATCGCACGTTTTCATTCGCAACGACAAAGTTAAGCAATCTTTTTCTTCGCCATACGATGGACCATTTCCAGTCTTGGAGCGATTTGACAAATACTACAAAGTATCGATCCACGGGAAACCAACACCAATATCCATCGATCGGTTTAAACCAGCGTTCCTTTGTACCGATGATAACGAACACCGTTGCTCCAAATCATTCGAAGATAGCCAGAATACTCAATATATCAGCGGTACTAACCAATACCCTCCTCACACGAGGCAAAGAAATTTAAAGAGAGTATGTTTCCAGATTATATCCAAATAAAAAAATATATTTTTATATTTTTTTTTTGCCCGAAAGGGAAGATATGTTGCGGCACCCACATTAACATTTCTGCCAATATGAATTTATCTTATTTTATATAAATTGCATTTAAAGGTTAATATTAAGTTCGTTAATATTATTTCAACTAAGGGTTAAGTTATCACACATTTTACTTTACATTATTATTTGAATTTTCCTACATTTTGCTTTTTATGTGAAAAAAACAAGAGATAAAGCAAAAAATACAGCTTTGTTTGCGTAAGTGTTTCGTTACAAGTGCATGACAAGAATTTCATTGCACTATCTATGTTGACAATATGACATACATATGTTGTCCGCTATATCGCTGTATTTGTGGCATCAAAAATGTAAAAGAAAATAATATGCCCAGTAAGTCAAGACCAATTGCTAGGCGATGAAATGCCATCGCTCGTAGCACACAAAAATGTGGGACCATTTCTAACACCAAAACAGCAAAATAAGTTTTAGCGAATAAAATTTTCCAAAATTTTGGTACAGTCTTTTAAAATAAAATAATGCACGATCACATAGCAATTGAAACTTTATTTAGCAATGAGATACTAAACGATCACCGCACTTAGTTAATTCAAAAATGTATAAGTTTTTATCTCGATATTCGTTTGTTTTTTGATAAAAAATCTACCGAACAGAAGGTTTACACTAGAAATAAATTCACAAAATTAATATTGTTTCGCAAACAAAAAGAGGCTTAGCCAAAAAATTACTTAATCTAAGTGGTTTTACTGAGACTCATATTCAAAAAATTCCAAAAGAATAACATTGCGAATATTGTAAAGGGTTACTGTACAATTTTTACCACTCTAGTTTTTTGTCTCTTTAGTTGAATTATCAATGAGTAAATCTTTACTCAATTAAACTAAATTTATATACACATGAATTAAATATTCTTATATAAAAAATGGCTAATCATTATAAATAAAATCGTGTTTGTTTGATTTCCAAGTAGATATGAAATAAAATTTTAATACTTTATCATCACACTTTATTTTGTATGAGTACACTTCGTCAAAATGGGTAAAAGCCCCCCGCAGTGAAGTAACCCTCTTCAAATTTATTTTTTGCGCAACTGCAGATATGTCAAACTCGCTTTTATGTGTTTGTCACATGCAGAGAACTTATATTTGACAGAGAAGATTTTCACGCGAATATCAGTGTGAATTGTCAAAATCCAAGTGAATGTCTTGCAGAATGCCACCACGCCAGGGCTAACAGGGGAAATAGCGAGAGTGGCAAGTTAACAGAGCTGAGTGAGGTCGAAAGAAATTTAACAGCTTGTATTTTCTCATAAATGTAGAAAAATAGACCTATTTTGGGTTGATTTTGACAATTTAATAAAAAGCAGAATAATTATAATACGATTGATAAAATGTATATTCATACTTATGTATGTGCATTTGTGAAATTAATGGCTGAAGCCGCCCCTTTTTTGTTTTATGAATATGGATTTAATTAATGCACAAATGTGAGAATAATCCACCTGTTGTTTTGCCGACGGCATTACGTATTAGGAAACTTATGAATTTCGTTGGATATTGGAAAAATAAAGTCAAATAATAATAAAATTGGTTTTATGAATTAATGAAGAGTCCTCTTTTGTGTAATTTGTGTGTACGTACTTACATACATATGATATGATTAGATTTGATATAATGGTGGTGCGCAAACGCAAATGCTAAAATGCCGTCGGCGATTTGCATTTGTTGACACATAATTTTTACGCTTTTATCTACATAAGTTATTCGCAAATTTTTTGAAAATTACTGCAAATCTTGTGTATGCGTACATATGTATGTATGTATGTACATATGTAGATTCATAAATGCATGGATATTAATTTAAAACGTTTTCTTCACTCAAACTTTGTTCATAGTTGAGCATTTATTATACATATGTACATACATAGTAGGTGAAATTAATAGTCCCATATGTATGCATGTAGCTACACATTTTATGTACGTAAATAGTACCCCAATAAATACATATATGTATATACATACAAACATACATTTATATATGTTCATATGTATGTGCCTATTTACATATATAAATACTTTAGCTAAATATATAAAATCAAATGTACTCGTACTTACAAGATCATATAAATCAACCTTGACCTACATCACAGGCCAAAATATTAATTCAAGGACAAATGACGTCTTTGCACATACAAATATGCGCACATACTTATATTTATACATATTTACACATCAACGTGCGCACACTTCTGTCCTCACTTCCCGCAGCAACTGCTACATCAACAGTTACACCGGCGCCATAAATCCTAAACCATTTCATTCATAAATTGCGCGTGCGTAAAACTCATTTCATTCATAAATTGCAGCACAACTTAAAATCTGCCAGCGAAGAACATTTTTCGCGATCTTGCAAAAATTTATAAATTTGAACATTTTCGTCTTCAGCTTTGCAAGTACAGGGGCGCTGCCTATTTCTGGCCCAGTCCGGCAAATGTGTTGTTGAAAAATAAATAAAAATATGAATATTAGACATTCCTAAGCTAATACGATATTCTTTTACCAAATTCATGTCTAATTTATGAATATTTAATCATTATGAATGATTATATTGTAAAATACTAATAAAAATATATGAATGCATTCGGTATTATTTCGCAAAATCGGCCTTGCCTAGAGAAATACTCAGCACATCTTCATCACCTCAATACGCGCTGTGTACATTTGTATGAGCTTATATATATATGTAAATATGTAGCCGAATTTTGTCGCATTTGAACAACAGTGTTGGTCATCATTGAATTTGCAAATCTTTTACTGCAATTTGTAGTCGGAGAAGGAAATCTACTTCTTTATGAAAAGTAGTTACTTAAATTCATAATTAATTTTCACTTTTAAGTTATTTTAAAAATGTATCACACTATATCCCACCTTAATAAGTATTAAGCAGCCATATATTATTGATTTTCTCCCAGTTAAACGTCTCTGACGATATTTGTTTATTACTCCTATTTTTCCTTGGACCTACTGCGAAACGAATAGTATTGGCACCCAACTCTAATTTATGGTGGTGGTTTATTGCCTTCGTCTTGCAGCAGAATTGTCGGAAATCCGAGCAGAAGCAAACATTTAGAGCCCAAGGGTGGTTTGCGGGCACGTGAACAAATGTACGTTTGTATTTATTGTATGTATGTGCATAAAAATATGCGTTTGGATTTTTGCTTGCAAGTAAGATGAATTTTAGGCTTCTATTTGTTTGATCAAATATTTTAAACATTAGTGATATGTATTAAATTTAGTTTCGGAAAGCATACTAAATTATATTACATGTGATAACAAGTAACTAGTAAAATCAACAAATAAATATGCATTTGTTCATATATAAATTCTATTATACAGATTTTGTATGAATCAGAATATGATATGCGCCATTCTATGTATGTACGTACATTAGTACATAAAATAAGAACATATTTACGTTCATTCATATATGTATATATGTATATGCATGTATGTTTGGGGAATATACATATATGTACTTATGTAATATTTATGATTCTAGGTAAATACATAAGAAACCTGTGAAGATTCAAAATTACTGAATTTATACCAACCAAATTTACAGATACTAATACATGTAAAACCTGCGCATGCGCACGACGTACATTGGTACTAAAACTATGTTCCTTTGATTTCTGAAATTTTAAACATTGCGCAGATAGGTTACTGCCAATATATAAGTATTATATGTATGTGCCCAGGTAACGTGTCTTGTATGTTTCGTACTTTCTGAGTCTCTGTACCGGCGGTCGGCAAGGCCAGAGAACGTGTATTGACAGAGAAGCCTTATCCCAGTCCATTCCGACACACATTCCTCTGATTTTGAGGGGTACTTAATTTCTTATCGAGTCTCACCACTATTTGTCTTTTGAATGCTCACCACGATTCGACAGCGATAGAGCGAAAAAACTAACAGTGCCAGAGCGAGAATTGAAAAAGCGAGAGTTTTAATATATTTTGTTATGTTATCGGTCGAGCTGGAGATTTATTTAAATTTTGGTAAAATTCATTTACTTAAATTTATAAAAATAATTTATGAAGCAATATTTTTCAAATTTGGTACAATGCATAGCAACCCAACAAACATCAAAAAAATATTTCTCAAACCTTGGAGAAATTCATAGTTCTCAACTTGATATCCAACGTATTTCTCCAAATTTCTCAAACCTTGGAGAAATTCATTTTTCTCAAGTTGATATCCAACTCTTCTCATTTTTTTGGTATTTTCATATGACTATCAAAAGCAATAAAGTATGAGTATAATGAATTTACATACATTTATTCACGGTGTTTTGAATTCAAAAGAAAGAAAATATATTTTCGATTTTTATTTCAGTACTGCTACTAAACGTTTGAGACCAATTGGAGAATCACATTTGAGATCAAGTTGAGAACTTACTGTATCTCAACTTGAGAATCATAATTATTGCCATACAAAAAAATTCCCCTTTTTGTTGAGAACGCTATGATTCTCAACTTGAGATGCACTTGAGAAACAACGTTGGAGGTTTGAGAAATACCTTAGTTCTCAACTTAACCTCAAGTTGAGCTCAAGCCTAAATGTTTATTGGGAAGTAGTTCTTTGTACACATGTAAATCTGGCCATATGAGCAATTTATTTACTTTTTAACATTCAATTTGGTTGGTATAAATTCAGTAATTTTGAATCTTCACAGGTTTCTTATGTATTTACCTAGAATCATAAATATTACATAAGAACATATATGTATATTCTCCAAACATACATGCATATACATATATATATATATGAATGAACGTAAATATGTTCTTATTTTATGTACTAATGTACGTACATAGAATGGCGCATATCATATTCTGATTCATACAAAATCTGTATAATAGAATTTATATATGAACAAATGCATATTTATTTGTTGATTTTACTAGTTACTTGTTATCACATGTAATATAATTTAGTATGCTTTCCGAAACTAAATTTAATACATATCACTAATGTTTAAAAATATTTGATCAAACAAATAGAAGCCTAAAATTCATCTTACTTGCAAGCAAAAATCCAAACGCATATTTTTATGCACATACATACAATAAATACAAACGTACATTTGTTCACGTGCCCGCAAACCACCCTTGGGCTCTAAATGTTTGCTTCTGCTCGGATTTCCGACAATTCTGCTGCAAGACGAAGGCAATAAACCACCACCATAAATTAGAGTTGGGTGCCAATACTATTCGTTTCGCAGTAGGTCCAAGGAAAAATAGGAGTAATAAACAAATATCGTCAGAGACGTTTAACTGGGGAGAAAATCAATAATATATGGCTGCTTAATACTTATTAAGGTGGGATATAGTGTGATACATTTTAAAATAACTTAAAAGTGAAAATTAATTATGAATTTATGTAACTACTTTTCATAAAGAAGTAGATTTCCTTCTCCGACTACAAATTGCAGTAAAAGATTTGCAAATTCAATGATGACCAACACTGTTGTTCAAATGCGACAAAATTCGGCTACATATTTACATATATATATAAGCTCATACAAATGTACACAGCGCGTATTGAGGTAATGAAGATGTGCTGAGTATTTCTCTAGGCAAGGCCGATTTTGCGAAATAATACCGAATGCATTCATATATTTTTATTAGTATTTTACAATATAATCATTCATAATGATTAAATATTCATAAATTAGACATGAATTTGGTAAAAGAATATCGTATTAGCTTAGGAATGTCTAATATTCATATTTTTATTTATTTTTCAACAACACATTTGCCGGACTGGGCCAGAAATAGGCAGCGCCCCTGTACTTGCAAAGCTGAAGACGAAAATGTTCAAATTTATAAATTTTTGCAAGATCGCGAAAAATGTTCTTCGCTGGCAGATTTTAAGTTGTGCTGCAATTTATGAATGAAATGAGTTTTACGAACGCGCAATTTATGAATGAAATGGTTTAGGATTTATGGCGCCGGTGTAACTGTTGATGTAGCAGTTGCTGCGGGAAGTGAGGACAGAAGTGTGCGCACGTTGATGTGTAAATATGTATAAATATAAGTATGTGCGCATATTTGTATGTGCAAAGACGTCATTTGTCCTTGAATTAATATTTTGGCATGTGATGTAGGTCAAGGTTGATTTATATGATCTTGTAAGTACGAGTACATTTGATTTTATATATTTAGCTAAAGTATTTATATATGTAAATAGGCACATATGTACATATGAACATATATAAATGTATGTTTGTATGTATATACAAGTTAAAGGACTGAAGGTCCTGTACACTAAAAAAATGAAGGGCCAACTTGCCCAAAAGGAAAACACTAGTTTTACAAAACGTTACAAGTTTATTGTCTCAATATTAATTCACACAAGTAAATAATTACACTAAGTTAAGTTCACGCCCCAACAGCAACTGCCTCAACTCCCGGTTCTGCTCCCTCTTATAATGTCGCGCGCTGCCAACCTTACGTAAGGGTGCGCTCACTGTCTGGGTGCGAGCGGCATTGGCCTTGACTTCCCAGCGGTAGCATATTTCGGTAGAATGCGCAGCACACATATTTCGCAACCGTGTGAAATGCAATTATGCTGACGCTGCGACACGTGTAGCTGCCAGCCGTGGGAACAGTGCAAGTGGGCAGTAGCCGGCCGCGTTAACTCCTCCCCCTTCAAAGATCTGCGTCCCGCAGATTAGGTGCTCGAGGAGTGTCCCCGTGTTGTTGGCCACGGAGGCTTCTGTTCAGCAATGATATCTTAAGCTCGGGGATTTTCATTCCTGCTGTCATCTTCTTCCATATGATCCACACAACCATCGCCAAAAGGACAAATCCCATGATTTCAGAAACAATGGACCAGTCGGTTTTTTTCTTAAGGTAGGTTAAGAGTTTGATGTTGCTTGACGTCATTCCGTGGACAAGGTCGAGATTCACTGCCAAGGATTTATTCCTCACATTGGTAAGAACGGGTGGTAGCAACTGCACCTCTGAGCTACTAGTACTCCAGTAAGTATGGTTGTTGATGTTTACCGACTCGTTGTTCATCTGAAGGATAAAAGAGCCTAAGAATTGATTAGCGGTGTTACCTGAGCCAATGCTCCCGTTGAAGTTATTTAGGTAGATGGTATCCTCCTTGATCACTTCAATAGCTGACTCGTTAAATGTAAGGTATCGACAGCTTGTTTCTCCTCCTTTGATAAGACGAGGCAAACAGCCATCTTCCGCTAGTAGGTCGAGGGATTCTTGTCCGCAAACCATCGCTGCCGTAAGGTGTAGGCAATTACCCTTAATGCCATAGGTCTGATTTTTGTTCGCCAACATAGTTGTGTAGTTTAGTTCCACTTGATGTCCATCCTGTTGAACAGCTCGAGCAATCAGGTGGTTATATCTGGTGTGCATAACCTTGGGCATGGACAGCACATACAGAAGAAGAGATCCATTGGTGTAGATCGATGGCCTACTATATTCTATAGCTTCGATGACGTTGCTGTATGGTAGTACTTCTATCTCGCTGATAAGTCGATTGATTTCCTCCTTGCTCAGGAGATTACTGTTCACGACGCCAGCTTTAGCCATTTGACACGCACGAACTAGCTCATAGACGTCTTCTTTGAGGATGGTGATTTTATTCTGGATTTCCTGCGAAATTTGCTCTAGTCGGCTGCGATCTTGGACGTCGTTTGTGATGGCAACAATTCCGTTGATCACCTGCAACAGTTCATGAGTTGTTTTGAAGATTTCTGAATTTACCTGATACTGTTGTTCGTTATTGCTCATAAGAATATCTTGTTTTTGAAGAAGGTCATCCCAGTCTGTTGCATCGGGAGTGCCAGCAATCCATTTCCAGGCAGAGCCAATCCAATTAATCGAACGCTTCATCCTTATTACTTCGGGGCCTTTTAATTCGCGCAAATAGGATCTTATTTTCTCTATCTGGTAGTTCAGGACGTCAATGGTTGTGTCGGATCTGCTGGAGTCGAGGTTGATGATGGCCTCCTCTAGTCTGTCAACGATTTTGTCGAAGCTCGCTAAGTCAATGGTATGTATCAGCTTAAAATGTCCATCGATGACCCAGCCATATCCGTCCCGGATGGTCACAAGAGGCGAGTCGATTTTGAATAGGTCATAGGTTTGCGCGGCTGCGCAAAGGCTGATGCTGTGGGTGTTAAATTCATTTTTGATTTGCTTAATGTTATGTCTTACCCCCATATATGAAATAAATTAATACTAATTATATATCGTGTATACTTAAATTAATTAACCTAAGCATATTTTGATATTACAATTTTTGATCTTTCTATGTAGGCATATTTTGCAATTGGTCCAAAGGACGCTGTTTTATCTATTGACATGCTAAATTGCCTTATTTTACAATTACACAATTATTATTTTCCAGTGATGTGAGTAGTGGCTTGCTTACAGGATATACAATTCTTATTACTCTAAATTAATCTATATTATTAATCTAGTTGAGTTGGTTGGGGCGTTACAAGGAATAAAAGAAAAATGAGAAGGATTCATTGGGACCCAGAAGTGGAAGTGTTTATTAGCATAATGTTAGTAATTGTTCTTTTTATATGTTTTTTTCCTTGTTAGTAATTTGTTTAGTTGTTAGTATTAGTAATGTTAATTGCTGTTAGTAATTTTTCTTTTTCCTTGGGAATGATATCCCTTTTTTTTTTTTATAAAATGATTGTTGTTTTCAGAGTATTTATTTCAAATTTTTTATTTGAAGTTATTTATTTGCAATTTATTATTTAAAATGAATTATTTATTCGAAATTATTTATTTCAAATTATTTATTTGAATTTGAAATTAATTATTTAAAATATTCGTTTGAAATCAATTATTTAGAATTATTTATTTTAAATTATTTATTTGAAGTTATTTATTTGCAATTAATTATTTAAAATGAATTATTTATTCGAAATTATTTATTTCAATTTATTTGTAATTAATTATTTCAAATTACTATTTGAAATTAATTATTTAAAATATTCGTTTGAAATCAATCATTTAGAATTATTTATTTAAAATTATTTGCTGTGCATTCTTCTTGCATTTGCATTATGCAGTTTTCTTTGCATCGGAATATAGGCATTATCTCAGATGACATTGGAAGGCTCGCGTTATTCCCTTTTAGTCATAAGCGTTAATAGTTGCAAATGGCCTACTCATGGCACGAGATACTTCACGTCAATTAAAGCCATAGTCCTTTGGTGGGGTTGAACCACTTTGACTGTCGTCACTCAAACCATCGAGTAAGTTGGAATTGAACCAACATGACTTGATCAAATACAAAAACTTGTACCCAGACCGCTGGGGCTTAAGGATCTATGCATGAGTTTACCTTCTGACCAATGTTATCTTAGACATTTTTTATGTCGGTTTTGTGGAATTTTTTTTCCACTTTCAGTAACAACGGTTACATTTCTGTTTTCGCCAACAGTTTCTTGCTTGTATAGAGGCTTATGTTTGCCTTTTTATTTGTCTGTTTGCAATAAACAGGTTATTGCCTGAATTAAAATTGCGTGGTGCTGTACGACGAGCATTAATTCTTGCATTTCTAACGTCCTGTTCTTTATGCAACAGTGCTTTTACATTTTCGTTAGTATCTTCCCTACGCGTTGTCCGATTTCTGTGGATACACCACTTCCTACGGAATAGTTGACCTGATTTGAAATTCTGGCCTTTAAAGGTAGTTTAAATTCGTTAATTTTTAAATAATTGTTTTTCCTATCTACAACAGCTCCTAGCATCCTAAGGGTATCATCCCCAATAATACCGTCAAAGGATTTTAGTCCAGGAAGCACAAAGAAGGTTGTTTTAGAGCTGTGGCCAACATCCTTAAAAAAGTTTAGGGACACTTTCTTTTCCACCGGCACTGTTCCCCCCGCTGAGTGCACTTTAAATACTTCCTCTACAGGAGCACTCTCTGTTGCGACCGCTTCGCTTATAAAGTTCTTATTTGCCCCCGTATCTACAAGGAATTTGAGAGTGCGGCCGTTCGGGAGTGTATATCCTAGGTATGGTACGCTAGATGGCCCCCGGAGAGAAAATCCCCCTCTTCATTGCCTTTTAACTCTTCCTCATTTGTGCCCGTGGATGAGTAGAATAGTTTCTGGTGCTTCCGTGGGAGATTGTCCGACCTTGCTCCTCTTTTGTAAGGATTCGGCCTATTCATATAGTTAACAGCGCGTGTCTGCACAGATCCATCCACGTCCATTTTTTCCACAGGCGGGTTTTTGGATTGTACAGAAGATTGAAGAGATGGCTGGGCACGCACGTTTCCGGAGAATCGTTCCCGCGCTTGGAACTGTGGACGGCGATCCTGTTGCCGCCAGGTTGGTCTTGGAGGTATTGGTGGCCTACCACCGTAAGTTACATTCGGCCTTGGAACATTATTGATTGGGACAACCACTTGATTGGTTGCCTGAGAACTGTGAATTGAGAAGTTGCGGAAATTTACGTTTTGAATTTCCAGACATGCTGAATAAGCTTCTGGTAGGGTTTTTGGCCTTTGGATTAAAAGCATTTTTGATAGTTCGCCATTTAATCCACGTATAAATACGTCGAGTGCCCTGTTTCGATAGGTGTCTATGAGCACTCTCACCGTCTCCTCCGTGTAGGATTCTGTTTTGATTTTATTAATAATCAAAGAAAATTGGTGGTTGACGACGGCGTAAAATTCGTCAATCCTGGACCCCTTTTGTTGCAACTGATGCAACTGGTGTTCCAATGTACGAATATCACGCTTGTCAGCGTAGTGCAACGAAAGGCACTCCTTTATTTTTGTCCAGTTATTGTCGAAAATATTGTAGGAAACCAGTGCCGCATCGGCAGTGCCGCGTACCTTTTGCCGAACATGTTGCATTATGGCCCTGAATATTGGTTTACCTTTGACAACCTTGAAGTCCGACAAAATCGCCTCTACAGCATGTATCCAGGATACATACTCGACGGGATTGCCATCGAAAACCCTAAGCTCCTTCACACAGTCTGGAAGGCGACTAATCTCTTTAAGTTCTAGCTCAGTGGCTGGAGCCTGAAGAGGCACCTCTTCTACCCTATCTATTCCCCCTGATCTAGCAGCGGACGCGGCTGATGCGCTTACAGTGTCTAAGTGAGTAACTCGTCTTTCGAGCGAGTTCATTTTCTCCAGGATTGCATTCACAGCGCCTGTGAGGCTGGTGACGGTCGATTTTAATTCCTCCATCTTATAGTTTTTCTGAAAAGGAAATCGTTTACAATTCTATACTCACAATACCAATATTTGCATATGCGGGCTTTCAGCGCTTCGTATAATAGTATGGCCTCTCAGGAGCTTGTAATATGGTTTCACTGCAATGGCCTCGTAGCCTTTTTTGATTTTCGCAATCACAAGGAAATTGTATTCCTGTAGTTATATTCCTTAGTTTTTATCCTTTTTCACTCTAATAAAAATCCTTAGATTTTATCCTTTTTCACTTTAATAAAGTCCTTAGCTTTTATCCTTTTTCACTTCAATTATAGCTCTTGGCTTTTTTTGTTAAACTTTTTCTCTTGCCTTTAATCGGCTTTTTAATTTAATTTCAATTTCAATTTTTTGCTTCACACTTTCACTCCTGGTCCCTGCTCGGGCGCCAGTTAAAGGACTGAAGGTCCTGTACACTAAAAAAATGAAGGGCCAACTTGCCCAAAAGGAAAACACTAGTTTTACAAAACGTTACAAGTTTATTGTCTCAATATTAATTCACACAAGTAAATAATTACACTAAGTTAAGTTCACGCCCCAACAGCAACTGCCTCAACTCCCGGTTCTGCTCCCTCTTATAATGTCGCGCGCTGCCAACCTTACGTAAGGGTGCGCTCACTGTCTGGGTGCGAGCGGCATTGGCCTTGACTTCCCAGCGGTAGCATATTTCGGTAGAATGCGCAGCACACATATTTCGCAACCGTGTGAAATGCAATTATGCTGACGCTGCGACACGTGTAGCTGCCAGCCGTGGGAACAGTGCAAGTGGGCAGTAGCCGGCCGCGTTAACTTACATATATGTATTTATTGGGGTACTATTTACGTACATAAAATGTGTAGCTACATGCATACATATGGGACTATTAATTTCACCTACTATGTATGTACATATGTATAATAAATGCTCAACTATGAACAAAGTTTGAGTGAAGAAAACGTTTTAAATTAATATCCATGCATTTATGAATCTACATATGTACATACATACATACATATGTACGCATACACAAGATTTGCAGTAATTTTCAAAAAATTTGCGAATAACTTATGTAGATAAAAGCGTAAAAATTATGTGTCAACAAATGCAAATCGCCGACGGCATTTTAGCATTTGCGTTTGCGCACCACCATTATAGCAAATCTAATCATATCATATGTATGTAAGTACGTACACACAAATTACACAAAAGAGGACTCTTCATTAATTCATAAAACCAATTTTATTATTATTTGACTTTATTTTTCCAATATCCAACGAAATTCATAAGTTTCCTAATACGTAATGCCGTCGGCAAAACAACAGGTGGATTATGCTCACATTTGTGCATTAATTAAATCCATATTCATAAAACAAAAAAGGGGCGGCTTCAGCCATTAATTTCACAAATGCACATACATAAGTATGAATATACATTTTATCAATCGTATTATAATTATTCTGCTTTTTATTAAATTGTCAAAATCAACCCAAAATAGGTCTATTTTTCTACATTTATGAGAAAATACAAGCTGTTAAATTTCTTTCGACCTCACTCAGCTCTGTTAACTTGCCACTCTCGCTATTTCCCCTGTTAGCCCTGGCGTGGTGGCATTCTGCAAGACATTCACTTGGATTTTGACAATTCACACTGATATTCGCGTGAAAATCTTCTCTGTCAAATATAAGTTCTCTGGGCAAGGCCTACACGATTGAGTAGTGCGCTTGTCTCTCCTAACAGCAGTGGCGGATCCAGGATTTTTTTAAAGGGGGGGGTCCAACATTTTTTTAAGGGGGGGTAGACATTTTTTCCTTGAGATATATGCATAATTACCACGTATATACAGGTCACCATAACGGCTGGACTACCGTGTTATAGAAAAGCCATTGGTGCTGTCCAGTCGTTATGGCAGTGCATATAGTTTGTTCGCAAATTCAAACTGCGCGCCAACCTAGTCGCGATGACAGCGCCGTGCGATTTTTCTTTAAGTTTTTCCGTTGATATTTGCGCCATCTATGAGCGTGTTTGAGCGTATTTTAATTATTTCTTTGTTTCTTTCAACACGCATTGTGTAAACATGCCGAAGTTGACAAGTGGTTTGTATAATTTCAAGTGAGAAAAATCTCTTTTCAAGTTCTCTTACTGAGAAAACACGCCTCACAATATGAAGAGGACATTGTTTTCCTATTTCACCCGCCTTGATCCAGAATCAGAACCAGAAAGAAAGAAAAAGGAAAAACAGGTAAGAAAAATTGCAATAAAAAAATTATAAGTATATCGGAGAAGCTACTATTTTTGCACAATGTATTTATATAATTTATAATTTCAAAAAAACTGAAGATTCTCATTAGTTTTTAGCTAACCATATTTTTTTGACACAGATTGAAAATGCAGAGAAGCTTAACCTCGAAGAAAATCCACCGGAGACTGGAGGACAATCGACTTCCGAAGATACGTCAGTTCAAAACAAACAAGAATTGCTTCCATTCAAAAACGACATCGCTCTAGCCACGTCTAATGCTTCAGATACAAGAAGCGCGAGTGAAATCCTGAACATTATCGACGACTCGTGGGTGCCACCAGCTAATTTTTCGTTCCCGACATCAACTGCCAAAAATTTATCTTTTCAAAGAAAATGGCTTGAGGAATTTCACTGGTTGGCATATTCTGCGAAAGAAAATGGCGCATATTGTAAGTGCTGCATAGCTTTTGGCGTGAAAACCGGTGGAATACGCGACGTACGTCTGGGGAAACTCATCAACAAGCCGTTCAACACTTGGAAGCACGCGAAAGAAACTTTTCGGAACCACGAAAAACTTGATTACCATAAAAAATACATCGTTGCTTTTGAACATTTCGCGATATTCAGCTTGGCAAAACTAAATCTATTGATGAACAACTCGATCAGCAGAAAGAAAAAACTAAAGAAGAAAATTACGAACGACTGAAACCCATAGTTAGTGCAATAGTTTTGTGTGGACGTCAAGGAATTGCACTTCGTGGCCATAGAGACGATGGATGTTTGTATAATGAAGAGGAACCTGACGCGGATGATAAAACTGATGGAAAATATTCGAACGAAGGAAACTTTCGTGCAATTTTACGGTACCCTGTTAACTATAGAATCCAATTATGTAAGCAAAAACACGTTGTTTTTGAATGTAGGCAATTTTTAATATGCAGTAGCTCGGAGCTTTTAACATTTAAAGTAATTAACGCCAACGCCTTTCTATCTGCCTTAACGAAAGCAGCTTTTTCTAGAGCAGTCCACTCTTCCAAACATATTGTTTCAACAGGATACCAACAATCCAAAGTAATTAAAAGACTTTTCATCTTGACGCACCAGGCTGTATAATTTTCGCCATCCAGTTTCTCGATGCTGATACCGTTCATTTTGATTAATGCAAAAATAAACAATTTACAAACAAATTCACACAGAATTTTTTATTAAACATTTGCGACACACGCTGGGCCCATAACCAATGCTGGCTTACATTCTGCCATGCCCCAATCATCGAGCAATTTAATTATGTAAGACCTCTGATGAGCTTTAATTTTTCATCGACTACCATCTCTTTCAATTTGCAAACCAAGATAATGTTGAATTGGCCCTCGATCTACGGCTTTCACGCTTTCATTTCATTTCGACAAGATATCGCTAATCGACTCCTCCGATTTGCTTGCAATTATCAGGTCGTCAACATAGACCCCGATTATACACCTTTCATTAGAGCTCACTTTATAAAATACGCAACAGTCTGATTTTGACCGATTGAATCCCATGTTTACCAATATCTCGTTGATCTTTTCGGACCAATCTCTACCGGCCTGCTTTAAACCATATAACGACTTTTTTAAGCGACAAACACTATTTGGTTTGTTGTTGTCCTCAAATAAAGCAGGTTGGCGCATATATATTTCTTCTTTCAAATCTCCGTTAAGATAAGCTGATGCTATATCGAAATGGTGTACCAAAAGTTGATATTTTACTGATGAGCCAATATGAGTCGAATGGTTGCATGTCTCACAACGGGTGAATATGTATCAAAATAATCAATATTTTCACGCTGGGAACAACCCTGGGCAACAAGTCTAGCTTTATATTTTTCTATACTGCCGTCTGGTCTTCTCTTTGTTGCAAATACCTACTTGCAGCCAATTACATTTTTCTGTGGTGGTTTTTGTACTATCTCCCAAGTATTATTGTTCTGCAACGACATCGTTTCTGCGTTCATTGCATTTTCCCAATGCACAGAATTTGCGTCATTTAAAGCTTCTTTTATTGTGATAGGATCACTTGTCACGCATGATATCGAACTTAAAACGTTCTCACCAGGATCAATTGCAAAAATTTTCCGCGGTCTTCCAACAGCACCACTTCTCAAGATTTTAGGTCTTCCTCTTTTAATACGCCCTTGCGGGTTAATGATTTGCTCTGGCTCAGAATCTTCATTATTATTCTCGAACGCAAAATCAGGATCATTTTCAGAAATTTTACAACTACTAGCTTGACCCTCACTAATAATAGTCTTGTCTTGCTCATAGAATAATGGCAATGTATTATTAAATTCTTCTTTATCAGTTTGATTTAGTTGAGAACTAGCGGTAAATATTTTCTCAAAAAAAATTGCATCTCTTGCTAAGACAATTGATTTGTTGGTAACATCATAAGACCTGTACGCTTTGCAGTCTCGTGCATACCCTACAAATTTAACAATATCTCCCTTTCGGTCAAATTTAGATTTTCCTGGTTTTTTATTTAGAACGACCGCATCGCAACCAAACACCTTCATTCCACCAACGTAAGGCTTTCGACCAAACCATAGCTCAAATGGAGTACAATTTCGCAAAACTTTTGACGGAGAGCGATTTCTTACATAAACAGCGGTGTTTACCGCTTCAGACCACAAATAGTGAGGTAGCTTTGATTGCTGTAGCATACAGCGTGCCATTTCAACAATGGTCCTATTAAAGCGTTCAGCTACGCCGTTTTGTTCTGGCGTATACGGAATTGTTGTTTGGTGGATTATACCCTTCAAATTTAAATAAATTTTCATGTCTTCATTCACGTATTCTCGGCCGTTGTCACTCCTTAGAATTTTTATTTTTTTTCCTATTTGATTTTCAGCTTTGACTACAAAATCTTTTAGACATTCAAGCGCTTCAGACTTGTGCTTTAAAAAATAAACGTTTGCATATCTTGTGTAGTCGTCTATAAAAGACCTAAAATAAAGAGAACCACTTTGAGATTTGGCTCTCATTGGCCCGCATAAGTCTGAATGAATAATTTCTAAGGGCTGCTTTGACAGAACTCTTTTGTAACTTAAAAAACTCGCTTGCTTTATTTTGCAAGTAGCACAAATCTCACAGTCGAAATGTTCAGTTTTGTTTAACTTAGTTTGGCCCTTGACCATGTTCTCATTAAACAGTTTAGATACGTCACCGCAGTTTAAATGGCCAAACCTTTGATGCCAAATTCTAATTTTTTCGATTGAACCGTCAACAATGTGCATTGCTAAATTTTCGTCATGTTTCCGAAGTTTAGCTTTATAAATATTATTTTGCGAAGGAGCATTGAACAAAATATCATTATACACATTTTTAACAACAGCCTTTCCATTTATAAACACGATTTTATTACCTCTCTCAACAATTTTTGCAACAGACAAAAAGTTGGAATGTAATTGTGGTACATAAAACACATCTATTAAAGTAATGTCGGAAAATTCCGATTTTAATTTAACATTACCAATAGCATAAACTCTCACTTTATCTCCAGTCGCTAGCATAACTTCATCATCGCATTCTGTAAATTCCTGGAAAAAATGTTTCTCACAACACATGTGGCTTGATGCACCGCTATCGAGAATGAATTCATTTCTTTTATCGTCGTTTGCTTTGCTTATTCCCAATACTGCATTACTTGAGTGCTCTCTTCGTTTATTTTTGTTCCTGCACTGCGTGCTTATATGACCATGTGCACCGCATATGTAACACCTCCGCTTCTCATGACCTTTGTTTGACTTACGTCTCATTGAATTGATAGAAAGCACGCGCTCCTCCTCACGATTAACATTAGTTTCTCCTACATTGTTGGAAGTCCGGCGATGCTCTTCTTCCAGAAGCTTAGATTTTAATTGTACCAATGTAGGCAGCTGATCTCTTGCCTCGATCGCAACAATAAAATTTTCCATCGTCTCTGGCAGCGAACACAGCAACAAAATGGACAGAAGATCATCAGGTATTGCAATTTGTAGCTCACGAAGACTTTCAACAATTGAACAAAATGTATTTATTTGAGGACCGAATTTTTCGCTGCGTTTAATTTGAAAACGAACCAAATTTTTAAAGAATGAAACCTTTCTTGCTGGTCCTCGTGCATTATAAACTTCGTCTAACTTTTCCCACGCTGTTTTTGAATGTAGGCAATTTTTAATATGCAGTAGCTCGGAGCTTTTAACATTGAAAGTAATTAACGCCAACGCCTTTCTATCTGCCTTAACGAAAGCAGCTTTTTCTAGAGCAGTCCACTCTTCCAAACATATTGTTTCAACAGGATACCAACAATCCAAAGTAATTAAAAGACTTTTCATCTGGACGCACCAGGCTGTATAATTTTCGCCATCCAGTTTCTCGATGCTGATACCGTTTATTTTGATTAATGCAAAAATAAACAATTTACAAACAAATTCACACAGATTTTTTTATTAAACATTTGCGACACACGCCGGGCCCATAACCCTGTTAACTATAGAATCCAATTATGTAAGCAAAAACACGTTGTTTAACGTTAGACAGGTGATGTTCCTAAGAAATTTGCTGAGAGAAGCCGAGTTTAACGAATACACCGCCGTTCCTACAGTTGTCTTCTGTGACAACCAAGGGGCCGCATTTCTGGCAAATAACGAGACAACGAAGAAGAGGAGTAAACACATAGATATTAAGTTTCATTATATTAGAGAAATATGCAAACTCAAAGAGTTAAAAATTGAGTATGTCTCCACTACAAATAATGTAGCGGATGGTTTTACTAAGAGTTTGAGTAAAGTCAAACACAATATTTTTTGTACACAATTATTACATTTATAAAATCAATTAACTTTGTTTATAAATTTTATTAAACTTTTGTGAATTATGGTTGAAGCGGAGTATGTAAGATTTGTTAATATGTAAAACAATACAACCCTGATTCACAATACGTTTTTGCTTTTTGCATTACACATTATCTTCATTCTTTTGTACATTATTTCCATACTTACTTTTGGTTTTAATAAATCGTGAACTGTCTAACGTTAAACAACGTGTTTTTGCTTACATAATTGGATTCTATAGTTAACAGAGCTGAAGGTGACGAAACACTCAAGAAAAACCTTTTGTCTGCTCCGAAAAATTCAACATATTTGAGCAAAACCATTCAGAATGAAATTATCTCAACTTGTCATGAATTGATCAGAAAAAAAATCGTTGATCGAATAAATCAATCGGAAGGATTCTCAGTTTTAGCCGACGAATCGACTGACATTTCAAGCATAGAGCAATTTTCCATTTGCACACGATACTTGGATTCACAAACAAATATTTGTGAGGATTTCCTCGGATTCGTTCCCGTTACTGACGTTTCTGGACAAGCTCTGGCAAATTCCATCAGGAATTATCTGACCGATATCGGCGTGGATTGCTCATTCATGTACGGCCAAGGATACGACGGAGCTCCGGCAATGAGTGGCGAATTTCATGGAGCACAGGCTTATTTGAGGTCTCATTTTCCTCTCGCAATTTATGTGCATTGCTCCGCACACAGCTTCAGTTTGACCATCAATGCAGCTTGCGAAGTATCTGGCATCAAAAACGCGTTGGGAACTATCGGAGCAATTCAAGCATTTTTTCACTGGCCCAAGGGACAAAGCATCTTGAAGAACGAAATTTCAAAAATGACAGAGAAAAGTGAGCGAAGAAAAGAAAAATTCAAGTCCATTTGTCCTACAAGATGGGCTCAGTCTCATGAAGCTGTATCAAGATACGTCGAACTTCAACCGGCTGTTATTGAAGCGTTGGAAGAAATAAAAACGTGGAAGGATCGAGAAACTTCACGGGCAGCATCTCAACTTTTGACTGCGATTTTCACAATCGAGTTCCAAATTTCCTGTCATATTATGGAATCAATTAATTCCATCGTTTTGCCATTGAGTCGAGAATTGCAATTGAAAAATCAAGATCTGGGAGAGGCCACGAAATTGGCTGATGATGCTTTGAACGACTTCAAGGAAAAGCGTGAAAACGTGGATTCATGCTTCCACATTGTTTATCAAAAAGTTTCTGAAATTTGTTCGGAGTACGAGATTGAAATGAAAATGTCTCGTCGATGCAGTCGACAAAAAAATCGTTGCAACGTTGAAGCGAAAACAGTTGAAGAGTATTACAAAATCGCATTTTTCATCCCATTTCTCGACACCTACATTTCTCATCTTCAGAGTCGGTTCGAAAAACACAAAACAGTTTTTCAAAGTTTTGGACAGCTATTCCTCAAACAAGAATTCGACGAGAAGAAATGTGCAAGCCTCTACCAATTTTACGAAGAAATACTGGATTGTTCCGAGAGTAATTTCATTTCAGAAGTCAAAATGTGGAGACAACGGATCTGCAATCAAAACATCGAAAATGCACTTGATGCATTAGCAGTGAGTATCTCCCAAATTCAGATAATTTTTGGCTAAAAAATAATGCCAGGTTTCTAATATATTGTACCAAAAAATCTGATTGATTATAATACTAATAGATTATCATTTATTTTCTATTTCGATTTGACGTTCATCCCACCGTAGGGATGGGTAACTCGGCAAATTTTTGCGAGTTTACTCAATGACTCTTGCTCAATTAAGTGAGTCAGCTCAGTGAGGTAGCACAATTCAGTTACGACTCATTTCATAATTGTGTCGCTCTGTGTAGCACTGTTATCGTGGAGAGGTGCACGTTGAACGTTGAATAATTAAAGTGACAGCACAAGGGATAACGCGCCAAAAGGAAACATTTTCGCGCCAGTTCTTATTTTCTGTCATTCTTTATTCTCACCATATATAATATGATATGCAACTTCCCTCTTTTGCCTCATAGGTTTTGGGCTGGAATCAAATCCCAATCATGGGCTGGCACGCAAAAAGGCTCTTATAATCATAACATTTTTATTTGGCTAACAAAGCTAGTTAATGTTATTATTTGGCGAAATATGTGTTGAAATTTTTAACTTGAGAATTAAATTAAATACTCGTATTTTAGGGATTTACATGCAAATATTGAGTTTTATTTTAAAAAGGTGTCCGTAAAACTTTATTTCTAAGTGAACACGCATGTTCATCACATATATTTTTATAATTATTAGTTTTATGCAAGTAATTTACAGTTTTATTGAGCTCAAGGCCAGTTTATGGAAGAGTTTTAGTAAAAAATCAACAACAGTTGTTTTATGAAAGTTTAAAAGCTGTTACATTTTTGCAAAATTTTAATTTCTCGTTTTTTATAATTGTGATCATGTTGATTTCATATATTTATTCTTATTCTTGTTTTTATTGCGTTTACATGTATACTGTTTGCATGCCTCAAAGGTGGCGAAAAAACTGCAAAATCTCCAAAAATGCAATAAAAAACTCCCAAATGCCATTTCTTATAGAGTGTCTGTACACAAAACAAAGAGCTTCGGATCAGCTCATCTTTTATTCTCAGTGCTGATACACTCATCGACTCGCCACTCAGTAAGTTGTCCGAAATTTATAACTGAGCTACTGAGTCACAATTTTTTTTGGAAGTGAGTCTGAGCGAGGGGCTCATCGCTAAGAGTCAGCTCAGTAACTCAACTCAGTGCTGAGTTACCCACCTCTATCCCACCGTTGAGGGTGATGCGCATTACTTCAATATAACGAATATTGATTTTTTTGTTTCGATTAGCAAAAAAATTATCAAAAAGCTTTGAATGAAAACTTTTTGTAAATTTGTACATTGCTTGATACTGAGGACTATGATTATTATAGCTTCTATAACTTAAAATAGGAAACAACTCAATTGCCCAACTTGTTTATAATTTCCTGCGTTGAAGATTTAATTTAATGTTTAAATAAAAACTAATATGTAACATCAGGTAAAGAAAATCTCTAAACCAAATAAATAAATTGAACCAACGCTGAAAACTTCCACCTTGTATTGTTTTCAAAGGAATTTGACAGATATGCAACTCTGTAATGTAAACGCACGCAAATCAATTTCGGGTGGACGTGGTTAAAAAACTTCCGTGTTTGCGTCCAAAAACGCCTGTTAGCCTGTAAGACTGCTGAAACAAACTTGTTCTCTAAATAAAAATTTGTTTTACACTTGGTTTTATATGTTTTTGATTGAGAATTATCTGTATTTAAATTGAAAATTAAAAAAAAAAAATATATATTTTTAAAATTTATCAATATGTTGGTAGGCTAAATTTTTTAAAGTAATGTTTTAGAAAAAATAAGTATATTAACATAATTGGAGTATGAAAAGATTTTCAAATATTACAGAAGTAAAAAGGAGAAAATGGTTACAAATGGATATTAATTTAATAAATGTATAAAATGTTTGGCATAGCGCTGATTTTTTAAAATTGCAGCACATCTTCTGGGCATGGAGTCGATGTCATTCTGACAACGTTTCAAAGGGCCTTATCGCCATGATTCTTGGATAAGGTAAATTCTTCGCATTTGATGGCCTTTGTTCCAAAATACCTTTCTTAACGACTGCCCACAGATTTTACATGGGGTTGAGATCGGGCGCCTGAGCTGGCCAGGCGTTGACCTCAACTACACTTACCTGTTTCGGGTTATAACCTTGCTGGAATACTTAGTTCAGAAGCATATTCCACTTGTCATACGGCAAAATTACTTTGCCATATATATCCACATATACCCACTAATGCATCAATTCTGTAATATGGTGGATTGGGCCAACTTCATTATAAGAAAAACTGTATCATATCATAACCTTAATGCCACCATGTTTTATAGTTTTAATTGTATATTTGTGATTATATTTCGTGCTCGGAGGACGGCGCACATATAGTCGGGACTTCGTTTCCCCATATAGAAAAATTTTGCTTTCGTCCGTCTACATTATGTTGAGCAATTTCGCAGCTGACGTATTCATAAGAAACTTGATACGCGCAGCTACATATTTTTTAAGAAGCAAAGGAACTCTTTGTGGACTTTTGGCATTTAAGTCGGATTCTAGTAAATGGCTACGAACGGTTATTTAGCTCTTTTTTTATGTGTCCAACTAAAGCAAAGGACCAACTTTGCTATACCCTGTTGTACGCCTATCATATATACGCTTATGACTTCTACTTTCGCCGGATTTTTTGTACGGAAAAGCGTTAGCGATCATTTGGTTAGAGCATCCTCAAATTTCTTTAATAATCTTATAAGTTTTTCTTTGCTTCCGCATATTTTAAATGACTTTGCGTCCCTCGGAGGTGCAATACGACTATCAACCATGAGAAAATTATAGATATGCATAATCTAAATTGTAACAATAATTTGATAAAATTATCCGTACTGTTAATCTTTACTATTAATTTTGAATTTCCACACTTATATTTCCACTTCTAACCGATACTCATGTTATTATGATCGCTCTCAGTCAAGGCTGGAAACTGAAATTGATGATTTTAAGCGCAAAAAAGCTCTTGGTCACAGCTTAATTCTTTCTAATTATCTTAAAATTTACCAATGCAAGAAGTGGTAATGAAACGCTACTATTGCATGTTGTGTCATGATCACATTTTCAAATTGAACAAGGTTGCACTCCAATTATTTTGAATACAACACTGTATGTATATCTGACACATAATTTAACGCAAAATATAATTTCACACTCTCTTACATTCTCCGTTTATATTGATATTATCATATCCCTCTCCATGCCAACCTTTCAAGGGATTCTACCAATAGCTTTGCTGGCTTTTTCGTGGTGTACCTTATTCGAAATTTGCACTACTACATGGCTAGAATCATAGTTTCCCGATATGAGGGATGTTACGGTTGCCAGACGTAGTGATTTTGGAAGCACAGTGCTGAAATTTTAATTGCTGTAGGTCCGCTAATGATTTGTAATAACTTTTCAATCTCAACACTTTAAAGCGCAAAAATTATGAAGTTATTTCACATATTTAAAAAAATTTGTTAATTTTTTTCGATCACATAGTCGCCTATTTGTTTTTCAAATGTTCTATTCTACTTAGTTCAAATACAAGAATAAATTGCGTGGAATTTTTTGAATTTTTAAAAGATAATGACGGCCAACACATAAAACGTTTTTAAATTTTCAGTATTTCATTTAGAAAATTAAATGAATTTCTCTCTCTTCATGATTCAATAACAAAATGTTTCCTCAATAAGCAGCTAGCTCCCTCACTCTTTGCCAAACGGCTCCCAAAACAAGGCACTTAGTTGTTAACTCTTCAAAAATGCGTGATAATTGGAGAAAAACCCAAATGTATAGAACAAAAACTTCGATGCCATCACTGATGCCTTTACTGTTGTTTACTTTTTACATATTGGCTGACTTTTCATTTTCTGAATGTGGGAATTCGTGTAAGTTTTTCAATAAATTGATTTTATTCGAAAATATAAATGTTCATTTTTCTGTTGGCCTAGTAAAATGTTAATATTTTATAATTTTATTGAGCTCAAGGCCAGTTTATGGAAGATTTGTTAGTGAAAAAACAACAACAGTTTTTAATGGTTGAAGTTATAGTACTATTTCGGAAATCACCACATTTCCTCATCAGACTTCTTTTTGATTATTAAATTAAATTATTTTTTTTTTTTTTTTTATGTTCCCCACCACAATATTCGCAGTATAGTAATTTTTTATATTTAACTTAGGTATTTCCCATATATACATAAATAATATATTTAATATATTTGCCATTCAAATACTCACATATGTATATATATATAAATATATATTTAAAATGTAGACATACTGCGGAGGAGCTGATTTACAGCGAAGGAGAAGACAGCGCTTACGTCACTATCGTTGTGCTGGAGGAGGTGGCGGGAGCCTTAACTGAGGGTTCTGCAGATAAACCTCCATTGATCCCACGGCACCATCTTCTGCTCTCCTGAGTTGCCTACTTGGGTCATAAACTATGGGATCTGTGAGCTAGGTGCGGTGGGTTATATGCACCGTTATCAACAGTCGAGGTGACTATCTTTTTAACTACCTTTTAACTACTAACTTAGTTATTGTTAAAAACCGACAGGAGCTCATAGACCTTACATTATGTAATGATAATTTGTGTGATATGATAACGAACTGGAGGGATCTTGATGATCATTCTTTTTCTGACCACATATATATTAAGACAATTTTAGATCTGTCCACGGCTGCTGATAACCTGAAGAATACTGTCTGGTTTCTCCACAGGGAAATTCTTGATATTAACCAACCGCATCCAGTACTGATTGAGTTGGTAAACTGGTTGACATGGTGAACTCGTTCCGTACAATCTCGTGCGCTGGATTCACTGCGCAAGGATTGCAGGAATCAGTTCATAAGGGCAAAAAAACTAAATCAGGAGTGTATAGCGGATGAAGTAGCGAGGGAAAGAACCACCAAGCAGATTCTTTCCGCTGTATTTTGGAACGAATTTCCGTCATCCCTTGTCAAGTTTGGTTTGGAGACAAACCGGTTTCGGCGTTGTGCCATCTTCAGTGTAATTTTTCGTTCCGGTAAAGAACGCATTGGTATGCCCTTTGGTACTTGCAAGTTGCTTTTAAAAGAATTTGTTTATGCTCGTGCAAATGACAGCTGGGCATAAATTACGACCTGTAGGATCTCTAGGCAAACTTAGCCCAGTTGGGATCGTAGTACCCTTCCGCAGATGCTACAAAAATTATGAAGAGGAGGAAACGGTTCTACACCTTTTATGCATTTGTGCAGCGCTAGCGAGAAGCAGGCTACGTTTTTTACGGGCACCTCTTTTTGCCCCTTTTTGAGGGAGTGAGCGTTTAGATGGTGGTGTCACAACGGGCCTCTAACTAATGGCCTAAGTATGTCGCTGAATCTCAGTGGCAGCCACACCACCACCTACCTACATACATATGTATGAATGTTTGCTCCCCATTTGAATAAAATAAATAAATAAGTTTGCTAAAATAAGACAGAGACAAAAGCTTGAACTCTATACTCAATTTGAAGCTGATCGAAATAAAAGTTCTGATTTTCTAAATACCTGGGCTGCAGTTATAGCATAGATATTTATTATCATTCAATCAGTATACATTTTTATTCTTAATCGGATCGGACGAAATGTTTTGTGAATATCTGAAAACTACCTAAAACTCTTAATAAAATTTTTACAGATATTTATTTTCAGGTAATAATTATAAATTCTGAATATAAAACAAGTCGGAACATTAAAGAAGTTTTTCTGCATACTTATATAGTTATCTCGCTTCAGCTTCATCTTTCGGTTAAATTTAAATGCAGGGCTATTTCTCTCTTTTAGTCAATACACATTATTTGAACGCCTTTTATATATAACCTGGTGCCAGTGCCAGTACAACCTAGTAGTATATTTTTCGCAGGCGTATCTAATATCCATGACGCTACACTTCAGCGCCTCCATAACCGTTTCCAAGCATTGCGAATAGAAAAAATTGGCTTTCAATATATCAGTAGTATTTCATATTTAGATACAGAATAAGCTTTTACATGGAGGAGATGATAACACGGTACAACACAATTAAGGAGTTTAAAAATTGAGTAACCATGGGGTACTCAACGGTTTTTAAAGCTTTCGGGTCTGCTTATCCGAATCTGAAGTATGCATTTTCAGGTCATCCTATTAAAAAAATTTGTAGATAATGTACTATTCAAAACTCCAATTTTTGGCACTACAGCCCCATCTGTATGGGGTCAAATCTTAAAATAAATATTAGATTATGCCAGAATATTCTGACTTCAGACCGTTGGGAAACCCAGAGGCATTTTTGCTTGTTGTACAGTATAATTTTAGCCAGGTCAAAACTACTGTCTCTTTATATACATATGTACATAAATATATATTAACTAAACTGTTTTTATCCAATACTAGATACAAGAGCATATTGCGGGAGAATTAAAATTTATTGATATTTGTTGGAACGATTTTCCGTCATCCCCTGTCAAGTGTGGCTTGGAGACAAACCGGTTTCTGCGTTGTGCCATCTTCAGTGTCAATTTTCGAAGAAAACAATATAATTAAAATTTACATTACTTACCAGCTGTTGAATGACTTGCTCCACAAGCTCTCTAAACGAATAGCCGGGATGTTTTTTAAACAAGTGGTACACTAATTTTGCAATAACTTCTGTATCTGTATCTGATTCGAAAACGTAGCCTCGCTTCTCCAAAAATGTTTTAACATCTTTGTAGTTTGTAACTATGCCATTGTGAACAACAACGAAACTATTGCCATCGTCAGATCGTTGAGGGTGAGAATTCGACTCGCAAGGAACGCCATGAGTAGCCCAACGTGTATGCGCAATGCCAACATGTGTAGTCACGGGAGAACCGAAATCTTTGCCGCTAAAGCCTATGAAAAAAAAATAATACAAGATCCAATTTCAGTAAATAGGTATCTGCAGTAAGTCCTGGGTAAAAAGGTTACCGTACAGGTAAACTATTATTTTGGTAATCACATGAACTCTCAGAATTTTTTGATTCCACTAACTGCATCTTTTCCCCAATTTCACATTCACAAAATTTTCTTTAGATTCCTGACAATTATCTTGCTAACTCGGCTCCCTTATCACAGCAGTGTTCTGTTTCTTTGCAGAAACGAGCGAAAATAGTATTAAATTGCAAACTTGTTCATACAAAATTTTATTGGGCTACAATTAATTTTCCAATTGCAAGCATTTCGGTAAGTTTTTTTTTATTAAAATAGGATTATTCGCAATTAAGTTATAATACTTTGCTTTAAGCATGAAACTCCAGCATAATCAAAGCACGCGTAAGAAATTAAAATTTGGTTTTTATACGAGTATGCGTGTATATAAGTATGTACATTTGTTAATGAACTAAAAGATTGATGAACCATTTTTTTAGGAACATTTTGACTTAGACATTCGAAAATGTTCTGCATTTCACTTCCAAGTGAATTTGCATATTTAGCATGTGTTTGTTTTCAAAATGAAGTTAATTCAGATCAATATTTGATTTCTGCGCGGAAATCCTTGTCTTGAGTTATGTTTTGGTTGTCCCTACAAATACCTTATTGCATAAGTGGGACCCGCGCACAAACCAAATATTAAATTGAGGAACCAGCATACGGACACCATACAGACTTGGAAAATGTTGCTATTTTAGAGGAAGAAAGAAACTACAACAAACGATATATTTTGGAAATGCTGCATATAGTGAACTCCCCTAATGACAACAGAATTATGTAACTACAAAGCGGACACAGACAACTGCGCACACGTCTATCGCAATCTGGCGCAAAAATGTAAAAACAATTCCTAACGCATGTGTTCGGCGTTCCGGTACTTCTTCTACACTCGTTCCTGTCTACACTCGTTCCTTGTTCAAAAAACGCGGGCCGACCAGCAGCAAGTAGATGTCATACATAAGCACATATGCAAGTTATATATCATCTCTTTTAACAGCTTGGAATTGTTAGGTGATGTTCCTAGGAATATTCAGTTGCTCTCCTAATTGTTATAACTATGCTTTTAAAGGTCACCTTGGTCAACTGAATATTCCAGGCAATGTTCGGCTATCATTTTGTCACGTAGGCAAAATGCACCGCTAAAACGTTTGGGTTTGAGGAGAGCCAGGCAGTCTTGAATCAACGATTAAGCTGATATGAGCTTCTGATCAACACGGGGCTATTGAATGTAGAAAGATACTGCAACAGACCAAATAAACTTGTAAATGTTATAATAAGAATAAAAAATCGTGTTTTATTTAAAAACTAATCAAGCGAAGAACAAAACTTGCATATACACACTATACACATACAAGCCCGCATAAGTCCTATTGTTTAATGTTCCATATTATTGTTGTTTGTATGTTTTTTGTTTACCATTACGGGATTTTAATTTGTTTACCTCCTTATTGTTTATATTTTTTCGTTTTCCCATTTTTGCTAGTTTAAGTTTAATTATGCACTCCTAATCAGTCGAACAGGTACAAAGAAGAGTGTAAGTTGTTTTGTATTTATGTTTGTTAAAACCTAATTTAAAATATTTGTTTGTTATCTGTTTTCACAAATAATTATAGTCCTGTTGATAATCTCCAATTGAGGACAAAATATCGACATTTAAATATACAAGTAAACAAAGATCGAAGTTTAATTAGTTTGGGGGCCTCGAGGGTGGAAAAAATTTAAATTCAAAGGCCGATCATCGTAATACACAAACATTTATTTTAATTTTCATTTAAAATATTAGGATCTTTAAGCGAAACTATATTAATGAAAGTGTCAAAGCTTATAAGAAATTCGCAAAAATTTAACAAATTTCGAAGAACTGTCACCAAATTTTTTATTCAGGACTTTTAGGAAAATTTTGGGTATGCAGTTTTTTATCCCATTAAATTTTATAGGTACAAGTTTCAGTTGGCTCAAAAGTACCGTTGATTTGTTAGAATTTTGTCAATGGTTTAGAGCATTTTCTTTAATAGAGTGCATCATCAAAGTCTATGTTTAGAAGATTGCATGTCCGTAAGACCGCTGAGAGAGTAACGTGTAGTGTTGGCGAATTTGCATTGTAAAAACGACACTATGCCAGCTTAGTCAACAATATGGCAACATATCGACATATGTAATATTTCAAATCAAACCGTACTAAAAGAAAAGATAATTAAATTAAAAAATAAAAATGATTGATTGCCTATTGTAGCAGACGAGTGGCCTGACAACACTTTTATTAAAGACGTTAACGAAAAAGTCCAATATTTTAATTCTGAACCACAGTCCACTGAATCAACCAACCTTAGATTAGAAGAGATATGAAAGTGCAGATAATTTAAAGCAAATTATTTACGATGAGGCTGCATTGATGAAGAAGTATGGTCAAATTATTGATGCTGTATCTCAGCTCTGGATCAACCATGATTTATATATATATGGTATATATGTATGTAAGAGATGTAAATTAATCTTGTTTTGATGAAAATTCTCAATTTGGAAATTTAAATTTAAAAAGAAACACAAAACAAAAAATGTGTGAAAGTGTTTAACAAGTCCGGAGAAAACGATAAAATGTTTCAACTTTATGTTAACAGCAGGAGAACAGACAGCTCAAACTTGTTCATATTGTTAAATATAGTAATTAATGAATTATGAAAAAATTATATAACATTAGTAGAAGCAGAAGCAATTTAAAATTTTTTTTTAATAATTCTTTAAAATTGCAAATATCGATCAGTGTACTTTGTTAGAAGGCTTACAAAACGAATAACGGAACATCGAGTTAAAAGTTCTTCAAACACTGATTTTATACTTAAATACTTTAAAATTTCCCACTGGTGATTAATTTTGACATTATGTATCCCAAAGCGAAATTTTTTCGTGTTGAAATTGTATTACCGGTTGTTTTGGGAATGACCAAGATGACACTAAAGAAAAAAATATATTCATGAGTATACATAAATATTTCTTAATAATATAGCGTCCACATAATTCTCAAATATAACATTGTTTACATTAATCAAATAAGATTTAATTTTTTTTTTACATATTTTGAGTTTTAATATCCGGACGCGTAAATTGTGTTTGAAACTTTAATATTTTCCAATAAATAAACGTTTTTGTGTTATTTTTGTAAAATATATTTGAATTCATGTCACTTACTTTGAATAAAAAGACATATTTATGTCAACTCCATTCGAAAAAAGGTATTTAAAATACCTGAAGATGTTTTTACAAACTCGTATAGAATTGATTAATATATTTAATGTTTATATTACTTTAAGCAAATACAAAAAAGTAATAATAATAACAGAGCAAATCGAAAAAGTCTCATTTTTACTTATGTTATATTAAGAGGTTAATTTAAGAAATAAAGGTGCAAGTGATTTTTATCAAACTTTGCATGCTTACGTATATTGGTTTTTTATTGTTTTTTTGAGACTTCTTTGACTGATGTATTTATTACTCTCAAAGAAAAGCGCAGTATACGGATTCTAAAGTAGTAGTGGATTTACCCTACATTGCATTTCATATGCTAATTTTTTTCTTGTTTTGGTATTTCTCTCTCCCTGCTCAACCATTGTGACGTCAGGCAAAAGCAACTTTGATGAGGGCAAACTTATTATCTATCATTCTAGAACGGGAGTCAACAATTTGACACTATTTCGTGTTTGCACAATCCTCTGAACAAAAACTTCAAGAAACTGCAATCGCCAACTGCTATAAATATTCAGCATCTCTTGACAGATCATATATGTCTATTATTAGATTAAGGAGTGTCAAAATCAGCTGTCACATATTACAGAACAATTTATCATGGAGTCATGGTGAGTTAAATTGCCAGAAATTCTAATAAACAGAGTTGCATTATAAGTAAAAAAAAATAGAAAGGAGAATTTGAAGGATATAGAAAAAGTTCTTTTTTCAAGTAAAATCGTTAGAAGTTGCATTTTATCAATAAAGAATCTTAATGTTCTGTAAAAATTAAAACTCATATTTAATAAAATCCATCCTGAAATTTAGAAAATAACATAATTATTGGAAGGGGCTTTACATTCAATTTTGTACAACTTTATGTTTTCTAACAGAGAGAATTGCAATACTGAAGACATATTTTAAATAAATATAATATTTTACAATTTAATTGAGCTCAAGGCCAGTTTATGGAAGATTTTTTTGTGAAAAAACAACAACATTTTTTAATGGTTGAAGTTATAGTACTATTTCGGAAATCACCACATTTACTCATCAGACTTCTTTTTGATTATTAAATTAAATTAATTTTTCATAACCACTTCTCTCAGACTTTGAACCCGGGAGCTCGGAGTTGCAGAGCCAATACGCTACCTATTGTGCTACGCTAGCCGAGTTGGCTGTTGTGTTTATTTCATCTTCCTTAAACAAACCAGCTACAAACAAGAGCAACTGATCTGCCGCTATTTAACTTGTTTGTGTGGTTGTTGTTTGTGTTTTTATTTTGCAAATTCTGTATAAGTATTTTACTTTTTCACAAAAAAAAAATCGTCCATAAACTGGCCTTGAGCTCAATTAAATTGTAAAATATTAACATTTACTAGGCTAACAGAAATATGAACAAACATTTGTATACAAGGATGAGCACACCTTAAAAATGCATTATATTATAAAGTAATGCTATAAATGGAAAGAAGATACGTTTTGAAAAATTAGAAGCTTTTTGCATTTATAAATATATATAAAGCAACTTTATTTGTTTAGCGAGCCTAAGTTATTTTTTTTTCAAAACAAGTTTAATTAGATTTCGATATTCTGAAATGTGTCAATACTGTTCGAGTCATAAAAAAAAAATTCGAAGTACTTACTGTCAGAAATAGCATCCTCCAGCACTTTCACTTTTCCGCACCTTTTTACCAGGACAATATCCTTATTTCCAACTGAGTCAATAGCAACACCGGTTGAATCGTATCCACGATATTCTAGCCGTTTTAAACCATTTACAAGCAAGTCCAAAATTTCGTGCCGAGATTTAGGAGTAAGGTAATTAAGATACGCAAATATTCCTGGGGAAAAATATATTTAATTAGATACATATACATAGATTTCAATTATCATAAACTCCCCAGTGGGAAAAAGTAATAGAAAGCCCTTGTATTTGTGCCAACAACGTCTTCGACATGATTATTTTGTTCACAAACTGAAAGTTGGAATTCATTTTAGTATTTAATTCTTTCTTGTTTTAATTTGCTCACAAAATTTTTTTTATGGCAAATCACGTTGATTCGGTTAGTGATTAGGGGCCAATTACGAATGAGGGAGCGAATTACGAATGAGAGAACGAATGATGTGTTATTGAAACATAGTATCAGTGTTGCCGGTTTAGCCTCTTTGAGGCTAGATCTAACTTTTTATATTGTTGCTTTTTTATAGCCTTTTCTTCTTTTTAAACTAGCGTCTTGTTAAGGACATACAATATATGTAGTAAATAGCACTAAATAATTGTATAAATTCAGTGAGACGCCAGTTATTTTCTTTTCTGTTGAAAATACTATAAGAGGATTAAAACCGAACGTAATTGATATTTTTGGTAATGAAGAGTCCAAGAATTCTACAAATGAGGAGACAATAATTGAATTTCAATGGAGACAGCTTTTGTCGCAAGATTTTGTAGACCTGGTCTCAATTTTTTATAGCATTTGCCAACGGTGCCACTATAAAAGGAACCAGATGTGGTAATTTTCAAAACATTTTTGGAAATTTTATGAATTTGATACCACCATTGAAGTATGCAAACGGAAATAAAACAAATACAATGAAAAAACAAATAGTAAGAAAAGCTAAATTCGGGCGAAACCGAATTTTATATACCCTCGCGATGTTTTATGGTATGGACGGAACCACGCCCATTTCCAAATTTGTATTAGTGTTACTGAAATATTGCATTTTCAGATTATATGAAATCTTATGATTGAGATGAGAGAAAATACAGACATTTTAGCATAAGTGGGCATTTTTCGAAACTTCCGTTATACGAAAGATTCGTGTGGTTATGGTCCGATTTCAAAAATATTTGACCATAGTAAGACTGCTGTCAAAGGAAAATATGTATACCAAGTTTTGTGGCGATAACTAACACCCTTATTGAGATACAGACATTTTTTTATAAGTAGGCGTGTCAACGCTTATTTATCAAAATTTTATAAATATACAATTTCCTTAATTAAAATCACCCCAAATACCAAATTTCACTCAGTTTGCTTTAATGGATAAAGAAAAAACGGAGTTTTTGCATTTCTAAAATTTTTCGTTATATAGGAGGTGGGCGTGTGTATGGTCTGATTTTAAATTTTGACGGTGACGATACCTTACACTGTTATTGAGATACGGAAACTTTTTAATAAGAGGGCGTGGCAACGCCCATTTTTCAAAATTTCATAAATGCCTAATTTCTGAGTTCAAAATTGCACCAAATACCAAATTTTACTCAATTTGCTGTAATAGATAGATACTGAGAAAACGGAGTTTTTGCATTTTTCAAAAACTTCCGTTATATGAGAGTAGGGCTTGGTTATTGACCGATCTTGACGATTTTCAATACCAACCTACCCTGTCCAAAGGGCAATCTATATACCAAATTTCATTGAGATATCTCAATTTTTACTCAAGTTATTGTAACCACGGAAAGACGGACGGACGGACGGACGGACAGACAGTCAGGGCTAAATCGATTCCTCTTTTCATACTGATTTACATTTTAGTATATATATGTCTATATCTATCTCGATTATTTCTTGCTTTTACAAACAACCGTTATGCGAACAAAGTTATAATACCCTTGTGTACAAGTACGCTCGGGTATAATAAGTATGGCACTCAGCTGTTCTCAACAAAGGCATAATTTAAAAAAAATAATTATTAAAATCGGGTCAGTACTTTGAGAGCCAAACGATGACAAACATTCTCCATATAACTATAATATAAAATATAAATTTTATATAACAGTATAGACATGCATACATACGACAATTTATATGAGCATTTGTTTGTGCAGCAGAAAATGTACGCTGTGTAGCGCTAATTCACTTGTTTTGCGTTCAATTGTACACGCAATTCAAAGTTTTTGATTTTTTACTCTCTTAAAACATATATACATATGTATGTAACGGGTGTTTTTTTTAGGGGTATAGAACTTCGAATTGAAATAAAACACAAGAAAATCGTTTTAAGGTCCATCAGTTTGGCTTTATTAGAAGGATAATTTTATGCCATTAATGTTTAAATATGATTTCGGGCATGTGGCCGCCGCGGCTGGCTCGAATAAAGCCAATTCTACAGCTCCAATTTTCAACCACTTTTTCGAGCATATGGGGCCGTATGTCGGCAATAACGCCACGAATGTTGGCTTCCAATTCCCCTAACGTTTCTGGTTTGTTGGTGTAGACGAGCGACTTCACATATCCCCAAAGAAAATAATCCAATGGTGTCAAATCACACGATCTTGGTGGCCAATTGACAGGTCCATTCCGCGAAATTATGCGCTCAGCGAATGTTTCCTTCAATAAATCGATTGTGACGTGCGCTGTGTGGCATGTAGCGCCGTCTTGTTGGAACCACAACTCATCCACATTCATGCCATCCAAAATCTTCCATAAAGTTGATGGACAAAGCTCCAATTGCTGTGCACGGTGGCGAATCGATTCATTCGGGTCCTCTTCAACACTTTGCTCTACAGCGGCAATTGTTTCTTCGGTGCGCACTGTTCGACGTCTCTGCGGATGCGTATTATCACATAGAGTAAACGTAGTGCGAAAACGATCCATGGTTAACCGAATTAATTGCTCTGATGGACGATTATGTCGACCATAAAATGGACGGAGCTCACGGTAAACTTCGCGAACTGAACCATTATTTTCGAAATAAATTTGCACGATTTGCAAGCGTTGTTCTTTTGTCAACCTGTTCATGATGAAATGGCAAACCAAACTGAACATAAATGACATTAGAGTTGCCAGATTTGACCACAAAATGCCAGTTTTATCTCTATTCGAAAAACAAACCTGTAAAAAAAACACCCTTTACTTTACTTCATTAACCCCTCGTCTCCACAAGCAAACGCCAGACAATCATTTTGACAGATAATTGCTACAATCTGATTGCAAGGGTTTGTGTGTGATCAATTTGATATCATAACATAATCATTTGTAAGATGACGTCAGACAAGCACGTTCGATGCATTCAGCGAAAATATCCTTTAAGTATTACAGAAGATGTGTTATTTTCCATCTAATTACAACTCAATCAGCCGTGCTCCCAGTTTCACATTTCAATTCCACAATGTGATTTTAAAAATTTCCTGTGAAAGTGAATTACTGTGCTCCCAATTTCACAAATTTCTTCGCATATCAGGTCATCTTTGTCACACATATCGATTATCGTTGTGGCAATTCACAAACCGCTGTTGTTGAAATTTTCCTTTTGGATTCAGCTATGTATGCTTTATTGGGCAGCCATCAGCAAAACACTTAAAAATACGCATATTTCAATGAATAACTAATACAGAAATGGCTTCTACAAACATCAAAGAATATTAAAAAAATTATTCAAATCGAGAATAATTAAACATTCACACACTTTTGAATGTGAAACTGGGAGCACGGCTAAATATTTGCTTTCATACTAATGAAATGTGTATGATACTTATGATGTTGCCGCCAAATGAAAATTTAGCTGTCAAAGCATAACTTGGCGAATGAAAAACTTTATGCTTACAATATTTTTGGTTTTTCAAAACCTTTAACCCGAAAGAATTAGCTCAATTTTCCCTCACTTTATACTGCACAGACGACATGGCTCAAGTTATATATTGTTATAAACAACAACTGTGCTGTGGTTTAAATTTTGCTTAATTAAAGTTGGACAAGCGATTTGGCACAAACAAGTTCTAAATCATTTTTTTTGGATAATCTATATATAGAACTTACCACACATTTTCTCTCCGGTTCGCGGTTTTTTTTGTTTGATAATTCAAGGTTTCTGAAAAGAAGAAAGAATTTTAAGTGATAAAACTTTGCTTATGGTGTAAACTAACAATCTATTCTTATATGATTAAATATTCTTATATGAAACCACTTTTTTATACTTATACATATGTATATACGCGTTTTTTTGGTTGGCATACACATTTTACATTTTCTTAGTGTAAATCTCTTTTCTTTGTTTTTGTTGAAAATCCAAAAATATGGTAAGCATAAAGGTGGTGGCCCAGTGCAAGCAGAATTTGTTTCATACTTATGAATGTAGAGTTGCACAGATTGTATGCATTTCCAATCCACGCTTAGCTAATACCGTGTTCAAAAATCGTTCAACGTTATAATAAGGGTATCATTTTAAATGCGCAAAAAGCTCACAAATGAAATATATATATTTTTTATTTATTTGTTTGTTTTTAATTTTCCTTCTTAACTTATTCAACTATATACATATGTATTGTAATGGTTATGTTTGTTTATGTAATATTTAAAGACACTCAAAACATTTCATATGCCATGTTATATAGCGTGGTGCGACAGGATATTTGTTATATAATGTGTAGCACGCAACAAATAAAGGCAAGGATGCCGCGCTTAGTTCAGAATGAATAAAAAGCAAGAGTTCAGTCTTACGTTCAGATCCAATCTGATTTTATTTTAGAATATTTACAGCTTATATATTAAAGTTATGCTTACGTGCTAAATTGTAAAATGAATGGTAATACACATACACAATGAGAAACAAATGAAAAATTATGATCAAACAAATAAACGCCTAACAAATAAAAAAATATTTATGTTACCGAGTCGTTAATCGCCAGTCTAAGTCACATAATTCATAAAGTACTTATGTCACTTAGCTGGCGATCATTTAACTCATGTCATTTAACACCTCACTGTCTGCACTGTTCAAGTGGTTCAAGTGGTTGGTCGTACCTTTTTGTCGCTCCGCGTTTGTTGCTGAATGTTATTTAAATTGGAAGCGAGTCTTCCGGGAAAAGTGCTGAAAAGTTATTTTATGGCCGCAGCTACCAGGCCGTAGGAGTTTCGGCGGAATAGAAAAGCTAAATACCAAATTAATAATAAATTGCTAAACCCCTTTGTATGCATTCGGTGGGTTTCTTCCTTCCCGCCAAAACATATGTATATATAAAAACAAAAAAAAGGTAAACAGAAAAACGAGAGAAGAGGACGAAAAAGAAGAGGGCAAACGGACCACCACTTGTAAACTTGGAACTTGGAACAGCTGATGGCTGAATCTCGACTACCGACCAGCAGACGTCACACTCGCTAGGCGCTTGAACTGAGTTCACCTACATATGTATGTTATCAGCTTGTGGATGCACTTATATAGACCCGAGCGAACTTGGGCGCTGTATATTATGGAAATGTTATATGAAATACACATTTCATAATTCAGCGTAGGCAGTCGGAGGGTTTCTTGTTTTTTGTTTTCTTCTTCCCGCCAAAAAACAAAAAAAAAGGAAATAGAAATATAAAGATGCACATCAAAGAGATGCAGAATAAGAGGAAAAGAGGAGAAGAAAAGGGCCTCCGCTTTGATCAGCTGATGGCTAAGTCCAATCTACTGGCCGACAGGTGTCGCTTTCGCCTTGAGCCTAAGTTGATATCGGCTGACCGGTATCATGTGCTTGTCTTCTTTGTTTGTTGTGCTGGATGTAAGCAAATAGCGGTGTGGCGGAAGGCATCTGCATGCAGAGAGGGCGTTTCGGTGCAGACACTCGACCGCTTTGCTCGCTCTGGCTGTGGTGCCGGCCGTGTCATGCCGTGCGTGTGTGCACTTGTGTGTGCGCCTTACCATGGCAGTTAGCCCCTCACTGTGCTGTGTGTCGTTAGAGAACTTCACTTGAAGTTACACAAGCACATACATATGTACATAGGGGTGTACATGCGACCGCGTTATTCTTTTTGATTCTATTATTAAAATAAATTGAAATCTTAATTAAGCTTGTTTTACCTTATTATTTTTATTCCCACTAAGACATTTATTTATTATATCGAATTAAAACTTAGTCAAATAAAACTCAATAATTAACTTTTAACTTGGTCTAACTCTCAAACAATCTAATTTAATTTAATTAAATTTCAAATTAAAAATAATACTTTTACTTTTTATTAATCCTATTTAAATTTGTTCGCAGTTTACTAAACTTAGTGTTGTTCACGACTTGATTTTTTCTGGTTTGCCTATTCTGCTTGTTTTTTCTGATTTGAGCGCGCGGATAAGGCCATGCACGGGTGTGTACGTACGCACATGGGTTAAAATCAAATCATGAGTTCGGAGTGCATTGGCACATACGTTTGTGAGTGTGTGCAAACGAATGCACAGCCCTGTAGGAACCATGACTAGCTACCCGGTAGGAATCGGGCACGAAGAAAGCGAATTAAAACGAGCATTAATTCGTACTGGATTTCATGCTGAAACCGAGCCCAGTAAGGTTTCAGCTTATGGCATACTGGAAAACACGTATTTGGATATGTTTGCTTTGAGCTGGTGGTACTGACATTCTGTTACCTGAGTATGCAGGAGTGACATCATGCAGAAATGCCTTCCAGGCTAATGTCAGTACTGCCTCCGCCCCATTAAAACTCTAGCAGGTCTCAGAAAACGCTCTCTACTCGTCACCATTAAGTTGGTCGCACAGGCTCAGTTGATGAAATCCTGACTAATACCGATCTGGCTCTGAACGCATTACCCCATAAAGGATTGCGTCAACCCTTGCATGGCCTCCCTGAGTACAAAGATAACCATGGGATCATTAAGGTAACTGCGCATACGTGATAGATAACGGATCTGAGTTTGGGCCCTTTAAATAAAAATGGATCAATTTAAAAAAAATGTAAATGTCAATGTTACTGTGGACGAAAATAAAAGCATGAGCAATGTAAACGAGGCGTCTACTGTTCAAAATTCTCCCAAAACGACGATACGGGTAGGAAACGCTGATAGGGGCATTGACCCTTTTAATAGATGTGCAAAGCTTGCGCACTCACCACCGCTAACTCCCTCGCAGGAAACACAAGGCTCAGAGGACTCGCAAAAACCGAAAGAGACCAACTCAGTCGTGAATCATACGATCGCGGAAACTGTAAAAGAAAAGAGCGCATTTAGCAAACTTGGCGACGAAATAGACACGCTGCTAAGTATGCTTAGAGAAAACGAGGGTAAACGCCGGACTATCCACCAACCAATGAGGGACACTATCGGCAACATTAAACAAATGTACAACCAAGCCAAGATGGAAGGTTTCAGATGCAGCCCAAATAAAGCAGTATGTTCTGACAACAGCACTCAGACATCCCCATGGTTTAAACCCCCATCAGACCCACCCCGGAGAAAAGCTGGAACAGAAGCCGATGGCTTGCCCTTAAGCAAACGGGTAAAGAAAAACCTCAAAACTCAACCAAAGGCGAGTCCGAAAGGAAAGGAGACTTGGATTGCTCAATCGGCAGCCCACCAAATTAAACCCAACTAGTGGGTAGAAGTCAAAAAACGAGAAAAGAAAAATGACAAAAAAGCTGTTAGATCAAATACGATCAAAAAGTCGAGGCCTGATGCAATTGTCATCGAAAAAACAGGGAATATGTCCTACGCAGACATCTTGAAAAAGGTGAAAAATGACGCCAAGTTTAAAGACACCGCTGAATCAGTGTCAAACATTAGGCGTACGCAAAAGGGTGACCTACTGATAGAACTTATCAAATCCTGTCAAAAGTCTACGGACCTAAAGGCTATAGTAGGCTAGGTTTTAGGCAGTGAGGCAGCGGTCAAGTCGCTCACGCAACGTATCATAATAGAATGCCGGGACATCGATGAAGTGACAACGAAAGAGGAGGTTCATAGCGCAATAACAGCTCTCCCAGGGTTGGAAGATACCGAGGTATCAGACATAACGGGACTCCGGGCAGCATACGCTGGAACTCAAACGGCAACACTAAGCTTGCCAGTTCAGAAAGCCCAGAAACTTCTCCAGACTGGCAAAATTAAAATCGGCTGCGTCATCTGCCGTATAAGAGAGCGCGTGCAACTCCAAAAGTGCTTTAAGTGCCTCGAGTACGGTCACATGTCTAGAAACTGCTCTAGCAAGACGGACAGGTCGAAACAATGCAGAAAGTGCGGCGTAGAAGGTCATTTTGCGAAAGAATGTAAAAACAGCCCACACTGTCTGCTGTGTAAATCTGCTAATGGGGATAACCTCGACCATATAGCTGGAAGTTACAAGTGTCCAGCTTTCAGGAAAGCTTTAACGAACCGACGCCCATGAGAATCATCCAAATAAATTTGAACCACTGCGAAGCCGCACAAGATCTGCTATCACAGACGGTCAGAGATGCAAGAGCAGACATAGCAGTCATAAGTGAACCTTACAAGTGCAAAGATGATGGAGCGTGAGTCAGCGATATTAAAAAATCCACAGCTATCTGGCTCTGCGGCGCATACGCATTCCAAGAGACGCTTAACGCCGACGAAGGATTCGTGCGCTGTAAAATAAATGGGCTACATATTATAAGTTGCTATGCAAGGCCAAGTCTCTCGGTAACAGAGTACCAGCAGCTATTGTTCAATATCGCCTCAGAAGCTCGTGGCAAGTCACCGTTGATCATTGCGGGCGATTTTAATGCCTGGGCAGAGGAATGGGGTAGCAGATTAACGAATAAGAGAAGGGAGATGATCCTGGAAACATTCGCCCAGCTCGATGTTACGGTTCTGAATACAGGCTCTGCGCTGACCTTCAGAAAAATGGGTACTGGCTCGATAATAGACATTTCCCTTGCAAGCGATTCGCTGGCCCAGAAAATCAAATGGATGGTAAGCGAGGAGTACACCCACAGTGACCACCAGGCCATTATAATAGATATAGCGGAGAAAAGAAACAAGCAAATGCCAAAGCTCACAGGTCCAAAATGGAAGGAAACGATGCTCGATAAAGATGTCCTGAAGTATATGGTGAAAGAGCTTACAACCATTACAGGACCAGCAGAAGAGGTGGTGAGTCAATTGGCTTCTGGCCTAACTGAAGCTTGCGATGCATCAATGCCAAGAAGGTCAACAAATAAGAAATTCGCACCGTGCTATTGGTGGAACAGGGATATAGAACTACTAAGAAAACAATGCCTAAGTGCTAGACGGAAAATGCAGCGAAGCAGAGGGAGGCAAGAGTTTTCCGATAACCTAAATGCTCTTAGAAAGTCAAGGAAGAGCCTTAAAGCTGCTATAAAAGATAGCAAACTGGACAATTTTAAGAAAATATGCGACGCAGCAGACATAAATCCCTGGGGCACTGCTTATAGGGTAGTGCTAACAAAAACCAAAAGCGTTAAATCACCAAGCATTACGTGCCCAGAAATGCTGAGAAATATCATAACAACCCTTTTTCCACAAAGGGACGAGGACATACCATCAGTCTTCCCATGTTATGAGAAAAGTGAAATCCCAAGGGTAACCGAAGAAGAGTTGCTAATTGCATGCAGGAAGATTCAAAACCGCAAAGCTCCAGGGCCCGACGGCATTCCAAATAAGGCCCTGAAGGCCGCTATTATAGCGCGGCCAGACATATTTGTGCATGCTTTCAACTCATGCCTTATAGAAGGTTATTTCCCAGTAAGGTGGAAGAAGCAAACCCTGGTGCTATTACCCAAAGGCAACAAACCCCCAGATGAGCCGTCGTCTTATCATCCGATCTGCTTACTGGACGCGCTGGGAAAAGTTCTGGAAAGGATTATATGCAACAGGCTAACGTCGTTTGCCGAAGAAAATGGGTCTCTCCCGATGAACCAGTTCGGTTTTAGAAAATCCCGTTCCACGATAGACGCAATTAAGACCGTTGTCGACGTTGCATCGGACGCCATAAAGGGCAAGAGATGGCTTGGCGGGAAAAAGGAATACTGCGCCATAGTAACACTAGATGTCAAAAATGCTTTTAATACCGCAAGCTGGCGATGCATTATAGATACACTTATAAGAATAGGCACTCCAAGCTATATCATAAAAATAATAGCGAGCTATTTTTCGAACCGCAAGCTTCTGTACAGAAGCGATAATGGGCCGGAGATGTATTACGTGACAGCAGGGGTCCCACAAGGATCTGTCCTTTGACCACTCCTGTGGAACCTTATGTACGATGGTGTCTTGAGCCTGGAAATGCCTCGACGTACAAAAGTGGTGGCTTTCGCAGACGATGTTGCGGTAGTAGTTGTGGCAAAACATCTACATCAAATTGAAGCTGCAGCCGGAGAAGCTGTTTTAAAAATCAAAACGTGGCTTAACTTAATGCACCTAACGTTGGCCGACCACAAGACCGAGGCACTTTTGATAAGCAGCAGAAAGACAGTGGAGTTTCTGAATATTCGCGTGGGGACAGAGATCATTACGTCAAAGCCCGCTATCAAATACCTAGGTGTAATGATTGACTCACGACTTAGCTTCAAGTCCCATTTAGAGTTCGTTTCAAAGAAAGCCTCGACAGTGCAGTCAAGCTTGTCGCGTATTATGTCAAACAACGGAGGACCAAGGCACAACAAACGAGTTCTTTATAGTAGGGTTATTAGCTCAATCCTCCTATATGCGGCCCCAATCTGGGCAGACGCTCTGATCGTAAAAAGCAACGCGAAAAAGATAACAACTGTCCATCGGCTAAGCGCCTTACGAGCAGTCTGCGGCTTCCGCACAATTTCAGACGAAGCCTCTTTTGTCATAGCTGGACTAATGCCAGTAGATATTATGGCCCATGAAATGAAACGAATTTATGATAAGCTTTCCGAAAGCAATGGAAGATTAAACCCAAAAGTAGTAAAGGCAGAAGAAAGGGAAAACTCAATGAACATTTGGCAGGCTCGTTGGAATAGCTCCCCGAAGGGCAGGTGGACCTACGAGCTGATACCAAATATCAGCAAATGGGTTGAGAGAAACCACGGTGACACAAACTTTCATTTAACACAGTTTCTCTCGGGCCATGGGGTGTATCGAAAATATTTAAACAAATTTGGACACGATAGCTCCCCTTGCTGCCCAACATGCAGAGTCAGCGACGAAGACGCAGAACATATTATGTTCCAATGCCCACGCTATGCTCCTCAAATCCGGGCAATTTTGAACGGAGAAACCTTCATTGACTCCATGCTTTAGTCAAATGAAAAGTGGAATGAAATATGCGCTCATGTAACGCGCATTCTCATAGACCTGAGAAACGCAGAGATGGCAACACGTCGCCAACGAAACACGTAAGGAGCAAATAAGCTAACCAGCCCCGTGAGGTAATACCTTTTTTGGCAGTTCCGCGGGGAGAATGGTCGTGGTGGAGAGGGTTTAGTTTCGTGTAGCTTAGAGGCTGCAAGTCGTGCATGCTGCTATGGCGGCATAGCAGTACTCATGAGAGTTACCTCTCCCCGGGCGTCAACCCAAAAAAAAAAAAAAAAAAACCTCACTGTCTGCCCTACGCTTGTGTCATTGAGCCTGTGCATGTTACATGATATACCATTGGCAAGGGTTATGCTTACATTACATTTCATTCTTATGCCGTGTGGATGTGATCGTGGGAAAAATGTACTACATCCTACCCCCTGAAAAAAATGTTAGAATTATTCATTAAAAGAATTCTACAAATTTGTATTAAATAAAGTTTTGTGAATATTTGGCTACTTTTTATCATAAGTTTTACATTTAATTAAGTTGTTATTATGAATTTTAACTAGTTTGTTGTTTATTCTTAAAAAACTATTTAGGCCTTTTTGATTTTCTATTTGGAAAGGTCCTTTGTAAGGTTTATCTAATATTTTTTTATTTCCTACATTAATATAAACATAATTATTTTTTTTTAAATTTGCAATGTTATAATTCTTTTGAGAGTTTATTTGTTGTCTCTTTGCATTGATTAACATTTCTTGTGATTTAGTTTGCGCATATTTTGGCTTAAGTTTTATTTCATTAATATAATTATCTATAGTGACAAAGTGTTGGTCATTTTCTGTTACTTCATTAGGCAGAGTACATATCTTGCCAGTTGAAAAGGGATATGGCTTGTTGTAGTATGTGGTGTAGAATTATAACAATATGTATATTATGGTAACAGTTCATGCCATTCCTCTTGACCGTTCAGACTTATTAGGTATTCATTTAGAACCCTGTGGTTTATTTCAATTTAGCCTAGAGTTTCATGGTGAAATGGAGCCGATACTTGCTTTTTGATTGTTAATAGTTTGCATATGTTACACAGCAATTCGTTAGTGTATTCTGTACCCTTATCAGTTCTGATACATTTGAAATGGCCATATTTTAAAATTATTTGTTCTACAATTGCTTTTGCAATAGTTACAGCATCTTTTGATTCTAATGGAATTGCTATTATGACTTTTTTGGATCACACTGAGCTGTTAGGATATATCGATAATAACTTGAAGGCCTAAGTGGACCAATCGTATCAACAGTTAATGTTTCAAATGACGATTTTGGTAACAAGTTCTTTTGTGTGCCTTGTAATTTTACTAGTGGCTCTGTTCTCACTCCTATTGATATGTGCTTTGACCATTTTATGCTTATTTTTCCACACGTACTGTTCACTCTGTTCGCCCATGTGGCAACGCTTACCACTTTCCTCAAAAAGTTCTGCTCACAACTTCGAATTTTCTGAAGTTTGTGAGCGATCCTCACAGGCGAAAGACGTTGGTAAGTTAAGTTCCAGGAAATATTATAATAAACTTTTTCTAATACCATTTGTATTGTTTATATTTCACGCTCATCATTTGGTCCTTCGAGCCGGATTTCCCACAGGCGGTAATATTTAAACATAAATACACGCAATATACATATATTGGCGCAAAATACATAAACGCACATACATAGCTAAATAAACTGACAAAACAACAATCAACCACAAAAAAAAAGGTAAAATTGTGAATTTAAAATGGTGCAATCAACATATTTGATTTGCATTTACACTTATTGTAAAAGCGGTCAAAAATAAAATCTGAGCAAAGTAGAGCCTAAAACACGTTTTTAGTGCTTTGCTTTTGCATATATAAAAAAAATATAAAGGTAGCAAAGTACAATACCTTAAATACATATTTCTCATAAAAAAAAAAAATTAACCGATCCTTTTCATTTACATACATACATAATATATATACCCCATATATAATTCTTTAATTTATTTTATATGTTCATAAAAATATTTTGTACATTTAACTAAACTACATATTTGCAGTGATGCAGTACATAAACATATTTACATACATACATATTTACTAGGCTACAAGCGGTAGCTGGTAAGTAGAAATAAAAGAAAATATTTGCGCCTTATCCTCTTAACAAAAATATATGCATATTGTGTGATATTCATATTGTGTGAAAGCATAAAACAAGAAAAAAGGCAGAACTTTGGCGCAGCAGAATAGCAGTGTGGGAGCAGCAAAACATTCACAGGCATACGGCATACTCCGACCAAAGGTAAATAGCGGACATACCTTTCACAGTGGGCAGGCACCGATAAAAAAGTGCATACATTAAAATATTTTAAGAAAATATATTTTTGTGGTGTTTTTGAAAATTAATTGTGCGTATACATACATATATATTTACTTGTAAAATTAATAAATACAGCAAATAAAATTATTGTGAAGTGCATTCGGTGTGTTTGCTATAGCGAACTCTAAAAGTTGCACTTATATACATGAAAGTGCATATATATATGTACATACATATGTAAGTGCATGTACATATAATAGAAAGTGCATTTAATGTTGTTGGGGTTCACTAAGTATTGGCACAGTGTTTCAAATAAAAGTAAAATAGAATAATATATAAAAGTTTAATTTTAAAAATAAATTTAATTTTTTATTTTGATTTTTAATCGCCAACAATTCCACAAACAAAATTTTCGAGTGTTTAAATTCAAATAATTATCCAAATTTTATATTTCAACAATATTTCGCTGTAACCTTGCAATTTCGGTCGCCATCGCAGAAATACTTTATAAAGTATTTTTTTTTCTGCCTTCTAAGGTTGTAAGTGGATCATCTATCGATACATGTGCATGCGAGTATTTAATTTTATTTTCCAAGTTTAAAAGGAATTTTATTTTGCTTTTGCTGTGGTGAAATAATAATATTTATATTTTACATTTTTGTTTTATTCCGCAAACTTTTGTTGAATACAATTTATATTGAGCAATATTTTTGTTATTTGTTTTACATTTGTGTTGCGTGTCAAGTCGATCATTTATCGAACATTTTGATAATTTATTAAATTTTTGCTGGAATTTAATTTACATTTGAAATATGTCTGTGGGGATTCCGATCATTATTTGATATATTTATTCACGTTTGAATAAACAATTGCTAGTCGTTTTTTTCACTAAAATTAAATAAATTTATTTAACTTTTTAAAATAATTTTTCGATTTGCTTTGCCATTTAACACATTTCTACTGAAATTACAATGGTTGAAAAAAAATTTTATCAAGCCGCAGATGCGCTTTTAGAATTTGAGGCAAACATTTCGCCTACAGTCGCAAATCAAAGCACTTTCTCTCTTGGTATTCAGCAAGAGTAGTTAAAGTCGCTGGTTGCGCAAGTGGGCGTTTCCACTTGCTGATGCCCGAATGAAAATGTTGAACGCGAAAGAAAAAGCAATGGTAAAATAGCGATGCGATTTATTCATGAACATGCTTAGTGGACTGTTGTATTGAACAGCGAAGAGCATCGCCGGTGCCTCTACCTATTGTAACCACCGCGACCAAGTGCGTTGTTACTATGCGTATATGAATGTGTGTACATATTTATGTTGATAACCGACTTGTGTAGTTATGCGCAGGTGAATGTGTATACTCGTACACATACAGATGTATGTTCATACCAGCTACTGTCTATTGTTGCTCTAGCAAACAGCTAACGCGGCAAATACAGTAGAGGTTCTGAAATGGGGACACTTGGAGCACTATGTGCTCCAACATCCTCCCCCCCTTGAAGGTAGCGCCTTCAAAACCTGCAACTAGAGAAAGTAAAACATTGTTATGGATGTGTTTGTTCAATGGGCAGTTTGCATAGCCTAGCAACAGCCCGTTTATGAACTCCATCCGTAGTCTTTACAACTGCAACCCGTACAGCTCCGTCATTGCCTGGAATAGCATCCACGACCCTACCCAGTGGCCATTTCAGGGGCGGTACATTCTCTTCCTTGAGTAGCACCAGATCATTGCGTTGGACGTTTGTGCGCGGTATGCTCCATTTTGATCGTTGCTGAAGCTCTTTGATGTATTCAGCGTGCCACCGATCCCAAAACCCTTGTTGAATTGCTTGCACCAGTTGAAAACGTTTAAGTAGACCAACATTAACATCGGACATCGTTGGTTCGTTGATGGCTGTGAGAGTTCGTCCCACTAAGAAATGTGCGGGTGTGAGCGCGCAAAGATCATCGGGATTAGTTGACAGCGGTGTTAGAGGGCGGCTGTTTATCATTGCTTCTACCTGGCAGCACACTGTGTGCAACTCCTCGAAGGTTAGCAGATGCGAACCGACCGCTCTGCGGAGGTAATATTTTGCGCGCTTAACGGCACTTTCCCATAAGCCGCCGAAATGGGGGGATCGAGGAGGGATAAATTTCCACTCAATTCCTTCCCCTGCAAGCTTCTCCTGAACTGTCGCAATGTGTTGCTCTGAAATAAATGTTGATAACATTTCCCGTAGCTCTCTGTTTGCACCAACAAAGTTTGTTGCATTGTCCGAGAAAATTGTTTTGCATTTGCCTCGCCTAGCGACGAAGCTTTTCAAAGCGGCAATGAAAGATATCGTGGTTAGGTCCGAAACCAACTCAAGATGCACTGCCTTTGTTGTGAAACAGATGAACAGACAGATATACACCTTGAGAGGACCCCTGTTTCGAAGTCGTTGAGTGATTGCGAATGGGCCGCAGTAGTCGACGCCCGATATTTCGAATGGAAATGTTGGCTGCACACGTTCTTGAGGAAGGGCACCCATTAGCTGGCTTTCAAATCGTGGCTTATTGCGAAAGCACAGCACGCATTGGTGAACTACTTGTCTGATTAGGCTTCGTGCATTGATGATCCAGAACCTATCACGAAGTATGCTCAACAAGGTTTGGCATCCCGCATGTAGGTGGCGGCGATGAAGTGTGTCAACCAGTGTGCGAACAAATGGATGAGCCTTTGGAAGAAGGATTGGGTGTTTTGCTTCAAACGGCAGTGATGAGTTTTTAATTCTTCCCCCAACTCCAATGACTCTGTTGTGAAGAAATGGAGAAAGTTGATTAAAATGCGAAAGGCGACTTACTCCATTTTTTTCCAAGTCCTTATACTCCTTTGCGAACATTATTCTTTGTATATATTGACATATCAGATGTAGAGCTAGGTCCAACTCTCTGGCCGTAATGGGACCCTTCTCAAACGGCAGATGGCGCAATGATGATGTGAATCGATTAATGTAGGCGAAAATGCGTAAAATTTTGTTGTAGCTGTTGACGTACTTGTGGTCGGCAATGATGTCTGTTTGGCATGACGTCATCAGAGATAGGCAGTGTTTTCTTTGTTCCGGGATTTTGTCGACGGTGCATAATGTACTTGTAGGCCACTGGCTACTATCCTTGAGTAGGAATTCAGGCCCATGAAACCAAAAAGGGTTGGCAGCAATTTCCCTTACAGTTGCCCCACGCGACACCAAGTCTGCTGGATTTTCTTCTGACGGAACGTGACTCCAACTGAAATCACTAGTTAATTGCTGAACTTTCGCTACTCGATTTGACACGAACGGAGTCCAGTGACGCGGTTCACGCTGTAGCCATGATAGGGTAATGGTTGAGTCAGACCAACAGTATATGTTGGTTGGCGTCACCTTGTACGAAAACGTTGAAATGACTGAGTGTAGTAATTCGGCAAGCAAGGTCGCAGCACACAACTCCAACCTTGGCAAAGTGACTTCCTTTGTGGGTGCCACGCGTGACTTCGCGCAAAGAAGTGTTGATTGTGGGCCATCGTCTGTCTGAGATACCGCATATATACATGCACCGTAGGCCTTCTTGCTTGCATCTGCGAAGGCGTGAACTGTGGTGTCCGTATTATATACCACAAACCTTGGCACCTGAATGCCATCGATGAGTGATAGTTGATGGCACAAATTTTGCCAGTCAGTATGAATCGATTGTGGGACTCCTTCATCCCAAGAGAGGCGCAGTTTCCAAAGTTGCTGCATTAGAATTTTGCATTTCACGATGATTGGATTAAGTAGCCCAAGTGGATCAAAAAAGCTAGCAACCTGTGACAGGATCGTCCGCTTGGTGATTTTTACTCGGTTATGATCTGGAGGAGTATACGAAAACATGAAACAGTCCTTTGTTGGAGACCATTTCAGTCCTAGAGCCTTGACATACATCATGTCATCAACATTAACAATTTGCTCTCGATCTGCTGATGCAACATCCGCGATGACATCGTCCGAGTTAGAGGCGAATTTTCGCAGTGGGAATCCACCAGTCTTTAGTAGGCTAACGATTTCGCTTTTTATCGTATTGACTTCCTCGATTGTTGAACCACCGGTCATGAGATTGTCGACGTAAAAGTCACGAAGCGTTATTGGTGCGCCAACTGGATATTCCAACATATTTTCATGTGCTAATTGTTGTAGGCATCGAACTGCCAAAAAAGGTGCGCAACTGGTTCCATAAGTTACTGTTTGCAGTTGGTATGTAGCCAATGTTTCGCTGGGTGTGTTGCGCCAAAGAATGCACTGCCATTTGGCGTCCACTGGGTCGACCTTAATTTGTCGATACATTTTGGCTATATCGGCCATTAGCACGTATCGATGAATTCGAAACCTTAGTATAATTGTTACGATGTCATCCTGTAGATTTGGTCCGACACGAAGAATGCTGTTGAGGACCCTTCCGTTAGAGGTGCAGCACGATGCGTCAAACACAACTCGCAACTTGGTAGTCGAGCTATCCATCTTTGTGACACAGTGGTGGGGAATATAGGTGCCCACTTTTGCAGATAATTCATGAGGCTCTACTAATTTCATGTGCCCTAGCTCTATATAATCCTGCATGAACTTTGCGTATTCGGCTTTGAGTGAGTTGTCACGAAGCATTCTTTTTTCCATTGCAAAAAATCGTCGTTTTGCTAAGTCAATAGATTGCCCGAGTACTGATGGATCTTCGGAGAATGGTAACCGAACGATAAATTTGTTCGTCAGCGGACAACGCGTTGTATTTTGACGAAAGTGGGTCTCGCACTCTTCTTCAGATGCTGTGCGCTTGTTTGTATCATGATGGCCTGTGTCTTCAAGTCGCCAAAACCGTTCTAGGCAAGCGTCTAAGGAGGTTTCTATAGGTGGTGGTGTTTCGACTGATTCCAACGATGTCACTGCTGCTGATAGTGGTGATGATGATAGCGCTGAGCGGGAATTAATTGATCCAGCCACTATCCAACCCAGTTGCGTCTTCTGAAATGTTGGCAGGTCTCCTCCGATTCTTATTTGACCCACTGATAACATATCGAAGAAGATACTTGCTCCTATTAGCATGTCAATTGGACCTGGGACGTAAAATGTTGAATCAGCTAAGGCGATATTTTTTGGTATATTCCACGAAGCGATATTAATGGATGTTTGTGGCTGAGCTGAAGAAATTGATGGCATGATTATTACTTCTGTCAGCGCTGTAAATCCACTATGCATTGATTTCAATTCGATGGTTGCTGCATACCTTGATTTGGTAGATAAGGAACCGATTCCATTAATTTCTGTGGTCACCCTTTTCTTTGTTACCCTTAACATCTGGGCTATGCGTTCAGAGATAAAATTCAATTGCGACCCAGAATCCAAGAGGGAGCGAGCTATAATCGTCGTTCCACGAGTGTTATGTAGCCGCACCAATGCAGTTGCGAGTATGACGTCGTTTTGTTGTCTGCTTGCATGCAACGCCAAAGGAGATGCTTGACTGAGTTCCTGATTGCATGGCGATGATTGTGAACTTCGATGAAGAAGAGTGTGATGTGGCTCCTTACACTCCTGACATCGATTGTTTGATGGACAACTTGTTACAGCGTGATTTGCTCCTAAGCAGTTAAAACATAGGCGATTGTTCTTAGCAAAAACGTAACGCTGGATTGGATTTAGCGCAGTGAATTTGCTGCATTTGAACGCAGCATGGTTGCTGTTGTCGTTGCATAGCGTACATTTTTTATTGTTCGTGTTCGCTGTGAGCGTCGAATTTGTTCTTGCGGAGTTTGTTGATGCTGCAGTTGATGTGCTTCTGCCCAATCCGCCTTTATTAGCTTCGATGATATTTACTGTTTGGCATCTGCGTTCGATGAATTTCGCGAGATCATCCCACGATGGTATCTGGATGTTTTGGGAACTCGGCTTGTCGAAGATTGCAGCAATCTCTTCCTCCCATTTTACCTGCATATCTGGCTCCAATTTTGCGACTATTAGTTGGAGTAGTATGCCATCCGAAATTTGAATTGGAGAGGCAAAGGACTGCATTGCGCGAAGATGTGAATTGATGAGGTCCATAAATTCCCTCAGTGATGACACGCTTGCGGCTCGTATGCCCTTGATGTTAAAAATCGCTTGCAAATGCGATTGGAAAATATACCTCTTGTTGTCGTATCTGGTGACGAGCAACTCAATGGCACGTTTGTAATTGGAGCTTGTTACCGCCAGCGACTGCACTAGGCGGAAGGCGCTATTAGTGAGGCATGAGCGTAAGTACTGAAACTTCTCTATGTCCTCCAATCCGGTATTGTTGTGTACCAGGGTTGTGAACATATTGTAGAAGTCCAGCCATTCTGTATAGCTGCCGCTAAATTTTGTTAATTGTAGTTTCGGCAAACTGTGACGAGGCGACGACATAGGTGCAGTGGTTGGTGCGACCACCCTTGTGCTGCTTAAGGTGTCCACCCTGCGCATTTCTGATATGCGCTCGACAATGGCACTTTTCAATTCACAAAATGAATCTTCAAATGTTGTGCGGTGATCGCCTTCCAGCTGAGATTCGTCCAGACATTCAAGCTCTGTCTGCAACCTATCAAATGTACTGAAGTGGTGTTCCACCAGTTGAAGTTTTGTTTCCAGCTGATAGGACGACATGTTATCCAGTAGTTGGATGTTAGACTGCAGGTCCATTATGCGTTGAATTACGCGCTGCCGTTGTGAAACCTTGATGTGGATGTTCGTATCGCTAACCACTCTCGGCGGTGTAGCACAATCTGAATCCACACCCATTTATAATTTGGTGTGTGCCGCTTCAATCCGGCTCGAAGGACCTAATGGTTGCGCAAGTGGGCGTTTCCACTTGCTGATGCCCGAATGAAAATGTTGAACGCGAAAGAAAAAGCAATGGTAAAATAGCGATGCGATTTATTCATGAACATGCTTAGTGGACTGTTGTATTGAACAGCGAAGAGCATCGCCGGTGCCTCTACCTATTGTAACCACCGCGACCAAGTGCGTTGTTACTATGCGTATATGAATGTGTGTACATATTTATGTTGATAACCGACTTGTGTAGTTATGCGCAGGTGAATGTGTATACTCGTACACATACAGATGTATGTTCATACCAGCTACTGTCTATTGTTGCTCTAGCAAACAGCTAACGCGGCAAATACAGTAGAGGTTCTGAAATGGGGACACTTGGAGCACTATGTGCTCCAACAGTCGCTTTGGGCTGAAGTAAAGGCTGACTACAAAAATTGTTTGTCTGAGATAAGTTCAGCGGGTAATGAGAGTGCAGTTGAATCCATGAAGCTCAAATATTTTAACTGCTATCAATCATATGTTTGTTGCAGAGCTAGGATGGGTGAACAAATTCACGGACGACGTTCAACCAAAATACAAATTCAACGATAATTCAACCTGAACGGTAGGTTGAACCGCCAGTGCTGCCTACTCTCCACCTGCCCCCATGCGATACCGAAATATTTCATGGTGATTATTTAAAACGGCCCTCATTTAGGGACATGTTCACCGCTATTTATGGGAATAACGCTCGATTATCTCCGGTGGAAAAACTTTTCCACCTTAATAGTTTTATGGTGTAACGTAAATTTCATGCCTTTAAATCTTAAAAAATGTAAATATATGTGCATCTCTCGGAGAGCGACACTACCGGCTTCTTTTGATTTCAGTATTTGTGGCCATATTCTTGACCAAGTACATAATTTTGTCGATCTGGGTGTCACAATGGATCCCAAACATACATTTTAATATTACAGTCAATAAAGCAATAGGCGTTCTTGCTTTTGTGAAAAGACGGTCGAAAGAATTCAGCGAACATAACGAAAGCGCTTTTTACTACTTTAGTTAGACCGATACTGGAATATGGTTCTATAATATGGAATCCGCATTATCAGGTGCATTCTGACCGTCTTAAATCGGTTCAAAAACAATTTTTACTGTTTGCCTTAAGACACTTTAGTTGGGATTTTACTCACAGACTGCCACCATATACCAATCGGATGAAACTTATTAATCTTCCTACTCTTTGAAATCGTAGAAAAATGCTAGGCATAATGTTTATCGTGAAGTTGGCCACGGGATGGATTGATAGTCCTTTTCTTTTGACATAAGTTAATTTCAATGTCCCTTCTCGTGTTTCGAGGCACTTGTGTCAGACTCGCTCTTTAACATCAAGAATAATGTACTGTCCTTCCTCTTAAATTGATTTGCGTTAGTACATAGTAACATTTCGGCCACCTGATGAATTAATTTTTGTAGCTGAACAGTTTGAGATCTCGACACTTAACAAACTCTTTCTCGAATCGGCACAACCATATTAAAAAAAAAAAAAAAACCGTGCGTTATGCGGATGCGCCCTTCGTGCCGGTTGGGCTGGAAAGGAGGGTTATTATCGTTGGGTTTATTACAATTATTAATCAAAAAACCTGAGATGAGGCGAGCGAAATAGTTCAAAAGGCCCCCTCACTAATGATGGGTTTGCGTTAGTATGGGCGAAATTAACTTATAGGTATGGGAATAAAATAATTTCAATAAATGCTCAATTGAAAATATTATTCCATCTGCCACATATCTCCTCAGAGTCTGGGACTTCAGGGCTTGCTCTGCACACTCTGAAAACAAAAACGGAGATTCCAAAGTGGGTGGACTTAGATGCATTTCTGACCAACTTCAGAGTGAGGAACCTTCTACCACAAGTTCTCAACAGATTTCAACTAAGTCTCATACGGCGTCCATCAAAGCCAATACATCCAATTGTCTTGTTGACAATAATAGAAGTATGCTACTAGGGACTGCCATGGTGACCATTTGTCACCAAAATAACACATCTACTGTCAGAGCATTGATAGATTCAGGATCTGAAGGCACATTTGTCTCTGAACACTTACAAAAGCGCCAGAATTTGCCAAGTAAAGGTATATCTGCACAAGTATCGGGTCTAAACGAAGGCATATCTGGAAAAGTTCAAAAGGTCTGTACTTTAGTATCGGCTCCCCCACTAATAAAGATTTCCACATCAAAGGGGATGCCTTAGTTCTTCCAAAGCTGACGGGTTCACTGCCATCACATGCGATCAGTGAAGCGATGTTAAAAACGCTTCCTGATTGACCATTGGCAGACAATAATTTCTTTAAGAGTCAACAAATTGACGTATTAGTTGGTGGGAATCTTTATCCAAAAATCATTTTTAAAGGAGTAAAGACGAATGTCCTTGGCTCACTGATTGCTCAACGTAAGGTGTTCGGATGGATTTTAACCGGTTCCGTATCAAGTGGAAGGAACCTTAAACCAACCAGCTATCTTATCTGAAGAGCCTTCGAATTCTTACTAGCTTTCATACAATGCTGTGCATAAACCAGACAGCACTAGTTCAAAACTAAGAGTGGTTTTTAACGGTTCTTGTCCCACATCTAATGGAGTTTGTCTGAATGATATTCTACACACTTGCCCTGCTCTCCAAAGCGATTTGACTGTTTTGGTTATTAAGTGGCGATTATTTAAATATGTTTTAAATGCCGATATCGAAAAAATGTACCGGTAAATAATCGTGAACCCGCAGTACACCGCATATCAATGAATCCTCTATAGAGATTCTTTGGACGGGGAGATCAAGGACTTTCAGTTGGACAGAGTCACCTTCGGTCTAAATTGTGCACCATTTCTGGCAATCCGCACTTTGTTGCAACTCTCCAAGGACTCTAACTTTAAACACCCCCTTGCATCGGAAATTCTGAACTCTAGTACATATGTAGATGATTTTCTGGAGTTACACAACTCCAGCGAATCTAAGACATTGGGTATCGGATGGAATGCTAAAACGGATCGGTTCTATTTTATGGCAAAATCTTTAGGCAACAAAGACCTGTTCACAAAACGAGAAGTTTTGTCCACGATTTCCAAGTTGTTCGATCCCGCAGGTTTGTTAAGCTAAATAACCATAGTAGCAAAAATGCGAATGCAACAAATCTGGTTAAACAAACCAAATGGGATGAGAAATTGAATCCAAAAACTCTCAGTGAATGGCAGACGTTTTTGGATAACTACCCCCATATTAATTCTATAAAAATACCCAGATGGGTAGTTATACTTTAAACTATCAAATGCAGTTTGATGGGTTTTGTGACGCCTCAGAAAAGGCGTATGGGGCTGCTATATATATTCGTGCACAGGACGCTAGTTTCAATGTTCAAACTCATTTGCTCCTTGCAAAAACAAAAGTTGCTCCTGTCAAAATCATTTCCATACCCAGATTAGAGCTAAGTGGAGCTATTATCCTCGCTAAACTGGCAGATTTTCTCCTGCCAAAGATGGGTATAGAAAACCAAGGGTTGTACTTCTTGACTGATTCCACAACTGTTCTCGCGAGGCTTAGAAAAACACCTTGCTCGTGGTCTACAATTGTAGCCAACCGAATTTCTAAAATTTCAGAGAGCACAGTGATCGGGAATAGGAATCATGTAAGCTCTGAAAACAACCCAGCAGACCTTGCTAGTCGTGGTATTTCTCCTCAAGAGTTAGGAGATAGTCACCTTTGTTGACATGGTCCCAAGTGGCTTAACCTCAGCCAAGAATGCCGGCCAATCCCTCTGCAAAATGACTTTGAAACCACATTTGAAACCAAAGCTATTTGGATTTATACATCATCAGTTCTTCCATTTGAAGACATATTAGCACGCTTTTCCAGTTTTCCATCATTCTTCCATCACTCCTATTGAAGTTAAATTCGTCCAGTCAAGGCTAATTCAAATCTCCCAAAGAGCGCAATATGCCCCTGAATATAAGGAGTTAGAAAATAATAAGCCTGTGGGTAAAAAGTATACGATACTATCGTTGAACCAATATATTGACGTCAGTGGACTTCTAAGAGTCGTTGGGAGACTAACCAATGCCCCTTCCATGAGCTTTGATGAACGGCACTCAATAATTTTCCCGTACAATTGCAATTTTTCCTAACTAATGGTAAACTTCTTTCATTTGGTATCGATCCAAGGTGGCTACCACCTGGGTCTTTTACGCATGCGATATTGGTTGGTGAAAGCAAAACACCTCATTAGGTCTACTAAATATACACTAAATAAAACGGGAACAAACGCAGCTAATGTCTGCTCTGCCGGCGTCTAGAACGCAAATATCGAGACCACTTGAAACAACGGGTGTCGATTTCACAGGCCCATTTGATGTAAAAAACTTTGCAGGTCGAGCTTGTTTAATAACAAAGGGCTACGTATGTGTCCTTTTCTGCTTTTCTACAAAAGCCATACACCTTGGAGCCACAAGTGACCTTTCAACAGCCTCGTTCATGGCACCTTTGACAATATTAGTCTCTCGCCATGGTTGTCATAACCATATATATTCAGAAAATGGCACAAACTTCGTGGGCACCTCAAGAGAAATCAAACGAGACGTAAAGGCATTCTTTAAATTTAAATCGAAGCGTGTTTAAATTCTCACCCCATAAGCCCAATGTCTGAATATATTAATGATTTTGCACCCCTTACACCAGGACACTTTCTGGCAGGTGCACCTATTCTTGCAAAAGCCGAGCCAGAATTCATTGAAAAACCTAGCTGTCAGCGACTATTGTACGGTTTTTGTTTTAATCTCGATTTTTCGAATATCAAATAAATCGGTTTTTTTTAATCTCCACAACCCGGTTTTTACCCAGTTGTAATGCTATATGTTTTGATAAGTAATAGAAATACTTCAGCACATTGGCTAATTTAACATTTTTTATATTTTTATTAAAACGGCATCCACAAAGTGGTTATCAATTAGATAAGACCTTTTGTATATATTCGAAATTGAAATAATTTGCAGGAAAATCGAATGTATTTTAAAAGATTTTACATATTTAGACAAAAGTCATAAGGGTACGGGGAAACTTTGAAAAATTGTATAACGCCTTACTTACAATAAGTCCTACTGGCTCGGCAATGGCGCAATGCGGAATTCAGTAATTTGGTATAATCTCAAGTTTTAAATTTGATGCTATGTATAAGTTGAAGATTATTGTCTTTCCTCGCTTTTACGTTTTTATTTTTTGTGTTTTTCTTAATTTTTGGACCTGCTTATCACTTGGTCACAAATAAGAGACTTTATTTTGAGACTAGATACTTTATTATGAGACTAATGAATGCCAAAAATCGAATATAAAATCGTGACTTTTGCCCTTTAGAGACTGAGACTGCTTACTGAATTCGGGCATCAAACTTCATTTAATTTTTAAAAAATTTCTTTCATAGAAATAATTGCAATGTAAATTGATGTATATGGTAGGGGCGAAAAGATTTACGATTACAACGAAATACAAATTTGTAAACCCATTCTGCTTTTTATTGAAATTTTAAATAAATATAATATTAATAAAAATAGATGAAGTGATGAATGATAAATGATGTTATAGCCTGGCAACAGCCACACAGGCCTTGCATTCGGCGAATTTCACGCTTTCAGGCTTTTTACCCACCTACACAAGTACAGACTATAAACGTTAACTTGTTTAATGCTTTAAATAGCTAATTACACAGGTCTGCAACAAAAATGCTGTCCGGATATTTCCAACTGATTTCTATGTATTTAGGTGTTCGGAAAACTAAAAAAATACTCAAAAAATTCCAGAACGTAAGGTTATTTTACAAAACGCAAAATTTTATTATAAAAAAGGGGATTTTTGGGATAATTTGTTAATAATAGGCATAATTTTATTTTGATTACTGTTTTTAAATGTTTACCATAACCACCATTAATTTCTAAATAAGAAACACCCTATGTAAGCTGCATTAATAAACATTTTGTAACCTGAACGTGCGCGCTCCGATAGTGTAGAAAGTGGCGCGGTACAGTTACGTGTTAACTCGTCATTGTTTTGTAGATCTTGGTTCAGTATAGTGCAATGGCGTCTGTGCGGAAGTGTGTGAACTCGTCTGACAGTTTCTGTTATATTTGTGGCGAATATATGATATTAAAGCAGCAAGTTAATATTACGGACTTTGTAAAAACAGTATACGCGTATTTTTGCTTAAAACTTGGAGATCAGGATAAAGTTTGGGCACCTCATAATGTCTGCAAACGATGTGTTGAAGATCTTCGAAATTGGTTTAAGGGCAAGAAAAAAGCTTTCCGATATGCTATTCCTATGGTATGGCGCGAGCAAACGAACCATAGTGATGATTGTTTCTTTTGTTCGTGTAATATGAAAGGGTAAAATTCAAAACGGAAGCAGTTAATTTCATACGCCAATTTGCAATCAGCTACTCGTCCGATCACTCATGGGACCGAAATACCAGTGCCCAAGGTGCCTGCCACCTTGGAAGAGATTCCAAGTTCTGACGAAGTTGGTGCTGTACCTGCACCCGATGACATGTCAATTTTTGAATTTAAAGATGACAGCAGTCCCAAATTGTTTTCCTAGAGCGAGCTAAATGATTTGGAAAGAGACTTGAATCTTTCCAAAAACGCTGCTGAGTTGCTTGGATCAAGGCTCAAAAGCAGGAACTTACTTTTGCCGGCAGTGTCTTCCTCCTGGTTTAGATATCGTGAGAAGCAGTTTACTTATTACTTTGCCCAAGAGAATGAGTTGGTTTATTGTAAATTGATTCTTTGCAAATTAAAATATAAAGACCGTGGTTGGTATCAAAATCTTGGGCATGGCGCTCGGACAACTTTTCATCGCAACCATGATAGATCTTCAAAGAGAAGGGTGGATTGCATTAAAGAGGCCATAAAGAAATTTTTAGGCAATAACAAAGATCCTAACAACAAACAAATGGTCAAAAGAATGTTAAAAGCATTTCAAGCTTTAGGCTGCTTGATGAGTTTAAAAGTACATTTTCTTCATTCCCACCTCGACTACTTTCCAGAAAATTTAGGAGACGTGAGTGATGAGCAAGGTGGACGAAAGATATTAAGGAGATGGAAAAAAGATACCAGGGAAGATGGAGCGTTTCAATGGTGGCAGACTACTGTTAAACGCTTCAAAGAGACCTTCCCGATGCTTCCCACAAGCGAAAATGTACCAAAAGGAGTCTCACTGAGAAAAAGAAATGTGTTTAGTGCTTACTAATAAATGTATTTTCCATAAAAAAATTAGTTTTTTAAATCTTTTATATTTAATTTTAAGATGATAACCTGTTTAACACAGCTACCTACATTGTCAGAAAACGTGACGTTCTATGACAAAATTTAAGTTATTTTCGGATTCAGCACACCCAAAAACATAAGAATTACACAAAAAAACCAAAACAGCTCTTAATTATTTCATTTTGCAGACTTGTGTTATCAAATTAGTATTTCCAATTTCAACCACCAATCGCACCAAGTATATAATTTCAAATAAATAACTACGAACATATTAGACAGTATTGAGTAATATATTGTATGTTACAAAATAGAGGTTTGCATTAAAGTAGGCTATCACTACCAACCAGAGTTGTCAAATTTTTACGTAAGAACGTTCATGAGCATAACATACATTTATGAATTTACACCCGAGCGGGAAAGACACAAAAATGTTTAAAACAAATAATAATTCTAAAAGTATATAGACTCATTGACAGAACAAGGTGATGTTGTTCACTTCCCAACGGAATTTCTTAACTCTCTAAACCTCCGGGACTACCACCAAATGAATTATCTTTAAAATTGATACACCAATAATACTTTTGCGAAATCTTAAGCCTCCAAGTTTATGTAACCGGACACGACTCAAAATCACGTATTTTATGCCTAATATTATATAAGCGAATATTTTAACAGGTGAAATCACCATGATCCATTGATACCAACAAAGGAGTACATTTCCCCGTAAAAAAATGCTTTGCAATAACTAGCAACAAGTCACAAGGGTTGCAGCAGGTGAAATCACCATGATCCAATGATACCAACAAAGGAGTACATTTCCCCGTAAAAAAATGCTTTGCAATAACTAGCAACAAGTCACAAGGGACAATTTTCAGTGCCATTGGAATTGATCTTCGTGTTTTCTCACGGTCAGCTATATGTACATCGCGCTGTCGCGATTTAGGGAACCACAAAATCAAACATTACTAATTCCAATAAATGGAAATGCTGAATGTTGTGTTTAGAGAAGTTTACAATAAGTAAAAATTTACCCTCTCTCTTACTTTTATCTTTGAACTTTTTGTTTCTGTTTTTTACTCAAAATCAACATTATAATTTTTTTTTCGGTATTCGAATATAACTTTATTACGTTGAAATAATTTTATTAAATCACTTTTATATCATAGGAGAACCGTTGTATACCATTCGCAAAAAAAAAAATACGCCATAAATATTACTAACATTACTTAAATAATAGTCAAGTCGGTTACCGAAAATATTCTTTGGCTTAGAGAGATCAAGCTCTAGAGAACACGAAATCGTATTGAATTCTTGCAAAGTTCTGTTTAAAGGAGCATTTTTACCGTAGAGAGTTTTGCGACCCTACCCAAATCAACACGCTGCAGAATTCTGCTAGGAAATATTCTGCTAAGCAATAAGGGGCAATCTACATTCAAATCACATCCAAAATGAAAGAAATAGACAGGAAGATTATTCGATTATTCATATATTCATATATATGTATATGTATATACATGTATGTATGTATATATAGTTATGTTTGTTTGGGAAAGCGCAAATAAAGGATTGCTAAAACGTCAACCGAGTAAACAATCAAGCTACTCCATGGAATGCAAAAATACCAAATGTTTTTAAGTTATTATTTGCTTCGTTGAAATGAGTTTCCCATAATCTCACCGAATCGGAAAAAATTAATTGTTTATTTCCTCTTTTGGGCACTGCATAAAAAGGAAATTTGTTGCCGTTTTTGCCTTTACAAATTGCGCACGTTGACATTTTTGTGTTTAATTTAAAATAATTTGTTGAAATTTTTTCAAGCTTTGTATGTATGTATACATGTGTATAACTTTTCCACAAAACTTTTTGTTTACTTTTTTTAGGGTTTAACAAATTTCATAAGGTTTGACATAATAACGCTCCGGAATTCAGGAGCTGTTAGTACTTAGCACACTTTGAATTATATCAGATAAAAATACAGATTATTTTGTATGAGAACTGCGGTTGCCAGACGTACTGATTTGGGAAAAACAGAATAGAATTTTCACCCGTTGTACTGAAAATTTTCAATTACCAATTCAGTACGCAAATGCCCTTATTTTTCGGAAATTTGTAATAATTTTTCAATTTCGAAACTTATAAGCGCAAAAATTATGAAACTATTTCACATATTAAAACAAATTGATGATTTTCATGCTCACAGAGTCTCCCTATTTTGTTTTTCAAGTGTTCTATTCCACTTCGTTCATATACGATAAAGAATTGCGAAGAATTACTTGAATTTTTAAAAAATAATTAAATTAAAAATTGAAAGTATTTCGTTAAAAATTAAATAAATTTGCCTCAATTCACGGATACAATTAGGCATTTTTTTATTAGAGACATAAATTTAGAATTGCTATTTGATTAATATGTAGCGAGGAATTTCTTGAATTTTTAAAACAAAATCAAATGTGAATATAAATTAATTTATTGATCTCTGTTTATGTATGTACTGGTATGTATACATGCGTACCCTAAATTAGTACAAATTAAGGTGATTTGTGTTTTTATATATGTTTAATAAAACTAACAGTAAATTTCATAATTTTTTGCCTTTAATAACCCTGAAAAGAACCGAAATGTACTGATTTTTTAGCTCTAAAAACCCGAATGTACTAAATTTTGGGAAAATAATCTGGCAACCCTAATGAGAACTTTGAGACAAGCATCAACCATTTGTTATAAAAATTCTAAACCAAGTCCGTTTAAAATTTCGAATTTCAGAAGAGGCCGGAAAATATATATAAAATGTTTTATTTGAGACATAAAAATTCCAAAAAGTGCTAAATTTCTGGGTAGGATTGTTAAGAAAAAAGGTTAGTTTTCTATTTTCCAGTCTATATCTTATATCATATGTTACGTTGGTCAAGAAATACGCCATATAGACCGAACATATGTTACTCCAGTTCCATCTACAAACAGTCAAAAAGGAAATCTAATTAAGTATACATAAATGGCCACTAACTCTCCTTCTTTGCTGTGTAAAAATTGCATTATGTGCATTAATTTTCAGTAGTCTAAACTTCTCAGTTGATAGAACTTTCAGCTAAGTAATTATTTTGGTAAAGCTTTGGTAAGATAAAATATCTACCAATTATTGTTTTCCATAAACGTAGTTATGTCTCCATTGATTAAATTATTAAGAAAATGGTTTAACGGCGTAACTCTAACTAAAAGTGCACTAAGCAAATGGTTTTGTCCGATTCATGCTCGTTTCACAAAATCTCGCAACAACAATGTTGCCTAATTTGTTTCTTCTTTAACAAAAGTGTTTTATTATAGGATACATCCATGACCGATAGAATCCAATACTGCGCCCTCCCTCGGGTAAACCTATATCTCAAGTAAACGTTAATAAATAATATGCAAAAATTAAGAACAAAGGAAATCTGATTTTTAGAAAAAAACGAAGTTATCGAATCTAAGTTTGTTTACTCTTAATTGCGAATTGTAAAAATCGGCAGAAGCAAAGTACCGATACTACCAAATGAATCATTGTTTTCATCTTTAACTCGACATTGACATACGTAGTTTCAACCCATAATTAAATTATTAAATAACTATTTTCAAACAATGTGACACTGCCAACCACAGGGTTGATTTTGAAAAGTAGCGAGAAAGGGGAGAGATTGTTTTGCTATTACGTAAAAATATGGCGACATTTTTTTGCGTTTGCTTACAAATAAAAAATAGTGAAGGTTATGAGAAAAAACATGAAAATAAGTGATTCAATAGCCGTCATCTTTTGTAAGCAAAAAACACTAGGTAGCTTATCGTATAGCGTGGAAAGTAGCAACAAAAATAAGCGAGTTGAGTTGAAATAAGCGGGTTAAAATAAATTCGCTTAAAAATAGCCGAACTCATTGAAAGTGTTGGAAAGTAAAAAAGTGGTGCTGTTGTGAATAGTCATTGGAAAGTACCAAGGGAAATTGGAAAATTTTCTCTAAACATCAAAATAAGTAAAAAACAAATATAAAAAAGACGTAAGTAAAATCGCCTCTTATAAGAATTGCTCATTTTGTTTTGTTTTAATAATAATAATAATAATAATAATCCCAACGGTTTTATCCCTCCATACCCGCCCGACCGACGCGAGGGGCGCATCCGCATGACGCACGGATATATAAAAAAAAAAAAAATTTTGTTTTTTGATATATGTTGCGCCGAGTCATGAAAGGCAGAGGTTTGTTAAGTGTCGAGATCTAAAACTGTTCAGCTACAGAACAAATGCTCATCAGCTGATCGAATAGTAATATATGTATATGTATGTATGTATTAATTATTGAGAGAATTGAGTATATTTTTCTTTATGTAAAAAAGTGAGTCTGAAATATCAAAAGAACCGGAGTGAGTGTTAAAATCCTGACACAAACTACGGAGTGGCTCATTTAACTCAAAATTGCTTTTACATGGCTTCAGAAAGAGAGGCCGGAAATTTCTTGAAATTCTGGAGGGAACGTTTAGCTTTATTTCGCTAAGAAGAGATGGGCTAGAGATCAAGCCTGTCAGTAACTTGACCAAAAATACAATGCCTAGCATTTCTCTGCGACTAGCAAGTGTAGGAAGATTAATGAGTTTTAAACGACTTATATATGGCGGCAGGTTGTACTGAGAATCCCAACGAAAATTCCTTAAAGCAAAAAGTAGAAATTGTTTTTGAATTGACTCTATTCTGTCGGAATGAACTTGATAGCGCGGGTTCCAAACAACAGATCCATATTCCAGTATGGGCCTCACTAGCGTTGTGAATAGAGCCTTCGTGATGTAAGGGTCATTGAATTCTTTTGACCACCGTTTTACAAATGCAAAAACACCCTTGGCTTTGTTAACTGTAACATTTATGTGAAGATTAAAATTAAATTTCGGGTCCATTGTAATTCCAAGATCAACAAAGTTAAACACTTGTTCGAGGTTATTGTTACATATTTCATAAGAAGCTGGTTGAACTGCCCTGCGAGAAAAGCACATTACTTTACATTTTTTAAGGTTTAGTGGCATGTAATTTATTTCACACCAGTTAGTCATGCTATTTAAATCCGCTTGTAGTAAGGGCCTTTCCTCAACAGAATGATACGATCTGAAAGCTTTACATCATCAGCATACAATAAAATTTTTGAATAATTTATTACAGAAGGTAAGCCATTTATAAAAAGTAAAAACAGAATCGGACCAAGGTGACTTCCTTGCGGGACCCCTGAAGAAACATGAATAATGTTTGAGGAACTATTTTTAAAAAGAACTCGTTGTGTTCTGTCAATGAGGTAAGAAGACATCCAACGAAGGAGATTAGGTTGAAAACCAAGGAGATCGAGTTTATGGATCAGTAGAGTGACTTACTCTGTCGAATGCTTTACTAAAATCAGTGTATATAACATCAGTGTGCATAAATTCTCTGAATCCATTTGAAACATGAGTTGTGAACTCAAGCAAGTTTGTAACGGTAGATTTACCCTTAGAGAACCCATGTTGTGTGCTAGAAATTGTAGAGGATATGGAATACGTTAAATGGTCAACAACAATAGCTTCGAATAATTTAGGAATAGGAGAAAGCTTAGCTATACCGCGGTAATTTTCTATAGAGGACCTACTCCCGGTCTTATAAAGGGGTATAATGAATGATTCTTTCCAAGCTGAAGGGAAATAAATTATATAAAATAAATTAGTTAAGGGCACATAAATATGTTTAGCACAGTTTATGAGGAAACACGTCGGGATCGAATCGGGGCCAGCCTTAAATGATTCTTTTAAGTTACTCAAATAATAAAATACTTCCTCGGAAGATATCTGCGGAATAATAGCAGAGGTGAGGGAACAGAGTTTATATGGATAAGGTTTGCTCAGAGGCGAGTTAATGGAGTAATTTGACCTGAAGAATTGGGCAAACATGTTGGAAATTGATTGGGAGTCACAAGAAACGGTATTTTGATATTTCATAGCAGACGGAAAACTAGTCACTCTGCGCCTAGAGTTAACGAAGTCATAAAATGATTCAGGGTTTTTTATTAGATTCCTTTTAACTTTGCACAAATAAGATCTGTAGCATTTTTTATTTAATTCAAAATAAGCGTGTCGGATAACTGAGTATTTAATATAGTTAGTGTGCAAACCAGTTTTTTTGTACAATTTAAAACTCGTATGGCTTTAAATTCGAGTGACTCGATGAGGGGGATATTAACATCTTCGGATGGTATTGAAGAATGAACTGCAAAAAGAACACCCCCACCGATTCTGTCCTCACGGTCATTTCTATAAATTTGATATTGATTAGGAAGGATCTCTGAATTAAAAATATGTGGTTTAAGCCAATTTTCAGTAAAGCAAATTACGTTATAGTCACAGTCTAAGCCTTTTAAATATAAATCGTTCAATTTAGTATTTAAACCTCTAACGTTTTGGTAGAAAATACTTAAAGTAGAATTTAAAATTAGTTTTTTGGCTCAGTGTCACGATTAGGAATTGAAGCTCAGTTATTTATTTTATTTTTATTTGTATGTGGCTTGTATTCAAATTCGCGAACAAATGCCCCGGTTGGCCAAAAAGAATTGTTAAGCAAAGTATCAAACACTTCAGGTGCCACATCAATTTTAAAAGATGATACGTTACGTTCGTATTTAAAGTTAAATTTTCGGATTGCTAAGTTACAAGTCTTAATTTTTGATGAAATGTAAAACTCTATATCATCAGAAGAAGTGTCCCTAGCAAATCTAGAAACAAAAATCGATTTTCTCAAAGGAACCACAACCAGCTTCTTTGCAGAGCATTCAGCCTCATCCAATGGTGCTACAGTTTTTGCAACAATAGGAGCAGATTGGGATGGTGGAAGCGATTGAGGCGGTGATGGACCCACCTCAGATGAAGATGCCTGTAAGTTCTCATGATCAGAATTGCTTTTATTAGAGGAAGAAGCGCGAGTGCAGATAGCTCTTGATGAAGTTGAAGAAGACGGGCCCTGAGGCGGAGGGACAGGAGACAAAAGATTAATTAGCTCAATTTGTTGGGGTTGAGGCAAAATATTTTTTTGATGTAATGTAAGAGGAGCCACAATACTTTCCTTGGGTGGACTGTGTGTCCGTTTGCGTTTGGTCTCTCTTACAGGTTGCGAAGTTTGTTTATCTAGGCACTTAAATGATTTAAACACGTTTTCATAACGTTTAAATTTATCATTAAGTGCCCGAAAGTCTTTGCCGATTTCGAAAAACCCATTTCTGGTTTCTCTAAAAAATTGGAAAAGTTCAACCTCAGTTGATCTGCATTTTAAACAAGACCAACGAATACCTCTTCCTTCATTTATCAAGTCCAGGAATCTACCAGTCAATCCGGCACATTTTATATGAGCAATGCCATCGCACAACCAGCATGCAACAGAGCGTTGCTCATTATCGCTTTTATTTTTGCAGTTGTCAAAAATGCAAGACATAATTGAAACAGCAAAATTCAATATGAGTAAAAACTAAAATTGTATTAATGAATCAAAGAAGAAAGCAGTTTGCAAGGTAGGGCAAGTTTTATAATTATTTAAGGTTTGAGAGCTATTTATGCAACGAACAGTTTTAGATGCACAGTAATAGACACCTAAAAAACTAAACGCAAACAGCTGTTTAATGAATGACAATCAAAAAGAGAAAAGAAAATGCGCGCAATCTTAAACAAATACACAAAGTTTAAAGCAAAAACAATGTACATAAATAAGAAACAATAACAATGCAAATCAACTAATGACTCGGCATTTGAAAACTAAATTAAAGTGTATAAAATCAATGCAAAAAATGCTCAACATATATTGTACTTAGCTTTAAATGCGCACAGATAAATCTCCAAAACTTTTATCACTAAATTATTAATTTAATACAAAGAAATTATGAAATTTCAATATAAAAATCAGTAGCACAGAGAAAACACAACTATACAGCTTGACGTTTGCTTTACCAGCTAATTTTACAAACGACCATTAATTTTGACAGACTAGTGTTGTAAAGTGTATTCAAAACATAAGAGAGTTGATTAAAAGCGAGTTGGACGTTTTTTCGCTAGTCGCCTAAAAAAGATGACGACTAATGTCAATTTTGGATACGTATGTATGTACCCCCAGCATAGGGTTGTGCGCAGGGCTTGAAACCATCCACGTAAAACAAATATCCAATGAAAAGCCATGCAAAGCCTAGGACAGGACTCCCGTTTTAGACGAGGACCACGGCAAACGATTTAAGGACCATGATTTAAGGGCATGCACCTGGAATGTCCGAACCCTCAATTGATAAAGTGGCTCTGCCCGGCTGGTAGATGTCCTCGGCAGGGGGAATTCTGACATCACCGCCAACCAAGAAATGCGATGAACGGGGTAAGGGAGAAAAACGGTAGGCCTTTGCGACGTATACTACAGCTGCGCAAATTTGGTGTCGGATTTGTGATGGGAGAGAGACTTCGCCGTAAATTACTGTCGTTTACTCCGGTGGATGAACCTCTTGCCACAAGCCGCACAAAGGAGAGTATCTTTACCATCTTCCTGATTTGCGCCCATTCCCTGACGGAAGAGAAGGACGATGGGACTAAATATCGTTTCTACGAACTCCTGGAGCGCACGTTCGAACGCTGCCCCCAACATGATATAAAAATCGCGCTAGGCTATTTTAAGGCCAAGGTGGGCAAGGAGTGCATCTTTGGTTTCACAGTCGGAAAATTCAGTATCCACGACGAAATGTCTGATAACGGGTTGAGACTGATCGACTTCGCTGGGACCCGAAATATAGTAGTTTGTAGTACCAGGTTCCAACATAGGAATATACATCAGGCTACGTGGATGTCCCCAGATGGAAAAACACGACACCAAATCGACCATGTTGTGATAGACAGAAGGCATAGTTTCATGCTCGATCAGCGGAGCCAACATCGATTAGGACCATTATCTTGTGGCAGGCAAGATACGCACGCACCTTTGTGCGTCAAAAAGCGCGCGAAAATGGATACAAGAAAGCTCGACGTCGGAAAGCTAGAATCACAACAGACAGCCACGCACTTCACAACTCGACTCGCACTCCTGCGACCTAAGAGAGACATCTTGAGTGGAAGAATTAAACAAGACTCATTTTTCGCAATTCGCGCCAACTATCGCGGTTTCGGCCTTCTAAACATCGCATTTAAGTTTCTGTCGAGCGTGTTGTGTGAGAGACTAAAGCCCACCGTTAATGAACTGATTGGACCTTATCAGTGTGGCTTTAGACCTGGAAAATCTACTGTCGGCCAGATATTCACAGTGTGTCAGTTCATGGAAAATACAGAAGAAAGAAGAATCGACAAGCACCATAATTTTGTCGACTTCAAACCCGCTTGCGAGAGCAAAAGAAGAAGTTGCTTTTATGCCGAAATGTCTGAATTTGGAATCCCCGCATGACTTGTACGGCTATGGAAAAAGACGTTAAGCAACATCAACAGCTCCGTCAGGATTGGTAAGGCCCTCTCCGAGCCGTTTGATACCAAACGAGGTTTCAGACAGGGTGACTCTTGACATCATTTGCCTTAACAACCGCGCAGTTAGTTCTGCCTTCTCCAAACTGGATAGAGAAGCAAAGGGAATGGCTCTGGAGGTGAACGAGGGCAAGATGAAGTATCTCCTGTCTTCAAAGAGACAGTCGGCACATTCAAGACTGGTATCAAACATCACTGTTCACAGTTATAACTTTGAAAAAGTAGAGGACTTCTTTTACTTATAATAAAAATAATATAATTTTGGCGCTTACACTATATACCTCAGTATTTGGCCGAGCTTCTCTTACCATTAATGGTGTTCGTCTTTATATTATACCACAAATAGAAGGACTTACAGTTTTGTGCCGGCTCCGAACGGAAGTTGTATTTAATGAGCTTGTTCATGGTAGAAATACTTTCGGAGGTTTGTCAATGCCTGCCGAGGGGTGACCGCTATTAGAAACAACTTTTTAACATTTTGCTTGCCCTGACTGAGATTCGAACCTCGTACTCACCGGCATATCGAGTTATAGCACGCACCGCTACCAACTCGACCACAGCGGCCACGGAAGCAGCCACACACTCTTTTTAAAAATGGTGCATGCACGATTTTGCTATATAGTGCAAGCGCCAAATTATTATTATTATAGCTGCTTCCGTACCCCGATGACATTTACATAATCGGTCTTTACAACCGCGCAGTTAGCTCTACCTTCTCCAAACTGGATAGAGAATCAAAGCGAATGCTTCTGGAGGTGAACGAGGGCAAGACGAAGTATCTCCTGTCATGCAATAGACATTCGACACATTTACGGCTGGGATCTAACATCACTGTTGACAGTTATAACTTACAAACAGTAGAGGACTTCGTTTACTTAGGAACCAGCATTATCATCAATAATAACGTCAGCCGCGAAATCCAACAAGTGATACTTAGTCGGCAGTTGCATAGTAAAGTCCTCTCGCGACGGACAAAGGCCACGCTCTATAACTCTCATTATGCCAGTAATTTTGTATAGCTCAGAGGTATGGACGATGAAGATATCAGATGAGAGGGCTCTAGGAGTGTTCGATAGAAAGATTCTCCAAAAGATTTATGGGCCTGTATGCCTTTGCGATGGCGAATACCGCAGAAGATCGAACGGTGAGTTGTACGAGCTGTAAAAGGACGTACACATGGCTAGATCATGTCGCTCTGAGAGTATTAAACGCGGTACCCGCCGGTACCCGCGTCCTCTGCGTTGGAATGACCATGCGGTAAAGGAATTGAGTACCCTTGGTACCCTTTGGCGCCATTTAGCGAAAGAGGAAATTAACTGGCCTGCTATTCTAAGCTCTTCCAAAATCGCATAGGCGGTTATCGATAATGAAAAAAAAAAAGATATAGCCTTTGAGAAATGAAAGAAATACGACAACCACATATACTATTTTCAGTTGGGTGTTTTAAAATACTTTATATATTTATGCAAATCTCATAAGGCATGAAAACCTTGAAAAATTTTATAACACTTTACTGACAATAAGGGATTACAACAAGAAGTCACGGAAACCCACCACAACACCTGAATCTAACTTTGCAAATAACATGTTCCACAGCAAATGTACACCAGCAAGCATTAAGAAAACCGTAAAGGTATTGCATGTGCAGCAAAAAGGTCGACGCCTAAACGCTTTGGAAAACATGGAGATATACAAACAAAAAACATTTGACGGAAGAATAATAAACGAACAGACGAACACCAACTCGGACGTAATATTTGAGCCATTGAAACTTGTTTACAAAAAACAAAGCACGAACTTAGGTACTACCAAAGAAACTAACGCACAGGACCAACACAAAACATCCCACAGGACAAAAATTACTGACTTCTACCTACCCCTGCATACCACATAGGCAACCGTAAAAAGAAAAAAAAAAAACTTCACGCTGACAAATAAACCCTAAACACAGGTAGCATACACCTACAAACATTTGTTGGCTGCTAGTTAACGATAGATACCGATACCTACGAAGGACAAAACACAATAAATAGGGACCGCCAGACGTAAACTAAACAGAACGAAAAATAACACTGAAGATGGCACAACGCCGAAACCGGTTTGTTTCAAAACCAAATTTGACAAGGATCGACGGAAAATCGTTCCAAAATACATTGACAATAAGTCCTTATAGCTCGCTTAGTTTGCTCAATGTGAAATTCAGTAATTTGGTATAATCTGAAGATATAAAATTTAAGACTGTATGAGTTGAAGATTATTACTTTCCTCGCTTTTACATTTGTTTTTGTATTAATTTTTGTTGTCGTTGTGCTTGCCGTTGTCGTTGTCGCCAAATTAAATCAATTTCTAATTTTGCCGACGACAATGAGCAGCTGTAACGCTGCCACTTAATGTGAAACGAAACTTGTACAAAGCTTTAACAAATCTTACGTTATTTTACCAACAAAAGCATCAAATAGCTCTGATATTTAAATAGTAATAATAATCGATCATTTGAAACAAATTAATCGTCCTTTTTACATATTTCGTGCCCAAAATTTTCAACTTGAACAAAATATTTTAATATTATAGAGGTGAAATATTTTAATGAGGAAACAAGAAATAAGCTGTTTGATGTATCGCTGACGGCTTCAAAATGTTCAAGAAACTGGCTTTAAGGCGGCATTTGCGGACAAGGAAATTTCGCTGTCGCTACGTCGTGAAATGCAGTCGTCTAAGTGTTCAAAGCATGATACTGCTTTCTTATCGCATAAGTGGAAGTAGATGTATATAAAAATAATCTAAATATTAAGGATCATTAAGAAACTCACATAACATATGCAGTTCACAGTAAAAAAAATAACCCAAATGGTATTGTTCGTCAATGTGCCCGAGTACGCTTTTAGATTTTTTGCTATAACTTGTTTTCAGAAGTTGACACGAATAAGCTCAGTTTAAATTTAAACTTAGTTTACTTGCGCTCAATAAAATTTGTTGCAATCAAAACGAAGTAGTCAGCACACAGCTGATAAGTTGAACTAAGTTTAACCGAGCACAATCGGCCGTTTAAACTTAGTTTAAACTCCGTTTAAAGTTGACTGAAAAACTACATATTGAGTTTAAACTTAGTTTAAACGACAAACAGAGTTCAATTTGCACTGAAAAACTGGCCCTAAGAGAGCTCAACTATTGCTTGCGCTGTACAAAAAATCAGGTAGTGAGGAATCACGGGACAGAAAATAAAAAACATGCTCGGCGTTTTGATGAGCAATACCAATCCAGGGTTAATGAGTTTTTGCAAATTGAAATATCTGCTCCAGTGCGGCGAATATTGTTTGTTTGAGTCGGTCATTTCGTCCGGTTCATGGCGAATTTATTACCAGGTGGAGTCACCCCATGTGCTAAGTAACTGGCTGAACAGAATGCAAACTATTTTGTTAGCTATATCAGCTGATGGTTTTTTTGTGGCAACGCTAAAATACATATCTGAACACAATGGTGTAGCTCATGTCAAACAAAATTGTCCAAACATTTTTAAAATGTTCGAGGACGAAGAAGCTGTGCTTCTATCGGCTGTCGGGAATATATGATATTTAGCCAAGTCAATTAATTTTTCAGTTTTTTCGTTTTCTATTTTTAATTTAAAATTTTAAACGGTCAACAGCGTAGCGCCACAAAAGTTCAAAATATCTCATTCTTTACCACAGTCACAGTTTCAGAATGCATTTCTTTAACATGAAGTTCACAGTTCGCTCCGTCCCACAATAAAAATTCTTGACAATAATAAGCGCAGTTTATAAAATATTCTCTACGACCTCTCTTTATTTTGACTATGCCGCAAGTCGATTTCTCATCAAACCTGTTTATAGTTTAAAAGCACTTAACTAAATATTGAGGAATAATATAAATAATAAAAATTTAGTTGATTTTATACCCAACGATGAATGGCCACCGAACTCATCTGACTGCATGTTTTTGACTCTTGCATTTGGGGTTAACGCTGCAGAAACTAAGGACTAATAAATTGTTTTTAAAGCAGCCATTATCGACACATACGACAATATAAATGTCTTAACTATAATAATTGTTAGCCGCTTTAACTTTTTCAAATACAGTTTTGATTACTAAAGACTACTTTGTTTTTGTATGATAATATATTACTTAATTATTTGATGTAATCTTAACATCAAATAACAAACCCTCCTTTAATAAGTTTTAGTACAAATATAACATAAGTTCTATTGTTATAATCTTAAACAAGCTTCACCCAAGGCAGAACTAATTTTTATACCTATCATGGAAATGGTATATTATGTTTGGTCCGATGTTTGTAAGTATCAAAATGAAAAGAGTTAGGCCCATCAAAAAGTATATCGTATGATCAGGATGATGAGCTGGGTAGATTTAGCCATTTCCGTCTCTCTGTCCGTCTGTCCGTCTGTTTGATCGCAAACTAGTCCCTCAGTTTTAAAAGCTATTTAAATTAAACATGGCAGCCAGATGCCTTTTTAGAATTTATTAGACATTTGTCGAAATCGGCCAGATCGGCCTTATCGTACAACCGATAAGCATATCTGCTGAGTGTTTGCCATTGCCTGGAAAATTGTTAAAGTCTTTTAACTCTTTCACGATCTCGCAAAAATGGCATAGAGTCTATCGTAACTGCAATAAAGATACATTTGGTAAAATTCATAAAGAAATTGCTTTATTAAATCAAAATAACTTTGAACACAACAACAAAGTTTCTTCATGTTTAAACTCTTTGAGATCAGAGTGCGATGCCCTAAGAAATATTGTTGTTAATTCTGCTAATTCATCTACGTTTTCGTTTTCCTGACATACAGAGAACGAAGTCGCCGAGATCGGCAAGTGGAAGTATTTCTCACTCTCTGTTGTGCAGAGTGGAACATTGTTAAGTGTAAGAGGGTCTTCAACCAATGTCGTGGTTGGCCGCAATGATAATAATGATTTGCGTACAACATTAACTTTGTAATATCAAAACCTTCCTCTTCTATATCTCCACCTAACTCTTATCATATACCTTTGGAATTAGTTTTTGAATTTTTTGATGATTCCACAGTAAATACAAATGTTTCATTAAATTAAAGTCGCTGCGATTTTGCTGCGTTGGAGATTGCGTTGGGTGGAATAAACTTGGATAACTTACTTCAGGATATCAAAGTTAAAGGTTTTTTAATACATTCAAAACCTTTTTATTTGATCCATGTTCTAACTATGTGCCAACTTGCAAACCAAAAATGTATAAACTCCCTTGCTTCTCGAAGGATTTAAAGCATCTAAAAAAATTTTAAAAATAAGTTTTTAAAAAAATTCAAGTCAACTAAAAAGCAATGCTTTCACAGTAAATATCGTTTTTACCAAAAAGAGTTCTGCAAGTTGCAAAAGACTTGTTACAAAAACTATATTCATAGTTTCGAGTTAAATATTATAGTAAGATCGAAGTATTTTTGGTCGTACATCAAATCCAGAATAACTGACCCAAGCGTACCTAAGACTGTTTTTTATAAATGTGAAAATGCGGCTTCTGTGGTCGAGGCAGCTAATCTCTTTGCAAGTTTCTTTTCGTTTAATTTCGTATCTAATGACCTGCCAGTTGACGAACTCTCAAATATTCGTAAAAATTTCACTAATAACATGTCTACTTTAGATTTGGGTTTACTTGCTTCAACAGAAGATGGTATCAAGAACATAAAAAGCTCGTCTCAGATGGACCCAGATGGTTGCTCTGCCATATTGTTTAAAAACTGTACTTCCCTAGTGAAGCCTTTGCTATTAATATTCAATAAATCTCTTTCTGAAGGTATGTTTATTGATGATTGGAAGCGATCGTCAATCTCGCCAATTTTTAAATCTGGTAGTAAATGCGACGTATAAAATTATAGACCGATTATCAAATTATCCACAATTGCCAAGCACTTGATCTGTCTAAGTCAGCACGGTTTTGTAACTGAAAGATCCACAGTAACCAACCTCACAATCTTTACGGATGATGATTTACACCGATTTTTCGAAGGCTTTCGACAAGGTTTCTCAATATATTTTATTGATCAAATTAGAACTAGTAAAGTGGTTATGGATGATATTTCGTCAAAGTCATTTATTGCTCTTTCATGGGTTCCACAGGCCCATTATTTTTCTTACTTTTTATTAATGACATTAGTTCATGTTTTTCTAAGGCTAAGTTTCTTTTGTTTGCCGATAATTTGAAAATATATTCTGAGATTAGATGCATAAATGATTTGGTGTGTTGAGAATCAGCTTTTACTTAACATCAATAAATGCCATAAAGTAAAATTTTCTAAATAAAAAAGATCACTAGCAACATCTTATTCTATTGCGAACATTTGCCTTGACTCTAAAAGTGAGACTAAAGATCTTGGGGTACATTTGGACTCAAAACTCACTTTTAATTCGAACATACATAAATAAAACTATTGTCGACTCCTTTGCTATGCTTGCACTTGTTAGATGTCACTCTTCTGAGTTCACAGATCCTTATACTATTAAGATGCTTTATACCGTGTTTGTACGTTCTAAGCTCAAATATGCTGCTTTTATCTGGAGACCAAGTCATTGTGTTCATATTAATCGTCTAGAAAAGGTACAAAAGGTATTTATACGCTTTGCTCTACGTTCATTCAACTTTATTGAACCAGGTCCAACTTATGGCTCCCGCTGTCGGTTAATAAGCCTACCAACTCTGCATAACAGAAGAACTTCGCTGTCTATCTCTCTTTTGCTTTATACCGCGTTTGTACGTTCTAAGCTCGAATATGCTGCTTTTATCTGGAGACCAAGTCATTGTGTTCATATTAATCGTCTAGAAAAGGTACAAAAGGTATTTATACGCTTTGCTCTACGTTCATTCAAATTTATTGAACCATGTCCAACTTATGGCTCCCACTGTCGGTTAATAAGCCTACCAACTCTGCATAACAGAAGAACTTCGCTGTCTATCTCTCTTTTACTGTGTATTATTGGAAAAATTTACTGTCAGTCCCTACTTGCAGAAATCCATTTCTATGTTCCCAGCCGTAATTTTCGTCGATTTGATGCTTTTAGGGTTGAGCTAAGTAGAACGGTTTATGGTGCGAATGCGCCAATCAACAGAACCTTATCGGATTACAATTATTTTTCAAATATTTTAGATGTTGATTTTACTAATCCTAGTGCAATTAAGTTAGAATTGGAAGGATACCTTATGTCAAGTCAATAATATTTTACATTCTATTCGAATTTATTTGTAATTTATCGAATTTTTTCAAATAATTTTTAAATAGACAATTAAGTGTTAAGACTTATGTGTCATATTTAATTAACTATTCGACTAATGTCTGATATTACTATACTCGTTAATAGACATAAATAAATAAATAATAAATACTTTTCGAGTAAACGGTGGTGTTTTCATGAATCTTTCGACGCGTTTTTCTCAAAACCATTATTTTCAAAACGGTCACCACGATAACTAGAAAATACTAGTTCGATTGCGTTGATATAATCACAAGTCTACTGAATATAAAGAAAGTTAAATTTTCTGTTTCAGATGATTAAAACGAAAAAAATCGTGGCAACATCGAAGCAACGTATTTCTGCAAGCTCAACTTTGAAACGCCACTATTATGATTTGAATAAACTTTTTGACAAAGTAAAACCGTCAACTTATTGATTATATACCTTAGTTTTACTTGTAAAAAGTCGAGTTCAAAAATATTTAATAGTCTTGTTTTGACAAAAATTATAAAAAAAAGGTTATTTTGCGGTCTCTGAAGTAGAATACCCCCCTAATAAACCAAAGACTTGAAATTTCGCACAAATATTAATTATTATTGGGACTATTATAGCAATCAAAATCATTTATAACAAATAAATAAATCATATGGCTCCCATACAATTCTGCCATTCATGAAAGGTATGAAGCATAGCCGAAGACAGCCTTTTTTTACTTGTTTAGTAATATAATTGGTAGCATGTCCGTTTAAAACAAGCCACTCGGCATAGATTTTAGAAATTACTTATGAAAAACACGATTTGTGTCTGGCTTAATTGAAAAACTAAAAAAGTCAACATTTTCGTTCACTAAGCTTTCACAATTGAATTTAACGATTCATTTTTTACACCCGAGCGTACTTGTACAAGTAAAAGAATTCTTTATTTGTTGAACAATTATTTATTTCCTCTGCTATGCAGAGGCAGCCGTTTGGTTACAGTGAGTATTTAGAACTCACTTTATCGGTGTCTGCACCTGAATGCCTAACCTGAGCAGCCCCACTTGGTTTGTCGGATTTTCCGCTGACTCGGCGATTCCCACACTCCAGTTGTGCGCTTCCGAGCTTCAGTTCCAGATGGCTACACCCGTAAGCTCGATTGCTGGCTTGGCAATTCCCACGGTTCAGAGCGCTACTTTTGTATGTTTGTTAACAGCATACGAGCTGCATACAAAGTTATGATTGTTGTTACTATTGTTTTTGTGTGTCGCAGTAGCTAACACCTGGCTATTGTTGTGTCTATGTTTGCTGCTACTTGATGGTTGCTGCAGCAGCTTATTTGAGCTGTCGTTGTGGCTATGGTGTGTTAACTACTCCCCCTTTTAAAAGCGACCGTCCTCGGGTGCCTCTTACACATCGGGTGGAGTTGCAGTGTCGGTGTTTCTAATCACTTCAATGATGGCTAGCTTTCGCTGCCTCCTGGACCAAAAGTAAGCTATTATCATAACTATGATGATGGTAGCCACTAGCCCCAGTGAACTAATCGAAATCAAATGTCTGGTTGCCATTTCTTGTTGTAGTGATGCAATGTGCTTTAAGTTCTTCACATGGACCTCCTCCAGATACGGCAATGATAGAGTTTTTATATGTTCCGTAAACTTTACTATTGTTGAAGGAGGGGCTTCGGGATGGGATTTAACAACTTTTTTCCAGTTGACATAATTAGTTCCGTTTATGGTTACATTACCTTCAAACATAACGAGAAAGGTGCCCTTTATACTAACGCCTGATCGTGTTCCCTCTGTGATCTCAACGCACTGGTCATTTACCACTATTAGTCCGTCGGCAATTTCCTCAATAGGGGTGATGTGTTCTGCTGAGGTTGTTTTGCATTGCGCTGAATTCTGATTCAATAGCTGTTCCACACATGAGGCTGAAGCAAGTGGCTGGCAAAATGTAAGGGTAGTAGCATTTTTGCAGTTTGTGAGAGGTTGGTAGTCGGGAGCGCAGTGTGCTGCTATATCTGTTTCTAAGTTAATTATCTTCTTACTATGAATTACAGGTAAAAGCCTTACTTTTTTACAAATTCTGCTGATTTTAGGATATTTAATTACAAAATAAATATTATCACTATCCTGCAATATTCTTAGCTTAGAGGCAGTTAAAATATCGCTTATAGTAATATTGGCAAAGTGTTCGGCAAATAGAAAAATTTTAGCATCTTCACTCTCCAAAATGACGGGATCAATTATGTTATGCTTTCCTAGTGTTACTGAATGAACAATGTTTGTGAGGTCTGCAAGTACTGCCCTGTTTCTCGCCGTAGCCAACCCAAATAAATGCCCTGTATCCACAATTGTTTCTTTTGTAACTTTAAGTAGGTCATTCATTGCTCGTGTCAGATTATTTATCCTTGCCTGAAGCTGAGTGTAAATTGTAATCTGTCGTTCATTAGCCTCAATCAGTTCGCGTTCTTTGGTTGCGACCTCATTAAAATCGTCGAAGTCGGGTGTCCCTGCGATGTATTTCAGTGCAGTACCTATGATGTTGATACCACGCGAATGCCGGTGATGGGTCTTCAGAGTCTCTAATAAAACGAGGATGTGACCAGCATCTGCTTGGAGCAATTTCCTTGCAGGAGAATGTGGAAACTGTTCAAGCAGCCCTTCTGTATCTGCTGCTATGGCTTCATAATTCGTCAAGTTAGGTTTATGTAGCAAAATACCGTATTGATCGTGAATAGCAACTGTCCCGGTTGAAATCATCATGTAGTGTGAGTTGGTGTAGTTAAATAATTTCGCCTGCGTCCAGAAAATAACCGTCACAAACGAGTATCTGAGAAAAGAAAAGGAAAAAAACTTGCTTTACCTCAAGTTTGCCTTGTGAACCCGTCTACCATTTATCATGACCGTAGTTCCCAAGTCCGGCTCAATAATATTCTCAACATACAATTTTGTTAATTTATTGCCAATTCTTTTATTGGTTTTAATAAATACTTTGTCTCCGGGTTGATATGTTTTCAACTTCCTATATTTATTCAATCGATCTAACTCAAGTGCTTGTGCCCTGACACGATGTCTTCACGTAATTGCTGAGGAATAGAATGAACTACATCTATAGGCCTTTGCCCCGTAACGGAATGAACCGACCTATTATATTTGGATGTAGCAAGCAATATCAAATCCACCGTCTCGTTCAGTCCTTGAGAAAGTTTGGTGCACCTTGCAATCTCTGTTAATGTGCTATGAAACCTTTCGACCTGCCCATTAGTGGTACTATGGTGCGGAGGGGTTGTAAACATGGTCACCGAGAAATTATCTCTCAACAGTGACTTTATTGTTTGGGAATTGAAAGACTTTTCATTATCGCAAACTATGGTTTTTGTATTTTTTAAAAAATTTAGAATTTGTATAATAGGTTGTTTTATGTCAATTATTGACCTGGAAGCAATGGGTGAAACTATCGCGAATTTTGAGAACTTGTCAACACACGTCAGGAAATGTTCTTATCTGTTGAATAAATGTCGAGGTGGAGAATTTCTCCAGGATACTGTGGTATAGGGGTTTGGCCTACCGTCGGATTTGGGGGGTAGCGTTGGTATTTGGCCTCCCGGCAGATTTTACAGTTAATTACCAATTCCTTCAATTTCGATCGCATTCTGGGGAAATAGTACTCCTTTAGAATCTGTTGCAGGTTTTCCTTTAAAGAACGATGGGCCCGATTATGTTCGGTTTCCAGTATCTCTTACTGATCGTCTTCGTTGGTTATGTCTATCACTTGCCTCGTTGTATGCCGGAATTTTACGCCTGGGAATTTCGTTAATACTTCGTCTTGAAGTGTTGGTAGGTCACATAATAGTCCGTTTACAACATTAGGATTAACACAGTCCCCTATGATTTTCGTTAGTTCACTTCTGTCATTAAAGATGATGTGGTGCCTCATCTGCGTTCTAAAAATTATTTTTGAAGTCTTCGATGGGGAGCTATCTTCTTCAAGAATTATTTGACTCTTAAAGCAATTAATAGGATTCTGTATTATGGGAATAGTTTTAGTGAGTGATACCTCACTGTGTGCCGTAGCATCCGTAGAGGAGCCTAAATTTTCCAAATCATTAATATGCTGTCGTGACAACGCATCCGCTACGACATTATCTTTCCCTGGCTTGTAGAAAAATTTAGGGGAAAATTCCTCCACAAAAGCTCTCCATCGCTTAAGTTTCGCGTTTGGGTTTTTGTCCGATATGGCGAACGTAAGGGGTTGATGGTCTGTGTAGATGTTAAGCTGTTTAACACCATAAAGATAATTTCTCAATTTCTGGAGAGACCAGACTATTGCTAAGAGCTCGCGCTCGTTCGTAGCGAAATGTTCTTCAGTGGATGACAAGGTCCGGGAAATCATGGTGACAGGTCGACCGCCCTGTGACAGAACTGCACCCAATGCATGTGAGGATGCACCGGTCGTTAAGTCGAAAGGTTTTTCAAAATCAGGGTATAGTAAGAGGACGTCCTCTGAAGCCAAAATTTCCTTGATTTTACCAAATGCTCGTATTGCCTCTTGGTCTAGCTGAATATGAACGTTTTTAGAACGATTGGCGCTAACATGTCCATTTTCGCCGCGAACGTATTTCGTTAATGGCTTAACAATTGACGCATAGTCCTTCACGAACCGTCTATAGTACCCCGAGAGTCCGAGGAAGGACCGCAAGGCACGAAGTGTTCTTGGAGTTTCATATTTGACAATGTCTTGCACCTTGTCTGGGCAGGTTTTTATTCTCTCCCTAGAGACAATGAATCCGAGGAATTCTACTTCACCTCTTATAAACTTGGTTTTTTCAAGTGACACTCTCATGTTTGCTTCGTAAAGTTTTTCGAGAATACGTTTAATATCCTCAACGTGTTGGTATTCATCCCGAGAGAAGATAATGACGTCGTCAACGTAAACATGGCAACACTTGCCAATTTCGTCTCGAAGAACGTCATCGAAGGCCCGCTGAAAGATGCTAGGCGCATTCTTAAGGCCGAACGGAAGTCGGCAAAATTCATATTTCCCGTTATTAACGGAGAATGCTGTCTTTTCCCTGTCCCGTTCGGCTAGTCTTATCTGGTGGAACCCAAGATGACCGAAGTTTCAGGAATGGGATATCTATCGCTTATCGTTTTTTATTAAGCTTCCTGAAATCAATAACCAGGCGCATGTTTTTTTCTCCAGATTCAGTAAGTCCCTTTTTTCCTACAACCCATATTGGATTATTATACGGTGACCGTGAAGGTCTAATTATGCCGTTGCGGAGCAGATCGGAAATTTCTCGATTTACGAAGTCGGCTGAAGCCATTGGATATGGATAGCTTTTGGAATAGACCGGATTGTCATCAACGGTTCTTATTGTTCCTACAATATTTGTGTTATAGGGCAATGACTCATTTGGTACGGCAAACACTCCTAAATGCTCCTTTATTAACTTTGATATTCCATTTTCGCGGTTATTAGTAGACAGGATAGCGTTCACGTCTCGACAAGGAAAATGCCTAAGAGTTTCTTTTTTCCCATTATAGTGAATAATCCCGTTCTTCATGTCTAGATCTGCGCCTATTTCAAACCCTACGATACCGTCAAATGTCTGGAGAGAAGTCAGAGTATAGAATTGAGCATTTTTGTCGAAGAAATGTATAGTGCATTTATGTTCGATGTTATCAGTCCCGTGGATTGAGTTAACAAGGAAGGGCTTCTCAACTTTCTTAATGCCCTTAAGGAAATCGAAGTTTTTAACGTAATTTTTCGCGGCACCGGTATCTATCAAAAATTTTAGCTCCCTCCCTGCGAATGATCTGCTTACATATGGCAGGAGGGACTTTGATCTAAAAAATTAATTTCATCAATAGGTTCGTCCACGTATTGGTCGTCGTACTGTATGTCTTCGCCGTTATTAACATTCTGGTCACCGCTATAGTCTTCATCGCACCCTTGCTTCTCATCCCCATAACCCTGCGTCCCTAAGTGGTTTATGCGCTGCATCTTTGGTGCCGTCTGCCTGTCGCTTTCCACTCGCCTCTTTTGAGATACTTCCTGCGTCCCTTGGGACCGGTAAGTATTGAACGGATTCCTCTGGGGAAGAGGATTCGCAGTGGATCCTGGTTGGTTTCCCTGGCCTTGGTTAATCGATTGACGCAATTGCTGTCTATTTTGTCGATGGTATGAAAGGGACGGATCGACTTCCATCGGTGTCACATCCTGTCGGGTGGCTTCCGCTCTTCGATATTGAGGGAGACTCTGGGGAATGAATGGGGTTGCCCTCTGAATGGCTCCAAGCGGTCGCTCATTCCTATTGAGGAACGACTGGGCGAATGCAGACCTGGCTTGGTTAGCTTCTAGCTCTTGTGCAAGGGCTAGTGCTGTGGGCATATCAGCGGGCCTCGTGGAGAACAAAACATCGCATAGAGGCATGTTAAGTCCTGAAATAAACACCCTTAGCGCATCTTGTCGATATTTTTGATTAAGAGTGCTGATTAGTTCAGCGTTTCCACTATACGACATCGTTGTTTTGTTTACGAGCAAAGCAAGTTTTCGTTCTACTTCATCGTAGAACTGCAGGATATTCTTGTTGCCTTGACGCAACGTCGACATTTCCTGCTCAATCATATGAAGGGGTCTCTTATCGGAGTAAGTGAAGTCTAATCTGGCGATAATCGCCTTGAAATTTAGAACCGTGTTGAAAGAAGCGAGCACAGTGTCTGCTGTCCCTGTAATCTTGTTCCTAATGATCGCTACCGCTTGGTAGTGACGGGAACTACCGTCATATTGTTCATACACCTTATACGCTGCCTGAGCGGCATTTCTCCACGAAACATATCGAGATTGTGTCCCGTTGAATTCGGGCAGAGATTTTATCACGTCCAGAGATTTGTCACATTGAACATTTCCTGTGATCGTAACAGGCGCATATTATATTACCCTTGTAGGGGTCTCTAAAGTCGCCAGTCTGTTCGTCAATGAGTCAATGGTTCCCTGAAAATCCCTTTTTGCCATTTCAGTGGCAGTCCTTATGGCTGCTGTTATCAAACCTTGCATCGTTTGTGCGTCCATAGCTTATGCAAAAACGATCACTCAAACGAGAATAAAAAAACGAAAAGAAAAAAAAAATTTAATAACACTTACTATGTCGTGCTCCTGGCGAGATTTTAACAAAGCAGTAATAGCGTCGCTTATTCAGACAACTATGTATGTCCGCTATTCCCGAACCAATTTACTAACACTTTCACAATAATTGATCCACGCACAAAAGTTAAGGAAAAAAATGTATTTATTCAAATGCCAAACACTTTACTTACATGTTTAAAACTATCATATTTTATATTTAATGAGGATGTCCGCAGCTTCGTCTGATTATTTCTTCAGTCCCTCGCTGACTACGTCTAGGCTTGACGTGCAAATCCTTAAGTTTGTTGCTTTAAGCGTTATTTTAAGTTTAAGATTTAATGACAATTTTGGTTTTCGCGAATCGCGGAATTGTTTTTTAAATGTTACTTTTATTTTAAGTTTTAAAATTTAATTAAAATTTTGGTTGTCACAGATAGCTGAGATCGCGGGGATCGAGCTCGCGGCCACTTTGCGTATTGTTAGAATATTATCCTTTTATAAGGACTTTTCCGTATCCTTTTCCGCGCGTGGCCCCACGTTGGGCGCCAATTATTTATTTCCTCTGCTATGCAGAGGCAGCCGTTTGGTTACAGTGAGTAGTTAGAACTGACTTTATCGGTGTCTGCACCTGAATGCCTAACCTGAGCAGCCCCACTTGGTTTGTCGGATTTTCCGCTGACTCGGCGATTCCCACACTCCAGTTGTGCGCTTCCGAGCTTCAGCTCCAGATGGCTACAACCGTAAGCTCGATTGCTGGCTTGGCAATTCCCACGGTTCAGAGCGCTACTTTTGTATGTTTGTTAACAGCATACGAGCTGCATACAAAGTTATGATTGTTGTTACTATTGTTTTTGTGTGTCGCAGTAGCTAACACCTGGCTATTGTTGTGTCTATGTTTGCTGCTACTTGATGGTTGCTGCAGCAGCTTATTTGAGCTGTCGTTGTGGCTATGGTGTGTTAACTTACACAAGGGTATTATAACTTTGTTCGCATAACGGTTGTTTGTAACAGCAAAAAATAATCGAGATAGATATAGACATATATATACTAAAATGATCAGAATGAAAAGTGGGCTTTGCCACGCCCACTTACGAAAAAATGTCTGTATCTCAATAACGGTATAATGTATCGTCACAAAATTTGGTGAACAAATTTTGCTCAATATCGTTGTTATCATCGTCCCACCTCTCATATAAGGGAGATTTAGAAAAATTCAAAAATTTCGTTTTTTTGTCTATTGGAACATGTTAATAAAATTTTGATATTAAGTTAGTTAATTAAGAAACTAAATTTTTATGAAATTTTGAAAAATGAGCGGTACCACGCCTACTTATAAAAAAACGTCTGTAGGTATCTCAATAACGATGTAAGGTATCGTCACAAAATTTGGTGAACATATTGTCCTTGATATCATTAGCATTACCGTCAATAATTTTTAAAATTGGACCATAAGCACGCCCAATTTCCGTATAACGGAAGTTTTGAAAAATGCAGTATTTATTGGAACAAATTGAGTAAAGTTTAATTTTAGCAGCGATTTGAAATAAAGAAACGGGGGTTTTATGGGCACCGCCCATAAAAAAATACATCGCGAGGGTATATAAAAATCGGTTTCGCCTGAATTTAGCTTTTCTTACTGGTTTTCGGTTAAATTTTGTAAAACTAGTTGTAGATTGATAAATAACAAATAAAGAAGTGGCTAAGTTCGATAGAACTTTATATACCCGGCGCATGTTTCAGCTAAATTTTTTAATTAATAAAGTAGAGGTTAAGTTCGGGCAACCCCGATGAAACCCTCTTTTTTAAAAAATTTCGTATAATCGGATTTCTTGATATGATACAAAACCACATACCGCATTTGACCAAATTAGCTTCACTAGTTACAGAAGTATCCGATTTTTACGGGTTTCAAAAACTTACCGGGTATGGTCCAATTTTAGTTATTTAAAAAATACTGCTTATTTAGACTTAATAAAATATCTGTACTAAATTTGGGCAAAATCGAAAAAGGATTTCCAGAGATATTTCCCTTCAAATTTTATTGAAATGTCCGATTTTTAGTGTTTTCGAAAATTACCTTTATATGTTAGGTGGGCGTGGTTATGATCAGATTTTGATAATTTTCTAAATATCACTTAAATATGCAAGTTAGCACAATAAACTAGTAATACGCAATAATGCCAAATTGCAGCGTTGCATAAAATTAATAAACATTAAAATCTGTTCCCATAAGCACTTTTTGCAAAATCAAAACAATAACAACGATTTCACCTTTCGCAAGCACCAACTTCAACCGGAAGCCGTGCCGACGCAATGTGAACACGCTGTGTTAGCATAACTCACCTTATTACAAAGAATCAAGACAATATGTAATTTAAAACAAGTAACAAGCAACACCAAATTGAGTTGCCCAATTCCGTATCGTCATCATTTTATTTACTTAGAATTAAGTACAAATGTAAATCATAATTTTATTGTAATATTTAAACAACGCGGTTGATGATAGAATGAACTTGACAATATAGCAACTAAGTGAAAATTGTATAAAAAGGAAAGAATAATAAAATTGTCAAGTTCATTCTATCATCAACCGCGTTTTTAAACCATACGGGTAAACAGTGAAATTAAAAGGAATACCCTTAATAAAAATTTTAAACAGAGAAATAAAGTAATATCAGTGAAATTAAAAAGAAGATCCTTAATAAATATTTTTTGAACTGAGAAATAAAATAAAATCAGTGAAATTAAAAGGGAGATCCTTAATAAACATTTTAAACTGACAAATAAAATAAAATCAGTGAAATTAAAAGGGAGATCCTGAATAAACATTTCAAACTGAAAAATAAAATTAACTCAGTGAAAAAAGGGAGATATTTCCTGTTCACCTAAAGATACTAAAGTGCATACCCGGCAAAACCCGACGAAAACGGATAAAAAACGAATTCGTTAAAACTATCACGTTTTAAACATAAACCATTAAAAACAACCGAGCCTGACCGCTCACCCAGCCAAGGAGCCACCAAGCAACCGAAAGGAAGTAACGCAACCCGCCTCGTAGTAGGGGTATAAAAACGTTAAAAAATACCCAGTGGACCGTTCTCTTATAATGATGAGAAAAATGTACTTCATTTTCTTGTAAGACAATATTTAATTAATGCAAGTTTTATTAAAATTATTGTGAAATAGCACTAAGACTAATTTATATTATTGAATACCAATTAAAAAAAAATATTTTATTAAATTGTGTATAACTGAAATAGAAAAAAATGTTTGTTTGTCAATTAAAAAATATTTTATTAAAATTGTTTGAAATTCAAATAGCACAAACATTTATTAAAATTATTACATACCAATTAGAAATATTTAATTAAATTGTGGGAAACTCAAATAATACAAAAATGTATAATTTAAAAATATTTTTGTGTGAAACTAAAATAGGAAAAATTTTATCAATTAAATTGAAAACATATTTTATTAAAATTCAAAATGGAAATGCAGGAAGCAATAACCCAACTAACCGGTGCAGTAAATGCACAAATCGAGCAAATGAAGATTATGAACAACAGGATTACTCAGTTAGAAGCCATGGTTAGTCCACACAATGAGAGTAATATTCAGGAAACTGCTATCCGCTTAACGGAAACAGATTTACACGAAATCAGTAGGTTGCCTGACAGCGTAAAAAACCTTCAGGCATTCGAAGGCGACCCTGTCCAATATATGTATGTCCTGGATTCATAGCGTTGAATCTATATTGCAGGACTATGAGGTAGTAAGAAATAGGCCAATATACAGAGCTATCCTACGGCATATAAGACAAAAGGTCAGAGGTCCTGCGGACACTGCCTTGATTTCCTATAATATTTTTCACGATGATTGGGGACAAATAAAGACGTGCTTGACTCTGCATTACGCAGACAAACGAGACCTTAGAACATTCGAGCACGAATTAGGTTCCTTGTCACAGTGAAACTATAGCATAGAGCAATTTTATGCCAGGGTCAACCACCAATTGTCCCTGATCATAAATAAAATAAAAGGCCAGAATTATTCAATGGAAGCAAGATATATTTATAAGTGGTGTAAACGGTGAATTGTCTAGGATGCTTATCATCCAACGACCAAATAAGCTACAGGAAGCATACGCTTCCTGTCTCGAAATCCAGAAATTATTCCAGCTATCCAAAAAATACAGGTAGGCTGAATCAAACTCAAAAACACCAATCAAAACCTAAGCAAGCAATTGCACCTAGGGAATTAAACTCTGTTGAAAAGAGCCAAATTTACAATGGGAACATTCAGAGGCCAACGCAGCTTCCACCCAGACCAACCCAACCCAAGCCTCCGGTTCCGATGGAGGTAGATCCCTCGATACATTCTCGGAAAATAAATTACATGAATCGACCGGAAAATACGCCTGCAGTAAGGCCACCCAACAACTCTTCAAACATTCCTAGGAAAAACCCAAAACTATTTAACGTTCAAACAGAGGACCAGGAACCCACAGAAGGTGAAGAGAACGAGGAAATAAATTTTATGACAGACGCCTGTCTAGTTTACCCTATCTAGAACTCACCTCAAAGGATGGTGATATTTTAAAGTTCCTTATAGACACAGGCGCTAATAAAAAAAAGCGAAAAAATTTAAAAAAAATTCCAGTAAACTTAAATGTCCTTTTAAGGTCCAATCAGCTGCGGGTAAAGTAGAAATACCCCATGGCATCATTGGTGATGATACCCTCAAAGAATTAGGAGCAATTATAAGATGTGGTGCTGCCACTAAAACAAAAAATAGTCTAAACAAGTAAATTACATTCAATAAACCCGCTATGAACATAAGGTTAAGGAAATAATAAATAAATATTCGGAACTCTTCGGTCCTGTATCCGATAGTGGGACAATCGACACTTCCGTATTAGCGGAAATAAGGACAACAAGTGATGAACCAATCTATACAAAATCATATCCTTACCCAACCAACCTCCGGGGTGAGGTAAAAAGACAGATAACAGAACTTTTAAACAATGGTGTAATAAGGCCTTCAAAAAGCCCGTTAAACTCCCCATTGTGGATTGAACCAAAAAAATCAGGTCCTTCAGGAGAGAAAAAGTACAGAATTGTTATAGATTTTAAGCGTCTGAATGCAATAACGATACCTGACTCCTATCCAATACCTGGTATAAACAACACTCTTGCAAGCTTAGGCGAGTGTAAGTATTTTACTACACTCGAACTTACATCCGGATTCCACCAAATCAGGATGAAGGAAAGCGACATAGGAAAAACAGCCTTTTCAAAGGTGTTGCGGTCACCCTGTGACGATCTGTTAAAAAAACGGCTACTTAAGTGAACGCTGTCCTGCAAACACCTTTCTGAACGCTTTCAAGGGGTTGACAGCTGTCGGTAGCGAGTGTCATAGCTGACAAGCGGGCTTTTCCGTTTTCCCTTTTTTTTTCGCCACGACAGAGACCAGTCAGCAAGACGTGTTTTTTTTTATCGACAAGCATCAAGCGTAAACTTGCCATTTTTCTGGTGCCGAGGTCCTTCGGGAGGTTTTAAAGCTCTCAACATCCATCCGGCAGAGCTATTTTTTTGGGCAACGGACAAAACCAGCCGATGAATCAACGACTGTTAGTAGACGCCAGCGATTCCGGGTAGCAGTATCTGCAACGCATAGTTTCGGTGAGCGAAAAGGAGGGCGTAAACGCCGTTTCGGCTTTCTCCTAATCTGGAGCACGCCAGCGAGCTATGCCAGTGAAGCACCGTGAATCAGCGCGGATATATAAGGCGGAGTGCACCAGCTAGGCCGCCCAAATTTGGTGGCAAGAGCGGAACCGGGCGAACCAACAGCGTAGGCCATCGGTAGCCGGCGCACGGCATCTGTCTAACTACGGTCACAAGAGCAAGCACCAGGCAGCTGCTGGAAGGCAGATCCGACTAAGTGCCTAAGAGCGCACACAGAAGAAGGAAAGCAGGGGAACGCACAGCCGCGAGGCACGTAGAAACAGCCGGCCACTCAGCGGACGCTGGGGGGGTGTGTTCATCATCATCTTCTGGACAAAACAGTCGGTAGCAGGCAGCAGGTGAGGTCATGATATAGTTATTTTATTTACTTGAAGTACGCGACGTACTAGAGCGCTCTCGCACAGAAGGGCGGAAGTTGCACAGCCAACGCAAAAAAACCACCGCTACGTCCGTGGCAGCGTGTCGTAAGCGGAGATAAATGAGGATATCTTTCCTCTAACTGGACACTTAGGATCTGATTGAATTTTGAATGTTTGTAAATTAATGTAAATATCGCATAGCCTATAAGTAACTTTTATAGACGGCTGCAAGCCGTAATCGAATTGTGATCGGCAAATCTCACGTGTTAACGTAGCTGAGGGAAGCGCCGCGTTCCAGGGCGCGCGCAGGTGCAAGAGGGGACATCGGGTTCTATGAGGTATATTTAGTGAAGCGCACGAGCGCCTATACGAGACGTCTTGTAGGGTGTTAGGCCACTAGCTAACGTGAACGGATAGTTCCTCCCTTGTTCGATGATTTGATTTTGGCTGCCAAGCGTGGTCTATAAGCGTGAGATTTTTCGACTTTAAGCTTATTCGCATTTGATCTTTTTGTTTGTATTGATTATTGCCTTAGGGGGCCAATAGGGCTCATTAGTACGTAAGAGAATATACAGACTGAATTTGTACTAAATAAAAGAGTTGTAAAATGAACTTATAATTTCCAACCAACAGTGATTCTCATTTGCAGATGCGATGGAGACGGACGGACATGGGGGATGACAGCTTGAGTGTGGGGGAAGAGGTATGTTCAGACAGCGTAGTGAAAGGGTACGATTTTTTTTGTATGGTGCGGAAGGCGCGTGTCGAAAGTTACAAGAACCACCCCACAGTCCGGCGAGCTAGTTCGAGCATAAATGCAAGCGTACCCGTGACTTTCGGATGCGCGTCGATGGGGAGGCAGAGGCGGTGCAGCGGGTTCCAACCTCTGGCAGCACAGGACCATATCCTCCGCGAATGCGCACGTAACAGAATGGCGCCCAACGTGGGGCCCACAACCGAGTGGTGCTCCTCAGAATATTTTACCGGACTCACTCGAGGGATTAGTGTCTTGTTAGAAAGAAGTTAACGTTTTTTTTTTGTGTTGGCCTAGGTCTTTCATCTGATATCTTGCTTGGACGTTTATTGAAGCCATGTAATTGTGTCGGTGACTGGCGTAGGTGTGGACGGGGCTCTCCATTTAGGTAGCTTGTTATGGCTGTAGGAAGCTAGGCAATAGTACAGGGGGGTGGCCACCGTCAAGGATTGGGGGGTCTGGGTCGCAGGTAGCTTATCCTGCCACAAGCAGAGCGGATGAATGTGCCGCGAAACACGTTATATGCAAGGGGACGTGATCTGTTCAGATATCTTAGTTGGACAATGTTGAGGCTAGCTAAATGTGTCTGCAGTGTTTAAATTTGTGGGGAAAGGGGGGGCCTGTACACGTCGGATCATCCGGGTCTTTTGCAAGGTGGTTGCGATCTGGGGTGGCGTGACATGTAGAGGCGGACATTTGATAAGAGGGACTGTTAGAATACGGACGACGTAGGGGGACTGAAGTCGCATCTGGCAAATAGAGATCACATTTATTATTTTTTTGTATTTTTTTTTTACATATCGTCTAATATTTTATATTGGCTACACATTATTTCAGAGCCAAACTATTATTTATTTATTACTATTTCTACAAGTAGAAATATCTCGTAGAGGTTATAATTACTAGTTTATTGGTGTTAGATTGAGTATGCCAAATCCTCCCAAAGCAAGAGGGGGGCTTCGTAGTGGTAAGGTACAGGACTCCGAGGAACTTGCGCCGGGGATGGAGGAAGGTAGTGACCCAGCAGATCTGCGACCAGTGGAAGTCGTTAGGGGACCGGACGCAGAGAGGCCTGCAGCGAATCAGCGGGATGTGCAGGAGGAGGACCGAGTTCCAAACGGCTCGTCATTGGGTATGAGTAGAGAAGAGCTTTTACAGAAGTTCGAACTAATGTTTTTCCAGTATCAGATGGACATAAGCCGGTCAACGACGGACGCCGTCAAGGAGGTGGTTCATACCTTACGCAAGGATATGAATTCGTTATCGGACAGGTTAAGGAGTCTTGAGAGCGCAGGCTCTCACGAGCAAGGAGCAGGGGATAGGCATTCTGAAGCAGATGCCCATGAGGGTAATGTCTCACCGAGGACTGAGCCGAGGATAATGGCGTGTCGTCAGTTGGCCACTTCGAGTACCGAACGGAAGTATGGACCGAGCTCAAATTGTGAACGCGGAGCAACAAAGGTAATCCGCGATTGGAACCTCAGGTTTGATGGAGGACCGAAGTCCATTCCGGTGGAGGGATTTCTTTTTCGAGTTGAGACACTTCGCAAGAAGCACAACATTTCGTCGAACGAGCTCAACGCTAACTTTCACTTACTGCTGGCGGGTCCAGCCCAGGAGTGGTATTGGTTGCACATGGAGGAGCATGCCGAAGGGGACTTGTCAGATTCTCCATCGTTGCGCGCAGCCATATTGGAACGGTTCCGTCAAGCGGACTGTGATGAAGAGATTCGCCAAGCGATTAATGAGCGGAAGCAAGGCTTCGGCGAAAAATTCGAGGAGTTCTACGCATCCATAAGAAGCATGGAGTTGACAATGAGAACGAGAATTCCTGAGCGTAGTCTGGTAAATCTCGTGAGGAAAAATCTGCGACCCAGAGTTAAGAACCTAATTTTTGGTTGTTACATAAGCACGTTGGAAGATTTAAGGAGAGAATGTCGGCGAGCAGAGAAGCATTTATCCGAGTTCGAGAACAAGGTCGTTCGCGGCAAAGCACTGGAGGAGTTAGAGGACGAGGTAGAAGAGGAAAAGTCGCACGCGTTGTAGGCCATGCATAGCCCGGGGAAGGAGAGGTTTACACGCAAGAATTCATCGTGGGCCAATGCCGCTCGGAAAGAGGAGGAAACGCCTAAAAGTTCCAACGATATCAGTTGCGATGGTAAGATCCATCGCATGCTTTGCTACAAATGCAATCTTCCTAGCAGGCAGCTGTGTGAAGGATGTCAACAGGGAAACCGAGAGATTGGCAGGGAGGTCGGGGAACCCTGTCAACCTCACCAATCCCCGAAAAAGTAACGCCAGACGAAATGACAAGCGGCATCCGCTCTCCCAGGTTAGAGCGTACATCGTTAACTTTCCTTTCGTTACCGGAGAGACGAGAACGGTACAACACCGTGCGCGAAAGAATACTGGGAACGAGGGAAAGTTTCGAGGCTGATGTTGAAGAATTGACTAGCCCTAGTAGAGCCTGGCGGAAAATATTTAAAATTCGCGATCAAACGCGCACCAAAAGAAAAGAGGGGAAGGCAATTGAAGCCACGATAATTCGGGATGCGATGGATAAGCGGCCATATATCAATGTAAGAGTAGAGGGAATCGAAGCGCGTGGCTTGTTGGATAGTGGAGCCTCCATAAGCTGTTTCGGTTCAGCCACAGCAGCATGGAAAGATCGGCTGGGAAGCAGAGTTCGTAATATATGTAGAGAGTTAAAGACGGCGGATGGTAAATCGCAAGCGGTAGTCGGGAAGGTTGATATTGAGGTAACGTGGCGTGGTAAAACCGTAGTCATGACACTGTACCTAGTGCCAAGTCTACGGCAGGAGCTTTACCCGGGGATCGATTTTTGGGATGCCTTCGGACTGGCGCCAGCGGTAGTCTCTGAATTGACCAAGGATAATCCGCTGCAATTATCGAAGCATGATCTTGGAAAACTCGAGCGAGTGAAAAAGTTGTTTCCATCGTTTTCAGAGCTTGGGTTAGGGAGAACGCACCTCATGGAGCACGTCATCGAGGTTTTCAATGACACGGTACCGGTTAAGCAAAGATATTATCCGATGTCACCAGTTAAACAGAAGCATGCCTATGATGAGATTGATCGAATGCTCAAGGTGGACGTCATTGAGGAAAGCAACAGCTCGTGGAGTTCGCCGATTGTGCTGGTCGAGAAGCCGGGCAAGAAGCGTTTGTGCGTCGACATGAGGAAGCTCAACGAGCGTACGAAAAAGGACGCATACCCAACGCAACACGTTGAGGTAATCTTGGCCCGCCTAAGGGAGACCTATTTTATATCGGGAATAGATCTCAAGGATGCCTTCTGGCAAATACCGTTGGAAAGCTCCTCGCGAGAAAAGACTGCCTTCACTGTCCCTGGGCGCCCATTATACCAGTTCAAGGTCATGCCCTTTGGACTGTGTAATGCAAGCCAGAGACTTTGCAGACTCATGGACAAAATCATTCCCTCTCGGTTAAGGGAGAATGTCTTCGTCTACATCGACGACCTGCTCATCTATTCCTCCACATTTGACTTACACCTGGAACATCTGGCGGAAGTTGCCGAATGTTTGGCCAACGCCGGCCTCACCATCAATCTGGAAAAGTCAAAGTTTTGCCAGAAGGAGCTGAGATACCTCGGCTACATCGTAGGCCAAGGACAGTTGAGGACAGACGCGGAGAAGATACGGTCGATAATCGAATTTCCGGTACCAGCGACAGTTAAGCAGCTACGCAGATTCTTGGGAATGTGTGGATGGTATAGACGGTTTATACCATACTTCGCCACCACCGCGGCTCCATTGACGGATTGTCTACGTAAGGTAAGAGTTTTTTTGATGACGGAGGAAGCATTGGTTGCTTTCGCCCAGCTTAAAAAATCACTGACTTCTGCGGACGTGTTGGTAAACCCTGATTTCGGTAAACATTTCTATATCCAATGCGATGCCTCGACGCAAGGCATTGGCAGCGTGCTTTTCCAGAGAGATGCGGAGGGAAGTGAGAGGCCCATTGCCTTCATGTCCCAGAAGTTGAATTCCGCACAGCGCAACTACACAATTACCGAGCTGGAGTGTTTGGCAGCGGTCGTGAGCGTGAAGAAATTTCGAGCGTATATTGAAGGACTTCCGTTTACTATAATCACCGATCACATGAGTTTGAAGTGGCTAATGGGACAAAAGGACCTCAGCGGCCGTTTAGCTAGGTGGAGTTTGAAGCTGCAGGCTTTTGATTTTGAGATTGAGCATCGCAAAGGTTCACAGAACATTGTCCCGGATGCTCTTAGCCGGATGCATATGGAAGAAATACGGGAGGAAGACGAAGTATCTCCGCTTGAGTTTACGTCGCCGGAATTCTCCAGCGAAGCTTACGAGGCACTTAAGCAGCATATAACTGGAAATTCGGAACGATTACCCGACTTACGTGTCACGAATGGGGTAGTGTATAAAAGAGTACATCCTCGGCGGGCAGAGGAAACAGAAGATTCAACGTGGAGAGTGTGGGTACCTGAAGGACTAAGATGCCAACTTCTCTCGGAGATGCATTGCGATAGATCCGCGGGGCATGGAGGAGTCGCGAAGACTCTTTGCCGATTGAGAACATTTTTTTATTGGCCAGGCATGGTGCGGGACACAAGGAATTTTGTTGGAGAGTGCGAGCTGTGTAAGTGTTCAAAGGCACCTAATAGCACTTCAAGACCTCCTATGATGAACAGATTTAAGTCGGAGCGAGTGTTTCAGCGTATGTACATAGACTTCTGTGGGCCATATCCCCGCTCGAAAGCGGGAAATGCTTATGTTTTTGTGGTCCTCGACCATCTGTCCCAGTTTATTTTTCTCAAGCCTATGCGACATGCTACGTCACAAGAAGTGACTAAATACCTGGAGGAGGGTATATTTCACGTGTTTGGGGTTCCAAAAACCATCCACTCCGATAATGGAAGGCAGTTTACATCAGAATCGTTTGCGAAATTCCTGCAGGGCTATGGGGTGAGCCATGTGAAACTAGCTCCTTACGCTCCTCAGGCGAATGCTTCGGAGAGAGTCAATCGATCTTTGTTGGCAATTATGCGTACCTATTTAGCCGGCGCAGACCAACAAACATGGGATCAGCTCGTATCACAGGCGGCATTTGCGCTATGCAGTGCCGTACATGATGCCATTGGATTGGAGCCCTACAGAGCTGTGTTTGGACAGACAATGATTCAGCATGGGGATACATATGAGATTCTTAACCGCCTCAATGCGTTGGGGCAGAGCGATATGGAGGTCACAACGAATAGCGACCGCCTGAGTACATTGAGGGACAATTTGATACACAGACTGGAGGAGGCGTATAAAAAAGGTCAGCGGGCGTACAAGACGAGGTCTCGGGAGATTAGGTATCGAGAAGGCCAAGTCGTCTACAGGAAAAACTTCAAACCAAGTAGCGCGCCCGACAAATTCAACGCAAAGCTCTCTGCAAAGTACATAAAATCAGTGGTGCTAGCGGCTAAGGGTAATTCTCTGTATGAACTAGGTGATATCACAGGGAACGCCGTTGGTATCTATCATGCGAAGGACATACGCGCTTAGTCAACCTCATACCATACCGTTCAAGGCGGACCTGCTTTTCGAGCGATTCAACCTCTTATTATCGGGGAATCCCTCGCTCTGTTGCGTTCACCCTGTGACGATCTGTTCAAAAAACGGCTACTTAAGTGAACGCTGTCCTGCAAACACCTTTATGAACGCTTTCAAGGGGTTCACAGCTGTCGGTAGCGAGTGTCATAGCTGACAAGCGGGCTTTTCCGTTTTCCTTTTTTTTTTTTCGCCACGACAGAGACCAGCCAGCAAGACGTGTTTTTTTTTATCGACAAGCATCAAGCGTAAACTTGCCATTTTTCTGGTGCCGAGGTCCTTCGGGAGGTTTTAAAGCTCTCAACATCCATCCGGCAGAGCTATTTTTTTGGGCAACGGACAAAACCAGCCGATGAATCAACGACTGTTAGTAGACGCCAGCGATTCCGGGTAGCAGTATCTGCAACGCATAGTTTCGGTGAGCGAAAAGGTGGGCGTAAACGCCGTTTTGGCTTTCTCCTAATCTGGAGCACGCCAGCGAGCTATGCCAGTGAAGCACCGTGAATCAGCGCGGATATATAGGGCGGAGTGCACCAACTAGGCCGCCCAAATTTGGTGGCAAGAGCGGAACCGGGCGAACCAACAGCGTAGGCCATCGGTAGCCGGCGCACGGCATCTGTCTAACTACGGTCACAAGAGCGAGCACCAGGCAGCTGCTGGAAGGCAGATCCGACTTAGTGCCTAAGAGCGCACACAGAAGAAGGAAAGCAGGGGAACGCACAGCCGCGAGGCACGTAGAAACAGCCGGCCACTCAGCGGACGCTGGGGGGGTGTGTTCATCATCATCTTCTGGACAAAACAGTCAGTAGCAGGCAGCAGGTGAGGTCATGATATAGTTATTTTATTTACTTGAAGTACGCGACGTACTAGAGCGCTCTCGCACAGAAGGGCGGAAGTTGCACAGCCAACGCGAAAAAACCACCGCTACGTCCGTGGCAGCGTGTCGTAAGCGGAGATAAATGAGGATATCGTTCCTCTAACTGGCTAACGTAGCTGAGGGAAGCGCCGCGTTCCAAGGCGCGCGCAGGTGCAAGAGGGGACATCGGGTTCTGTGAGGTATATTTAGTGAAGCGCACGAGCGCCTATACGAGACGTCTTGTAGGGTGTTAGGCCACTAGCTAACGTGAACGGATAGTTCCTCCCTTGTTCGATGATTTGATTTTGGCTGCCAAGGGTGGTCTATAAGCGTGAGATTTTTCGACTTTAAGCTTATTCGCATTTGATCTTTTTGTTTGTATTGATTATTGCCTTAGGGGGCCAATAGGGCTCATTAGTACGTAAGAGAATATACAGACTGAATTTGTACTAAATAAAAGAGTTGTAAAATGAACTTATAATTTCCAACCAACAGTGATTCTCAGATGCGATGGAGACGGACGGACATGGGGGATGACAGCTTGAGTGTGGGGGAAGAGGTATGAAAGGGGGCGCAGCGTTTGATGTTGGGATCGACAGCAATGCGACAACCGCCGGTCATGGTTGGGTGGGAAGATGAATGCGGGCCTAAGAACACCATCGGCCATTGCGAAATAGAAAAGGGGGGGTTGGGGGATTGACAGGGTGTCAGACGTTTAAAAAGAGGGGGGGGGGGTGCGCGAACAGCGCGGGAGGACAATGATTCAGACAGCGTGGTGAAAGGGTGCGATTTTTTTTGTATGGTGCGGAAGGCGCGTGTCGAAAGTTACAAGAACCACCCCACAGTCCGGCGAGCTAGCTCGAGCATAAATGCAAGCGTACCCGTGACTTTCGGATGCGCGTCGATGGGGAGGCAGAGGCGGTGCAGCGGGTTCCAACCTCTGGCAGCACAGGACCATATTCTCCGCGCATGCGCACGTAACAAAGGCTAATGGTAAATACGAGTTTACAGGGTTGCCGTTCGGCCTAAAAATTGCCCCTTCCATTTCCTAGAGAATGATAAATGATGTTCTCAAAACCCTCATAGGGAAATCCTGTTACGTATATATCGATGATATTATAATAATGGGGAAAACAAAAGAAGAACATCTTAAAAGTATTGAAGACGTATTCGCTCTCTCATAAAAAGCAAATTTAAAGGTTAATCTGGAAAAGTCCGAATTTTTCAGGACGAAAGTGGAATTTTTAGGCCATATCGTCACATAAGAAGGCATTTTGCCAGATCCCGGAATAATATCCGCTATTAAAAGTATCCCTGCACCGGCTAACCTTAAAGAATTAAAAACCTTTCTAGGTTTAGCGTTATATTACAGGAGATTTATAAAAGACTTTGCGAAAATTGTCAAGCCACTTACAAACTTAACTAGAGGCGAAAATGCGCAAACAAAAGCAAGTCAATCCAAAAGGATAAAAATTTCGCTAACAGAAGAATCCTTAAAATCGTTTAACGACATAAAATCTTTACTTATGTCTTCTGAAATTCTAGCGTTCCCAGATTTCAATAAATCCTTTATTTTGACAACGGACGCTTCCAATAATGCAATTGGAGCAGTCCTTTCTCAGGGCGAAATCGGTATCGAAACTTACATATCTAGATCACTCAACAAAACCGAGGAAAACTACTCGACAATGGTCTCTAGATAAAATAAGGACCTACTTGTATGGAGCTAAGGGAATAAGAATTCTCACTGACCATAATATAATAATAATGCCAAACTCAAAAGGTGGAAAGCAAGGATAGAGGAATACAATTATAAACTTATTTACAAACTAGGATAAACGAATGTAGTTAACATCTTCTGATGACAATTCACAACATAGTGCGGAGGAAGATAGCTCAAAGCTTATTCCTCACTGTGAAGCACCGCTAAACGTATTCAAAAATCAAACTGTATTCCAAGAGAGGAAGGAAGAAATTTCTCACGAGGAACCGCATCCAAGGTACCACAGACACCGCATTAAAAGCGAAAGCTACGATAAGGAAAAATTAGTTAGAATATTAAAAAGTGTTCTTAACCCAAATATAATAAATGGAATAAAAATTCCAGAAAAATATATTTCGCTATTACAACAGGTTTATCAAGAATACTTCTCACAATTTCGTATCAGGATCACGCAGAAAGTTGTTACCGATATCCCTGATGAAGAAGTTAAGTTTAAAATAATATAACAAGAGCACAAAAGAGCGGAACGATAGAGAAAAAAAAGACCAAATACTTGAGAAATACTATTTTTCACAAATGACTAAACTTATTAAAAAGTATACTAAGTCATGCGAAATTTGTGGATGTAATAAGTATGACCGACATCCGCAAAAGCCTAAGTTACAGGCAACACCCATACCTTCGTACCCGACGAAAACCCTGCCATCGACATTATCAAAATGTATTACGTAATTTTTCAAAATTAAAAATAAGTCGGTATTGCATATCAGAGATAAACTAATAAAGCTTCTTCACTGTTTTACTGTACCAAAGACCAAGGTCATGGACAATGAAGGCAGCTTTGTAAGCCCAATCACATTAAACTATTTGGAAGGACTAGGGATTGCAATCTATTTAGAACCACCTTAGAAGAGTGAAGTTAATGGTGCAATAGAACGAGTGCATTCCACTATTATTAAAATAACCAGATGCCTCCAAGCAGAATATCCTGATTATTCTATCAAAGAAATTATCAACATTGCAGTTGACAGATACAATAACATAATACATTCAGTTACAAAAAGAAAGCCAGCCGACGTTGTCTTTGGAAGAATTCAAAGAATTAGCGAAATAGTTAATTCTGACCTGCGAAATGAAATTGCTAGAAATCAAAAAGATATGTTGAATTGTCATAACAAAAGGAGATCAAAAATAAAGAGTTACGAAAAACAAACAGATTAAAGGTAAAACCAAACCCATTTTAAAAAAAGAAAATGTTGCTAAAGATAATAACGTCACAATAACTACTAAAGATAATAGAAAGATTCATAAATCGCATTTAAAAAACTAACAACATTTACCTCCTAGGCTTTTACCATACTGTACAACTGCGGCGGTAGACGCTTACGAATACAATAACCCGCTAGTCTCGATCAAAATAGGACTTGGGAAAAATAAGGAAAGAAACGTACAAAATTATACATACTATAGACTTGGACGAATACGAGAAAGTAGTAGACGATATGAGACTAATCGTACATCACGACATCAGCAAAACAAGTACCTTTTTACCACAGCTGGAGCATCAGCTTTCAGAAATAGGCAACCTACTGGACCAATTACGAACCAAAAATGTTACCATAAACATAAGATATATTGACTGGATAGGATCCGCATGGAAATGGTTAGCAGGGAATCCCGACGCAACTGACTGGGACCAAATCGTTTCACAAACACATAAACTAACGGAAAACAAGAACAAACAGTATAATATAAATGAATATCTTATAAAGACATGTAGTAGAATTTTAAACGGATACAATGGGATCATAGATAAACTAGTTAAGGATGATAAGCAGCTATTCGAACAGCAGTTATTTAATAAGTTAGGAATAATTAAAAACGACATTTTAAAAATCGTGATGGCAGCTCAGCTAGCCAAACAAGGAATTGTTTATCCAAAACTCCAAAGTAAAACAGATCTCGCGAATGTCCTCACACAAACTGAGACATTACCCTTCAAAAACGAACTACAAGCGCTCCAATACGCCGAACCTTCAATGATTACCAAAAATTCGATGCTTCTATACGTAATTTCACTACCCCAAACAGAGGATACCGTATTTAACAATATAATTGTCCGTTCAGCCATTAAAAATAACAAACGAATTTAGTTAGAATTTTCCAATCTTTTTATATCGCAAGAAGAAAAATATGGAGTTATGGGAAATTGCATATTAATAGATGAAACCATAATTTGCAAAAAAGGTCAGCTTAAAAAATTAGGGAAAAGCATTGCATTACAGAAGTTCTCAGTGGAGAAAGGGCAACTTGCGATTATCAATACGAAAATAAAGCCATAATCGAACTAATCACAGAAGAAACACTTTTTGTTTCGAATTTTGTAGGAAACCTCAGTAACGGTAAGAAATCCATTAAATTGAATAGAACATTTGTAATACATTTCCTAAATGAAACTATAGCTCTTAACGAGAATAGTTACACAAACTGGCAAACTAGCTCATACCAAATCTTACCTCCAATACTTCAAAACAACTTAACGGAAAATAAAGTTAAATTTGATCTGAATTATCTGCACCAATTTCATTTAAGCAATGTTAATAAATTACAACATATGTCATCAATAAACAATATTTCAACAGGTACAAGCCTCGTAGCCATTCTTATTGCAATAGTTTTTTCCTTCAACCGGAAGCCGTGCCGACGCAATGTGAAACCGCTGTGTTAGCATAACTCACCTTTTTACAAAGAATCAAGACAATATGTAATTCAAAAAAGTAACAAGCAACAATAAATTGAGTTGCCCAATTCCGTATCGTCAACATTTTGTTTACTTAGAAATAAACACATATTTAAATCATAACTTTATTGTAGTAGTAAATATAGCAACTAAGTGAAAATTGTATAAAGAGGAAAGAATAATAAAATTGTCAAGTTCATTCTATCATCAACCGCGTTGTTTAAATCATACGGGTGGCAGAGGCGATAATTTGCATAGTGTAATACGTATACCAAATTTGAAAAAAATCGGGGAAGGAGTGTTGTTCCAGATACATATATACATATGAACTCGTAAGGGGGCGGTGCCACGATCTCTTTGTATACAGTCGGATTTCCTGCTCGAATAAAACACTACATACCAAATTTGAGCAAATTAGCTTCCATAGCTACTGAAATATAGCAATTTTTGGATTTTCGACAATTGCCGTTATATGGGAGGTGAGCGTGGTAAATGTCCGATTTTGCCTATTTTCAATACCAACCTGCTCTGGGTCAAGGACAATCTACCTACCGAGTTTCATTGAGATATCTCAAGTTTTCGTCCGCACGGACAGACAGACATCGCTAAGTCGACTTCTCTTTTCATTCTGAGCATTTTGGTATATATATGTCTATATCTATCTTGATTCCGTTATGCTGTTACAGGCAACCGTTATGCGAACAAAGTTAGAATACCCTTGTGCACAAGTGCGCGGGTATAAAAATACACATGTTTGTCAAATATGTTGAAAAATGAAGATCCAATTTATGTACTGACAGATGGCGCATAATAATAATATAAAAAACATATATGGCCAAACAATAACAAATAAAACATAAAATTAATAGTCACATGTTCATTAGAGGATGGGTTCGTGTGCATAAGTAAACGCCTGTGGGGAAAGTTTCTGATTGCCATTCACCTGGGAGTAGCTAGAGCAATTCTTTTGCATAGAGTTCAAGCAACTCACGGCTTCCGGGTAATTTTACCTAAGAGTCCTCTGGGTAGCTCCCTAACATCCGTTGGGAGTGAGCTAAAGCGAAAAGGCAAACCTGGTGAGGCCACTTCGTTATATTCGGTTTAAGGGCTCATCGCGGTCTGCAGCGTCTGTTCACCAGTAGTTAGGCTTCGAGTGAGTGTCTGTATTGGAGCAAGTGGGTCCTAACGGGTGTTTTTTTTAGGGGTATAGAACTTTGAATTGAAATAAAACACAAGAAAATCGTTTTAAGGTCCATCAATTTGGCTTTATTGGAAGGATAATTTTATGCCATTAAGGTTTAAATATGATTTCGGGCATGTGGCCGCCGCGGCTGGCTCGAATAAAGCCAATTCTACAGGTCCAATTTTCAACCACTTTTTCGAGCATATGGGGCCGTATGTCGGCAATAACGCCACGAATGTTGGCTTCCAATTCCCCTAACGTTTCTGGTTTGTTGGTGTAGACGAGCGACTTCACATATCCCCAAAGAAAATAATCCAATGGTGTCAAATCACACGATCTTGGTGGCCAATTGACAGGTCCATTCCGCGAAATTATGCGCTCAGCGAATGTTTCCTTCAATAAATCGATTGTGACGTGCGCTGTGTGGCATGTAGCGCCGTCTTGTTGGAACCACAACTCATCCACATTCATGCCATCCAATTCGGGAACAAAATAGTCGGTCATCATGGCTCTATACCGGTCTCCATTAACGGTAACTGCCTCTCCAGCATTATTGCGGAAGAAGTATGGCCCAATGACTCCACCAGCCCATAGAGCACACCAAGCAGTCAGTTTTTGTGGATGTAATGGCGTTTCAAGGGTCTCATGTGGATTCTCTTCACTCCAAATGCGGCAATTTTGCTTGTTGACGTAGCCATTCAACCAAAAATGAGCCTCATCACTGAACAAAATTTTGCGATGAAAATCAGCATCGAGATCAATCTCATTTTCGGCCCATACACCAAAATCACGACGCATGGCATGGTCTCGCGGCTTTAATTCTTGCACAAGCTGGATCTTGTAAGGTCGCAAGCCAAGATCTTTGCGCAAAGTCTTCCATAAAGTTGATGGACAAAGCTCCAATTGCTGTGCACGGTGGCCAATCGATTCATTCGGGTCCTCTTCAACACTTTGCTCTACAGCGGCAATTGTTTCTTCGGTGCGCACTGTTCGACGTCTCTGCGGATGCGTATTATCACATAGAGTAAACGTAGTGCGAAAACGATCCATGGTTAACCGAATTAATTGCTCTGATGGACGATTATGTCGACCATAAAATGGACGGAGCTCACGGTAAACTTCGCGAACTGAACCATTATTTTCGAAATAAATTTGCACGATTTGCAAGCGTTGTTCTTTTGTCAACCTGTTCATGATGAAATGGCAAACCAAACTGAACATAAATGACATTAGAGTTGCCAGATTTGACCACAAAATGCCAGTTTTATCTCTATTCGAAAAACAAACCTGTAAAAAAAACACCCGTTATATATGTAGATATGAAAATTTCGAACGCCCCAGCAATGGGTTGTGCGCAGGGCTTGAAACCATTCACGTAAAACAAATATCCAATGAAAAGCCATGCAAAACCAAGCAGGAAATGCGATGGACGGGGCAAAGGAGGAAAACGGAAGGCCCTTGCGTATACTACAGCTGAGCAAACTTGGTGTCGGATTTGTGATGGCAGAGAGACTTTGCCGTAAAGTACGTAAAGTAAAGGAGAGTATCCTTAACATCTTCCTGATTTGCGCTCATTCCCTGGCGGAAAAGAAGGACGATAGGACTAAATATCGTTTCTACGAACGCCTGGAGCGCACATTCAAACGCTGCCCCCAACACGATATAAAAATCGTGCTAGGCGATTTTAATTCCAGGGTGGGCAAGAGGGCATTTTTGGTTCCACAGTCGGAAAATTCAGTCTCCATGACGAAACGTCTGATAACGGGTTGAGATTGAGCGACACCGCCGGAAACCGAAACATGGTAGTTTGTAGTACGAGGTTACTGCATAGGAATATACATCAGGCTACGTGGCTGTCTCCAGATGGTAAAACAAGAAATCGACCATGTTGTGATAGATAGAACACATAGTTCCATAACCGATCCGGGGATCCATCATCGACTAGGACCATTACCGCCGCTGAACAATCTATTGGGTTTCAGGGAGCCCGGAAAAACGACTGAATGAACAATGTCGCGTTGCCACGGAACGGAAAGATGCCGCCTACAAGGCCACGTTGCGATCGGGCGCAACGCGAGCATCGCGGGAGAGAAGAAGAGAAAGGCCGAAATGCGTGTGTCCAAATATATGTTTTTGAACATTCTGATATACATACATACATACTTATGTACATACACATAAGAAATAAAACACACACACATACTAATAAAAAAAAGAGCAGCTATGCATTTATGCACTGCCTAAAATAAGATAAGATCAACACACCATGCACTTGAGCAGCGTTGGTATATTATTGATCATTTTTAATATGTTTAGGATAACAATAGATTAAGAAAATTTGTATATAAAAGGCCGTCGAAGGAAGAATATAAATAAATGAAAATAAATTTTCACTTGTGCAGAGCTACTTTTTCTTATCTTATATTTCCCCCCACCAGCGATAAGGGATATTTGATATAGTAGCAAATCTGTACAGCGCGAGTTCGAAGAGCTTGAAATGCTGGCCCACAGGAAAAGCGCCCGAAAATCTTTTCAGCAAGAACGACAGCGAAGTCCTACTTAGTAGTAGTGGCAGAGACCACCAAGCAGAAGACGATGATCCCGAGACCCCAATCAATGACGACCGAGTTGACGTTCCGTCACCCGACTGTCACGAAATCCGTATAGCAACAGCACGGCTAAAGAACAACAAAGCGCCAGGAGCTGATGGGATGCCAGCTGAATTATTAAAATACGGTGAAGAAGATTTGGTAAAGCGCATGCTCCAGCTTATCTGAAAAAGTATTGTCGGACGAGTGCACGCCTACTGATTATAATCTAAGTATACTTTGCCAATCCACAATAAGGGTGATACTGCAATTCGCGCCAACTATCGCGGTTTCGGCCTTCTAAACATTACATATAAGGTTCTGTCGAGCGTATTGTTTGAGAGACTAAAGCCCACCGTCAATGAACTGATTGGACCTTATCAGTGTGTCTTTAGACCTGGAAAATCTACTGTCGGCCAGATATTAACAGTGTGCCAGTTCTTGGAAAATACAGAAGAAAGAAAAATCGACAAGCACCATAATTTTGTCGACTTCAAAGCCGCTTGCGAGAGCACAAAACGAAGTTGCTTTTATGCCGAAATGTCTGAATTTGGAATCCCCGCATGACTTATACGGCTATGGAAAATGACGTTAAGCAACATCCCCATCTCCGTCAGGATTGGTAAGGCCCTCTCCGAGCCGTTTGATACCAAACGAGGTTTCAGACAGGGTGACTCTTGACATCATCGGCCTTAATATCCGCGCAGTTAGATCTGCCTTCTCCAAACTGGATAGAGAAGCAAAGGGGATGGCTCTGGATGTGAACATTTCTGTTCACAGTTATAACTCTGAAAAAGTAGAGGACTTTTCCGAACGGAAGATGTATTTAATGAGCTTTTTCATGGTAGAAATACTTTCGGAGGTTTGTCAATGCCTGCCGAGGGGTGACCGCTATTAGAAACAACTTTTTCTATGGTTAACATTTTGCTTGCCCTGACTGAGATTCGAACCTTGAACTCACCGGCATATCGAGTTATAGCACGCTCCGCTACCAACTCGAACACAGTGGCCACTTCGTTTACTTTGTAACCAGAATTAACATCAATAATAATTTCAGCCTCGAAATCCAAACGAGAATCACTCTTGCCAACAAGTGCTAATTCGGACTGAGAAGTCAACTGAGCAGTAAAGTTCTCTCGCGAACCACGCTCTATAAGTTTCTCATTATGCCCGATCGATTGTATGGCACAGAAGCACGGACGATGAAGATATCTGAAGAGAAGGCTCTAGGAGTGTTCGAGAGAAAGATTATCCGAAAGATTTATGGGCTTTTACGCCTTTGCGATGGTGAATACCGTAGAAGATGGAACAATGAGCTGTAGGAGCTTTAAATTGACATAGATATATTGCAGCGAATTGAGATCCAGTATCTTTGCTGGCTACCAAGCGGTAAAGGACTTGGGTATCCTTGGTATTTCCAACTGGCACCTCGATTCGAACAACCGTCATGTAAACAAAGTTATAATGACGCCCTTATTTCGCAAGTTCGATCAGCTATACAGTTATAGTTCCTTATTTCACTTAATGTTTCTAATTTTTATTCCTATTGATTCTTAAATATAATAACATTCATTAAATGTTTTGTAAACAGTTACATATCTCTTGCTATTCAAAATGGGGTAATTCTTCATAGTTTAGTAAAAGTTGCTGGAGAAAATGTCTTATCGCATTGATCTAAACCTTTAATTGCAGATCTTTGTTGTTTATAAGTTTTTTTCTCGGCTTCACTCTTTCAAGTTTCAGGCAATTTTGCTTCCAATACAGTAGAGCCAATTTCTTTAAAAGAGCTAATCGAAGGAATAAAGAAACTACATTTTTGTATAACTGATTTGTGTTGAACAAATTCACGGCTGAGTCAATAGCTTGTGCCTGTGCGACTGACTAAATAAGCCGGCTAAGTTTTTTGTCCATCGTTAATTGTTGTGAACAATTGCAAGCAAGTGGGGTGCTTGAGGTAACCGTAATGTTGCTTACAATTTCTTCTCCATTCAAGATTGGGATGTGCACTTCGTCAAAAAGGACAGTTGTATTGGTCGGTGAACGTGCCCCTAAGGTTGTCTTCGTGGACCAAAATGTTCTCTATTAGAACAGTGGTGCTTAGTACTGTTCAACTGTTTCTTTTTCATATAATGCTGATAGGTAATTGTTTAATTGTCTGTTTGAAATATTATGAATTGTTGTAATCTAGCAAATATGATTTTATGGTGTTTGAATTTAGTGCTTCTGTCGGGCACTAAAATTTCGTGGGGGTCATTTTAAGCTGATGATATAAATAACTATTTTTTCAGAATGGGGGAATTTTATTTTGTTGAGAAGTTCTACCAGTCGGGCGCTCGATGCCGGTTTTCGATAATAATTTTACTATCGCACGTAGTGCGGTATCTACCGATTTCCTTTTTTATTACGCATGTTGAGCTTTGAGGGACGGTACCGATGAATCCCGCCTCTACTGTGCATATCAAGGCCAAAAGTCAGAAGAAACAAAAGAGCCCCCATCAAGCTCACGCAGTTCGCAGAGGTATGGCCAGCCCATTGACATTCCCCGAAGCTTTCTGCAGCAGTGTAGCTTTATTGACATCGGGCTCCTGGAAATTTTAAAAGCTTGAATAACTCATGCTTACGCCATGCGAACATCACCCAGAAGGTCGAAGGAGAGATCACGTTAATTGACTCCTCATTTCTTTTTGTCCAGCTTCCTGCACCATATTTCAAGTAGCACAGGGAAGTGAGGTTTTTCGCCTGAATTCTTATAAATCTATATAACTAATGGCACTCTAGCACGTTTTAAGAATGCCTAAGGGAACATTTATTTATTTCAGACTTTTATCAGCTCGGTCCAGTTTTATAAAGCCCGGAGCCAGTCTGATTATAGGGGTCCTATTAAACAGTCGTTTGCATGACGCCTTTAATTCAGAGAGCTCTATTGTCCACCAGCTAGGTTTCTCTCCAGTTTTTTTTTAATCTCAGCGGTCACTCCCTTTCAAGAGTGTTTCCCTTGCCGAGCTAAACATTTTGAGCAGCTTATTTAGCCAAACCTACGATAGCTCCATATTATGTACTGGCGCATTCGGAAAGGCTTGCTGGATGCTATAGCAATGCAGATCTTAGTTTGCCGCTCTTAAATTTCTATAACGTTTCTTGGCAGGGCGCGTTCGTCTGTTATAATTGGGCAAATTGTGATCCGAAGAAGAATTCTCGCTTAAAATTTTACAGTACATGATTCGAGGTCCAACTTAGGGACACAAGGGTCAAGTCGAGGAAGTCATCTCTTTTAGCAATAATTAATGTAAGGGCATTCCGTATATTGCAAAAAAAAATTATCGTTTCTTAAAAAAAATCGAAAAGTGAATTACGTCGCAAATTTCAATAACCTTCCCCAGATAGACACTGCGTTGAACGGTTCCTTCACAATATCAAGGGGCATGTAAGAAGAGATCAGCCCCTCCCGAACCATCTACCACTTTTTCCCCATTTCTGAAGTTAAGTGTAAATTAAGTTAATTTCTTACGAGTATGCAGGCTGTTTCCAACTCCGTTGGTTGGCGCTAGGAACTTATAAGGCGATGTTCGAGATACAGAAATACCGATACGTTGATAACGCGATCTTCCTGCGTTGAGCATTTCCACCTCATCATCATGCGGCTAGTAAGAAAAGATCAGCTTATCCAGCCCTATCTCCTTCCTTATATCTATTACTGTCTAATTTAAGTTCGCTTCATACCAGTATGCAGGTTGTTTCCTCCTCCGTTGGTCGGATACCGATTCTTATTAAGACAATGTCTTTTAAAGGAGTTAAGGTAAGTTTGTTGCGTTGCTTTGAGCAAACAAACTTAAAAAAGAAAACATTAAACTTTCTTCATTGAATAGTCGTTCTCTTTCTTCTTCTTTAAAAATTGTGAAATCTTTATGACAATAATACCATTCCTTAGTTCAATAACTGATAACACAAAAGGCATTGCATGTTAACTAAAGTGTTTTCTAGCATGTAGTATTTCTCGTATGCATCTTTGCATTAAAAAAAGAATGGTACATCCATGCGCGATATTGATTCGTGGATATCTCGCCAACGACTAAAAGCTCGCACGTTTTTTAACCACGTCCACCGGAAATTGATTTTTGAATATTGTTTGAAAACAATAGATGGTGAAAGTTTTCAGCGTTGGTTCAATTTATTATGTTACATATTCATTTTTATTTTAACATTATAATCTTGATTTATATGCAGAGCTTCAACACTGGAACTTATTAACAAGTTTGGCAAATGATTTGTTTCCTATTTTATATTATAGAAGCAATAATAATCATAAAAATCATAATCCCAAGTTTTAAGCAAAGTACAAATTTACATAAAGTTTTCATTCAAAGTTTTTGATATTTTTTTTGCTAATCCAAACAATAAAATCAATATTCGTTATATTGAAGCAATGCGCATCACCCTCAATGGTGGGATAAACGTGAAATCGAAATTTTACGCAAAATGAAAATTGGAAGTTGCGTTAGCTTTTGGAGCAGGCCGTTCAATTTCGGTTGTTCGCATACAAGTTGTATGAGCATGAGAAACTTTTGATATAAAATTGGCGGACTGCGTTTATATTAGGTTAGGCTGCAAGAATACGAACGACTTGCTTCCTTAAAAAATGTGCTGAATATCTATTTGAACCATTAACGAATCTATTTAACTTATCTCTTAAAGTTGGAGTCTTCCCCTTGGCTTGGAAGGATTCGTTCATTATACCCCTACACAAAATTGGAAGTAGGTCCTCTATAGAAAATTATCGGGGCGTAGCAAAGCTTTCTGTTATTTCTAGCACGCAACATGGGTTCTCTTAAGGAAAATCGACTATTACTAACTTACTTGAGTTTACTACTCATGTATCAAACGGATTTAGAAAAATTATGCATACCGATGTTATATACACCGATTTTAGTAAAGCATTCGATAAAGTTAGTCACTCCTTACTTATCCATAAACTCGCTCTCCTTGGTTTTCAACCTTATCTTCTTCGTTGGATATCTTCTTATCTGCACGATAGAACACAACGAGTCCTTTTTTAAAATACTTCTTCGAGCGTTATTCATGTATCATCAGGGGTTCCCAAAGGAAGTCACCTTGGTCCGATTCTGTTCTTACTTTTTATAAACGATATTTCTTCTGTTGTGAAATATTCAAAAATTTTGTTGTATGCGGATGATATAAAGCTTTTTAGATCTTTTAACACTGTTGATGAAAGGTATTTACTACAAGTGGACTTAAATAGCATGTCTAAATTTTCGCTGGGATTCCCAATGGCATATTAATCGTTTAAAACTTATTAATCTTCCTACGCTTGCTAGTCGCAGAGAAATGCTAGGCAGAATTTTTTTAGTCAAGTTACTGACAGGCTTGATGTCTAGCCCACCTCTTCTGGCCGAAGTGAAGTAGAACGTTCCCTCCCGAATTTCCAGGCATTACCGGCCTATTTTTCTGAAACCTTGCAAAAATAATTTTGAATTAAACGAGCCACTCCGTTGTTTGTGCCAGGACTTTAACTTCCACTCCGGTTCCTTTGATATTTCCGACTCACTTTTTTACATAAAGAATACCATACTTTGTACTCTCAATAGATGATGGATTACATATACAATTTTGCTTTAAACCCACTTTTACTATCCAAATTAATTTAAATTTAAAATCAGCTTCTGAACTTTTATTCTGTAGCTGAACAATTTTAGAGTCTCGACACCCAACAAACTCCTGCCTTTCATGACTCGGCTTGCAAACAAATACGTGTGAAGTGAGTTTGCACAGTTATGTTTTTAATATCTTGAAGACGTCAGCGACATATCTAACAGCTCATTTGTTGTTGCCACATTAAAATATTTCACTTCTATAAAATAAAGTGTAGATTAATGTTGATAGCATAAATACTAATTTATACACAAAATTTTTGTGCAGAAAGTTCGGTTCTTAACTGCGGATTATTGATAATAATTTAATTAATAAATACTTGCACGAACCTAAATTTGTTTCTTTCAACTTAATTTTCGCTGCAGCGAAGTGGTATAATTTTAGTTATTAGCGAACTGGTATTTGTGCCTTCTTGAAACAACAGTTCAGAAACTGGAAATATTCCATACAAGTTTAGTTTTCACTCCAGAGTCGGACGGAACGGACGAGGTATACATGAATACATATATGTACATAGGTATGTACTATACCATATATATCTATTATTGACCTTCTGTTCTTGCTTTACAAGCAATTCCTTATCTTACATAGTGTTGTTATGATGTGCATAACATCTTATTGGAAGGAAATTGTTTAAATGTTACTCCAATATGTATATATGTATGTACATATGTACCAGTTACAAATACATATAAACATATATGTTTATACACATGCATATGTACCGTACCAAATTTCCCATATCACTTTCGTGTACAAAATTTTTAAATGTGTATAAATGTTTGTATATATTTTACTTCGAACGTTAAAATCTCTAATTAAGTTTCATTCATGCCAGTTTTTCATAGCATGTTTTCACTCGCTGTTTAAACAAATTTTAATAGTTTAAACTAAAATGTCCATCCTAATAAGGTTCATCGGAGTTTTACTAATAAGCTGTTCAGCTATCTACTTTTAATTGTATGTGTGAGTAAAATCAACAAAATAAAAATTGTTAAAAAGTAAATTCTAAAAGGTATATCCAGTTAAAAAACAATTTAATTTTACGCGCATCAATACATCATTCATTTCTCAAACGATTGGGTCAATAAATTGATATTAAATATGCACCCTTATGCTGAAATCCGAATGTTCGTAGTTGCGAAGTCATTGTTGTTGTTGTTATAGCAGCATAAAACCTGCCGAAGTATCGTTATCGTAGACCCGCCTGTCGTGGGATCGTTACGAAGTCGTACCTGCGTTCCGCAAATTCGAAAAACCGTATGCTGAAATCCGATCGTAGGTACAAACCGCATTGCTACCAAAAATTAGAAATTCGAAGTTCCTTATCTGGTATATAAATATAAATAAATTCCGATATTATTGAAAGTAAAGAGTGAAATTTAATATCAACATATCAAGAAATGTGTTAACAATTATTTCTTAATTAAAATATGCAGATATAAACATGTATCTTGAACTCTGTAGGCGATGTACGTCTGTCCTTGGAGGAAGGAATATTCTTCAGCTAACAATTGCATTAATATGCATCACACTTCGAATACTTACATATATCTTTTTATTTAGAATGTGTGCGCTCCGATATATGAATAAGTAATAATGTTGAATGGCTTAAACATTTGTGTGTGATTCATACGACAAACATCGTACGGATTACGATTTGTTTGTTATCTTCGATTTGAAAATTTTGCAATACGATTCCGAAAAGCGGTTTTGAGCAAACCAATTCTACGATTCATAACGTCATCGTACGTACGACCGATATCAGCATTAAGTGATAGAAAAAAGACCAAAATTTTAATCAATTAAATTTAAATATATACTCAGTTTAAAAATTAGCTTATATCTTTCGTGAAAATTTGATGTTTCTTTAACTAGATACCAACAACTAAATAGCGTTGAAAGTAATGAATAATTGGTTTCCGCAAATTTGCAAACAATTTCAGTTTTGTTCATTTTACTTTCACATTAAATGACAAACAGTCAGGTAATTAATAAAAATTTGTACAAAAATTGCACAGCGAATGAGTTAAAATTGCTATTAAAACCTGCCCTGAGTATTGACCAAAAATTCGTTTCCCAACAATATGCCTTTCATAATATAATGGCATGTACCTAATGTTAATTTACCTTGTGTTTAATTGAGCCATGCAAATCGCAAAGACTATCTCTTATATAAACATTCGTAAGTCTACACACATTCGTACATACTTGTGCACGCATACAATCGAATGGTACGAGTATTTGATGGAATATATATTCTCTTTTAGAACAGGTTCCTTTACTACACAACATCATACCCTCTACATATGTATGTAGTACAATAATTTTCACACAAAGTAAGATACATATGTATTTGTTTTGATTCAGACATATTATGAATAACTGGAATAATTTGGTATGTAGGAAAAAAACTGCTAAAGGCATAATCAAAGTTAAGCAACTCAATATCAAACTAGTTTCTAACAGCTATTTACACACCTTCTGGTTATTTAAGACTCGGAGGTGAACTGTAGTTTTATTGACACGTTTTGTATTAATTCTTATATTATTTCACGTAAACTTAAACTTGCCAACTCCGCAGTTAGTTACAGACTGAGCTGAAACAGAAAAGTGTTGCGGACGTTATTCTTTGTTTTTATACTTCTACTAAAGACAAGAGATCTCTGCACAGCATGAATTTAGTGAGTGGACGTTGAACAACCAATAGCGCCCATTGAGCCAAAAACTCACCTAATGCGAATATGGTGACTGGAACCGTTTTAAGTACGAAATCGTTAATTTCTATTGACCAGATATTTGTTGTTTTAGTCACCTCGTTTTTATTGAAGTTGGCTCGCACGATCGTAATAACGAAGATACATATGTGTATTATAACTTTTGCTTTCAGCAACATCAAAAATTGTATTACATTTTACTATTGTACTATTACGTATATAAGTAGGTACATATTTATATGTAATCATATCAATGGGCATATACATATGTATGTATAAATATACATAATATTTATGTATTCAAGTGATTCGTACTACCAGTAGTTGTTCACTTAATATATGTAGTTTAAAGTACTAAAACCTGCATATTTTAAAAAAAAACTTCCAATATATGTATGTACGTACATATGCACCCCAAAGAAAATTTTAGTATTTTTATTTTAAATTGTTTTAACTTTTAATAACTATACCCTATCATATTTGACTTTGTTTTACGTTTCGAATCGATTCGTACATTAAATATATAATATTTACAACATACGTATGTACATATGTACATATATAATAAAAAATACATTATTTTATTCATATTAACACGCATATATATTTTTCTAATACTTGTTGGACTTTTGTGCGAATTTGACTAAATTTTGGCCGTCATCACTTCTGAAAAATTCAATAAATTTCTCGCAATTCTTTTTAAAATTTGGAGTTCACTTGCAATTGATTTAACCTAAACCGATTTCTCTTTTTAATTCACGCTACAACCTTTAAACTAAAAATTCTCTCAACGGCTATGTTTAAACGTTAACTCATCTCATAATTGAGAAAATAACGTTCAAATGTTTTTCAAACTGGGGTAAAGAGACACTATTCAAAAACTTTACCCATTTAATTTCAAAACTTATAGCACACATATTCACACATGATGACGATATATTTATCCCTTAAATATTAAAAATTATTTGCCAATTAAAATATTGTTGATTCTCTAACAAATACCAATAAAAACAATTTTAAAAATTTTATAAATAACTAGCACATACCCGACGCGTTGCCCACAAACTTTTTTTACGAATGAAATACAACTATTTGAATCTTCCATGATATAAAAGTGATTTATTAAAGCATTTTAAATGTAAAAAAATAAATTTGAATAAAGAAAAAAACAAATTACATATTAGGTTCTGATTAAGAGCAAAAAACCACAAACAAAAAGTTCAAGGATAAAATTAAAAAAGAGGGTACGTTTTTAGTTATTGTAAACTTCTGTAAACACAACATTTCGCGTTTCTTTACCGTTTCATGGAATTAGCAATGTTTGATTCTGTAGCGCACCAATTCGTGACAGCGCAACAAATAGCTGGCTGTGAGAAAACATTTGGCTCCGAAGATCAACTCCAACGGTACTAAAAGTTTGCCCTTGTGACTTGTTGAAAATAAAATCATCAAATCATTGTTCATAGACTAGTTCGATAGAAAATTTCCGTATATCTATACTGCTTTGTATTTCTTGTAACTTTACCCCCAAAAACGTGTTTATCTTCCAATAATAAAAAAAAGTAAAGAAGTGGCTAAGTTCGATCGAACTTTATATACCCGGCGCACCCTTTCAGCTAAAATTTTAAGTAAAATAGTATATTCGGATTTCTGGCTGCAATACAACACCACATACTAAACTCAAGATATTTCCCTTCAACATTTATTGAAATGTCCGATTTTTAGTGTTTTTGAAAATTACCGTTATATGCCAGGTGGGCGTGGTTATAATAAGATTTTGATAATTTTCCAAATATCGCTTAAATGGGCATAGTCTAATACGTATACCAAATTTGAACAAAATGGGGGGCTGGTTCCAGAGATATACATATGAACTCATAAGTGGGCGGTGCCACGCCGTCGGATTTCCTGCTCGAATACAACACTACATACCAAATTTGAGCAAATTAGCTTCCATAGCTACTGAAATATAGCAATTTTTGCATTTTCGACCATTGCCGTTCTAAGGGAGGTGGGCGTGGTTATGGTCCGATTTTGCCTATTTTCAATACCATCCTGCTCTGGGTGAAGGACCATCTACCTAGTTTCATTGAGATATCTCAAATTTTACTCAATTTATCGTCTGCACGGACGGACGGACGGACGGACAGACAGATATCGCTAAATCGACTCCTTTTTTCATTCTGAGCATTTTGGTATATATATGTCTATATCTAATTTGATTCCGTTATGCTGTTACAAGCAACCGTTATGCGAACAAAGTTATAATACCCTTGTGCACAAGTGCGCGGGTATAAAAATAAGTATGCCTCTCAGTTGTACTCAACAAAAGCTTAATTTAAAAAAAAAAAAGATTATTAAATTCGGTTCAGTACTTTGAGAGCCAGGCCGTGACAAGCATTTCCCATATAATCAATTTTATATAATAGTACAGAGGAGAAAAATTGTACCAAAAAAAATTTTAGAATTTTTCGGTTATGCGGATATGTAGCTCAGTCAAGGTTAGTACGGCAAAGTGCAAGTTTAGAGTGACTTCGAATTACCACTGATGTTTGACAATTTCTTTTACTGACGCTTTTTCGCAATTCCTTCCATGTAAAAAATAATCATGATTTCGAATTGGATGGACTAAACTGTAAGTAAAAAAATTATCAAAATTTAACAATTTGTAGACACTTGAAACTTTCACTTTCTTTCGATACAATGGCTTGAGCCAAAAAACTGCATAACTCAAAAAAATTCTAAAAACTTTTTTAAAAGTTCGAAATTTTGATGAAATTTTGTTAAATCGTTGTCCATTTTGTAAATAGCTTAAAAATGTATGATTAAGGGGTTTCTTAGAGAATGAAATTGCAATTTTTTTTTAAATTTGTTTGAACATGCAGTTTTGAATCCCTTTAATATCGGTAAAATTTTATGAAACTTATATATAGACAAAAAACCCGAGCAATCTGTGCAAAAAAAGTTCCCAAAATAAACGTTAGCTTTAATCCGATTTAAATTTGTACTTACTTGTTCTAACATTGAATGGGCGACCAGAACTGAGTTTTATGGTCACATTTAAACTCAAAACTACGTGAGATACATGAGAGGGGTGCCACTACCTTACTATGTTTTCGCAAAAAACTTCGCTTCTATTAACCCGAAATCATCAAGTTCTATAAATATATAATTTCCGAGCGCCCATCTGGGAAGCTTAAGTGAGGGCCATGTATGGCCTCCTCTTTTCCCATATTACGGCATTTTCTACCGCAGTCATATTAACTCCCTGTAAATATCTCAACATGTGCTCTTAACCAACTTAACTTCCTCGAAATTTTTTTGTTTCCAACACTACTTAATTTAAAAAAACTAACTGAGCTGAGGCAGCGCAAATATTAGGACGCAATGAAAATAAACTACAGCCGTAAAAAGTCGCATCGTTGGCAAAAACTTCGCATCAGTGTTAAAATGTGCATACTTAGGAAATGATGCACCATTTTCGCTATTGCAATTTATATATACAAATAATTTAACTACTATTTAAAAATGTTAATAAAAAAAAAAATGCAAAGGTGGTAGACGAGAACAAAGAGCTCCCCTACTATCAGAGTATTACAAACACTAATTCGTGTATAAGACAGCACTATTTTCGGTCCAAGATAACTTCTCACAATATTCGGTATACAGTTAAAGTTGAGAGATACCCTAAAAGACTCCACAAGAAGTTTATTCTACACCGGCGAAAATTTGCCATAGTAGGCTCCTGGATATCGATGGAATCCCACATATACCTCTAAAGATAGCCATCCTAGTAAAAAAATCGTTTTTCACACAACTATTCAGATCCTGCATTACGCATGGTCTTTTTCTACGCAATTGGTAAATCTAGAGGCTAGTCCTTCTGCAAAAACCGGGAAAACCACTTGAACAACCTACATAAAGAGCCCTGGTTTAATAACCTCGAATAAGTAAATAGTAAAACAAGTATAACTAAGAGCGGTGGAAGCAGTTACTACAGGCGCTATAACATTATGACCAGACGAACCAATTAACACAACTGTACCTTTGACTTCCGCTAGAAATAATATGCAGTTATCTATAGGTACAAGGTCCCAAAGGCCCCTGAGCGAGAATAAACACCAAAAATGGGCGTCTTGAGCGCAACTGAGGACATCCCATCGGGGGTATTAGACACCGCGACGGATGTCGAGAGCGGCACGGGCTCAGCATCTGCATACGTTGGGTCTGTATACAGCCGATGGGTAACGCCAATTGAAGAGGACTAGCTTCTAGCTTCGAAATCTGAGGAGGCGGACCTTGACACCACAGTCATGGCCGCCGCCGAAAGAGACGAGCTAGAGGCAATAGACATTGGTGACTCTAGAGATGGTGCAGAATCCACTCCACTCCAAGGCAGCCTCGGCTGCCCTCCTTCTCCGACTCAGCGAAAAGGCTGAGGACAACATTCTCGTCCAAGAGCCATTGATCGTGTGAAACAGGGTTTGCGGACTGAACTCTGATGCCTACCGATTGGTAACAGCCCCAGTAGCAGTTAGTATTAGAATTTGTATTCTTATTAAAAAAGTATTTCCTTATATTCTTCTCTCATAATACAGCGAAGAAGATACCGTAAGCATCAGCGTCCAATCGAGGGCAAGCGTCGTCTAGTTCTCGGCTACCTACATGGCCCACGACAGCCAAACTCTCTCACCAATCAGATTGCAGGAAGTTGTCAAGGAAGCCGACAAGAAAGGACTCCCGGTCATTATTGGGGCTGACTCTAACTTGCATCAAGAGATATGGGGCTCAAGCGATACCAACTCCCGAAGTGAGTGTTTACTTGGGCCCCTATTATGAGTTGCATTCGATTTTCAACAGCGATCGAAAATGCTGATCGAACGTATTTTCATTTGGTATTATGACACTCATTCGGTGAAGATTGGCGCTATTGTGAATTGCAATCATTTTGTTGGTTCACGATAGTAAAAATCTGTCAGATGGTGTCGAAAAGAAATAGGATTTGAGAAAGTAAAATTAACAAACATTTTATAAATAAAGATAATAAAAGTTAAAAAAAAATATGACTACGACAGGGTTGTGGTTTGACGACTCTTTAGAGGAGGATGCAAGTTTGCTGGAATTGGCCAGAAACAGAAAGAAGCTAAGGGACGCTTCCAACCATTTAGAAATGGATTTCACTACGTAAGTATAATGCTATTTCTTAGAGGTTTCGGCATATTCAACATTTTGTTTGTAGATTTACAAAAAACTTCCGGTTATCCAAAGAGGCGTTTGTGGACTTGCTGTCCACTACAGAAGAGCTGCTGCAGCGATGCACCCGAACGAAATCTGTTCCCAATATACTAAAATTGGCAACAACTTTACGATTTTGTGCTCAGGGTTCGTATCAGCTTAGTATAGGGAATGAAAACATGCTTGGGCTTGCACAGCCTTTTCGTTTGCCGCCTGTACTTTTGTGCAAATCCCTTTAGCAAATTGTGGATTTTCTTCTGTCAATGCAACTAGACTTTCTAACTGCTTTTTGGTACTCACCTGCATACTATTAACAAAAATAATATCATATTATTAATATTTTACCATAAATCAATAAATACGCTCCAAAAACTTTCATTTTCACAAAATTTCAAACGCTTCGCTATGCTGTCGAAAGGAAAATTCTGTTCGACTCAAGATTCGATGCTCAGCGAAAATATCGAGATGGTTGCACAGCTCATAATACGAATTTGACATTAGATCTTCGATGTTCGATAACCAGCAATATTTCTGATAGCGACTGGCAGGTGTCCAAGGAGCATTGCTTCTCTAACCACCTCTACATAACTTTTAAGGTCACTCTCAATCCTACTATTGTACAGCGTATAAGAGCCATTTAAGGCTGAAATATAATAACGCCCTCTCAGCCTCTTTGTCCAGACACGTTCATCACGATAGGTTAAGACTATCGCAAACACCTGATGAAGCGAGTCCCTTAAACATGAAGGTCGTTTCTCTCGGAAAATTTACTCACCGTCCAAAATAGATGAAGCGGTAGACCTTGTAACAAACGCCTGTAATTCTGCTTTCAGAGTCTCATGCCCTAGAACCCTACCGAAGGGTATACAGAAACCCCAGTGGTGGAATCCACGGATTTCAGCACAGAGGAAAGAAAGCAGAAGACTCTGTAACCAAGCCAAGAGGACGGGTCTATGGCAACCGTACAAAGACGCTCTTCACATTTTCAAGAAGGCCATAAAGAAGGCGAACGCGAATCTTGGCAAAACTTCTGCAACAACATAGAAGAGAACTCTGAAGCCAACAGGTTGAGGAAATTTCTTTCAAGAAGGGCTCCTAGCCTAAACTCCATCAAGAAACCAACCGGAGACTGGACATCAACTTGTGGCGAGATGTTGGAGCTACTAACGAGCACCAATATCCCGGGGTGTGCTGACGTCCCACGCACCTCGCCAGATCCAATAACAAACTATTTCTCAGGAAATAACATGGGTATATGTGAGTATATGTGAGATATGGCAAAGTAAAATGGGCAATAATGTCCTTCGAACCATACAAATCTCCAGGACCGGACGGAATTTTTCCTGCACAACTACAAGCAGCCAAGAACCTCTTATGTCCCCTGCTAACCGAGATTTTTACAGCCTGCCTTACGCTCACTCATATCCCACACGAGTGGACAAAGGCGAAGGTGGTATTTATACCCAAGAGAGGCAAGGCCGCTCACGCGAATCCTGAAGATTTCAGGCCCATAAGCATCACCTCATTCCTTCTTAAAACTCTGGAGAGGCTCATAGACGCCCATATTCGTCGGAATATAAGAAAAGACAGCCTACCTTCGAACCAGCACGCATACTCAAAAGGCAAATATGTAGAGATCGAAAAAGGTCTGGATATAAAAGGGTACACGCTGGAAATCTTTTTTGATATTGAGGGAGCCTTTAACAATGTCTACCCCGATTTTGGTCTTAAGTCACTCCGAACGTTGGGAGTACATCAGGGACTAGTGGGCTTTGTCAGGCTTCTACTCAAAAAGAGATACTTTTTTTTCGATACTAGAAGACAGTTCAAAATCTAAACACGTATACAGAGGCACACCCGAAGGAGGAGTTCTCTCCCCCTTATTGTGGAATCTCACAGTAAATGAGTTACTTTTAAATCTTAAAACACCGGCTACCAAGTCGTTGCACATGCCGACGACATAGCGATCATAGCAAATGCTAAACATCTGCAGGTCCTAAGTGACCTGATTCAAAACGCTATCAATACTGCTACCTCCTGGTCGGTGAAGTGTGAACTCAACGTCAATCCTTCCAAGACCGAGGCGGTGCTTTTTACAAGGGAATACAAAATTCCCCTGTTTAAACTACCATCTATAAATGGGGTAGGACTAATTCTTACAACCGAGGTCAATAACCTTGGAGTAATTCTGGATACAAAACTCGTCTGGAAGCGAAATATAGAAGAACGCTCAAAAAAATCCATTATTGCTCTCTATGCCTGTAAGACGGCCATAGGGAAGAAATGGGGAATAAAACCACACATCGTACACTGTATGTACACAGCGGTGATTAGACCCATTCTCTTCTACGGGGTCGTAATATGGTGGTCGGCACTAAACAGGGCGATATCCAGATCAAAATTTGAACGAGTACAGAGGGCCACCTCAATGCTCACTATATGGGCACTGCCCTCTACACCCACCAAATTCATGGAGGTATTGTTAAATCTTCCACCAGTGGATCTCTTCAGCAAATTTCTGGCGGGTTGTAGTGCGGCCAGGTTACGCAAAATCCTGCCGGACAATATTATTAAACAATATTATTATACTACCAATCCTCTGCTTTCTGAAAATAAATTCTCCATAAGAATCCCCGAGAGGGACGAATGGATAGGCACCGTGGACCTGGACCAGGATCAACGGCTGCATATACAGATGGATCCAAACTGAACAAAAAGGTAGGCCGGGTTGACGAGCTGCAAGGAAAGGGACGGAACTGATCGCTATAATATCTGCCCAAGATGCGGGTACACCCCTAGCGTCCTTAAAGCATAGACAAAGATCTGATCTTATGGAGAAAATAAACTCCAGATGGGCTTCGAAGCCCACCCGTCATATCACAAGACAAATATTTGGCAGAAATCGATGTGATCCAAAGCTCTCACCTGGCTTGGCCGCTCTTCTCTTAGATTAGTAGTTGGTGTAATAACCGGGCACTGCCTTATGGGCACGCATGGGGAGAGACTTGGTTACCGAGCAAACAATTTCTGTCGTAGCTGTAAGAACAAGGAGGAGGTGGAGAGCATAGAACACTATCTTTGCCACTATCCCTGTCTGGCCAAGACGCGCAACTAATGTCTTAAAAACTACTTCCTGGGCTGCCTAGTGGATCTGAACTCTTCGAGCATTCATAGCTTTCTAGTGTACATCAAACGGGCGGGATGGTTAAGTTTTTAAGGGGTTGGGAAAATGTGTAGGTCATACGTCAGTGGTATCACAATAGGCTTCTTAACTTTCAGCTTAAGTGGGCCACTGTGTTCTCTGCGCGGTGGCAGCCTCTCCAACCTAACCTAACCCTAACAATGGGTACAACGTCCCTTCATTCACGGAATACAATCGCCCCAAGCAATGGAAGGTATAATGCGGATTTGGGCGGACTTTTCTTCAGAGAAGTGTTCATCATTTTTGAAGCGTGTATAGTTCTTGGCAAACTCATCGACGGCAGAAAAAGCGCCATAAGTTTCCGAAAGATAAGAGCCGTTGTAAGCTCTAGCTGACATTTTTATTAAAGTTATTGCGGGTTCCTAATTAATCGAAGTCCTCTACTTTTCAAAGTTTTAACAGGCAACAATGATGTTAGATCCCAGCCGTGAATGTGCCGAATGTCTATTTGATGACAGGAGATACTTCGTCTTGTCCTCGTTCACCTCCAGACCCATTCGCTTTGCTTCTCTATTCAGTTTTGAGAAGGCAGAACTAACGGCGCGGTTGTTAAGGCCGATGATGTCAATGTCATCGGCGTACGCCAGCAGCTGCCCACTCTTATAAAAGATGGTGGCATACCGATTTAGTTTTGCGCCTCCAACTATATTCTCCAGGATCAGGGTAAAAAGGCGCACGACAAAGAGTCACCCTGTCTGAAACCTCGGCATTAAGGCAACTTCTTTCTGTTCTGTCGAAAGCGGCTTTGAAGTCGGCAAAAAGGTGGTGCTTTTCGATTATTCTTTCTTCTGTCTTTTCCAAGATCTGGCACAATGTGAATATCTGGTCGATACGCTCGACAAAACCTTATGTGCGATGTTTACTTAGATTCCAATTAGTAGGCAGGCATTCGTCCTACCATACTTTGCAGATAAGCTGGTGCATGCGCTTTACCAACTCTTCTCCACCATATTTGAATATCTCAGCTGGCAGCCCATCAGCTCCGGGCGCTTTGTTATTCTTTAGCCGTGCTATTGCTATACGGATTTCGTCGCAGTCGGGTGACGGAACATCAATTCCGTCGTCATTGATTGGGGTTTCGGTATCATCATCTTCTCCAAGGTGGTCTCTGCCACTATCACTAAGTAGGGTGGAGAAGTGCTCCATCCATAAACTAAGTATATTCTGGACGACAGTAACCAGGTAGCCTTTGTCGTTCTAACAAACGAATTCACCCCGGTCATAATACCTTCTGTTAGCCGTCGTACTTCCTGAAAGAATTTTCGGGCGCTTTTCATGTCGGCCAGCATTTCAAGCTCTTTGCCTTTCGCTTCTTCTCTCAGAAAATACGTTTTGCTTCCTTTTTCAACTCAATATATCTCTCCCGCAAGGCTCGCGTTGGGCCCGATCGCATAGTGGCCCTGTAGGTAGCATCTTTCCGTTCCGTGGGAACGCGACATTCTTCATCGTACTTGTCGTGTTTCCGGGCTCGCTGAAAACCAATAGATTGGTTTGGAGCATTTGCTGAAGAAATAAAAGAAAATTTAAAAGCGGTGTTAAAAAAAATTTAGGGCTTATAAAATTGAAAGAAATTTCAAAAATTATAAATTTTGGCCAAGAAAATTGTTCATTAAAAATTACACTCCAAATAAACTTGCCGCTTTCAAAAATGCACCATTGTCTTCGGTCGATCGTTTTCACTATACAAACTTTTTTTTAAATCAAACCGTACGAATTTTACATTCGCAATAAATAAAATACTTAATATGAAATTTGTAATAAATAAATTAATATCACAATATATATTTTCGTTCTTTTCAATGCACATATTTTCAAATTTTTAAAGCATTAAATTCCAGTCCTTACATATTAGATCTTACAGGCTTCAGCAGTCTTACAGGCTAACCCAAAATTCACGGCTGGCGTTTTTGGACGCAAGCACGCAAGTTTTTTAACCACGTCCACCCGAAATTGATTTGCGTGCGTTTACATTACAGAGTTGCATGGCTGTCAAATTCGTTTGAAAACAATACAAGGTGGAGGTTTTCAGCGTTGGTTCAATTTATTTATTTGGTTTAGAGATTTTCTTTACCTGATGTTACATATTAGTTTTTATTTAAACATTAAATATAATCTTCAACTCAGGAACTTATTAACAAGTTTGGCAATTGATTTGTTTCCTTTTTTATGTTATAGAAGCTATAATAATCATAATTCTAAGTTTCAACCAATGTACATATTTACAAAAAGTTTTCATTCAAAGCTTTTTGATAATTTTTTGCTAATCCAAACAAAAAAATCAGTATCAACGGTGGGATAAACGTCAAATCAAAAGTTCACGATAAATGTAAATTGGAAGTTGCATTAGCTTTTGGCGCAGACCGTTCTATTTTGGTTGCTCACATACAAGTTGTATGAGCATCAGAAACTTTTGACAGAAAATTGGCGGATTGCGTTTATATTAGGTTAGGCTGTTAGGAGGAACAAGCGCACTTCTCAATCGAGTAGGCCTTGCCGACCGCCGGTATAGAGACTCAGAAAGTACGAAACATACGAGACACGTTACCTGTGCACATATATGTATATAATACTTATATATTGGTAGTAACCTATCTGCACAATGTGCAACATGTGCCAAACACATAAAAGTGAGTTTGACATATCTGCAGTTGCGCCAAAAAATAAATTTGAAGAGGGTCACTTCACTGCGGGGGACTTTTACCCATTTTGACGAAGTGTACTCATACAAAATAAAGTGTGATGATAAAGTATTAAAATTTTATTTCATATCTACTTGGAAAGCTAACAAACCCGATTTCATTTATTATGATTAGCCATTTTTTATTTAAAAATATTTAATTCATGTGTATATAAATTTAGTTTAATTGAGTAAAGATTTACTCATTGATTATTCAACTAAAGAGACAAAAAACTAAAGTGATAAAAATTGTACAGTAATCCTTTACAATATGCGCAATGTTTCTTTTGGAATTTTTTGTATATGAGTCTCCGTAAAACCTCTTAGATTAACTAATTTTTTGGCTAAGCCACTTATTGGTTGCGAAACAATATTAATTTTGTGAATTTATTTCTAGTGTAAACCTTCTGTTCGGTAGATTTTTTATCAAAAAACAAACGAATATCGAGATAAAAACTTATACATTTTTGAATTAACTGAGTGGGGTGATCGTTTAGTTTCTCATTGCTAAATAAAGTTTCAATTGCTATGTGATCGTGCATTATTTTATTTTAAAAGACTGTACCAAAATTTTGGAAATTTTATTCGCTAAAACTTAGTTTGCAGTTTTGGTGTTAGAGATGGTCCCACATTTTTGTGTGCTACGAGCGATGGCGTTTCATCGCCTAGCAATTGGTTTTGACTTACTGGGCATATTATTTTCTTTTACATTTTTGATGCCACAAATACAGCGATATAGCGAACAACATATGTATGTCACATTGTCAACATACATATATGGTGAAATGCAAAGCAATATTTATAGCCGCGGTAGGGCAAATCTCTTACGCTAATACTACCATAAAAACTCCATATAAAAAAAAGTAAGACGTTTTTGATTGGTCAAGAACGACTCTGTGTGAAAATGCGTGTGCCGTCTGACGTATGTGTTAGTATTATATTGACCCAGAAAGCAAAATCAATTATCTTTGTGTTGCATGCAATTAGGCGCATAATTTTTATAAACTATGCGGCTTAAAGCATAGAGTGTTCTCTAAATTTTGATTGACACAGTTTAATCGGTTTGCTGGTGCACGGGAATTAGGAAACAATTTTCAGTGGCATTCACTTATCATGGGTGGAGATTTTAATTTTAATTTCGCGGAAACAGAAGCGGTACCACTCAATAAATTTTTGTTTGATGCATTCTTTCTATTATTCATAGTTTTATACTTCAGCACGAAAAAAATTCATTTCTCCTTGAAAAATTGCAAATTGCTCATTATTCTCTTCTCACTATTCTCCCCCTATTCTTTGTTTATTATTACTCAAGATATTTCATCCGCAACGGGATTGCGCAATCTTATATTCTATCATTCTTGGTTTGATGGAACAAAACACCTGTTTGATTTGTCCGAACATACACCTGTCCACTTGACAGCTTTGCCAGATAGAAATGCAGTGAAGAGAATAATGCACGAGTTAATGCCAATAAAGGCTGTTAATGCAGATAAGCTCTCATGTCTGTCTTGGGTATTATCTACGTTCTTTGGTATTGACACAAAAAGCAAAATTAATTATATTTAATCGGGAGCACCCTGTACCTTTGAGTTGCATGCAATTAGGCTCAAATTTTTACAAACTGTGTGCAAAGAACGTACATTATCTACGTTCTTTGCTGAGTGAATTAGAGCACAGCGTGTTCTCTAAATTTTGATTGAAATTCCCTTATTCGCTTTGCGTTGGTACTACTTTTGAACAGCTGATCGCTTTGTGTTTCTACAACTCAGCTGGTTGGTGTTCTTTAAAACAATAAATTAAACGTTTAAACTGGAGGTATATAACCGAAATGCAGGTAATATTCATGTTTCTAAATAAATTACAGGTCAAATACTAATATTAATTATTATTGTAGAGAACATCGCAATCATTAAGAAGATCCAGAAACGCTGGATATCAACGTGCCTACCGAGAACGTCAACGCCAAAAAGAAATTAATAGGCTACGTAGACATTTACAGCAGCAACAACAACAGCAACAACAACATTTACAACAGCAACAACAACCAAATTACCAAAACATTGAATTGCAATATGGGCATTATCTTAACCATGTTAATGCCCATAAACAATTTAAATTAAAAATGATCGACAACGACTTTGGATACGCATGCGCTGTGTGTGATAGATTGTGGTTTAAAAACGACCTTAAAGCTATGCCTGCTGGCCGTTTTTTCCAGACTACTTACCAGTATTGAATCAAAGGTGTACGTTTCTTATTTTAGCTATCATAAGCCTATTTTAACTATTGCAACATAAATAATAAAATAAATTAAATTTAAAAAATTAAACAAGATAAATATGTATGATTGACTTAACCCTTGAATGCCCATGATACCTTTAAAGATACAACCATTATTAACGAGATTGTAAAGTATTATATAGGGGTTAATATTTCTAAATACTGCAAATTTAACAGTTTACACATCTACCTTGAGTTCAAACACTCACATCTTTTTTTCCCAATAAAAGTATCTGTGCGACATTTCTGCAATTCATTGTATTCAAAAATTTCACAAAATTCAAATAATAATCTGGAAACATACTATCTTTAAATTTCTTTGCCTCGTGTGAGGAGGGTATTGGTTAGTACCGCTGATATATTGAGTATTCTGGCTATCTTCGAATGATTTTGAGCAACGATGTTCGTTATCATCGGTACAAAGGAACGCTGGTTTAAGCCGATCGATGGATATTGGTGTTGGTTTCCCGTGGATCGATACTTTGTAGTATTTGTCAAATCGCTCCAAGACTGGGAATGGTCCATCGTATGGCGAAGAAAAATATCGCTTAACTTTGTCGTTGCGAATGAAAACGTGCGATGAATTGCAAGCTCTTTTGAAATGAATATTTTCTTTTGACTATGTCGAGAAGAAGGTGTAGGCGCTAGATTTCGAAATACTTTTCTTAGCGTTTGCACGAGTTCTGGTGCTTCAATGTTTCGAGTTGATGGAGCTAAAAATTCACCTGGTAATCGAATTGGCTCACCAAAAACAAATAATCAGTATTTTTAAAATCAATAAAATTGGACCAGACCCAGTAAGTTTTTGAAACCCGTAAAAATCGGATACTTCTGTAACAAGTAAAGCTAATGTGCTCAAATTTGGTATGTGGTTTTGTATTAAATCAAGGAATCCGATTATATGAAAATTTTGAAAAAAGAGGCTTATCTCAAGTCCGGTTTTGCCCCAACTTAGTCTCTGCTTTATTAATTTAAAAATTTTGATAAAAGCGTGCGCCGGGTATATAAAGTTCGATCGAACTTAGCCACTTCTTTACTTGTTTTTATTCAACTTACGCGTGTGTGTGTGCTGGTAGGGTAAACAAGAACGCTGAGATGAAGTACACTGGAAGGTTAGGTTAGGTTGGAATGGCTGGGAAGAGAACCCTCCCTTGCACTTAGGCCTAGCGTGGCCCATTGTACTGCCATATGCGAATTCGCTCCTCAATTCTCCTGCACATCGGGCTCAAACCATTTTGTTGACTTGATGAATTTCGACAGTGCTTTTGGGTTAATTAGCGCTATCTCCGCGAGGCTTTGTAGAGTTGGTCTGCCAAGCGTGCGAAGTCTTCTTCTATTTAAAGCTGGTCATTGGCAAAGTAGGTGTTCCGCGTTCTCTTCTTCTTCGTCGCAACTGCGACAGTGCTCCGGAGCATTTACTCCTAGTCTTTTCGCATGAGTACCGATTAAACAGTGCCCTGTGAGGGTTCTTGTTAAGGTAGAGACTTCGCTTCTTTTTAGCCCCAGAAGGGTTGATGTGCGCCTTTTATCGTAGGACGGCCACGTGAGTTTGGAGATTTCGCAGTGTGGGAGAGTACCCCAACGTTTATTCGCCACCCTTGTGGTGTTGTGTTTAACTTGTAGTTTAAAAGTGGCAAGTGGTATACCTATCCTGTTCCTCCTCGGAAGGATCGGGTTGGTCGTACCTTTCCTTGCCAATTCATCCGCTTTACAGTTGCCCTCAATATCACGGTGTCCAGGTACCCATATGAGTTGAATTCTATAATGCTGAGCCATCTCGTTTAGAGATCTGCGGCATTCAGTGAGAGACTTCGTATTGTCTATACTGTTTACTTTCTTTAGGGTTTTAGATTAGGTGCTGCCAAGCCTCCTGGATGGCCAGCACTTCCGCTTGGTACACGCTACAGTATTAGTACACTGCAAATGAGATGTTATTTATATTAGAAATTATGTATATTTTCGAATAAAATCAATTTATTGAAAAACTTACACGAATTCCCACATTCATAAAATGAAAAGTCAGCCAATATGTAAAAAGTAAGCAACAATAAAGGCAGCAGTGATGGCATCGAAATTTTTGTTCTATACATTTGGGTTTTTCTCCAATTATCACGCATTTTTGAAAAGATAACAACACAGTGCCTTGTTTTGGGAGCCGTTTGGCAAAGAGTGAGGGAGCTAGCTGCTTATTGAGGAAACCTTTTATTATTGAATCATGAAGAGAGAAAAATTCATTTCATTTTCTAAACGAAATACTCAAAATTTTAAAATTTTTTTTAATTGTTGGCTGTCATTATCTTTTGAAAATTCACGAAATTCCTCGCAATTTCTTCTCGTATTTGAACTAAGTAGAATAGAACCTTTGAAAAACAAATGGGCGACTCTGTGATCGGAAAAAATTAACAAATTTTTTTAAATATGTGAAATAACTTCATAATTTTTGCGCTTAAAAGTGTTGAAATTGAAAAGCTATTACAAACCAGTACGAATTTCCGAAAAATAGGGACATTGGCGTACCTACTGAATTGGGAATTGAAAAGTTTGATACAGCGATTGAAATTTCAGCACTGTGCTTCCAAAATCACTACGTCTGGCAAACGTAACATCGTTTGCCAACTTATATCCCTCATATCGACAAACTATGATTCTAGCCATGTAGTAGTGCAAAGATTGGCATGGAGAGGGATATGATAATATGAATATAAACGGAGAATGTAAGAGAGTGTAAAATTATATTTTGCGTTAAATTATGTGTCAGTTTCCAGCCTTGACTGAGAGCGATCATAATAACATGAGTATCGGTTAGAAGTGGAAATATAAGTGTGGAAATTCAAAATTAATAGTAAAGATTAACAGTACGGATAATTTTATCAAATTATTGTTACAATTTAGATTATGCATATCTATAATTTTCTCATTGTTGATAGTCGTATTGCACCTCCGAGGACGCTAAGTCATTTAAAATATGCGGAAGCAAAGAAAAACTTATAATATTATTAAAGAAACTTGAGGGTGGTCTAACCAAATGATCGCTAACGCTTTTCCGTACAAAAAATCCGGCGAAAGTAGAAATCATAAGAGTGTATATGATAGACGTACAAAGAGTTCCTTTGCTTCTTAAAAAATATGTAGCTGCGCATATCAAGTTTGCTCATGAATACGTCAACTGGTCAGCTGCGAAATGGCGCAACATATTGTAGACGGACGAAAGCAAAATTGTTCTATATGGTGAAACGGAGCCCCAACTATATGTGCGCCGTACCCCGAACGCGAAGTATAATCACAAATATACAATTAAAACTATGAAACATGGTGGCATTAAGGTTATGGTATGATACAGTTTTTCTTATAATGGAGTTGGCCCAATCCACCGTATTACAGAATTGATGCATTAGTGGGTATATGTGGATATATATGGCAAAGTAATTCTGCCGTATGACGAGTGGAATATGCCTCTGAACTAGGTCTTCCAGCAAGGTTATAACCCGAAACAGGTAAATGTAGTTGAGGTCAAAGCCTGGCCAGCTCAGGCGCTCGATCTCAACCCCATAGAAAATCTGTGGGCAGTCGTTAAGAAAGGTATTTTGGAACAAAGGCCATTAAATGCGAAGAATTTACCTTATCCAAGAATCATGGCGATAAGGCCCTTTGAAACGTTGTCAGGGTGACATCGACTCCATGCCCAGAAGATGTGCTGCAATTTTAAAAAATCAGCGCTATGCCAAACATTTTATACGTTTATTAAATTAATATCCATTTGTGACCATTTTCTCATTTTTACTTCTGTAATATTTGAAAATCTTTTCCTACTCCCATTCAAAAACTTTCTAAGCGTACCGCCACTGGATTTTCTATTGAATTGAAGTGTGATTATACCCGCGCACTTGTGCACAAGGGTATTATAACTTTGTTTGCATAACGGTTGCCTGTAACAGCATAACGGAATCAAGATAGATATAGACATATATGTATATACTAAAATGCTCAGAATGAAAAAGGAAGTCGATTTAGCGATGTCTTAAGATTCTACAGTGAAATCTTAATGGCTACCTCAACAATTACAATGAGCTTTCTTTACTTTTAAAAGAACACAAATTCCACATCGTAGCACTGCAAGAAACACACCTCTTCTCTAACCCACCATCTAGTATGATTCCTTCAAACTTCTCAATTTACACTAATAATGACATAGAGCGCAATTCAACTGCCAAAAGGGGAGTTGCTTTATTAATTCATAATTCACTGGAACATTCCCGCCTCAACATAAATACAAACACCTTAGCTATAGCAGCAAACATCAAATCCGAAATTCCTTTCACAATAATCAGCACTTACATATCTCCAACAGATAACGTATCAGAAAGTGGCCTACAAAATTTAATCACTAGTTCAAACTATCCCTCTTTACTTCTCGGGGACTTCAATGGGTGGAGTCCATTATGGGGCTCACCAAACTTCAACAAAAGAGGCAAAATAGTCACCGACTTTATACAAAACAATAACCTCATTCAACGACAAATCCCCTACTCACTTTTCTACACGTTCAACACATACGCACTTAGATCTAAGCAACGCTAGACGAACCACACGGTAGCGACCATTTACCCATTTCCTTATCATTATTTGGGTACATGCAAAGGCGTAATATCAACTACCGCTCTAGGTACAACCTAACGCTAGCTGATTGGGAGTCGTATGGAAAATCCATAGAAAAACAACTAGATGGGCTTACTTTAAACTATAACAAAAGCTACCTATCAGCAGCATTGTTCCTACGAAAAATCAAACAAGCTGCGAACTTGTCTACTTGCCTTTAACTAAACCTCATTTGTATGCTCGTACAACCTACTGGTGGAACGAACGTCTAGCTTCGCTCCGACATGAAAGGGTCTGCTCTTGGAAAATTGCTAAATATAGTCCCACAAAAGAAAACATTTTGCAATATAAGAAGGCTAATGCAAAGTTTAAAAGAGAGGCAAAATATTCAAAACGTGCTGCATTTATAGACTTTACTAAAGACATAAACCATCAAACCCCACCTAAAACTCTCTGGAAGAAAGTAAACATCCTTCACGGCCATTTCTCCTAAAACAATATCCACGTGATTCAAAACTCCGATAACATCGCGGTCTCAACACCAGCAGAAATTGGGAAGGTATTTTCCAAAGCCTGGTCTGAATACTCAAGTAGTAGTAAATTCAGCACTGAATTTGTTGAGAGCGGAATCCGCTGTACTTAACCACCTTTTACAAACTACAGATTAAATAAACAGGCAGAACAAATAGAAGTGCCTTTCTCTCCGCTAGAGCTCAATGCCTGTCTGTCCACACTCAGAGGTTAAACTCCAGGCTTGGACAATATCCCTTACCCCCTTCTTAAAAATCTTCCCCAACAGGCAAATCTAAACTATGTCAGCAGTATAACATAATTTTTACCACCAGCATAATCCCACAACAGTGGAAAACAAGCTTAACTATTCCCATACCAAAGCCCAATAAACCGGAAAACACCACCGAAGGATATCGACCAATATCTCTTATATCCTGTAGTTCGAAAGTTATGGAGAAGATGATATCTAGAAGACTTATGTGGTACCTTTTAAATAAAAATCTTCTATCAAACCAACAAACTGCTTTCAAGCCTGGTCGCGGTACAATAGATGCCCATCTCACTCTCGACGAACATATCGTCAACTCTATATCCTGCAAAAACCACTTCTCCATACTGTCGTTAGATATGGGAAAAGCTTTCGATCGAGTTGGTCTACATACCATTATAGAAAAATTAACTTCATGGAAATTGGGTCCAAATATCATTAATTACATACGACATTATCTTCAAAATCGAAAATTCCGCGTAAAAGTAAATGGTATTGTATCAGAGGAATGGCCCATAGAAAATGGCATCCCTCAAGGTTCGCCCTTATCCGTAACCCTTTTCCTTATTGCGTACGACGACTTCAGCCGTATCATAAATGAACAAAAATATTTCAAGCACATATTATATGCCGATGACCTCTATGTCTTCGGTACGGTCCGCGATTCATTCATCTTTTCAACTCAAGTGAACACGCTACTAAACACTATCTTAAGTTGGTGCCACATCAGTGGTACTAAAATATCTATAACTAAGTCCAAACATCTACACATATGTAATAAACGCAATTGTAATAACTTATTATTAAGTATTACTTATAATGAAATTACAAACGTAACTAAACTTAAAATACTAGGTATAGTCTTTAATCATAAGTACACAGGGAATGATCACGTTACACATCTCTGTGCATCACTTCAAAATAGATTAAACATCGTCAAGTGCCTCAACAATAAAAAATTGGAAAGGAACTCTAGCACTCTCATACAAATTGCAAAATCTACAATTCTGTCTAAAATTGATTATGGCTTCCCCATATTCGGCTCAACCTCGAAAAGGAATTGGGCAAAAATTGCATCAATATACCATTCAGCAGCTCGACTGGCAATAGGAGCCTTTCGTACAACTCCTATAATTAATATATTAGCCGAAGCGGGGTTACCTTCCCTGAATTGCAGACTACTTTATATTACCAAAAGTATGATCTCCAAATTGGCATACACCGAGGGTTCCCCTCTACAAGTGGTACTGGAAAACAGGCTGAACAGAAAACGAAATACAAAAAAATCTTCGGTACTACAAACGTTGTTAGATATGGCAAAAGAAATGGATATCTTCATCACCGCTGCTCCAGGTCCTCGCCTTTGCGCACCTCCTTGGGCTCTTCAAAAAAGCTGCATCATCTTAGATCTGGCCAAAAATAAAAAGGAAAACACACCACCAAACGTTTACATAAAAAAATTCCTACATATATGTAACGCACACATCAATTGGAAAACTCTCCACACGGATGGTTCCAAGCACGAAAACATCGTTGCCTGCAGCGTTGTGAACAACCAATCTACAATAATGGCTGCGTTACTACCAGGTTTCGCCTCGGTGTTTACTGCAGAAGCAACAGCAATTCTCCACGCTTGTCAAGTAGCAAAATAAAGTAGGCAGAAACACTTAATCTGCAGTGATTCCCTTTCATCGCTAGAAGCCATTTTAAATACCAACTTTGTCGACCTAACCATAGACCAAATAAGAGATATACTCATCGACAACATTGGTAAAATAAAACTTCTTTGGCTACCCAGTCACATCGGTATACAAGGCAATACACTAGCGGACTCGGAAGCTAAACTTGCCACCAGATCTCCGTTGAAGCTCATTAATACTATTAATAAAAACGACATTAAAAACCTAGCTTATAAATATCATCTCAAATCGGAAAACGAGTGTTGGACTGAATACGCACACTATTATAAAACAATAAATCCTAATCGCCAGCCATCGATTTTACCCACAACAATACCTAGGATGCAATCATTATTTACACCCGCTTCCGGCTTGGGCATACTAGACTAACGCACAAGCACCTTTTGGAAAAGACCCAACCGCCCGTATGCCCATACTGCAATGCTGAGGATCTCACAATCCAGCACTTAATACAAACCTGCCCAGCATTAGAAGCCGTGCGCCGGGCTAAGTATCCCAAACATAAAAGAACTGCTTTCCGAAGTAACACATGTGAACATAAAAGAAATCATAAAATTTACCCATAAACTAAACATCTATTTTGATTTGTGATATTTTAGATCATTACTTTTTAGTTAATATATTACTGTATAACATATGAAGCTGATGGCCTCAGTCGCTAAAGCTAATTTCTAGATTGTTAAGGCATAATTGTATTATCCTTCTACAACAAATAAATAAAATAAATAAAAATTTTCTCATGGTTGATAGTCGTATTGCACCTCCGAGGGACGCAAAGTCATTTAAAATATGCGGAAGCAAAGAAAAACTTATAAGTTATTAAAGAAACTTTAGGATGCTCTAATCAAATAATCGCTAACGCTTTTCCGTACAAAAAATCCGGCGAAAGTAGAAATCATAAGCGTATATATGATAGGCGTACAACAGGGTATAGCAAAGTTGAACATTTGCTTCAGTTGGACACATAAATAAAGAGCTAATCCGACTTAAATGCCAAAAGTCAACAAAGAGTTCCTTTGCTTCCTAAAAAATATGTAGCTGCGCGTATCAAGTTTGCTCATGAATACGTCACCTGGTCAGCTGCGAAATTGCGCAACATATTGTAGACAGACGAAAGCAAAATTGTTCTATATGGTGAAACGAAGTCCCGACTATATGTGCGCCGTCCCCCAAACACGAAATATAATCATGATCATGGCATTAAGGTTATGGTATGATACAGTTTTTCTTATAATGGAGTTGGTTCAATCCACCATATTACAGAATTGATGCATTAGTGGGTATATGTGAATATATATGGCAAAGTAATTTTGCCGTATGACGAGTGGAATATGCCTCTGAACTAGGTCTTCCAGCAAGTTTATAACCCGAAACAGGTAAATGTAGGTCAAAGCCTGGCCAGCTCAGGCGCCTGATCTCAACCCCATAGAAAATCTGTGGGCAGTCGTTAAGAAAGGTATTTTGGAACAAAGGCCATTAAATGCGAAGAATTTACCTTATCCAAGAATCATGGCGGTAAGGCCCTTTGAACCGTTGTCAGGATGAAATCGACTCCATGCCCAGAAGAGGTGCTGCAATTTTAAAAAATCAGCGCTATGCCAAACATTTTATACATTTATTAAATTAATATCCATTTGTGACCATTTTCTCATTTTTACTTATGTAATATTTGAAAACCTTTTCATACTCCAATTATGTTAATATACTTATTTTTTCTAAAACATTATTTTAAAAACTTTAGCCTACCCACATATTGACAAATGTGGAAAATATGTATTCATTTTTTTAATTTTCAATTAAAACACAGAGAATTCTCTATCAAAAACATATAAAACCAAGTGTAAAACAAATTTTCATTTAAAGAACAAGTTTGTTTCAGCAGTCCTACAGGCTGGTAGCTATAATAATCATAATCCTAAGTTTCAAGCAATCTACAAATTTACAAAAAAAAGATGTGAGTGTTTGAACTCAAGGTAGATGTGTAAACTGTTAAATTTGCAGTATTTAGAAATATTAACCCCTATATAATACTTTACAATCTCGTTAATAATGGTTGTATCTTTAAAGGTATCATGGGCATTCAAGGGTTAAGTCAATCATACATATTTATCTTGTTTAATTTTTTAAATTTAATTTATTTTATTATTTATGTTGCAATAGTTAAAATAGGCTTATGATAGCTAAAATAAGAAACGTACACCTTTGATTCAATACTGGTAAGTAGTCTGGAAAAAACGGCCAGCAGGCATAGCTTTAAGGTCGTTTTTAAACCACAATCTATCACACACAGCGCATGCGTATCCAAAGTCGTCGATCATTTTTAATTTAAATTGTTTATTGGCATTAACATGGTTAAGATAATGCTCATATTGCAATTCAATGTTTTGGTAATTTGGTTGTTGTTGCTGTTGTAAATGTTGTTGTTGCTGTTGTTGTTGCTACTGTAAATGTCCACGTAGCCTATTAATTTCTTTTTGGCGTTGACGTTCTCGGTAGGCACGTTGATATCCAGCGTTTCTGGATCTTTTTAATGATTGCGATGTTCTCTACAATAATAATTAATATTAGTATTTGACCTGTAATTTATTTAGAAACATGAATATTACCTGCATTTCGGTTATATACCTCCAGTTTAAACGTTTAATTTATTGTTTTAAAGAACACCAATCAGCTGAGTTGTAGAAACACAAAGCGATCAGCTGTTCAAAAGTAGTACCAACGCAAAGCAAATAAGGGAATTTCAATCAAAATTTAGAGAACACGCTGTGCTCTAATTCACTCAGCAAAGAACGTAGATAATGTACGTTCTTTGCACACAGTTTGTAAAAATTTGCGCCTAATTGCATGCAACTCAAAGGTACAGGGTGCTCCCGATTAAATATAATTAATTTTGCTTTTTGTGTCAATACCAAAGAACGTAGATAATACCCAAGACAGACATGGGAGCTTATCTGCATTAACAGCCTTTATTGGCATTAACTCGTGCATTGTTCTCTTCACTGCATTTCTATCTGGCAAAGCTGTCAAGTGGACAGGTGTATGTTCGGACAAATCAAACAGGTTTTTTGTTCCATCAAACCAAGAATGATAGAATACAAGATTGCGCAATCCCGTTGCGGATGAAATATCTTGAGTAATAATAAACAAAGAATAGGGGGAGAATAGTGGGAAGAGAATAATGAGCAATTTGCAATTTTTCAAGGAGAAATGATTTTTTTTGGTGCTTAAGTATACAACTATGAATAATAGAAAGAATGCATCAAACAAAAATTTATTGGGTGGTACCGCTTCTGTTTCCGCGAAATTAAAATTAAAATCTCCACCCAAGATAAGTGAATGCCACTGAAAATTGTTTCCTAATTCCCGTGCACCAGCAAACCGATTAAACTGTGTCAATCTAAATTTAGAGAACACCCTATGCTTTAAGCCGCATAGTTTATAAAAAGTATGCGCCTAATTGCATGCAACACAAAGATAATTGATTTTGCTTTCTGGGTCAATATAATACTAACACATACGTCAGACGGCACACGCATTTTCACACAGAGTCGTTCTTGACCAATCAAAAACGTCTTACTTTTTTTTATATGGAGTTTTTATGGTAGTATTAGCGTAAGAAATTTGCCCTACCGCGGCTTTAGATGTTTACACATCAAAAAAAAAAAATCGGTATTCGTTATATTGAAGCAATGCGCATCACCCTTAACGGTGGGATAAACGTCAAAACGAAATGTAACGCAAAATGTAAATTGGAAGTTGCGTTAGCTTTTGGTGCAGACCGTTCTATTTTGGTTGCTCACATCAAGTTGTATGAGCATCAGAAGCTTTTGACAGAAAATTGGCGGAGTGCGTTTATATTAGGTTAGGCTGTTAGGAGTGACAAGCCCACTTCTCAATTGAGTAGGCCTTGCCGACGGCCGGCATAGAGACTCAGAAAGTACGAAACATACGAGACACGTTACCTGTGCACATATATATAATACTTATATATAGGCAGTAACCTATCTGCGCAATTTGTAAAAATTCAGCAATCAAAGGGAGATATTTTTAGTACATATGTATGTTGTGCGCATGCGCAGGTTTTACATGTATTAGTATCTGTAAATACATGTGACAAACACATAAAACCGAGTTTGACATATCTGCAGTTGCGCCAAAAATAAATTTGAAGAGGATTACTTTACTGCGGGGGGCTTATACCCTTTTTGACGAAGTTTACTCATACAAAATAAAGTGTGATGATAAAGTATTAAAATTTTATTACATATCTACTTGGAAATCAAACAAACACGATTTCATTTATAATGATTAGCCATTTTTTATTTAAGAATATTTAATTCATGTGTATAAAAATTTAGTTTAATTGAGTAAATATTTACTCATTGATTATTCAACTAAAGAGATAAAAAACTAAAGTGATAAAAATTGTACAGTAATCCTTTACAATATTCGCAATGTTTCTTTTGGAATTTTTTGTATATGAGTCTCCGTAAAACCTCTTAGATTAACTAATTTTTTGGCTAAGCCACTTATTGGTTGCGAAACAATATTAATTTTGTGAATTTATTTCTAGTGTAAACCTTCTGTTCGGTAGATGTTTCGCTATCAAAAAACAAACGAATATCGAGATAAAAACTTATACATTTTTGAATTAACTGAGCGGGGTGATCGTTTAGTATCTCATTGCTAAATAAAGTTTCAATTGCTATGTGATCGTCCATTATTTTATTTTAAAAGACCGTACCAAAATTTTAGAAAAAATTTATTAGCTAAAACTAAACTAAAAACATTTATTTGGTGTTATACAAATATTGAAGACGTCTCTAGATGGTGTTAGAAATGGTCCCATATTTTTGTGTGCTACGAGCGATGGCATTTAATCGCCTAGCAATTGGTCTTGACTTATTGGGCATATAATTTTCTTTTACATTTTTGATGCCACAAATACAGCGATATAGCGAACAACATATGTATGTCATATTGTCAACATATGTAGATAGTGCAATGACTTGTAACGAAACACTTACGCATGCAAAGCTATATTTTTTGCATATCTCTTGTTTTTTCACATAAAAAGCATCTGTGCGACATTTCTCAATTCATTGTATTCAAAAATTTCACAAAATATAGGAAAATTTAAAAACTTTCTAAGCGTACCGCCACTGGGTTTTCTATTGAATTGAAGTGTCATTATACCCTTGTATACAATTGTATACCTATTGTGCTACGCTAGCCGAGTTGGCTGTTGTGTTTTATAAAATTATAAAATATTAACATTTTACTAGGCCAACAGAAAAATGAACAAACATTGTAGACAAGGATGAGCACGCCTTAAAAATGCATATAATATAGAATTTGCAAAATAAAAACACAAACAACAACCACACAAACAAGTTAAATAGCGGCAGATCAGTTGCTCTTGTTTGTAGCCAACTCGGCTAGCGTAGCACAATAGGTAGCGTATTGGCTCTGCAACTCCGAGCTCCCAGGTTCAAAGCCTGAGAGAAGTGGTTATGAAAAATTAAATTAAAAATAATTTAATTAAATAATCAAAAAGAAGTCTGATGAGGAAATGTGGTGATTTCCGAAAAAGTACTATAACTTCAACCATTAAAAACTGTTGTTGTTTTTTCACTAACAAATCTTCCATAAACTGGCCTTGAGCTCAATAAAATTATAAAATATTAACATTTTACTAGGCCAAGAGAAAAATGAACATTTATATTTTCGAATAAAATCAATTTATTGAAAAACTTACACGAATTCCCACATTCAGAAAATGAAAAGTCAGCCAATATGTAAAAAGTAAACAACAGTAAAGGCATCAGTGATGGCATCGAAGTTTTTGTTCTATACATTTGGGTTTTTCTCCAATTATCAAGCATTTTTGAAGAGTTAACAACTCAGTGCCTTGTTTTGGGAGCCGTTTGGCAAAGAGTGAGGGAGCTAGCTGCTTATTGAGGAAACCTTTTGTTATTGAATCATGAAGAGAGAGAAATTCATTTCATTTTCTAAATGAAATACTGAAAATTTAAAAACGTTTTATGTGTTGGCCGTCATTATCTTTTAAAAATTCAAAAAATTCCACGCAATTTATTCTCGTATTTGAACTAAGTAGAATAGAACATTTGAAAAACAAATAGGCGACTATGTGATCGGAAAAAATTAACAAATTTTTTTAAATATGTGAAATAACTTCATAATTTTTGCGCTTTAAAGTGTTGAGATTGAAAAGTTATTACAAATCATTAGCGGACCTACAGCAATTAAAATTTCAGCACTGTGCTTCCAAAATCACTACGTCTGGCAACCGTTACATCGTTTGCCAACTTATATCCCTCATATCGGGAAACTATGATTCTAGCCATGTAGTAGTGCAAATTTCGAATAAGGTACACCTCGAAAAAGCCAGCAAAGCTATTGGTAGAATCCCTTGAAAGGTTGGCATGGAGAGGGATATGATAATATCAATATAAACGGAGAATGTAAGAGAGTGTGAAATTATATTTTGCGTTAAATTATGTGTCAGATATACATACAGTGTTGTATTCAAAATAATTGGAGTGCAACCTTGTTCAATTTGAAAATGTGATCATGACACAACATGCAATAGTAGCGTTTCATTACCACTTCTTGCATTGGTAAATTTTAAGATAATTAGATAGAATTAAGCTGTGACCAAGAGCTTTTTTGCGCTTAAAATCATCAATTTCAGTTTCCAGCCTTGACTGAGAGCGATCATAATAACATGAGTATCGGTTAGAAGTGGAAATATAAGTGTGGAAATTCAAAATTAATAGTAAAGATTAACAGTACGGATAATTTTATTAAATTATTGTTACAATTTAGATTATGCATATCTATAATTTTCTCATGGTTGATAGTCGTATTGCACCTCCGAGGGACGCAAAGTCATTTAAAATATGCGGAAGCAAAGAAAAACTTATAAGATTATTAAAGAAATTTGAGGATGCTCTAACCAAATGATCGCTAACGCTTTTCCGTACAAAAAATCCGGCGAAAGTAGAAATCATAAGCGTATATATGATAGGCGTACAACAGGGTATAGCAAAGTTGATCCTTTGCTTTAGTTGGACACATAAAAAAGAGCTAAATAACCGTTCGCAGCCATTTACAAGAATCCGACTTAAATGCCAAAAGTCCACAAAGAGTTCCTTTGCTTCTTAAAAAATATGTAGCTGCGCGTATCAAGTTTCTTATGAATACGTCAGCTGCGAAATTGCTCAACATAATGTAGACGGACGAAAGCAAAATTGTTCTATATGGGGAAACGAAGTCCCGACTATATGTGCGCCGTCCCCCGAGCACGAAATATAATCACAAATATACAATTAAAACTATAAAACATGGTGGCATTAAGGTAATGATATGATACAGTTTTTCTTATAATGAAGTTGGCCCAATCCACCATATTACAGAATTGATGCATTAGTGGGTATATGTGGATATTAGGGTGACAATTAAATGTATGGAGTATTTTTTTTTCTTTATTGTTTTGGTCTCAGTGTTTTTTTGTGTGTAGTTTTATTTAAAAAAAATTCTAGTAAAATTTCAAGGTCGTAGGAAGAGGATTAGGGGGCGCGTCGGCCCCCCAAAGTTACACAAAATACGTTTTTTCACGCAAATTCTTACTTTGACTGCTTGTAACTTTCTCTGTGTTTTTTTTTTTTAACATTACTGGCGAAAGATGTTCATTAATATGTCTACAATAACATCTGTAAATAACATTTCTGTCTAATGTTAATATTTAATGAAAAAAACTTAAATATAGGAGAAAAAGTACGCCTCAATGTCGATTTATTATACTAAAATAAAATTACTTATGTATATGATTTCTCTTTTTATTAATATTGTTTAAAGCACTTGAGACAATGTCTTTTTATTACAGTCCGGAAACCGATGGCGGTAATCGCTAACAATTTTTAAAACAAATTGTTTTTGGCGTTCATTTTTGATAAATAGTTTATTATACTCTTCCATCAATTTAACCCCCCTTTCGGCAGTGTCATTTGTAACATTTAATTTTTTCATCAGTTCAGCCGCTTTACAATAAGATTGGTCCTGCTCCCATTTGTCTGGGTTTAATTTAAAAAAATCAGTATTTATTTGAAATCTTTCAAATAATGCTTTTGTTTCGGCAGAGACGAACTGTTCAATTCCGTCATGGAATATTTCAACGATTTCTCTATCATTTATTGTAGCTCGCTTTGTGTTTTGCTCTTGTTCAAAATCATTTTCCAAAGCCGCCACCATTTTTTGTTTTGAAAAAAGGGATACGTTGCTGTCAAAAAATGCAAGACCAACCGCCTCAGGGCTTAAATTCCACAAGTGGTTCCTGAACTTTTTAAGAGCAACATAAGATATAGCAGCATCAATTTTTTTGAAGTTTTCAAGTTTTTGTAAAAATAAAAAATCTTGATATGGCGCTTTAATGGCCAAAGGAGCAGAAAACCACGCTTCGACATAGACTTCAGCAATAAAAACACAAATTTGACGAAGCCCATTTAATTCAGTTGCTGAAAGCTGGAACTCGTTACGGAATAAAAATATTTTTAGACAGTAAATCGCTTTTGCCATCCACCTTGCATGGTGAACAGCTCCTGGCGATCGAAACATTAGGCTGTTTGGATGTGTCTTTTCTGGTTTTTGACCCAGGAAGAGCAAAGTGAGTTCCAAGAATTCTTTATAGTCTTCCCTGGGTTGTTTTTCTTCCAAGATATTATTTACTGCACCGATAATGCGAACAGCAGACTCTTTCATGTACGTCTTGACAGTTGGATCGTTGATGCCATACTCATAGTAATTAGCATCAATCTTAGCCCAAGTATTTTTAAATTTCTCAAACATTTTAACGTTTGGACTTCCATAACAGCTTATTTTTTCTTCGAAAACGCATCTTAAAACAATCTCGGATATATGATGACGGCATGGTAACCATAAAAGTTGTCTTTGTAAATTATTTTCAATTAACGTACAGGTACCATTGAAACGCCCAGTATTGACCGCTGTTGTATCAAACACTAAAGCTTTGATGTGATTTTGCAGACCATATTCATAAATAGCATCGCATACAGCGGATGCCTGTTCTTTTCCAGTACCGGAATCAAGTGCAGGTATTTCAAGAAGCTGTTCAACTTTACCGCTCGATATTATTATAGGCAACCTATCAACTTTATCATTTCCCGTCAGCGCCGGCAAAAGTTTACCATCCCAATGAAGGCAGATAGCGTCGAGCTCATTTAATTTTAATTTATTTTTTAATGCTGAAATTCTTTCTTCACGGATTTGTTCCCTTTCCTGGTGTACAGACGTTCGGTTTAAAATATAATCTTCAACATTATTACCCAGAGCTTCAACGACTGCGCTTATTAGATGATCCGCATGTCTGTCACTGATTTTACAGACATCGAGTGCGGCCGCCAGTTTTGGTGTTAGTATTTTATTTGTTCCCCTACATTTTTTGGCTGGAGGTTGACTACAACGTGGGTCACATTCCATATCTGGAAAACTGTTATCATTCTCTGAAGATTCAGATGACAGCAACTCTGCAGTTTCATCTAATAAAAACGACTTAATTTAAAGAAAATAAAAAATAAACAATAACATACAACGAACCAATTAATGCAATTTCACGATTATTCCGCTCCACTTGTTGTAATAAATTGTTGTTGCGTTCTTCAAGTCGGCACTCTCGGCGTACTTCTTCGTAATCGATACCATACATAAAGCCTGGGCGCTGACTTATCAAGAAATCAATATCTTCTTGATTCGACATTATTTTTAATGCACTTGCATGCACCACGTCAAAAAGCATATCCAATTTTTCTTTCCACGTGTTTACTTTGCTCTTGTGGAAATTAGAAGTCTTCTTTGAATCTTTTTGAAAGCTTTGCCATTCTTTATACAATTTCTCTACATTTGTAATGCAGTGTTGTTTATCCTTGACCGGAATGCGGGCTTTTTCCCAGAACACGAATAGTTCTTTTACAACTAAATCTGAACTTTCCTGTAAATTTTTTTTTACTACACGTAAATTGAAAAACAAAACTTTCAACACTTCTATATTGGAGGGTAGTTTACTTCCCGTTAACGAGTTGGTACAATAACCAATTAAATATGTATATGCGTTCACGTAAATTTCTAGCAGACATTTTCGACTTTTCACATTCAAATATTCACTTCGAATGATTTTTTTGCAAATTTAATGCTATTAAAAAATGTTTGCGGCTGCTGTATATAACTGTAAAGTAAGAATCTATTTTCCGAGAAACATTGGTGCTGATTTTTTGTCGGTAGCTTACGCAAGCATTGAGAATAATATTGTTGAGGTTGTAACGGGAATATTCTCGGTCACAATTGTCAATATTATAGATCGCTTCAGCATACAGGCAAAAAAAATTTGAAGCAAACTTTTAAAGACAATTCTTACACTTGAAAACAAAAGTAAACAAAAAAAGTCTGAAGTTCGGACTAGCGAGGTCTTACTGTATATAATTGTTGAAGCTACTCTTACGTAAATCATAAGGAATTTTCTATATGAATCTTTAATTAAATAAATCTGAACAAAATCCAAAATTTGAATCATATAAGTAATTTTATTTAAGTATAATAAATCGACATTGAGGCGTACTTTTTCTCCTATATTTAAGTTTTTTTCATTAAATATTAACATTAGACAAAAATGTTATTGACAGATGTTATTGTAGACATATTAATGAACATCTTTCGCCAGTAATGTTTAAAAAAAAAAAACACAGAGAAAGTTACAAGCAGTCAAAGTAAGAATTTGCGTGAAAAAACGTATTTTGTGTAACTTTGGGGGGCCGACGCGCCCCCTAATCCTCTTCCTACGACCTTGAAATTTTACTAGAATTTTTTTTAAATAAAACTACACACAAAAAAATACTGAGACCAAAGAAAATATCACTTTCGAAATTAACTGTCACCCTAGTGGATATATATGGCAAAGTAATTTTGCCGTATGACAAGTGGAATATGCTTCTGAACTAAGTATTCCAGTAAGGTTATAACCCGAAACAGGTAAGTGTAGTTGAGGTCAAAGCCTGGCCAGCTCAGGCGCCCGATCTCAACCCCATGTAAAATCTGTGGGCAGTCGTTAAGAAAGGTATTTTGGAACAAAGGCCATCAAATGCGAAGAATTTACCTTATCCAAGAATCATGGCGATAAGGCCCTTTGAAACGTTGTCAGAATGACATCGACTCCATGCCCAGAAGATGTGCTGCAATTTTAAAAAATCAGCGCTATGCCAAACATTTTATACATTTATTAAATTAATATCCATTTGTAACCATTTTCTCCTTTTTACTTCTGTAATATTTGAAAATCTTTTCATACTCCAATTATGTTAATATATTTATTTTTTCTAAAACATTACTTTAAAAAATTTAGCCTACCAACATATTGATAAATTTTAAAAATATATATTCTTTTTTTTTTTTTTTCAATTTAAATACAGATAATTCTCAATCAAAAACATATAAAACCAAGTGTAAAACAAATTTTTATTTAGAGAACAAGTTTGTTTCAGCAGTCTTACAGGCTAACAGGCGTTTTTGGACGCAAACACGGAAGTTTTTTAACCACGTCCACCCGAAATTGATTTGCGTGCGTTTACATTACAGAGTTGCATATCTGTCAAATTCCTTTGAAAACAATACAAGGTGGAAGTTTTCAGCGTTGGTTCAATTTATTTATTTGGTTTAGAGATTTTCTTTACCTGATGTTACATATTAGTTTTTATTTAAACATAAAATTAAATCTTCAACACAGGAAATTATAAACAAGTTGGGCAATTGAGTTGTTTCCTATTTTAAGTTATAGAAGCTATAATAATCATAGTCTTAAGTATCAAGCAATGTACAAATTTACAAAAAGTTTTCATCAATCAATATTCGTTATATTGAAGTAATGCGCATCACCCTCAACGGTGGGATAGAGGTGGGTAACTCAGCACTGAGTTGAGTTACTGAGCTAACTCTTAGCGATGAGCCGCTCGCTCAGACTCACTTCCAAAAAAAATTGTGACTCAGTAGCTCAGTTATAAATTTCGGACAACTTACTGAGTGGCGAGTCGATGAGTGTATCAGCACTGAGAATAAAAGATGAGCCGATCCGAAGCTCTTTGTTTTGTGTACAGACACTCTATAAGAAATGGCATTTGGGAGTTTTTTATTGCATTTTTGGAGATTTTGCAGTTTTTTCGCCACCTTTGAGGCATGCAAACAGTATACATGTAAACGCAATAAAAACAAGAATAAGAATAAATATATGAAATCAACATGATCACAATTATAAAACACGAGAAATTCAAATTTTGCAAAAATGTAACAGCTTTTAAACTTTCATAAAACAACTGTTGTTGATTTTTTACTAAAACTCTTCCATAAACTGGCCTTGAGCTCAATAAAACTGTAAATTACTTGCATAAAACTAATAATTATAAAAATATATGTGATGAACATGCGTGTTCACTTAGAAATAAAGTTTTACGGACACCTTTTTAAAATAAAACTCAATATTTGCATGTAAATCCCTAAAATACGAGTATTTAATTTAATTCTCAAGTTAAAAATTTCAACACATATTTCGCCAATTTAGCCAAATAAAAATGTTATGATTCTAAGAGCCTTTTTGCGTGCCAGCCCATGATTGGGATTTGATTCCAGCCCAAAACCTATGAGGCAAAAGAGGGAAGTTGCATATCATATTATATATGGTGAGAATAAAGAATGACAGAAAATAAGAACTAGCGCGAAAATGTTTCCTTTTGGCGCGTTATCCCTTGTGCTGTCACTTTAATTATTCAACGTTCAACGTGCACCTCTCCACGATAACAGTGCTACACAGAGCGACACAATTATGAAATGAGTCGTAACTGAATTGTGCTACCTCACTGAGCTGACTCACTAAATTGAGCAAGAGTCATTGAGTAAACTCGCAAAAATTTGCCGAGTTACCCACCCCTACGGTGGGATGAACGTCAAATCGAAATGTAACGCAAAATGTAAATTGGAAGTTGGGTTTGCTTTTGGTGCAGACCGTTCTATTTTGGTTGCTCACATACAAGTTGTATGAGCATCAGAAGCTTTTGACAGAAAATTGGCGGAGTGCGTTTATGTTAGGTTAGGCTGTTAGGAGTGACAAGCACACTACTCAATTGAGTAGGCCTTGCCGCCCGCCGGCATAGAGACTCAGAAAGTACGAAACATACGAGACACGTTACCTGTGCACATATATGTATATAATACTTATATATAGGCAGTAACCCATCTGCGCAATGTGTAAAAATTCAGCAATCAAAGGGAGATATTTTTAGTACATATGTATGTTGTGCGCATGCGCAGGTTTTACATGTATTAGTATCTGTAAATACATGTGACAAACACATAAAACCGAGTTTGACATATCTGCAGTTGCGCCAAAAAATAAATTTGAAGAGGATTACTTTACTGCGGGGGGCTTATACCCTTTTTGACGAAGTTTACTCATACAAAATAAAGTGTGATGATAAAATATTAAAATTTTATTTCATATCTACTTGGAAATCAAACAAACACGATTTCATTTATAATGATTAGCCATTTTTTATTTAAGAATATTTAATTCATGTGTATAAAAATTTAGTTTAATTGAGTAAATATTTACTCATTGATTATTCAACTAAAGAGACAAAAAACTAAAGTGATAAAAATTGTACAGTAATCCTTTACAATATTCGCAATGTTTCTTTTGGAATTTTTTGTATATGAGTCTCCGTAAAACCTCTTAGATTAACTAATTTTTTGGCTAAGCCACTTATTGGTTGCAAAACAATATTAATTTTGTGAATTTATTTCTAGTGTAAACCTTCTGTTCGGTAGATGTTTCGCTATCAAAAAACAAACGAATATCGAGATAAAAACTTATACATTTTTGAATTAACTGAGCGGGGTGATCGTTTAGTATCTCATTGCTAAATAAAGTTTCAATTGCTATGTGATCGTCCATTATTTTATTTTAAAAGACCGTACCAAAATTTTAGAAAAAATTTATTCGCTAAAACTAAACTAAAAACATTTATTTGGTGTTATACAAATATTGAAGACGTCTCTAGATGGTGTTAGAAATGGTCCCATATTTTTGTGTGCTACGAGCGATGGCATTTAATCGCCTAGCAATTGGTCTTGACTTATTGGGCATATAATTTTCTTTTACATTTTTGATGCCACAAATACAGCGATATAGCGAACAACATATGTATGTCATATTGTCAACATATGTAGATAGTGCAATGACTTGTAACGAAACACTTACGCATGCAAAGCTATATTTTTTGCATATCTCTTGTTTTTTCACATAAAAAGCATCTGTGCGACATTTCTCAATTCATTGTATTCAAAAATTTCACAAAATATAGGAAAATTTAAAAACTTTCTAAGCGTACCGCCACTGGGTTTTCTATTGAATTGAAGTGTCATTATACCCTTGTATACAATTGTATACCTATTGTGCTACGCTAGCCGAGTTGGCTGTTGTGTTTTATAAAATTATAAAATATTAACATTTTACTAGGCCAACAGAAAAATGAACAAACATTGTAGACAAGGATGAGCACGCCTTAAAAATGCATATAATATAGAATTTGCAAAATAAAAACACAAACAACAACCACACAAACAAGTTAAATAGCGGCAGATCAGTTGCTCTTGTTTGTAGCCAACTCGGCTAGCGTAGCACAATAGGTAGCGTATTGGCTCTGCAACTCCGAGCTCCCAGGTTCAAAGCCTGAGAGAAGTGGTTATGAAAAATTTTATTAAAAATAATTTAATTAAATAATCAAAAAGAAGTCTGATGAGGAAATGTGGTGATTTCCGAAAAAGTACTATAACTTCAACCATTAAAAACTGTTGTTGTTTTTTCACTAACAAATCTTCCATAAACTGGCCTTGAGCTCAATAAAATTATAAAATATTAACATTTTACTAGGCCAAGAGAAAAATGAACATTTATATTTTCGAATAAAATCAATTTATTGAAAAACTTACACGAATTCCCACATTCAGAAAATGAAAAGTCAGCCAATATGTAAAAAGTAAACAACAGTAAAGGCATCAGTGATGGCATCGAAGTTTTTGTTCTATACATTTGGGTTTTTCTCCAATTATCAAGCATTTTTGAAGAGTTAACAACTCAGTGCCTTGTTTTGGGAGCCGTTTGGCAAAGAGTGAGGGAGCTAGCTGCTTATTGAGGAAACCTTTTGTTATTGAATCATGAAGAGAGAGAAATTCATTTCATTTTCTAAATGAAATACTGAAAATTTAAAAACGTTTTATGTGTTGGCCGTCATTATCTTTTAAAAATTCAAAAAATTCCACGCAATTTATTCTCGTATTTGAACTAAGTAGAATAGAACATTTGAAAAACAAATAGGCGACTATGTGATCGGAAAAAATTAACAAATTTTTTTAAATATGTGAAATAACTTCATAATTTTTGCGCTTTAAAGTGTTGAGATTGAAAAGTTATTACAAATCATTAGCGGACCTACAGCAATTAAAATTTCAGCACTGTGCTTCCAAAATCACTACGTCTGGCAACCGTTACATCGTTTGCCAACTTATATCCCTCATATCGGGAAACTATGATTCTAGCCATGTAGTAGTGCAAATTTCGAATAAGGTACACCTCGAAAAAGCCAGCAAAGCTATTGGTAGAATCCCTTGAAAGGTTGGCATGGAGAGGGATATGATAATATCAATATAAACGGAGAATGTAAGAGAGTGTGAAATTATATTTTGCGTTAAATTATGTGTCAGATATACATACAGTGTTGTATTCAAAATAATTGGAGTGCAACCTTGTTCAATTTGAAAATGTGATCATGACACAACATGCAATAGTAGCGTTTCATTACCACTTCTTGCATTGGTAAATTTTAAGATAATTAGATAGAATTAAGCTGTGACCAAGAGCTTTTTTGCGCTTAAAATCATCAATTTCAGTTTCCAGCCTTGACTGAGAGCGATCATAATAACATGAGTATCGGTTAGAAGTGGAAATATAAGTGTGGAAATTCAAAATTAATAGTAAAGATTAACAGTACGGATAATTTTATTAAATTATTGTTACAATTTAGATTATGCATATCTATAATTTTCTCATGGTTGATAGTCGTATTGCACCTCCGAGGGACGCAAAGTCATTTAAAATATGCGGAAGCAAAGAAAAACTTATAAGATTATTAAAGAAATTTGAGGATGCTCTAACCAAATGATCGCTAACGCTTTTCCGTACAAAAAATCCGGCGAAAGTAGAAATCATAAGCGTATATATGATAGGCGTACAACAGGGTATAGCAAAGTTGATCCTTTGCTTTAGTTGGACACATAAAAAAGAGCTAAATAACCGTTCGCAGCCATTTACAAGAATCCGACTTAAATGCCAAAAGTCCACAAAGAGTTCCTTTGCTTCTTAAAAAATATGTAGCTGCGCGTATCAAGTTTCTTATGAATACGTCAGCTGCGAAATTGCTCAACATAATGTAGACGGACGAAAGCAAAATTGTTCTATATGGGGAAACGAAGTCCCGACTATATGTGCGCCGTCCCCCGAGCACGAAATATAATCACAAATATACAATTAAAACTATAAAACATGGTGGCATTAAGGTAATGATATGATACAGTTTTTCTTATAATGAAGTTGGCCCAATCCACCATATTACAGAATTGATGCATTAGTGGGTATATGTGGATATTAGGGTGACAATTAAATGTATGGAGTATTTTTTTTTCTTTATTGTTTTGGTCTCAGTGTTTTTTTGTGTGTAGTTTTATTTAAAAAAAATGTGCAAATTTCGAATAAGGTACACCTCGAAAAAGCCAGCAAAGCTATTGGTAGAATCCCTTGAAAGGTTGGCATGGAGAGGGATATGATAATATCAATATAAACGGAGAATGTAAGAGAGTGTGAAATTATATTTTGCGTTAAATTATGTGTCAGATATACATACAGTGTTGTATTCAAAATAATTGGAGTGCAACCTTGTTCAATTTGAAAATGTGATCATGACACAACATGCAATAGTAGCGTTTCATTACCACTTCTTGCATTGGTAAATTTTAAGATAATTAGATAGAATTAAGCTGTGACCAAGAGCTTTTTTGCGCTTAAAATCATCAATTTCAGTTTCCAGCCTTGACTGAGAGCGATCATAATAACATGAGTATCGGTTAGAAGTGGAAATATAAGTGTGGAAATTCAAAATTAATAGTAAAGATTAACAGTACGGATAATTTTATTAAATTATTGTTACAATTTAGATTATGCATATCTATAATTTTCTCATGGTTGATAGTCGTATTGCACCTCCGAGGGACGCAAAGTCATTTAAAATATGCGGAAGCAAAGAAAAACTTATAAGATTATTAAAGAAATTTGAGGATGCTCTAACCAAATGATCGCTAACGCTTTTCCGTACAAAAAATCCGGCGAAAGTAGAAATCATAAGCGTATATATGATAGGCGTACAACAGGGTATAGCAAAGTTGATCCTTTGCTTTAGTTGGACACATAAAAAAGAGCTAAATAACCGTTCGCAGCCATTTACAAGAATCCGACTTAAATGCCAAAAGTCCACAAAGAGTTCCTTTGCTTCTTAAAAAATATGTAGCTGCGCGTATCAAGTTTCTTATGAATACGTCAGCTGCGAAATTGCTCAACATAATGTAGACGGACGAAAGCAAAATTGTTCTATATGGGGAAACGAAGTCCCGACTATATGTGCGCCGTCCCCCGAGCACGAAATATAATCACAAATATACAATTAAAACTATAAAACATGGTGGCATTAAGGTAATGATATGATACAGTTTTTCTTATAATGAAGTTGGCCCAATCCACCATATTACAGAATTGATGCATTAGTGGGTATATGTGGATATTAGGGTGACAATTAAATGTATGGAGTATTTTTTTTTCTTTATTGTTTTGGTCTCAGTGTTTTTTTGTGTGTAGTTTTATTTAAAAAAAATTCTAGTAAAATTTCAAGGTCGTAGGAAGAGGATTAGGGGGCGCGTCGGCCCCCCAAAGTTACACAAAATACGTTTTTTCACGCAAATTCTTACTTTGACTGCTTGTAACTTTCTCTGTGTTTTTTTTTTTTAACATTACTGGCGAAAGATGTTCATTAATATGTCTACAATAACATCTGTAAATAACATTTCTGTCTAATGTTAATATTTAATGAAAAAAACTTAAATATAGGAGAAAAAGTACGCCTCAATGTCGATTTATTATACTAAAATAAAATTACTTATGTATATGATTTCTCTTTTTATTAATATTGTTTAAAGCACTTGAGACAATGTCTTTTTATTACAGTCCGGAAACCGATGGCGGTAATCGCTAACAATTTTTAAAACAAATTGTTTTTGGCGTTCATTTTTGATAAATAGTTTATTATACTCTTCCATCAATTTAACCCCCCTTTCGGCAGTGTCATTTGTAACATTTAATTTTTTCATCAGTTCAGCCGCTTTACAATAAGATTGGTCCTGCTCCCATTTGTCTGGGTTTAATTTAAAAAAATCAGTATTTATTTGAAATCTTTCAAATAATGCTTTTGTTTCGGCAGAGACGAACTGTTCAATTCCGTCATGGAATATTTCAACGATTTCTCTATCATTTATTGTAGCTCGCTTTGTGTTTTGCTCTTGTTCAAAATCATTTTCCAAAGCCGCCACCATTTTTTGTTTTGAAAAAAGGGATACGTTGCTGTCAAAAAATGCAAGACCAACCGCCTCAGGGCTTAAATTCCACAAGTGGTTCCTGAACTTTTTAAGAGCAACATAAGATATAGCAGCATCAATTTTTTTGAAGTTTTCAAGTTTTTGTAAAAATAAAAAATCTTGATATGGCGCTTTAATGGCCAAAGGAGCAGAAAACCACGCTTCGACATAGACTTCAGCAATAAAAACACAAATTTGACGAAGCCCATTTAATTCAGTTGCTGAAAGCTGGAACTCGTTACGGAATAAAAATATTTTTAGACAGTAAATCGCTTTTGCCATCCACCTTGCATGGTGAACAGCTCCTGGCGATCGAAACATTAGGCTGTTTGGATGTGTCTTTTCTGGTTTTTGACCCAGGAAGAGCAAAGTGAGTTCCAAGAATTCTTTATAGTCTTCCCTGGGTTGTTTTTCTTCCAAGATATTATTTACTGCACCGATAATGCGAACAGCAGACTCTTTCATGTACGTCTTGACAGTTGGATCGTTGATGCCATACTCATAGTAATTAGCATCAATCTTAGCCCAAGTATTTTTAAATTTCTCAAACATTTTAACGTTTGGACTTCCATAACAGCTTATTTTTTCTTCGAAAACGCATCTTAAAACAATCTCGGATATATGATGACGGCATGGTAACCATAAAAGTTGTCTTTGTAAATTATTTTCAATTAACGTACAGGTACCATTGAAACGCCCAGTATTGACCGCTGTTGTATCAAACACTAAAGCTTTGATGTGATTTTGCAGACCATATTCATAAATAGCATCGCATACAGCGGATGCCTGTTCTTTTCCAGTACCGGAATCAAGTGCAGGTATTTCAAGAAGCTGTTCAACTTTACCGCTCGATATTATTATAGGCAACCTATCAACTTTATCATTTCCCGTCAGCGCCGGCAAAAGTTTACCATCCCAATGAAGGCAGATAGCGTCGAGCTCATTTAATTTTAATTTATTTTTTAATGCTGAAATTCTTTCTTCACGGATTTGTTCCCTTTCCTGGTGTACAGACGTTCGGTTTAAAATATAATCTTCAACATTATTACCCAGAGCTTCAACGACTGCGCTTATTAGATGATCCGCATGTCTGTCACTGATTTTACAGACATCGAGTGCGGCCGCCAGTTTTGGTGTTAGTATTTTATTTGTTCCCCTACATTTTTTGGCTGGAGGTTGACTACAACGTGGGTCACATTCCATATCTGGAAAACTGTTATCATTCTCTGAAGATTCAGATGACAGCAACTCTGCAGTTTCATCTAATAAAAACGACTTAATTTAAAGAAAATAAAAAATAAACAATAACATACAACGAACCAATTAATGCAATTTCACGATTATTCCGCTCCACTTGTTGTAATAAATTGTTGTTGCGTTCTTCAAGTCGGCACTCTCGGCGTACTTCTTCGTAATCGATACCATACATAAAGCCTGGGCGCTGACTTATCAAGAAATCAATATCTTCTTGATTCGACATTATTTTTAATGCACTTGCATGCACCACGTCAAAAAGCATATCCAATTTTTCTTTCCACGTGTTTACTTTGCTCTTGTGGAAATTAGAAGTCTTCTTTGAATCTTTTTGAAAGCTTTGCCATTCTTTATACAATTTCTCTACATTTGTAATGCAGTGTTGTTTATCCTTGACCGGAATGCGGGCTTTTTCCCAGAACACGAATAGTTCTTTTACAACTAAATCTGAACTTTCCTGTAAATTTTTTTTTACTACACGTAAATTGAAAAACAAAACTTTCAACACTTCTATATTGGAGGGTAGTTTACTTCCCGTTAACGAGTTGGTACAATAACCAATTAAATATGTATATGCGTTCACGTAAATTTCTAGCAGACATTTTCGACTTTTCACATTCAAATATTCACTTCGAATGATTTTTTTGCAAATTTAATGCTATTAAAAAATGTTTGCGGCTGCTGTATATAACTGTAAAGTAAGAATCTATTTTCCGAGAAACATTGGTGCTGATTTTTTGTCGGTAGCTTACGCAAGCATTGAGAATAATATTGTTGAGGTTGTAACGGGAATATTCTCGGTCACAATTGTCAATATTATAGATCGCTTCAGCATACAGGCAAAAAAAATTTGAAGCAAACTTTTAAAGACAATTCTTACACTTGAAAACAAAAGTAAACAAAAAAAGTCTGAAGTTCGGACTAGCGAGGTCTTACTGTATATAATTGTTGAAGCTACTCTTACGTAAATCATAAGGAATTTTCTATATGAATCTTTAATTAAATAAATCTGAACAAAATCCAAAATTTGAATCATATAAGTAATTTTATTTAAGTATAATAAATCGACATTGAGGCGTACTTTTTCTCCTATATTTAAGTTTTTTTCATTAAATATTAACATTAGACAAAAATGTTATTGACAGATGTTATTGTAGACATATTAATGAACATCTTTCGCCAGTAATGTTTAAAAAAAAAAAACACAGAGAAAGTTACAAGCAGTCAAAGTAAGAATTTGCGTGAAAAAACGTATTTTGTGTAACTTTGGGGGGCCGACGCGCCCCCTAATCCTCTTCCTACGACCTTGAAATTTTACTAGAATTTTTTTTAAATAAAACTACACACAAAAAAATACTGAGACCAAAGAAAATATCACTTTCGAAATTAACTGTCACCCTAGTGGATATATATGGCAAAGTAATTTTGCCGTATGACAAGTGGAATATGCTTCTGAACTAAGTATTCCAGTAAGGTTATAACCCGAAACAGGTAAGTGTAGTTGAGGTCAAAGCCTGGCCAGCTCAGGCGCCCGATCTCAACCCCATGTAAAATCTGTGGGCAGTCGTTAAGAAAGGTATTTTGGAACAAAGGCCATCAAATGCGAAGAATTTACCTTATCCAAGAATCATGGCGATAAGGCCCTTTGAAACGTTGTCAGAATGACATCGACTCCATGCCCAGAAGATGTGCTGCAATTTTAAAAAATCAGCGCTATGCCAAACATTTTATACATTTATTAAATTAATATCCATTTGTAACCATTTTCTCCTTTTTACTTCTGTAATATTTGAAAATCTTTTCATACTCCAATTATGTTAATATACTTATTTTTTCTAAAACATTACTTTAAAAAATTTAGCCTACCAACATATTGATAAATTTTAAAAATATATATTTTTTTTTTTTTTTTTTTCAATTTAAATACAGATAATTCTCAATCAAAAACATATAAAACCAAGTGTAAAACAAATTTTTATTTAGAGAACAAGTTTGTTTCAGCAGTCTTACAGGCTAACAGGCGTTTTTGGACGCAAACACGGAAGTTTTTTAACCACGTCCACCCGAAATTGATTTGCGTGCGTTTACATTACAGAGTTGCATATCTGTCAAATTCCTTTGAAAACAATACAAGGTGGAAGTTTTCAGCGTTGGTTCAATTTATTTATTTGGTTTAGAGATTTTCTTTACCTGATGTTACATATTAGTTTTTATTTAAACATAAAATTAAATCTTCAACACAGGAAATTATAAACAAGTTGGGCAATTGAGTTGTTTCCTATTTTAAGTTATAGAAGCTATAATAATCATAGTCCTAAGTATCAAGCAATGTACAAATTTACAAAAAGTTTTCATCAATCAATATTCGTTATATTGAAGTAATGCGCATCACCCTCAACGGTGGGATAGAGGTGGGTAACTCAGCACTGAGTTGAGTTACTGAGCTAACTCTTAGCGATGAGCCGCTCGCTCAGACTCACTTCCAAAAAAAATTGTGACTCAGTAGCTCAGTTATAAATTTCGGACAACTTACTGAGTGGCGAGTCGATGAGTGTATCAGCACTGAGAATAAAAGATGAGCCGATCCGAAGCTCTTTGTTTTGTGTACAGACACTCTATAAGAAATGGCATTTGGGAGTTTTTTATTGCATTTTTGGAGATTTTGCAGTTTTTTCGCCACCTTTGAGGCATGCAAACAGTATACATGTAAACGCAATAAAAACAAGAATAAGAATAAATATATGAAATCAACATGATCACAATTATAAAACACGAGAAATTCAAATTTTGCAAAAATGTAACAGCTTTTAAACTTTCATAAAACAACTGTTGTTGATTTTTTACTAAAACTCTTCCATAAACTGGCCTTGAGCTCAATAAAACTGTAAATTACTTGCATAAAACTAATAATTATAAAAATATATGTGATGAACATGCGTGTTCACTTAGAAATAAAGTTTTACGGACACCTTTTTAAAATAAAACTCAATATTTGCATGTAAATCCCTAAAATACGAGTATTTAATTTAATTCTCAAGTTAAAAATTTCAACACATATTTCGCCAATTTAGCCAAATAAAAATGTTATGATTCTAAGAGCCTTTTTGCGTGCCAGCCCATGATTGGGATTTGATTCCAGCCCAAAACCTATGAGGCAAAAGAGGGAAGTTGCATATCATATTATATATGGTGAGAATAAAGAATGACAGAAAATAAGAACTAGCGCGAAAATGTTTCCTTTTGGCGCGTTATCCCTTGTGCTGTCACTTTAATTATTCAACGTTCAACGTGCACCTCTCCACGATAACAGTGCTACACAGAGCGACACAATTATGAAATGAGTCGTAACTGAATTGTGCTACCTCACTGAGCTGACTCACTTAATTGAGCAAGAGTCATTGAGTAAACTCGCAAAAATTTGCCGAGTTACCCACCCCTACGGTGGGATGAACGTCAAATCGAAATGTAACGCAAAATGTAAATTGGAAGTTGGGTTTGCTTTTGGTGCAGACCGTTCTATTTTGGTTGCTCACATACAAGTTGTATGAGCATCAGAAGCTTTTGACAGAAAATTGGCGGAGTGCGTTTATGTTAGGTTAGGCTGTTAGGAGTGACAAGCACACTACTCAATTGAGTAGGCCTTGCCGCCCGCCGGCATAGAGACTCAGAAAGTACGAAACATACGAGACACGTTACCTGTGCACATATATGTATATAATACTTATATATAGGCAGTAACCCATCTGCGCAATGTGTAAAAATTCAGCAATCAAAGGGAGATATTTTTAGTACATATGTATGTTGTGCGCATGCGCAGGTTTTACATGTATTAGTATCTGTAAATACATGTGACAAACACATAAAACCGAGTTTGACATATCTGCAGTTGCGCCAAAAAATAAATTTGAAGAGGATTACTTTACTGCGGGGGGCTTATACCCTTTTTGACGAAGTTTACTCATACAAAATAAAGTGTGATGATAAAGTATTAAAATTTTATTTCATATCTACTTGGAAATCAAACAAACACGATTTCATTTATAATGATTAGCCATTTTTTATTTAAGAATATTTAATTCATGTGTATAAAAATTTAGTTTAATTGAGTAAATATTTACTCATTGATTATTCAACTAAAGAGACAAAAAACTAAAGTGATAAAAATTGTACAGTAATCCTTTACAATATTCGCAATGTTTCTTTTGGAATTTTTTGTATATGAGTCTCCGTAAAACCTCTTAGATTAACTAATTTTTTGGCTAAGCCACTTATTGGTTGCAAAACAATATTAATTTTGTGAATTTATTTCTAGTGTAAACCTTCTGTTCGGTAGATGTTTCGCTATCAAAAAACAAACGAATATCGAGATAAAAACTTATACATTTTTGAATTAACTGAGCGGGGTGATCGTTTAGTATCTCATTGCTAAATAAAGTTTCAATTGCTATGTGATCGTCCATTATTTTATTTTAAAAGACCGTACCAAAATTTTAGAAAAAATGTATTCGCTAAAACTAAACTAAAAACATTTATTTGGTGTTATACAAATATTGAAGACGTCTCTAGATGGTGTTAGAAATGGTCCCATATTTTTGTGTGCTACGAGCGATGGCATTTAATCGCCTAGCAATTGGTCTTGACTTATTGGGCATATAATTTTCTTTTACATTTTTGATGCCACAAATACAGCGATATAGCGAACAACATATGTATGTCATATTGTCAACATATGTAGATAGTGCAATGACTTGTAACGAAACACTTACGCATGCAAAGCTATATTTTTTGCATATCTCTTGTTTTTTCACATAAAAAGCATCTGTGCGACATTTCTCAATTCATTGTATTCAAAAATTTCACAAAATATAGGAAAATTTAAAAACTTTCTAAGCGTACCGCCACTGGGTTTTCTATTGAATTGAAGTGTCATTATACCCTTGTATACAATTGTATACCTATTGTGCTACGCTAGCCGAGTTGGCTGTTGTGTTTTATAAAATTATAAAATATTAACATTTTACTAGGCCAACAGAAAAATGAACAAACATTGTAGACAAGGATGAGCACGCCTTAAAAATGCATATAATATAGAATTTGCAAAATAAAAACACAAACAACAACCACACAAAGGAAGATGAAATAAACACAACAGCCAACTCGGCTAGCGTAGCACAATAGGTAGCGTATTGGCTCTGCAACTCCGAGCTCCCAGGCTCAAAGCCTGAGAGAAGTGGTTATGAAAAATTAAATTAAAAATAATTTAATTTAATAATCAAAAAGAAGTCAAGAAGAAGGAAATGTGGTGATTTCCGAAATAGTACTATAACTTCAACCATTAAAAACTGTTGTTGTTTTTTCACTAACAAATCTTCCATAAACTGGCCTTGAGCTCAATAAAATTATAAAATATTAACATTTTACTAGGCCAACAGAAAAATGAACATTTATATTTTCGAATAAAATCAATTTATTGAAAAACTTACACGAATTCCCACATTCAGAAAATGAAAAGTCAGCCAATATGTAAAAAGTAAACAACAGTAAAGGCATCAGTGATGGCATCGAAGTTTTTGTTCTATACATTTGGGTTTTTCTCCAATTATCACGCATTTTTGAAGAGTTAACAACTCAGTGCCTTGTTTTGGGAGCCGTTTGGCAAAGAGTGAGGGAGCTAGCTGCTTATTGAGGAAACCTTTTGTTATTGAATCATGAAGAGAGAGAAATTCATTTCATTTTCTAAATGAAATACTGAAAATTTAAAAACGTTTTATGTGTTGGCCGTCATTATCTTTTAAAAATTCAAAAAATTCCACGCAATTTATTCTCGTATTTGAACTAAGTAGAATAGAACATTTGAAAAACAAATAGGCGACTATGTGATCGGAAAAAATTAAAAATTTTTTTTAAATATGTGAAATAACTTCATAATTTTTGCGCTTTAAAGTGTTGAGATTGAAAAGTTATTACAAATCATTAGCGGACCTACAGCAATTAAAATTTCAGCACTGTGCTTCCAAAATCACTACGTCTGGCAACCGTAACATCGTTTGCCAACTTATATCCCTCATATCGGGAAACTATGATTCTAGCCATGTAGTAGTGCAAATTTCGAATAAGGTGCACCACGAAAAAGCCAGCAAAGCTATTGGTAGAATCCCTTGAAAGGTTGGCATGGAGAGGGATATGATAATATGAATATAAACGGAGAATGTAAGAGAGTGTGAAATTATATTTTGCGTTAAATTATGTGTCAGATATATGTACATACAGACAGTGTTGCGGTCAAAATAATAGGAGTGCAAGCTTGTTCAATTTGAAAATGTGATCATGACACAACATGCAATAGTAGCGTTTTATTACCACTTCTTGCATTGGTAAGTTTTAAGATAATTAGAAAGAATTAAGCTGTGGCCAAGAGCTTTTTTGCGCTTAAAATCATCAATTTCAGATTCCAGCCTTGACAGAGAGCGATCATAATTGTTCGAGCGTGTGAGTAGTAGCGAGTTTACAGCAGAACGAAACGGTTGCGCTAGCGAATAGGCTGCATAAAAACAATCAATAAATATTCAAGCATTATACACATTATACAGTCTTTTTATTAAAACGGAACATAATTTTGGTCCATCGAGCCGAAGGGTGAAGTGTGGCAGTACAATTGGTGTCTTCCAAATGAAGAATAAGGAAAAATTTAAGCAAAATTGTGAATTCGGCAATAATTGACAAATGTATAACATTCAACCATAAGTATGTGGTGTTGTTTGCAAGATTGTGTTTGTTTGTTGCGCAGACAGCGCATATCGTATGGCTCGTGCTTTTAAAGTCTCGGTGCCGGCGTTCGGCAAGGCCTACTCGATTAAGCAGTGCGATTGTCACTCATAAGACTGCGTAAAGAAGCGGAAATACTTATTGCCACGACACGGAGTTTGTTCTAGGGGTCGTGGGGAAGAGGAGGGAAAAGGAAAGAGCTGTTCGTGCTGCGCAATACGCTTTATGCTCTCAGTCTTCATAAAATTAACGTTCTGCTGACTCACGGCCTGCGGCGACAATTACATAAAGTGGCCTTGCCGTGCGTGAATTCCATCTAACGTAAATTTCTTTTTGCGTTTGTGTTATGAGATGTAACTCAATTATTTTACATTCGACCACTATTCAACGCTACCTTTGCTGACTCCACCCCTAATTGTAAAGGCCATGCCACATACAACTTGCTTCGCTTTACGTGACATTTGTAACTTTGTCAGAAAAGTGAAAAACGCAAAGGTATGCCACAATAAAACTTTGACAATACATACTTTTCGTTTGTTTATTGTGAGTTGTGAAAATTGCACGGAACTTTATAAACATATTTACATACTTATAATACCTACCATTTGTAGTGTGCGTCTTTATATTATACCACAAATGCAGGGACCTACAGTTTTGTGCCGACTCCGAACGGCAGATGTATTTAATGAGAAGCTTTTTCATGGCAGAAATACCCTCGGAGGTTTGCCATTGTCTGCCGAGGGGTGACCACTATTAGACAAAACTTTTTCTATTAATAAGATTTTGTTTGCCCTGACTGAGATTCGAACCTCGAACTCACCGGCTTATCGGGTTATAGCACGCACCGCTACCAACTCGACCACAGCGGCCACAAATTTACATACATTCGGCATAATTATGGAAATTATGGAAGTTTTGTTAATAGTTCTTGTACTTCACGAAGCCTTATTATGTTTAAAAAACATATCAAGGCGGAAAATGTGGGTAAGGGAATTATATCTTTGCTGCCACCTCCCGCACGAACCGGTCACGAAGTGACTTCCACCGTGCTCTGCAATGCTCCTCTATTATAAAAGAAAACACCTTTAGTAAATCATCACATATGTATGTACATACATATATTTATATACAATAAAATACACGTACCAGAAACTCCCACCAAAGCCGCAACTGCCTGGCATGCACGATCCTTTAGGTATTTATTGCTTGGCTGCATTTTCACCGCTTCAATTAACTTTTCCTCCATTTCTTTTGCTAAATTAAAAAAAAATAATTTATTTCAGTTAAATTTTTGTGGGAAAATTTTCAAATATACGTCGACCGTTAACAGACGAATGTCATAAATAAACAAAATTGGTAAGAGCGAACTGTCAAAGTCAGCGAAAAGATGAGAGTTTCCCAAGATTTCGCTTCGCTTTGGCGACGGTGTTGCCTATGTGGGAAATTTCCTATAATTGCATGTATTCATCTTTGCTGTCAAAGCTAAACTCTGATGTAAAGCGAAGCAGAAGTTTTATGTGGCATGGCCTTAAGGCAGTTGCGACTTTTGCTTCTATCTCTAGCATGCTGTGTGTTTGCTGCTATTGCTGTGCGCGCGTTGCTCATTCAAACGAACGATATCAGCGAGAGTTTGCTTGAGAGAGTGAGAGTCTGAGTTTGAGTGCTATGTTTAATATCTAACAGGCTAACCTAATATTCACGGCTTGCGTTTTTGGACGCAAGCACGCACAATTTTTAACCACGTCCACCCGAAATTGATTTGCGTGCGTTTACTTTACAGAGTTGCATGGCTGTCAAATTCGTTTGAGAACAATACAAGGTGGAAGTTTTCAGCGCTGGTTCAATTTATTTATTTAGTTTAAAGATTTGCTTTACCTTATGTTACATATTAAGTTTTATTTAAGCATTAAATATTATCTTAATTTATACGAAGAGCTTCAACACAGGAACTTATTAACAAGTTTGGCAATTGATTTGTTTCCTCTTTTATATTATATAAGCAATAATAATCATAACAAGTAAGAAAAGCTAAATTCGGGCGAAACCGAATTTTATATACCCTCGTGATGTTTTATGGTATGGACGGAACCACGCCCATTTCCAAATTTGTATAAAAGCCAATATAAAACAATTTTGGTATTAGTGTTACTGAAATATTGCATTTTCAGATTATATGAAATCTTATGAGAGGTAGACGTCGTTTATATTCATTGCTTGAACGGAGTTTAATAGAGTTTCATTACAATTGGAATCATAAGTGTGTATACTGACTGGAATATTCTGTTATTCTCATAATTTATAGAATAGAAAGTTTAAAGTTTAAAAAGTTTTGATATAAGTCATAAAAAGAACGAGTGTTAAAATATAACTGGAGGTTCTAAATTTGATCATTTCCCAACTGACCGAATATATTCTAGATTTATAAAATTTAACAGGTACATACATATGTACGAGTATGTACAGTAATCAATTTAGCTACCTAAAACTTATTGTTACACAAAATTAGAATCGAAATTTCCGCCTTCAGATGATAGCTGCTAAGTAGGCAAACTCTTGTAAAATGTGCATTTTCATAATCATAGCTAAAATCCTGCCAATGCGTGTTTGAGATGGATTAAATAGGTACCTACATTCATAAACTACTAAATATCCATTATAATAAACAGCTTGTGTGTCCTTTTCAAAAATTTGAATTCTTCGAAGGTTCGCCATTGCCTGTCGTGAGGCGATCGCTATTACAAAAACTACATGCCCTCAAGCGAGGTGGCCGCTGTAGTCGGATAGGAAGCGATATGCTGCTAAGTTCGAGGTTTGAACTGCAGCTAGAACAGGTAGAATCGTAATCATAGAAAATTAGTATTTTATTATAGTGACCACCTCTAAGCAGGCAAAGGCAAATCTCCGAGGGTATTTCTGAACGAAAAAGCTTCTAGGGATAATTATATATGCCGTTCGGCATCGGCACGAAACAGTAGATCCCCAAATTTGTGGTACAATATGAAAATTTCATAAACACCAAGTTTCGTTGTTTCAAACCGCAGAAAATATTCAATTCTACCTCTTTTGTTCCATTAGATACCAAAAAACATTTTAAAAAACTTTCGTTATATGGAAGTTGGGCGGGATTTTAATCCGATTTCAAATTTTTTTGGCGGTAATGCTATTGATATCAAGGGCAATATGTTCAGCAAATTTAGTAATGATACCTAGCACTATTATTGAAAATACAGACATTTTAGCATAAGTGGGCATTTTTCGAAACTTCCGTTATACGGAAGGTTCGTGTGGTTATGGTCCGATTTCAAAAATATTTAACCATAGTAAGACTGCTGTCAAGGAAAATATGTATACCAAGTTTTGTGGCGATAACTAACACTCTTATTGAGATACAGACATTTTTTTATAAGTGGGCGTGGCAACGCCTATTTATCAAAATTTTATAAATATACAGTTTCCTTAATTAAAATCACCCCAAATACCAAAATTTCACTCAGTTTGCTTTAATGGATAAAGAAAAAACGGAGTTTTTGCATTTCTTAAATTTTCCGTTTTATAGGAGGTGGGCGTGGTTATGGTCTGATTTCAAAAATTTTTGACGGTGATGTTAGTGATATCAAGGACAATATGCTCACTTTAGTGACGATACCTTACGCCGTTATTGAGATACAAAAATTTTTTCATAAGTGGCCGTGGCAACGTCCATTTTTCAAAATTTCATAAATACCTATTTCCTTAGTTCAAAATCGCTCCAAATACCGAATTTCACACAATTTCTTTTAATAGATACCGAAAAAACTAAGTTTTTGCATTTTCCAAAACTTCCGTTATATGGGAGGTGGGCGTGGTTATGATCCGATTTCAAAAATTTTCTACGATAATAATAGCGATATCAAGGAAAATATGCCCACCAAATTTTGTGACGATACCTTACACTGTTATTGAGATACGGAAACTTTTTAAGAAGAGGGCGTGGCAACGCCCATTTTTCAAAATTTCATAAATGCCTAATTTCTGAGTTCAAAATTGCTCCAAATACCAAATTTCACTCAATTTGCTGTATGTAATAGATACTGAGAAAACGGAGTTTTTGCATTTTTCAAAAACTTTCGTTACAGTTTTGTGCCGACTCCGAACGGCAGATGTATTTAATGAGAAGCTTTTTCATGGCAGAAATACCCTCGGAGGTTTGCCATTGTCTGCCGAGGGGTGACCACTATTAGACAAAACTTTTTCTATTAATAAGATTTTGTTTGCCCTGACTGAGATTCGAACCTCGAACTCACCGGCTTATCGGGTTATAGCACGCACCGCTACCAACTCGACCACAGCGGCCACAAATTTACATACATTCGGCATAATTATGGAAATTATGGAAGTTTTGTTAATAGTTCTTGTACTTCACGAAGCCTTATTAGGTTTAAAAAACATATCAAGGCGGAAAATGTGGGTAAGGGAATTATATCTTTGCTGCCACCTCCCGCACGAACCGGTCACGAAGTGACTTCCACCGTGCTCTGCAATGCTCCTCTATTATAAAAGAAAACACCTTTAGTAAATCATCACATATGTATGTACATACATATATTTATATACAATAAAATACACGTACCAGAAACTCCCACCAAAGCCGCAACTGCCTGGCATGCACGATCCTTTAGGTATTTATTGCTTGGCTGCATTTTCACCGCTTCAATTAACTTTTCCTCCATTTCTTTTGCTAAATTAAAAAAAAATAATTTATTTCAGTTAAATTTTTGTGGGAAAATTTTCAAATATACGTCGACCGTTAACAGACGAATGTCATAAATAAACAAAATTGGTAAGAGCGAACTGTCAAAGTCAGCGAAAAGATGAGAGTTTCCCAAGATTTCGCTTCGCTTTGGCGACGGTGTTGCCTATGTGGGAAATTTCCTATAATTGCATGTATTCATCTTTGCTGTCAAAGCTAAACTCTGATGTAAAGCGAAGCAGAAGTTTTATGTGGCATGGCCTTAAGGCAGTTGCGACTTTTGCTTCTATCTCTAGCATGCTGTGTGTTTGCTGCTATTGCTGTGCGCGCGTTGCTCATTCAAACGAACGATATCAGCGAGAGTTTGCTTGAGAGAGTGAGAGTCTGAGTTTGAGTGCTATGTTTAATATCTAACAGGCTAACCTAATATTCACGGCTTGCGTTTTTGGACGCAAGCACGCACAATTTTTAACCACGTCCACCCGAAATTGATTTGCGTGCGTTTACTTTACAGAGTTGCATGGCTGTCAAATTCGTTTGAGAACAATACAAGGTGGAAGTTTTCAGCGCTGGTTCAATTTATTTATTTAGTTTAAAGATTTGCTTTACCTTATGTTACATATTAAGTTTTATTTAAGCATTAAATATTATCTTAATTTATACGAAGAGCTTCAACACAGGAACTTATTAACAAGTTTGGCAATTGATTTGTTTCCTCTTTTATATTATATAAGCAATAATAATCATAACAAGTAAGAAAAGCTAAATTCGGGCGAAACCGAATTTTATATACCCTCGTGATGTTTTATGGTATGGACGGAACCACGCCCATTTCCAAATTTGTATAAAAGCCAATATAAAACAATTTTGGTATTAGTGTTACTGAAATATTGCATTTTCAGATTATATGAAATCTTATGAGAGGTAGACGTCGTTTATATTCATTGCTTGAACGGAGTTTAATAGAGTTTCATTACAATTGGAATCATAAGTGTGTATACTGACTGGAATATTCTGTTATTCTCATAATTTATAGAATAGAAAGTTTAAAGTTTAAAAAGTTTTGATATAAGTCATAAAAAGAACGAGTGTTAAAATATAACTGGAGGTTCTAAATTTGATCATTTCCCAACTGACCGAATATATTCTAGATTTATAAAATTTAACAGGTACATACATATGTACGAGTATGTACAGTAATCAATTTAGCTACCTAAAACTTATTGTTACACAAAATTAGAATCGAAATTTCCGCCTTCAGATGATAGCTGCTAAGTAGGCAAACTCTTGTAAAATGTGCATTTTCATAATCATAGCTAAAATCCTGCCAATGCGTGTTTGAGATGGATTAAATAGGTACCTACATTCATAAACTACTAAATATCCATTATAATAAACAGCTTGTGTGTCCTTTTCAAAAATTTGAATTCTTCGAAGGTTCGCCATTGCCTGTCGTGAGGCGATCGCTATTACAAAAACTACATGCCCTCAAGCGAGGTGGCCGCTGTAGTCGGATAGGAAGCGATATGCTGCTAAGTTCGAGGTTTGAACTGCAGCTAGAACAGGTAGAATCGTAATCATAGAAAATTAGTATTTTATTATAGTGACCACCTCTAAGCAGGCAAAGGCAAATCTCCGAGGGTATTTCTGAACGAAAAAGCTTCTAGGGATAATTATATATGCCGTTCGGCATCGGCACGAAACAGTAGATCCCCAAATTTGTGGTACAATATGAAAATTTCATAAACACCAAGTTTCGTTGTTTCAAACCGCAGAAAATATTCAATTCTACCTCTTTTGTTCCATTAGATACCAAAAAACATTTTAAAAAACTTTCGTTATATGGAAGTTGGGCGGGATTTTAATCCGATTTCAAATTTTTTTGGCGGTAATGCTATTGATATCAAGGGCAATATGTTCAGCAAATTTAGTAATGATACCTAGCACTATTATTGAAAATACAGACATTTTAGCATAAGTGGGCATTTTTCGAAACTTCCGTTATACGGAAGGTTCGTGTGGTTATGGTCCGATTTCAAAAATATTTAACCATAGTAAGACTGCTGTCAAGGAAAATATGTATACCAAGTTTTGTGGCGATAACTAACACTCTTATTGAGATACAGACATTTTTTTATAAGTGGGCGTGGCAACGCCTATTTATCAAAATTTTATAAATATACAGTTTCCTTAATTAAAATCACCCCAAATACCAAAATTTCACTCAGTTTGCTTTAATGGATAAAGAAAAAACGGAGTTTTTGCATTTCTCAAATTTTCCGTTTTATAGGAGGTGGGCGTGGTTATGGTCTGATTTCAAAAATTTTTGACGGTGATGTTAGTGATATCAAGGACAATATGCTCACTTTAGTGACGATACCTTACGCCGTTATTGAGATACAAAAATTTTTTCATAAGTGGCCGTGGCAACGTCCATTTTTCAAAATTTCATAAATACCTATTTCCTTAGTTCAAAATCGCTCCAAATACCGAATTTCACACAATTTCTTTTAATAGATACCGAAAAAACTAAGTTTTTGCATTTTCCAAAACTTCCGTTATATGGGAGGTGGGCGTGGTTATGATCCGATTTCAAAAATTTTCTACGATAATAATAGCGATATCAAGGAAAATATGCCCACCAAATTTTGTGACGATACCTTACACTGTTATTGAGATACGGAAACTTTTTAAGAAGAGGGCGTGGCAACGCCCATTTTTCAAAATTTCATAAATGCCTAATTTCTGAGTTCAAAATTGCTCCAAATACCAAATTTCACTCAATTTGCTGTATGTAATAGATACTGAGAAAACGGAGTTTTTGCATTTTTCAAAAACTTTCGTTACAGTTTTGTGCCGACTCCGAACGGCAGATGTATTTAATGAGAAGCTTTTTCATGGCAGAAATACCCTCGGAGGTTTGCCATTGTCTGCCGAGGGGTGACCACTATTAGACAAAACTTTTTCTATTAATAAGATTTTGTTTGCCCTGACTGAGATTCGAACCTCGAACTCACCGGCTTATCGGGTTATAGCACGCACCGCTACCAACTCGACCACAGCGGCCACAAATTTACATACATTCGGCATAATTATGGAAATTATGGAAGTTTTGTTAATAGTTCTTGTACTTCACGAAGCCTTATTAGGTTTAAAAAACATATCAAGGCGGAAAATGTGGGTAAGGGAATTATATCTTTGCTGCCACCTCCCGCACGAACCGGTCACGAAGTGACTTCCACCGTGCTCTGCAATGCTCCTCTATTATAAAAGAAAACACCTTTAGTAAATCATCACATATGTATGTACATACATATATTTATATACAATAAAATACACGTACCAGAAACTCCCACCAAAGCCGCAACTGCCTGGCATGCACGATCCTTTAGGTATTTATTGCTTGGCTGCATTTTCACCGCTTCAATTAACTTTTCCTCCATTTCTTTTGCTAAATTAAAAAAAAATAATTTATTTCAGTTAAATTTTTGTGGGAAAATTTTCAAATATACGTCGACCGTTAACAGACGAATGTCATAAATAAACAAAATTGGTAAGAGCGAACTGTCAAAGTCAGCGAAAAGATGAGAGTTTCCCAAGATTTCGCTTCGCTTTGGCGACGGTGTTGCCTATGTGGGAAATTTCCTATAATTGCATGTATTCATCTTTGCTGTCAAAGCTAAACTCTGATGTAAAGCGAAGCAGAAGTTTTATGTGGCATGGCCTTAAGGCAGTTGCGACTTTTGCTTCTATCTCTAGCATGCTGTGTGTTTGCTGCTATTGCTGTGCGCGCGTTGCTCATTCAAACGAACGATATCAGCGAGAGTTTGCTTGAGAGAGTGAGAGTCTGAGTTTGAGTGCTATGTTTAATATCTAACAGGCTAACCTAATATTCACGGCTTGCGTTTTTGGACGCAAGCACGCACAATTTTTAACCACGTCCACCCGAAATTGATTTGCGTGCGTTTACTTTACAGAGTTGCATGGCTGTCAAATTCGTTTGAGAACAATACAAGGTGGAAGTTTTCAGCGCTGGATCAATTTATTTATTTAGTTTAAAGATTTGCTTTACCTTATGTTACATATTAAGTTTTATTTAAGCATTAAATATTATCTTAATTTATACGAAGAGCTTCAACACAGGAACTTATTAACAAGTTTGGCAATTGATTTGTTTCCTCTTTTATATTATATAAGCAATAATAATCATAACAAGTAAGAAAAGCTAAATTCGGGCGAAACCGAATTTTATATACCCTCGTGATGTTTTATGGTATGGACGGAACCACGCCCATTTCCAAATTTGTATAAAAGCCAATATAAAACAATTTTGGTATTAGTGTTACTGAAATATTGCATTTTCAGATTATATGAAATCTTATGAGAGGTAGACGTCGTTTATATTCATTGCTTGAACGGAGTTTAATAGAGTTTCATTACAATTGGAATCATAAGTGTGTATACTGACTGGAATATTCTGTTATTCTCATAATTTATAGAATAGAAAGTTTAAAGTTTAAAAAGTTTTGATATAAGTCATAAAAAGAACGAGTGTTAAAATATAACTGGAGGTTCTAAATTTGATCATTTCCCAACTGACCGAATATATTCTAGATTTATAAAATTTAACAGGTACATACATATGTACGAGTATGTACAGTAATCAATTTAGCTACCTAAAACTTATTGTTACACAAAATTAGAATCGAAATTTCCGCCTTCAGATGATAGCTGCTAAGTAGGCAAACTCTTGTAAAATGTGCATTTTCATAATCATAGCTAAAATCCTGCCAATGCGTGTTTGAGATGGATTAAATAGGTACCTACATTCATAAACTACTAAATATCCATTATAATAAACAGCTTGTGTGTCCTTTTCAAAAATTTGAATTCTTCGAAGGTTCGCCATTGCCTGTCGTGAGGCGATCGCTATTACAAAAACTACATGCCCTCAAGCGAGGTGGCCGCTGTAGTCGGATAGGAAGCGATATGCTGCTAAGTTCGAGGTTTGAACTGCAGCTAGAACAGGTAGAATCGTAATCATAGAAAATTAGTATTTTATTATAGTGACCACCTCTAAGCAGGCAAAGGCAAATCTCCGAGGGTATTTCTGAACGAAAAAGCTTCTAGGGATAATTATATATGCCGTTCGGCATCGGCACGAAACAGTAGATCCCCAAATTTGTGGTACAATATGAAAATTTCATAAACACCAAGTTTCGTTGTTTCAAACCGCAGAAAATATTCAATTCTACCTCTTTTGTTCCATTAGATACCAAAAAACATTTTAAAAAACTTTCGTTATATGGAAGTTGGGCGGGATTTTAATCCGATTTCAAATTTTTTTGGCGGTAATGCTATTGATATCAAGGGCAATATGTTCAGCAAATTTAGTAATGATACCTAGCACTATTATTGAAAATACAGACATTTTAGCATAAGTGGGCATTTTTCGAAACTTCCGTTATACGGAAGGTTCGTGTGGTTATGGTCCGATTTCAAAAATATTTAACCATAGTAAGACTGCTGTCAAGGAAAATATGTATACCAAGTTTTGTGGCGATAACTAACACTCTTATTGAGATACAGACATTTTTTTATAAGTGGGCGTGGCAACGCCTATTTATCAAAATTTTATAAATATACAGTTTCCTTAATTAAAATCACCCCAAATACCAAAATTTCACTCAGTTTGCTTTAATGGATAAAGAAAAAACGGAGTTTTTGCATTTCTCAAATTTTCCGTTTTATAGGAGGTGGGCGTGGTTATGGTCTGATTTCAAAAATTTTTGACGGTGATGTTAGTGATATCAAGGACAATATGCTCACTTTAGTGACGATACCTTACGCCGTTATTGAGATACAAAAATTTTTTCATAAGTGGCCGTGGCAACGTCCATTTTTCAAAATTTCATAAATACCTATTTCCTTAGTTCAAAATCGCTCCAAATACCGAATTTCACACAATTTCTTTTAATAGATACCGAAAAAACTAAGTTTTTGCATTTTCCAAAACTTCCGTTATATGGGAGGTGGGCGTGGTTATGATCCGATTTCAAAAATTTTCTACGATAATAATAGCGATATCAAGGAAAATATGCCCACCAAATTTTGTGACGATACCTTACACTGTTATTGAGATACGGAAACTTTTTAAGAAGAGGGCGTGGCAACGCCCATTTTTCAAAATTTCATAAATGCCTAATTTCTGAGTTCAAAATTGCTCCAAATACCAAATTTCACTCAATTTGCTGTATGTAATAGATACTGAGAAAACGGAGTTTTTGCATTTTTCAAAAACTTTCGTTACAGTTTTGTGCCGACTCCGAACGGCAGATGTATTTAATGAGAAGCTTTTTCATGGCAGAAATACCCTCGGAGGTTTGCCATTGTCTGCCGAGGGGTGACCACTATTAGACAAAACTTTTTCTATTAATAAGATTTTGTTTGCCCTGACTGAGATTCGAACCTCGAACTCACCGGCTTATCGGGTTATAGCACGCACCGCTACCAACTCGACCACAGCGGCCACAAATTTACATACATTCGGCATAATTATGGAAATTATGGAAGTTTTGTTAATAGTTCTTGTACTTCACGAAGCCTTATTAGGTTTAAAAAACATATCAAGGCGGAAAATGTGGGTAAGGGAATTATATCTTTGCTGCCACCTCCCGCACGAACCGGTCACGAAGTGACTTCCACCGTGCTCTGCAATGCTCCTCTATTATAAAAGAAAACACCTTTAGTAAATCATCACATATGTATGTACATACATATATTTATATACAATAAAATACACGTACCAGAAACTCCCACCAAAGCCGCAACTGCCTGGCATGCACGATCCTTTAGGTATTTATTGCTTGGCTGCATTTTCACCGCTTCAATTAACTTTTCCTCCATTTCTTTTGCTAAATTAAAAAAAAATAATTTATTTCAGTTAAATTTTTGTGGGAAAATTTTCAAATATACGTCGACCGTTAACAGACGAATGTCATAAATAAACAAAATTGGTAAGAGCGAACTGTCAAAGTCAGCGAAAAGATGAGAGTTTCCCAAGATTTCGCTTCGCTTTGGCGACGGTGTTGCCTATGTGGGAAATTTCCTATAATTGCATGTATTCATCTTTGCTGTCAAAGCTAAACTCTGATGTAAAGCGAAGCAGAAGTTTTATGTGGCATGGCCTTAAGGCAGTTGCGACTTTTGCTTCTATCTCTAGCATGCTGTGTGTTTGCTGCTATTGCTGTGCGCGCGTTGCTCATTCAAACGAACGATATCAGCGAGAGTTTGCTTGAGAGAGTGAGAGTCTGAGTTTGAGTGCTATGTTTAATATCTAACAGGCTAACCTAATATTCACGGCTTGCGTTTTTGGACGCAAGCACGCACAATTTTTAACCACGTCCACCCGAAATTGATTTGCGTGCGTTTACTTTACAGAGTTGCATGGCTGTCAAATTCGTTTGAGAACAATACAAGGTGGAAGTTTTCAGCGCTGGTTCAATTTATTTATTTAGTTTAAAGATTTGCTTTACCTTATGTTACATATTAAGTTTTATTTAAGCATTAAATATTATCTTAATTTATACGAAGAGCTTCAACACAGGAACTTATTAACAAGTTTGGCAATTGATTTGTTTCCTCTTTTATATTATATAAGCAATAATAATCATAACAAGTAAGAAAAGCTAAATTCGGGCGAAACCGAATTTTATATACCCTCGTGATGTTTTATGGTATGGACGGAACCACGCCCATTTCCAAATTTGTATAAAAGCCAATATAAAACAATTTTGGTATTAGTGTTACTGAAATATTGCATTTTCAGATTATATGAAATCTTATGAGAGGTAGACGTCGTTTATATTCATTGCTTGAACGGAGTTTAATAGAGTTTCATTACAATTGGAATCATAAGTGTGTATACTGACTGGAATATTCTGTTATTCTCATAATTTATAGAATAGAAAGTTTAAAGTTTAAAAAGTTTTGATATAAGTCATAAAAAGAACGAGTGTTAAAATATAACTGGAGGTTCTAAATTTGATCATTTCCCAACTGACCGAATATATTCTAGATTTATAAAATTTAACAGGTACATACATATGTACGAGTATGTACAGTAATCAATTTAGCTACCTAAAACTTATTGTTACACAAAATTAGAATCGAAATTTCCGCCTTCAGATGATAGCTGCTAAGTAGGCAAACTCTTGTAAAATGTGCATTTTCATAATCATAGCTAAAATCCTGCCAATGCGTGTTTGAGATGGATTAAATAGGTACCTACATTCATAAACTACTAAATATCCATTATAATAAACAGCTTGTGTGTCCTTTTCAAAAATTTGAATTCTTCGAAGGTTCGCCATTGCCTGTCGTGAGGCGATCGCTATTACAAAAACTACATGCCCTCAAGCGAGGTGGCCGCTGTAGTCGGATAGGAAGCGATATGCTGCTAAGTTCGAGGTTTGAACTGCAGCTAGAACAGGTAGAATCGTAATCATAGAAAATTAGTATTTTATTATAGTGACCACCTCTAAGCAGGCAAAGGCAAATCTCCGAGGGTATTTCTGAACGAAAAAGCTTCTAGGGATAATTATATATGCCGTTCGGCATCGGCACGAAACAGTAGATCCCCAAATTTGTGGTACAATATGAAAATTTCATAAACACCAAGTTTCGTTGTTTCAAACCGCAGAAAATATTCAATTCTACCTCTTTTGTTCCATTAGATACCAAAAAACATTTTAAAAAACTTTCGTTATATGGAAGTTGGGCGGGATTTTAATCCGATTTCAAATTTTTTTGGCGGTAATGCTATTGATATCAAGGGCAATATGTTCAGCAAATTTAGTAATGATACCTAGCACTATTATTGAAAATACAGACATTTTAGCATAAGTGGGCATTTTTCGAAACTTCCGTTATACGGAAGGTTCGTGTGGTTATGGTCCGATTTCAAAAATATTTAACCATAGTAAGACTGCTGTCAAGGAAAATATGTATACCAAGTTTTGTGGCGATAACTAACACTCTTATTGAGATACAGACATTTTTTTATAAGTGGGCGTGGCAACGCCTATTTATCAAAATTTTATAAATATACAGTTTCCTTAATTAAAATCACCCCAAATACCAAAATTTCACTCAGTTTGCTTTAATGGATAAAGAAAAAACGGAGTTTTTGCATTTCTCAAATTTTCCGTTTTATAGGAGGTGGGCGTGGTTATGGTCTGATTTCAAAAATTTTTGACGGTGATGTTAGTGATATCAAGGACAATATGCTCACTTTAGTGACGATACCTTACGCCGTTATTGAGATACAAAAATTTTTTCATAAGTGGCCGTGGCAACGTCCATTTTTCAAAATTTCATAAATACCTATTTCCTTAGTTCAAAATCGCTCCAAATACCGAATTTCACACAATTTCTTTTAATAGATACCGAAAAAACTAAGTTTTTGCATTTTCCAAAACTTCCGTTATATGGGAGGTGGGCGTGGTTATGATCCGATTTCAAAAATTTTCTACGATAATAATAGCGATATCAAGGAAAATATGCCCACCAAATTTTGTGACGATACCTTACACTGTTATTGAGATACGGAAACTTTTTAAGAAGAGGGCGTGGCAACGCCCATTTTTCAAAATTTCATAAATGCCTAATTTCTGAGTTCAAAATTGCTCCAAATACCAAATTTCACTCAATTTGCTGTATGTAATAGATACTGAGAAAACGGAGTTTTTGCATTTTTCAAAAACTTTCGTTATATGGGAGGTGGGTGTGGTTATTGACCGATCTTGACCATTTTCAATACCAACCTACCCTGTCCAAAGGGCAATCTATTGAGATATCTCAATTTTTACTCAAGTTATTGTAACCACGGACAGACGGACGGACGGACAGACAGTCAGGGCTTAATCGATTCCTCTTTTCATACTGATCATTTTAGTATATATATGTATATATCTATCTCGATTATTTCTTGCTGTTACAAACAACCGTTATGCGAATGAAAATATAATACACTTGTGTACAAGTACGCTCGGGTATAAAAATCATAATCCCAAGTTCCAAACAACACATCGTAACATCGTTTGCCAACTTACATATATCCCTCATATCGGCAAACTATGATTCTAGCCATGTAGTAGTGCAAATTTCGAATAAGGTACACCACGAAAAAGCCAGCAAAAATATTGGTAGAATCCCTTGAAAGGTTGGCATGGAGAGGGATATGATAATATCAATATAAACGGAGAATGTAAGAGAGTGTGAAATTATATTTTGCGTTAAATTATGTGTCAGATATACATACAGACAGTGTCGCGGTCAAAATAATAGGAGTGCAAGCTTGTTCAATTTGAAAATGTGATCATGACACAACATGCAATAGTAGCGTTTCATTACCACTTCTTGCATTGGTAAATTTTAAGATAATTAGAAAGAATTAAGCTGTGGCCAAGAGCTTTTTTGCGCTTAAAATCATCAATTTCAGATTCCAGCCTTGACAGAGGGCGATCATAATTGTTCGAGCGTGTTTGTAGTAGCGAGTTTACAGCAGAACGAAACGGTTGCGCTAGCGAATAGGCAGCATAAAAACAATCAATAAATATTCAAGCATTATACACATTATACAGTCTTTTTATTAAAACGGAACATAATTTTGGTCCATCGAGCCGAAGGGTGAAGTGTGGCAGTACAATTGGTGTCTTCCAAATGAAGAATAAGGAAAAATTTAAGCAAAATTGTGAATTCGGCAATAATTGACAAATGTATAACATTCAACCATAAGTATGTGGTGTTGTTTGCAAGATTGTGTTTGTTTGTTGCGCAGACAGCGCATATCGTATGGCTCGTGCTTTTAAAGTCTCGTTGCCGGCGTTCGGCAAGGCCTACTCGATTAAGCAGTGCGATTGTCACTCATAAGACTGCGTAAAGAAGCGGAAATACTTATTGCCACGACACGGAGTTTGTTCTAGGGGTCGTGGGGAAGAGGAGGGAAAAGGAAAGAGCTGTTCGTGCTGCGCAATACGCTTTATGCTCTCAGTCTTTATAAAATTAACGTTCTGCTGACTCACGGCCTGCGGCGACAATTACATAAAGTGGCCTTGCCGTGCGTGAATTCCATCTAACGTAAATTTCTTTTTGCGTTTGTGTTATGAGATGTAACTCAATTATTTTACATTCGACCACTATTCAACGCTACCTTTGCTGACTCCACCCCTAATTGTAAAGGCCATGCCACATAAAACTTGCTTCGCTTTACGTGACATTTGTAACTTTGTCAGAAAAGTGAAAAACGCAAAGGTATGCCACAATAAAACTTTGACAATACATACTTTTCGTTTGTTTATTGTGAGTTGTGAAAATTGCACGGAACTTTATAAACATATTTACATACTTATAATACCTACCATTTGTGGTGTGCGTCTTTATATTATACCACAAATGCAGGGACCTACAGTTTTGTGCCGACTCCGAACGGCAGATGTATTTAATGAGAAGCTTTTTCATGGCAGAAATACCCTCGGAGGTTTGCCATTGTCTGCCGAGGGGTGACCACTATTAGAAAAAACTTTTTCTATTAATAAGATTTTGTTTGCCCTGACTGAGATTCGAACCTCGAACTCACCGGCTTATCGGGTTATAGCACGCACCGCTACCAACTCGACCACAGCGGCCACAAATTTACATACATTCGGCATAATTATGGAAATTATGGAAGTTTTGTTAATAGTTCTTGTACTTCACGAAGCCTTATTAGGTTTAAAAAACATATCAAGGCGGAAAATGTGGGTAAGGGAATTATATCTTTGCTGCCACCTCCCGCACGAACCGGTCACGAAGTGACTTCCACCGTGCTCTGCAATGCTCCTCTATTATAAAAGAAAACACCTTTAGTAAATCATCACATATGTATGTACATACATACATATACTTATATACAATAAAATACACGTACCAGAAACTCCCACCAAAGCCGCAACTGCCTGGCATGCACGATCCTTTAGGTATTTATTGCTTGGCTGCATTTTCACCGCTTCAATTAACTTTTCCTCCATTTCTTTTGCTAAATTAAAAAAAAATAATTTATTTCAGTTAAATTTTTGTGGGAAAATTTTCAAATATACGTCGACCGTTAACAGACGAATGTCATAAATAAACAAAATTGGTAAGAGCGAACTGTCAAAGTCAGCGAAAAGATGAGAGTTTCCCAAGATTTCGCTTCGCTTTGGCGACGGTGTTGCCTATGTGGGAAATTTCCTATAATTGCATGTATTCATCTTTGCTGTCAAAGCTAAACTCTGATGTAAAGCGAAGCAGAAGTTTTATGTGGCATGGCCTTAAGGCAGTTGCGACTTTTGCTTCTATCTCTAGCATGCTGTGTGTTTGCTGCTATTGCTGTGCGCGCGTTGCTCATTCAAACGAACGATATCAGCGAGAGTTTGCTTGAGAGAGTGAGAGTCTGAGTTTGAGTGCTATGTTTAATATCTAACAGGCTAACCTAATATTCACGGCTTGCGTTTTTGGACGCAAGCACGCACAATTTTTAACCACGTCCACCCGAAATTGATTTGCGTGCGTTTACTTTACAGAGTTGCATGGCTGTCAAATTCGTTTGAGAACAATACAAGGTGGAAGTTTTCAGCGCTGGTTCAATTTATTTATTTAGTTTAAAGATTTGCTTTACCTTATGTTACATATTAAGTTTTATTTAAGCATTAAATATTATCTTAATTTATACGAAGAGCTTCAACACAGGAACTTATTAACAAGTTTGGCAATTGATTTGTTTCCTCTTTTATATTATATAAGCAATAATAATCATAACAAGTAAGAAAAGCTAAATTCGGGCGAAACCGAATTTTATATACCCTCGTGATGTTTTATGGTATGGACGGAACCACGCCCATTTCCAAATTTGTATAAAAGCCAATATAAAACAATTTTGGTATTAGTGTTACTGAAATATTGCATTTTCAGATTATATGAAATCTTATGAGAGGTAGACGTCGTTTATATTCATTGCTTGAACGGAGTTTGATAAAGTTTCATTACAATTGGAAACATAAGTGTGTATACTGACTGGAATATTCTGTTATTCTCATAATTCATAGAATAGAAAGTTCTAAATTTGATCACTTCCCAACTGACCGAATATATTATAGATTTATAAAATTTAACAGGTACATATGTACGAGTATGTACAGTAATCAATTTAGCTACCTAAAATTGATTGTCACACAAAATTAGAATCGAAATTCCGCCTTCAGATGATACCTGCTAAGTAGGCAAACTCTTGTAAAATGTGCACTTTCATAATCATAGCTAAATTCCTGCCAATGCGTGTTTGAGAGGGATTAAATAGGAACCTACATTCATAAACTACTAATATCCATTATAATAAACAGCTTGTGTATCCTTTTCAAAAATGTGAATTCTTCGAAGGTTCGCCATTGCCTGTCGTGAGGCGATCGCTATTACAAAAACTACATGCCCTCAAGCGAGGTGGCCGCTGTTGTCGAATAGGAAGCGAGTTCGAGGTTTGAACTTCAGCTAGAGCAGGTAGAATCGTAATCATAGAAAAATAGTATTTTATTATAGTGACCACCTCTAAGCAGGCAAAGGCAAACCTCCGAGGGTATTTCTAAACGAAAAAGCTTCTAGGTATAATTACATATGCCGTTCGGCATCGGCACGAAACAGTAGATCCCCCAATTTGTGGTACAATATGAAAATTTCATAAACACCAAGTTTCCTTGTATCAAACCGCAGAAAATATTCAATTCTTCCTCTTTTGTTCCATTAGATACCAAAAAACATTTTTAAAAACTTTCGTTATATGGAAGTTGGGCGTGATTTTAAACCGATTTCAAATTTTTTTGGCGGTAATGCTATTGATATCAAGGGCAATATGTTCAGCAAATTTAGTAATGATACCTATCACTATTATTGAAAATACAGACATTTTAGCATAAGTGGGCATTTTTCGAAACTTCCGTTATACGGAAGGTTCGTGTGGTTATGGTCCGATTTCAAAAATATTTAACCATAGTAAGACTGCTGTCAAGGAAAATATGTATACCAAGTTTTGTGGCGATAACTAACACTCTTATTGAGATACAGACATTTTTTTTATAAGTGGGCGTGGCAACGCCTATTTATCAAAATTTTATAAATATACAGTTTCCTTAATTAAAATCACCCCAAATACCAAAATTTCACTCAGTTTGCTTTAATGGATAAAGAAAAAACGGAGTTTTTGCATTTCTCAAATTTTCCGTTTTATAGGAGGTGGGCGTGGTTATGGTCTGATTTCAAAAATTTTTGACGGTGATGTTAGTGATATCAAGGACAATATGCTCACTTTAGTGACGATACCTTACGCCGTTATTGAGATACAAAAATTTTTTCATAAGTGGCCGTGGCAACGTCCATTTTTCAAAATTTCATAAATACCTATTTCCTTAGTTCAAAATCGCTCCAAATACCGAATTTCACACAATTTCTTTTAATAGATACCGAAAAAACTAAGTTTTTGCATTTTCCAAAACTTCCGTTATATGGGAGGTGGGCGTGGTTATGATCCGATTTCAAAAATTTTCTACGATAATAATAGCGATATCAAGGAAAATATGCCCACCAAATTTTGTGACGATACCTTACACTGTTATTGAGATACGGAAACTTTTTAAGAAGAGGGCGTGGCAACGCCCATTTTTCAAAATTTCATAAATGCCTAATTTCTGAGTTCAAAATTGCTCCAAATACCAAATTTCACTCAATTTGCTGTATGTAATAGATACTGAGAAAACGGAGTTTTTGCATTTTTCAAAAACTTTCGTTATATGGGAGGTGGGTGTGGTTATTGACCGATCTTGACCATTTTCAATACCAACCTACCCTGTCCAAAGGGAAATCTATTGAGATATCTCAATTTTTACTCAAGTTATTGTAACCACGGACAGACGGACGGACGGACAGACAGTCAGGGCTTAATCGATTCCTCTTTTCATACTGATCATTTTAGTATATATATGTATATATCTATCTCGATTATTTCTTGCTGTTACAAACAACCGTTATGCGAATGAAAATATAATACACTTGTGTACAAGTACGCTCGGGTATAAAAATCATAATCCCAAGTTCCAAACAACACATCGTAACATCGTTTGCCAACTTACATATATCCCTCATATCGGCAAACTATGATTCTAGCTATGTAGTAGTGCAAATTTCGAATAAGGTACACCACGAAAAAGCCAGCAAAAATATTGGTAGAATCCCTTGAAAGGTTGGCATGGAGAGGGATATGATAATATCAATATAAACGGAGAATGTAAGAGAGTGTGAAATTATATTTTGCGTTAAATTATGTGTCAGATATACATACAGACAGTGTCGCGGTCAAAATAATAGGAGTGCAAGCTTGTTCAATTTGAAAATGTGATCATGACACAACATGCAATAGTAGCGTTTCATTACCACTTCTTGCATTGGTAAATTTTAAGATAATTAGAAAGAATTAAGCTGTGGCCAAGAGCTTTTTTGCGCTTAAAATCATCAATTTCAGATTCCAGCCTTGACAGAGGGCGATCATAATTGTTCGAGCGTGTTTGTAGTAGCGAGTTTACAGCAGAACGAAACGGTTGCGCTAGCGAATAGGCAGCATAAAAACAATCAATAAATATTCAAGCATTATACACATTATACAGTCTTTTTATTAAAACGGAACATAATTTTGGTCCATCGAGCCGAAGGGTGAAGTGTGGCAGTACAATTGGTGTCTTCCAAATGAAGAATAAGGAAAAATTTAAGCAAAATTGTGAATTCGGCAATAATTGACAAATGTATAACATTCAACCATAAGTATGTGGTGTTGTTTGCAAGATTGTGTTTGTTTGTTGCGCAGACAGCGCATATCGTATGGCTCGTGCTTTTAAAGTCTCGGTGCCGGCGTTCGGCAAGGCCTACTCGATTAAGCAGTGCGATTGTCACTCATAAGACTGCGTAAAGAAGCGGAAATACTTATTGCCACGACACGGAGTTTGTTCTAGGGGTCGTGGGGAAGAGGAGGGAAAAGGAAAGAGCTGTTCGTGCTGCGCAATACGCTTTATGCTCTCAGTCTTCATAAAATTAACGTTCTGCTGACTCACGGCCTGCGGCGACAATTACATAAAGTGGCCTTGCAGTGCGTGAATTCCATCTAACGTAAATTGCTTTTTGCGTTTGTGTTATGAGATGTAACTCAATTATTTTACATTCGACCACTATTCAACGCTACCTTTGCTGACTCCACCCCTAATTGTAAAGGCCATGCCACATAAAACTTGCTTCGCTTTACGTGACATTTGTAACTTTGTCAGAAAAGTGAAAAACGCAAAGGTATGCCACAATAAAACTTTGACAATACATACTTTTCGTTTGTTTATTGTGAGTTGTGAAAATTGCACGGAACTTTATAAACATATTTACATACTTATAATACCTACCATTTGTGGTGTGCGTCTTTATATTATACCACAAATGCAGGGACCTACAGTTTTGTGCCGACTCCGAACGGCAGATGTATTTAATGAGAAGCTTTTTCATGGCAGAAATACCCTCGGAGGTTTGCCATTGTCTGCCGAGGGGTGACCACTATTAGAAAAAACTTTTTCTATTAATAAGATTTTGTTTGCCCTGACTGAGATTCGAACCTCGAACTCACCGGCTTATCGGGTTATAGCACGCACCGCTACCAACTCGACCACAGCGGCCACAAATTTACATACATTCGGCATAATTATGGAAATTATGGAAGTTTTGTTAATAGTTCTTGTACTTCACGAAGCCTTATTAGGTTTAAAAAACATATCAAGGCGGAAAATGTGGGTAAGGGAATTATATCTTTGCTGCCACCTCCCGCACGAACCGGTCACGAAGTGACTTCCACCGTGCTCTGCAATGCTCCTCTATTATAAAAGAAAACACCTTTAGTAAATCATCACATATGTATGTACATACATATATTTATATACAATAAAATACACGTACCAGAAACTCCCACCAAAGCCGCAACTGCCTGGCATGCACGATCCTTTAGGTATTTATTGCTTGGCTGCATTTTCACCGCTTCAATTAACTTTTCCTCCATTTCTTTTGCTAAATTAAAAAAAAATAATTTATTTCAGTTAAATTTTTGTGGGAAAATTTTCAAATATACGTCGACCGTTAACAGACGAATGTCATAAATAAACAAAATTGGTAAGAGCGAACTGTCAAAGTCAGCGAAAAGATGAGAGTTTCCCAAGATTTCGCTTCGCTTTGGCGACGGTGTTGCCTATGTGGGAAATTTCCTATAATTGCATGTATTCATCTTTGCTGTCAAAGCTAAACTCTGATGTAAAGCGAAGCAGAAGTTTTATGTGGCATGGCCTTAAGGCAGTTGCGACTTTTGCTTCTATCTCTAGCATGCTGTGTGTTTGCTGCTATTGCTGTGCGCGCGTTGCTCATTCAAACGAACGATATCAGCGAGAGTTTGCTTGAGAGAGTGAGAGTCTGAGTTTGAGTGCTATGTTTAATATCTAACAGGCTAACCTAATATTCACGGCTTGCGTTTTTGGACGCAAGCACGCACAATTTTTAACCACGTCCACCCGAAATTGATTTGCGTGCGTTTACTTTACAGAGTTGCATGGCTGTCAAATTCGTTTGAGAACAATACAAGGTGGAAGTTTTCAGCGCTGGTTCAATTTATTTATTTAGTTTAAAGATTTGCTTTACCTTATGTTACATATTAAGTTTTATTTAAGCATTAAATATTATCTTAATTTATACGAAGAGCTTCAACACAGGAACTTATTAACAAGTTTGGCAATTGCTTTGTTTCCTCTTTTATATTATATAAGCAATAATAATCATAACAAGTAAGAAAAGCTAAATTCGGGCGAAACCGAGTTTTATATACCCTCGTGATGTTTTATGGTATGGACGGAACCACGCCCATTTCCAAATTTGTATAAAAGCCAATATAAAACAATTTTGGTATTAGTGTTACTGAAATATTGCATTTTCAGATTATATGAAATCTTATGAGAGGTAGACGTCGTTTATATTCATTGCTTGAACGGAGTTTAATAGAGTTTCATTACAATTGGAATCATAAGTGTGTATACTGACTGGAATATTCTGTTATTCTCATAATTTATAGAATAGAAAGTTTAAAGTTTAAAAAGTTTTGATATAAGTCATAAAAAGAACGAGTGTTAAAATATAACTGGAGGTTCTAAATTTGATCATTTCCCAACTGACCGAATATATTCTAGATTTATAAAATTTAACAGGTACTTACATATGTACGAGTATGTACAGTAATCAATTTAGCTACCTAAAACTTATTGTTACACAAAATTAGAATCGAAATTTCCGCCTTCAGATGATACCTGCTAAGTAGGCAAACTCTTGTAAAATGTGCATTTTCATAATCATAGCTAAAATCCTGCCAATGCGTGTTTGAGATGGATTAAATAGGTACCTACATTCATAAACTACTAAATATCCATTATAATAAACAGCTTGTGTGTCCTTTTCAAAAATTTGAATTCTTCGAAGGTTCGCCATTGCCTGTCGTGAGGCGATCGCTATTACAAAAACTACATGCCCTCAAGCGAGGTGGCCGCTGTAGTCGGATAGGAAGCGATATGCTGCTAAGTTCGAGGTTTGAACTGCAGCTAGAACAGGTAGAATCGTAATCATAGAAAATTAGTATTTTATTATAGTGACCACCTCTAAGCAGGCAAAGGCAAATCTCCGAGGGTATTTCTGAACGAAAAAGCTTCTAGGGATAATTATATATGCCGTTCGGCATCGGCACGAAACGGTAGATCCCCAAATTTGTGGTACAATATGAAAATTTCATAAACACCAAGTTTCGTTGTTTCAAACCGCAGAAAATATTCAATTCTACCTCTTTTGTTCCATTAGATACCAAAAAACATTTTAAAAAACTTTCGTTATATGGAAGTTGGGCGGGATTTTAATCCGATTTCAAATTTTTTTGGCGGTAATGCTATTGATATCAAGGGCAATATGTTCAGCAAATTTAGTAATGATACCTATCACTATTATTGAAAATACAGACATTTTAGCATAAGTGGGCATTTTTCGAAACTTCCGTTATACGGAAGGTTCGTGTGGTTATGGTCCGATTTCAAAAATATTTGACCATAGTAAGACTGCTGTCAAGGAAAATATGTATACCAAGTTTTGTGGCGATAACTAACACCCTTATAGAGATACAGACATTTTTTTTATAAGTGGGCGTGGCAACGCCTATTTATCAAAATTTTATAAATATACAGTTTCTAAAGTTCCGAGGATATTGAATGTTAAATAACGACTGACTTTATTCAATACGAACAAACGTTTTTTACAATGCGTGAATGATGAAAAGAGAGAATGCAAAATAGTATACAGGGTTGCAAGAAGTACAAAGATGTAATTTTAAGTACGTAATTATTTACTACTATGATAATTTGTGGTACCACATTAACCCTGACTGACGCAAACCATACAGCGCTTTCTTTACTAAGCACACAGGATTGTTTCGTTGTAGTGATGCTCGCCACTCTTCTGCTGTTCGCTGGATTTCGGTGCTGTGCTGTGTCAAACCTTTTAGGCCGATAGGTTGACTTCGTTGAATTTTCTTTAACACACTCAAAAGCAAATCTGGCACCTCCATGTAGATGTTCTCGTCCAGATCCCCATTTAGGTACGCGGTGATTACATCCATCTGATGTACCTGCAGGTCCAGCTCTGCACTCAGTGCCGTAAATAGTCGTATTGAAGTTGACCGTACAACAGGAGATGCAACTTCATGAAAATCTTGCCCTGGGCGTTGAGCGTAGCCCTTTGCTACTAGTCGAACCTTCTTCTGATGGTCATCTTTAGTACGGAAAACGAATTTGTTGCCAATGACCTTACGGTTCGAAGGTTCTTCAACTACCTCCCAAGTTTTGTTCCGCATATGCGCTAAAAATTCATCTTCAAGTGCCTTTAACCACGTGGACGCGTCATCGGATTTCAACGCTTCCGTCAAAGTTTGCGGATCTTCAGTGATAAGACGTGCAGAATTCTCTTCGCTACACTCATAGAAATCATCTGAATCAGCGGCGTCCTCCTCTGAAGCCGCGCCGTCGACTGTTTGACGATATACTTTTCGTGGTCTTCCTCGCTGACCAGTGCGCACGTACGCTGGTCGACCTCTACCTCACCGAGTTTTTGGAGAACCTACTTCACTGTTGGGTTCGCCTAGGGACTCTTCGTCGCTGTAGTCAACTGCACTGTCTGTGTCGTTGTTTTCGAACATCACATCTATTTTATTACCGTTTTCGATGTCTTTTTCGTTTTTGTGCTCAAAGTCTTCGAATGTTTCATCAAAACCCGATTTATCGACAAACTTTACATCGCGGCTTATTATAACGCGCTGTTCAGCCTTCGAATATAGCCGATATGCTTTTGATTCGTCTGAATATCCGACGAGTATACACGGCTCCGCGCGAGAGTCTAGTTTTCCCTTTGCAGGATTTTTATTAAGCACAAACGCTTTCGTACCGAATATTTTCATGTATGCCACTGTCGGATTTCTTTTTGTCCACATCACGAATGGAACTTCACCCGTTGTTCTTGTTATACAACGATTTCGAATGTAACTCGCCGTATTCACCGCTTCGGCCCAAAATGATGGAGGTGCACCCGCTTGTTTCATCATGCACCTTGCCATCTCAACAAGAGTTCTGTTCTTACGCTCCGCCATACCGTTTTGTTGCGGAGTATATGGTGCCGTAAGGCGACGTTTGATTCCGCACTCGCTTAAAAAATTATCAAATTCCGCATTGCAATCCTCGCGACCGTTGTCGGATTGCAGCGCTTTAATTTTCTTGCCCGTAAATGTTTCAACTTTAGCTTTAAACTGTTTAAAAACATTTAGCACATTCGATTTGTTCTTTATGAAAAATATTTCACAGTACCTCGACTTTTCGTCGATAAATGTTACGAAATATTTTGCACCGCCATTGGACGCATGCCTCATTGGCCCGCACACGTCGCTGTGTACAATTTCGAGTAAATCGTTAACTCTATTCGTATCTGATTTTGGGAAAGCCGCGCGCACTTGCTTTTCACTAGCTGAAATTTCACAGTCAGATAGTTTTTCAGTTTGTTTAAACTTTAACCCGTGCACCAGACCGTTTGCCATAGATTTCAGATCGCGTTCGTTAACGTGACCCATTCTGTAATGCCACAAATCTATATCGTTTTTAGTTTTTGGCAAATTCACGAAATTTTTTGATGTCTTTAAATAGTACAAATTGCCAATTCTTTCAGCTTCTAACACCATTTTGTTGTCACTGTTCATAATCACGGCCTCATTCTTTTCGAATTTTACAGCATAACCCTTGTCCGTAATTTTAGCAACCGACAACAAATTCGTACGCAAATCAGCCACATGCAAAACGTTTTCCAAGTCCAAATCGATTTGTTTTCCACAAACGTCTACTTTCGCGCACACATTACCGATACCGCTTATTTTTGTTCAACAATTATTTGCCAAATTTAATTCGTCATTTATTTGCCTGACACTTTCAAAAATGTTTGTGTTTGCACTCATATGAGATGTACAACCACTATCGAGGCACCATCTCGTATTTCCTACAGGGACTGCAAATGCTTTTTCCACTGTATTTAATGTCACTTTCGTTTTATCGTTTGATTCTTCGTTCGCACGCGTGTTTTGCTTTTGCGGTTTTTTAGTGCGATTCTTGCGAAATGCCCCGGCTTACCGCACCGATAGCACTTTTTCGCTTGCTTTAAATTTCCCGAATTGCGATCAACGTACGATTGATTTTGCTTCTTCTTTATGTAAAGCACATTATTGTCCACTTTGTCCTCTTTCGATTTTCGCGACTCATATTCTTCGAGAATTTTTACGTGAAGTGCCTCTGGCAATTCGTCTCGCGTTTCCACTGCACATCTAAATGTCTCGTACGAAGCCGGCAGACTATACAACAATAAAATTGCTAACAGCTCGTCGCCAATTGCGACGCCTATTTCTTTTAGCTTCGCGACAGCATCGAAAAATGCGTTGAGGTGGTCTCGAACTTTCTCGTCTTCTGACATGCGCGACAAAGCTACTCGTTTAAGTAGTGCTGCTTTTCTAGCTGGTCCTTTGGATTGGAATGTCGATTCCAAACGTGCACTCTGAAATCAGCCCTAGCTCTGATGGCGCTATTGCCAACGTAATGTCCGCTGATGCTTTTTGATCTGCAATTTTCCACACAGGGAGTTTTGCCGCATCTGTGGGGCGCGCATTAGTCCCGTCAACATATTCCCACAAATCGTTTTTAATCAAAAAAACCCGCATTTGCAACTTACACGAGTCGTAATTTTCGCGTTTAGCGGCTCGATTCTTACAACACCAGCCATTACGCCGAAGGTTCAATTAACTTTTATTGCGAAATAAACTTCACTTTACTTTACACAGTCGTTGACAGTCACTCGGGCGCTGGGCCCATAACCTAAAGTTCCGAGGTTTTGAATGTTAAATAACGACTGACTTTATTCAATACGAACAAACGTTTTTTACAATGCGTGAATGATGAAAAGAGAGAATGCAAAATAGTATACAGGGTTGCAAGAAGTGCAAAGATGTAATTTCAAGTACGTAATTATTTACTACTTCGCCTCCACAACACCTCCTCTCGAAGTAGAGAGATAATTATTCTGAGCTGTGTTCGGTGAGACCCAAATTCGATGAACACAGGCTGTGCTTCATTTGCGTAAGACCCTTGGTAAGCATATCCGCTGGCATTTGCTACGTTGGCATATACTCTAATGTAACCGACTTATCTTGTACGCAGTCACGGATGAAATTATGGCGTATGTCAATATGTTTCGTCCGTGGGTGGAAATTCAAAGATACAGCTAACTTTTGTGCGCTCTGATTATCGTTAAACACCTTTACGCAGGCACAATCGATTCCCACTTCTTTCAAGGCAGCTCTCAAATATAAGGCTTCTTTAGCGGCCTCAGTTATCGCAACGTATTCCGCTTCTGTGCTGGAAAGCGAGACGGTACGCTGCTTACGCGCTTCACAGCTTATAGACGAACCGGCGAATATGAACGCAAAACCTGTATAGGATCGCCTGTCCGCGGAATTTGCGCCCCAATCGGCGTCAACCACACCATACAAACCTGCACCTGTCTTCTTGTACAGCAAACCCTGTTGTAATGTACCCTTGATGTATCGCAAAATTCTCTTTGCCGACTTCCAGTGCTCTTCTGTGTAGTTGCTGTTGAATTGACTCATAAAATTCACGGCAAACGCTATGTCTGGTCTTGTAGATACCGCCAAGTACATCAAAGCGCCGATCAGATTTTGATACGGATATTTTGACATAGTAGCCTCGTTTTTCGCCGTAGGCATCGTGAGCGTGCAATTAGCTTCTATTGGCGTTTTCGAAGGATTGCACTCTGACATGCCGAATCGGTCCAATATTGATTCAGCATACGACCGTTGTGATAGAAAAATCTCGCCCTTCTCCAGATTCTGATGAAAATCTATACCCAGGCATCGATTAACTTTCCCGATATCTTTCATATCGAAATGTTGTGAAAGCGTTTTCTTCGTTGTCTTTAACCAATTGTCGTTGTTAGATGCTAACAGCAAATCATCTACGTATATAATGACCAATATGATGTCATCACCTTCACGACGTACGTAGAAACATGGATCGAATTTAGTTGACTTCAACTCAATTTTGCTCAGAGTTAATGATAATTTGTGGTACCACATTAACCCTGACTGACGCAAACCATACAGCGCTTTCTTTACTAAGCACACAGGATTGTTTCGTTGTAGTGATGCTCGCCACTCTTCTGCTGTTCGCTGGATTTCGGTGCTGACGCAAACCATACAGCGCTTTCTTTACTAAGCACACAGGATTGTTTCGTTGTAGTGATGCTCGCCACTCTTCTGCTGTTCGCTGGATTTCGGTGCTGTGCTGTGTCAAACCTTTTAGGCCGATAGGTTGACTTCGTTGAATTTTCTTTAACACACTCAAAAGCAAATCTGGCACCTCCATGTAGATGTTCTCGTCCAGATCCCCATTTAGGTACGCGGTGATTACATCCATCTGATGTACCTGCAGGTCCAGCTCTGCACTCAGTGCCGTAAATAGTCGTATTGAAGTTGACCGTACAACAGGAGATGCAACTTCATGAAAATCTTGCCCTGGGCGTTGAGCGTAGCCCTTTGCTACTAGTCGAACCTTCTTCTGATGGTCATCTTTAGTACGGAAAACGAATTTGTTGCCAATGACCTTACGGTTCGAAGGTTCTTCAACTACCTCCCAAGTTTTGTTCCGCATATGCGCTAAAAATTCATCTTCAAGTGCCTTTAACCACGTGGACGCGTCATCGGATTTCAACGCTTCCGTCAAAGTTTGCGGATCTTCAGTGATAAGACGTGCAGAATTCTCTTCGCTACACTCATAGAAATCATCTGAATCAGCGGCGTCCTCCTCTGAAGCCGCGCCGTCGACTGTTTGACGATATACTTTTCGTGGTCTTCCTCGCTGACCAGTGCGCACGTACGCTGGTCGACCTCTACCTCACCGAGTTTTTGGAGAACCTACTTCACTGTTGGGTTCGCCTAGGGACTCTTCGTCGCTGTAGTCAACTGCACTGTCTGTGTCGTTGTTTTCGAACATCACATCTATTTTATTACCGTTTTCGCTGTCTTTTTCGTTTTTGTGCTCAAAGTCTTCAAATGTTTCATCAAAACCCGATTTATCGACAAACTTTACATCGCGGCTTATTATAACGCGCTGTTCAGCCTTCGAATATAGCCGATATGCTTTTGATTCGTCTGAATATCCGACGAGTATACACGGCTCCGCGCGAGAGTCTAGTTTTCCTTTGCAGGATTTTTATTAAGCACAAACGCTTTCGTACCGAATATTTTCATGTATGCCACTGTCGGATTTCTTTTTGTCCACATCACGAATGGAACTTCACCCGTTGTTCTTGTTATACAACGATTTCGAATGTAACTCGCCGTATTCACCGCTTCGGCCCAAAATGATGGAGGTGCACCCGCTTGTTTCATCATGCACCTTGCCATCTCAACAAGAGTTCTGTTCTTACGCTCCGCCATACCGTTTTGTTGCGGAGTATATGGTGCCGTAAGGCGACGTTTGATTCCGCACTCGCTTAAAAAATTATCAAATTCCGCATTGCAATCCTCGCGACCGTTGTCGGATTGCAGCGCTTTAATTTTCTTGCCCGTAAATGTTTCAACTTTAGCTTTAAACTGTTTAAAAACATTTAGCACATTCGATTTGTTCTTTATGAAAAATATTTCACAGTACCTCGACTTTTCGTCGATAAATGTTACGAAATATTTTGCACCGCCATTGGACGCATGCCTCATTGGCCCGCACACGTCGCTGTGTACAATTTCGAGTAAATCGTTAACTCTATTCGTATCTGATTTTGGGAAAGCCGCGCGCACTTGCTTTTCACTAGCTCAAATTTCACAGTCAGATAGTTTTTCAGTTTGTTTAAACTTTAACCCGTGCACCAGACCATTTGCCATAGATTTCAGATCGCGTTCGTTAACGTGACCCATTCTGTAATGCCACAAATCTATATCGTTTTTAGTTTTTGGCAAATTCACGAAATTTTTTGATGTCTTTAAATAGTACAAATTGCCAATTCTTTCAGCTTCTAACACCATTTTGTTGTCACTGTTCATAATCACGGCCTCATTCTTTTCGAATTTTACAGCATAACCCTTGTCCGTAATTTTAGCAACCGACAACAAATTCGTACGCAAATCAGCCACATGCAAAACACTTCAAAAATGTTTGTGTTTGCACTCATATGAGATGTACAACCACTATCGAGGCACCATCTCGTATTTCCTACAGGGACTGCAAATGCTTTTTCCACTGTATTTAATGTCACTTTCGTTTTATCGTTTGATTCTTCGTTCGCACGCGTGTTTTGCTTTTGCGGTTTTTTAGTGCGATTCTTGCGAAATGCCCCGGCTTACCGCACCGATAGCACTTTTTCGCTTGCTTTAAATTTCCCGAATTGCGATCAACGTACGATTGATTTTGCTTCTTCTTTATGTAAAGCACATTATTGTCCACTTTGTCCTCTTTCGATTTTCGCGACTCATATTCTTCGAGAATTTTTACGCGAAGTGCCTCTGGCAATTCGTCTCGCGTTTCCACTGCACATCTAAATGTCTCGTACGAAGCCGGCAGACTATACAACAATAAAATTGCTAACAGCTCGTCGCCAATTGCGACGCCTATTTCTTTTAGCTTCGCGACAGCATCGAAAAATGCGTTGAGGTGGTCTCGAACTTTCTCGTCTTCTGACATGCGCGACAAAGCTACTCGTTTAAGTAGTGTTGCTTTTCTAGCTGGTCCTTTGGATTGGAATGTCGATTCCAAACGTGCACTCTGAAATCAGCCCTAGCTCTGATGGCGCTATTGCCAACGTAATGTCCGCTGATGCTTTTTGATCTGCAATTTTCCACACAGGGAGTTTTGCCGCATCTGTGGGGCGCGCATTAGTCCCGTCAACATATTCCCACAAATCGTTTTTAATCAAAAAAACCCGCATTTGCAACTTACACGAGTCGTAATTTTCGCGTTTAGCGGCTCGATTCTTACAACACCAGCCATTACGCCGAAGGTTCATTTAACTTTTATTGCGAAATAAACTTCACTTTACTTTACACAGTCGTTGACAGTCACTCGGGCGCTGGGCCCATAACCTAAAGTTCCGAGGTTTTGAATGTTAAATAACGACTGACTTTATTCAATACGAACAAACGTTTTTTACAATGCGTGAATGATGAAAAGAGAGAATGCAAAATAGTATACAGGGTTGCAAGAAGTACAAAGATGTAATTTCAAGTACGTAATTATTTACTACTATATACTGCGAACTACTTCGCCTCCACAACAGTTTCCTTAATTAAAATCACCCCAAATACCAAGTTTCACTCAGTTTGCTTTAATGGATAAAGAAAAAACGGAGTTTTTGCATTTCTCAAATTTTCCGTTTTTTGACGGTGATGTTAGTGATATCAAGGACAATATGCTCACGAAACTTAGTGACGATACCTTACGCCGTTATTGAGATACAAAATTTTTTTCATAAGTGGGCGTGGCAACGTGTATTTTTCAAAATTTCATAAATACCTATTTTCTTAGTTCAAAATCGCTCCAAATACCGAATTTCACACAATTTCTTTTAATAGATACCGAAAAAACTAAGTTTTTGCATTTTCCAAAACTTCCGTTATATGGGAGGTGGGCGTGGTTATGATACGATTTCAAAAATTTTCTACGATAATAATAGCGATATCAAGGAAAATATGCCCACCAAATTTTGTGACGATACCTTACACTGTTATTGAGATACGGAAACTTTTTAAGAAGAGGGCGTGGCAACGCCCATTTTTCAAAATTTCATAAATGCCTAATTTCTGAGTTCAAAATTGCTCCAAATACCAAATTTCACTCAATTTACTGTAATAGATACTGAGAAAACGGAGTTTTTGCATTTTTCAAAAACTTCCGTTATATGGGAGGTGGGCGTGGTTATTGACCGATCTTGACCATTTTCAATATCAACCTACCCTGTCCAAAGGGCAATCTATATACCAAATTTCATTGATATATCTCAATTTTTACTCAAGTTATTGTAACCACGGACAGACGGACGGACGGACAGACAGTCAGGGCTTAATCGATTCCTCTTTTCATACTGATCATTTTAGTATATAAGTTAACGCAACAGCTTACAACAGTCGGCAGAATTCACCATATTAACGGACAATAACTCTGCACGCGCATTAACATAACTGCTGACACCGCATTAGCCAATTCGCGGTGCCCAGCCGATAGTGGGCCGGTGGAATGCAACTCAGTAAATTCATCAAACTACGCACATGCAAGCGCAACGTGACTGATGGTCAGCTATAGGTTTAATTTAGAGTTAAGAAACCAATTGTATTTACTTTTAAGTCGAAAGTCATTGAATAAACAACGGTGGACACGAGTCCACCGCCTTTTTAAAAATAAGTTGTTTTAATAAATAACTTAACTGGCGCCCGAGTAGGGACCAGTTTAAGTTCGCGTTCGGTATAAGTAAAGTAGAGCCTTTCGAAATTCGATTTTCAAAATTCCTTAAAAAGTGCGAGAAATCAATAACATTGGAAACAAAGGACTACGCCAGCGCGACACTGGTCCAGGACAAGAACATTGACACCAGCGTTGGATTCCTGTAGGAAAAGAACGCACACCTTCATTCGTGCGCACCGTGGGCCCCCCAGTAAATTTTGTGAAAAAGACAACGCCCCATCGCCAGGAGGTGATAGTATAGTAATCCTTAAATTTAAGAAATTAGCTATAAGATTGTGAAAATAAAGTGAAAAATTGTGTGAAATTATTTTAAAGGAAAAATTACTTCTAAAGAAAAATTGAGAAAAATAAGTGAAACTAAATTACATTACTAACATTAGTGAAGTAAGTGATACCTAGAAAATTTGTTTCTTTCTTCTCCCAATAAGTTTTATAACACCTTGCTTGCACAGCCAATAACTAAATAAAAATCAAGTTGCGATTCACCACCTTCGGGGGGACCCTCCAGCTTATAACAAATAAAATTCTCTGCGATTCACCACCCAAGGGACCCTCCAGAGAATTATAAATTAAAAAGTAATAATAACAGGACCAAGAAAGTCCTTAACATAAAAAATACAAAAAGAGCCGCGATTCACCACCTAACGGGGGACCCTCCGGTTCTTATAATATAAATAATATAATAAAATATAATCATCCTTACCCACTAACATACCAACAATGTCGAATCCTAGTAATCCCGTTCGACCGGCGGTGCTAAATGCACTTCCCACTAATAATGAATTAAATTTAGAACAACTTACCGCCATAATCACGAACGTAGTGAACAACATATTTAAGCAGGAAGGACGGAATTTAGTACAGAACGTCCTCAACCCAAACGCGAATTTTGCGACTATACCTGATGTAACAATAGACCCTAACCTGGCAAACAGCACTACGGAGCTGGACAAAATTCCAGATGTAGTGCGGTGCTTACGTGAATTCTCTGGTAAGCCAGGAGAGTTCACGTCGTGGAAGAAGAGCGTAGACCGGATTCTACAGATCTACGAGCCGCAAAAAGGAACGCCGAAATATTACGGCATCCTTAACGTTGTACGGAATAAAATCGTGGGCAATGCCGACATTGCTCTCGAATCATACAACACCCCTTTGAACGGCAATTTCGAGATGCCTTACCCTCCACTACGCAGATAAAAGGGACTTGGGTACTTTAGAGTACCAAATGACTTCGTTAGTACAGGGCAACCTGACTATACAAGAATTTTACCAACAAGTTTATTCACATCTGTCGCTTATCCTGAATAAACTTGGATGCATGGAAGTCGGTGCCGAATCCATGCATTTACTTACACGAACTTATCGTGACAAAGCCCTCGATACCTTCATTCGAGGACTAAAGGGCGATTTGCCAAGACTTCTTGGCATGAGGGAACCAGCAGATCTCCCTCAGGCTCTCCACTTATGCCTAAAGTTGAAGAACCAAAACTTTCGGTCATACTATGCGTTGAGCAATAATGGCCATTCGAAAAAGGCTCAGGATTTGCGGCAAACTCTTCCACCCAAACCAATAAAGAACGAATTTTATCCACAATTAGCGTATATCCCTAGACCAACTACATTTTCACCAAACGTCTTTTCCCAACAGCGCCCACAACCTTCTCAAAATTTTCAAAGTTTCCCAAACTTTAGACAGACAACACAACCTTCTTCCAATTTTCAAAATTTTCCAAGTTTTAGACAGACAACACAACCTCCGGCTAAGCCGCAGATGCCACGGCCAGAGCCAATGGAAGTAGATCGTTCCACGAACTCAAGGGCTGTCAACTACATGAATAGGCCTACTTTCAATAACCGGACAGTAAAACGGCCATCAAATTTTTCCCAACAGTTGCCTTTGAAACAACAAAGAAATTTCCACATAGCACCGCAAAATTACGAGAACCATTATCCGTCTTACAATGAACCAGACCAATACTACACTCAGGACCAACAAAATTGGGCTCCTACGGCTGAAGAATATGAAGCAGCAGTAGCTGAAGAAGAAGGTGAACAACCAGTCCCCGAATATGCTGACCCAAATCCAACTAAAGATTCACACGACCATATTGATATCCATTTTTTAGGATGAACAGTTCTTCGTTACCATATGTAGAATGCAGAACGAAGAGCGGAAAATCCCGAAGATGCTAATAGACACTGGTTCGAGCAAAAACTATATCCAACCTTGCCTTGTCGTAAAACAAATCCCCAACAATGAACAATTTTTTGCCAACTCCATAGCCGGACAAATACATATTACCCATCACACAATTATTAACTTATTTGGACAAAAGGACACAAATCTAAAATTTTTCTTGCTCCCCACGTTAAAGTCATTTGACGGCATAATAGGAAACGATAGCCTTAAAGAGCTTCGTGCCACAACAAACATTCACGACGACACACTTACATTTGGGAACGGCATCACCGTAAAGATTAAACAGAAACCTTAACCATCAGTTAACAAAATTGACGTAAGGACAGACCACATGACAGAAAAACAAAAAATACATATAAACCGCTTGACAGAAAAGTATCCGAATCTATTTACCGAACCGAATGAAAAACTTACCTACACCACTAATGTACTAGGAGAAATTAGAACTCTCTCCGATACACCAGTATACACCAAATATTATCCTTACCCCTTAGCAATGAGAGATGTCGTGAATCAGGAAATACAAAATTTATTAAAAGATGGTATTATAAGACCATCCCGTTCACCATACAACTCACCCGTGTGGGTTGTACCCAAAAAATTAGACGCGTCTGGACAAAAAAAGTACAGACTGGTAATAGATTATAGAAAATTAAACACCTTGACTATAGCCGACAGATACCCAATCCCGGAAATCAACGAAGTAATTTCATAACTGGGAGATAATGCATATTTTTCTGTTATTGATCTAAAGAGCGGCTTTCATCAGATTCCTTTGAAAGAATCCGACATTGAGAAGACAGCTTTTTCAATCAATAACGGTAAATATGAATTCACGCGACTTTCGCTATCTTCCAACGAGCGCTAGACGACATCCTAAAAGAACATATTGGTAAGATATGCTATGTGTACATAGATGACATCATAGTATTTGGCAAAGACGAACAAAGCCACCTCCAACATGTTGAAAAAATTTTCCATACGCTTAAAAAAGCGAACATGAAGGTCCAGCTGGACAAGTGCGAATTTTTCCGTAAAGAGGTTGAATTCCTAGGATTCATCGTTTCTCAAACCGGTATTAAAACAAATCCTGCAGTAAAGGCAATTCAAGAATAAACAACGGTGGACACGAGTCCACCGCCTTTTTAGAAATAAGTTGTTTTAATAAATAACTTAACTTATATATGTCTATATCTATCTCGATTATTTCTTGCTGTTACAAACAACCGTTATGCGAACAAAGTTATAATACCCTTGTGTACAAGTACGCTCGGGTATAAAAATCATAATCCCAAGTTCCAAACAACACATCGTAACATCGTTTGCCAACTTACATATATCCCTCATATCGGCAAACTATGATTCTAGCCATGTAGTAGTGCAAATTTCGAATAAGGTACACCACGAAAAAGCCAGCAAAAATATTGGTAGAATCCCTTGGCATGGAGAGGGATATGATAATATCAATATAAACGGAGAATGTAAGAGAGTGTGAAATTATATTTTGCGTTAAATTATGTGTCAGATATACATACAGACAGTGTCGCGGTCAAAATAATAGGAGTGCAAGCTTGTTCAATTTGAAAATGTGATCATGACACAACATGCAATAGTAGGGTTTCATTACCACTTCTTGCATTGGTAAATTTTAAGATAATTAGAAAGAATTAAGCTGTGGCCAAGAGCTTTTTTGCGCTTAAAATCATCAATTTCAGATTCCAGCCTTGACAGAGGGCGATCATAATTGTTCGAGCGTGTTTGTAGTAGCGAGTTTACAGCAGAACGAAACGGTTGCGCTAGCGAATAGGCAGCATAAAAACAATCAATAAATATTCAAGCATTATACACATTATACAGTCTTTTTATTAAAACGGAACATAATTTTGGTCCATCGAGCCGAAGGGTGAAGTGTGGCAGTACAATTGGTGTCTTCCAAATGAAGAATAAGGAAAAATTTAAGCAAAATTGTGAATTCGGCAATAATTGACAAATGTATAACATGCAACCATAAGTATGTGGTGTTGTTTGCATATCGTATGGCTCGTGCTTTTAAAGTCTCGGTGCCGGCGTTCGGCAAGGCCTACTCGATTAAGCAGTGCGATTGTCACTCATAAGACTGCGTAAAGAAGCGGAAATACTTATTGCCACGACAATAAGTTTGTTCTAGGGGTCGTGAGGAAGAGGAGGGAAAAGGAAAGAGCTGCTCGTGCTTGCGGAATACGCTTTATGCTCTCAGTCTTCCTAAAATTAATGTTCTGCTGACTCACGGCCTGCGGCGACAATTACATAAAGTGGCCTTGCCGTGCGTGAATTCCATCTAACGTAAATTTCTTTTTGCGTTTGTGTTATGAGATGTAACTCAATTAGTTTACATTCGACCACTATTCAACGCTACCTTTGCTGATTCCACCCCTAATTGTAAAGGCCATGCCACATAAAACTTGCTTCGCTTTACGTGACATTTGTAACTTTGTCAGAAAAGTGAAAAACGCAAAGGTATGCCACAATAAAACTTTGACAATACATACTTTTCGTTTGTTTATTGTGAGTTGTGAAAATTGCACGGAACTTTATAAACATATTTACATACATATAATACCTACCATTTGTGGTGTGCGTCTTTATATTATACCACAAATGCAGGGACCCACAGTTTTGTGCCGACTCCGAAGGGCAGATGTATTTAATGAGAAGCGTTTTCATGGCAGAAATACCCTCGGAGGTTTGCCACTGTCTGCCGAGGAGTGACCGCTATTAGAAAAAAAATTTCTATTAATAAGATTTTTCTTGCCCTGACTGAGATTCGAACCTCGAACTCACCGGCTTATCGAGTTATAGCACGCACCGCTACCAACTCGACCACAGCGGCCACAAATTTACGGCATAATTATGGACATTATGGAAGTTTTGTTAATAGTTCTTTTACTTCACGAAGCCTTATTATGTTTAAAAAACATATCAAGGCGGAAAATGTGGGTAAGGGAATTATATCTTTGCTGCCACCTCCCGCACGAACCGGTCACGAAGTGACTTCCACCGTGCTCTGCAATGCTCCTCTATTATAAAGGAAAAAACCTTTAGTAAATCATCACATATGTATGTACATACATATATTTATATACAATAAAATACACGTACCAGAAACTCCCACCAAAGCCGCAACTGCCTGGCATGCACGATCCTTTAGGTATTTATTGCTTGGCTGCATTTTCACCGCTTCAATTAACTTTTCCTCCATTTCTTTGGCTAAATTTAAAAAAAATAATTTATTTCAGTTAAAGTTTTGTGGGAAAATTTTCAAATATATGTACCTCGACCGTTAACAGACGAATGTCATAAATAAACAAAATTGGTAAAGCGAACTGTCAAAGTAAGTGAAAAGATGAGAGTTTCCCAAGATTTCGCTTTGCTTTGGCGACGGTGTTGCCTATGTGGGAAATTTCCTATAATTGCATGTATTCATCTTTGCTGTCAAAGCTAAACTCTGACGTAAAGCGAAGCAGAAGTTTTATGTGGCATGGCCTTAAGGCAGTTGCGACTTTTGCTTCTATCTCTAGCATGCTGTGTGTTTGCTCCTATTGCTGTGCGCGCGTTGCTCATTCAAACGAACGATATCAGCGAGAGTTTGCTTGAGAGAGTGAGAGTCTGAGTTTGAGTGCTATGTTATTTATTTAGTTTAAAGATTTGCTTTACCTTATGTTACATATTAAGTTTTATTTAAACATTAAATATTATATTGTTTTCTTCTTTTTCTTGTCCGACAGGGTGAATTGTTGATTTTTGTTGGAACGATTTTCCGTCATCCCTTGTCAAGTTTGGTTTGGAGACAAACCGGTTTCGGCGTTGTGCCATCTTCAGTGTCAAATTTCGTTCTGTACAGTTTATGTCTGTTGTTCCGTATTTATTTCATTTATTTGGTCAATCAGGTATTGGTGCATAATCGTAAATGTTAGCAAATGTTAAGTGTCCTGAATATAGGTACCTAAAGTCTCGCGCGGTTAGAGTCCAAAAATGTAATATACAAATGTAATATACAATCGTTCCAACAAAAATTAAATATTATCTTAATTTATACGAAGAGCTTCAACACAGGAACTTATTAACAAGTTTGGCAATTGATTTGTTTCCTCTTTTATATTATATAAGCAATAATAATCATAACAAGTAAGAAAAGCTAAATTCGGGCGATACCGAATTTTATATACCCTTGCGATGATTTATGGTACGGACGGAACCACGCCCATTTCCAAATTTGTATAAAAGCCAATATAAAACAATTTTCGTATTAGTGTTACTGAAATATTGCATTTTCAGATTATATGAAATCTTATGAGAGGTAGACGTCGTTTATATTCATTGCTTGAACGGAGTTTGATAGAGTTTCATTACAATTGGAAACATAAGTGGGTATACTGACTGGAATATTCTGTTATTCTCATAATTTATAGAATAGAAAGTTTAAAGTTTAAAAAGTTTTGATATAAGTCATAAAATGAACGAGTGTTAAAATATAACTTGAGGTTCTAAATTTGATCACTTCCCAACTGACCGAATATATTCTTGATTTATAAAATTTAACAGGTACATATGTACGAGTATGTACAGTAATCAATTTAGCTACCTAAAATTTATTGTCACACAAAATTAGAATCGAAATTTCCGCCTTCAAATGATACCTGCTAAGTAGGCAAACTCTTGTAAAATGTGCACTTTCATAATCATAGCTAAATTCCTGCCAATGCGTGTTTGTGAGGGATTAAATAGGTACCTACATTCATAAACTACTAATATCCATTATAATAAACAGCTTGTGTATCCTTTTCAAAAATTTGAATTCTTCGAAGGTTCGCCATTGCCTGTCGTGAGGCGATCGCTATTACAAAAACTACGAGGTGGCCGCTGTAGTCAGATAGGAAGCGAGTTCGAGGGTTGAACTTCAGCTAGAGCAGGTAGAATCGTAATCATAGAAAAATAGTATTTTATTATAGTGACCACCTCTAAGCAGCCAAAGGCAAACCTCCGAGGGTATTTCTAAACGAAAAAGCTTCTAGGTATAATTACATATGCCGTTCGGCATCGGCACGAAACAGTAGATCCCCCAATTTGTGGTACAATATGAAAATTTCATATACACCAAGTTTCCTTGTATCAAACCGCAGAAAATATTCAATTATACCTCTTTTGTTCCACTAGATACCAAAAAACATTTTTAAAAACTTTCGTTATATGGAAGTTGGGCGTGATTTTAAACCGATTTAAATTTTTTTTGGCGGTAATGCTATTGATATCAAGGGCAATATGTTCACAAATTTAGTAATGATACCTAGCACTATTATTGAAAATACAGAAATTTTAGCATAAGTGGGCATTTTTCGAAACTTCCGTTATACGGATCATTTTAGTCTATATATGTCTATATCTATCTCGATTATTTCTTGCTGTTACAAACAACCGTTATGGAACAAAGTTATAATACCCTTGTGTACAAGTACGCTCGGGTATAAAAATCATAATCCCAAGTTCCAAGCAATGTACAATTTTATAAAAAGTTTTCATTCAAAGCTTTTTGATAATTTTTTTCTCATCCAAACAAAAAAGTCAATATTCGTTATATTTAAGACAATGCGCATCACCCTCAACGGTGGGATAAACGTCAAATTGAAATGTCACGCAAAATGAAAATTGGAAATTTGTTAGCTTTTAAAGCACGCCGTTCAATTTGGGTTGCTCCCAAACAAGTTGTATGAGCGTGAAAAATTTTTGACAGAAAATTGCCGGAGTGCGTGAATATTAGGTTAGGCTGTAAGCAAATTAACCAGCGAGTGTTTCGGCAACCAGGTCGTTCTTACGATTGTAGCATTACTATGTGGCGAACAGTAGTTGTCGAGATTTGTATTCGACATATCAAAGTAGAATAGGAAGCATGATTTTTTGAACATATAAATACATATGTAGGTATGCACAAATATATATATGCAGCATTATATTGTTTTGTTTTTCTATTTAACGTGTACATATTTTATAGCAAGCTAAACACAATAAAAGCGAATCATAAAAAGGTAGCGAGAGAGGACATTTCGGAGGCAGTCGTTCTTAAGCAGCAGCAGCATACATCAGCAGTCAAGACGCGATATCCGCGACATACTTTTTTACATTGTTAGCTTTAACATCCAATTTTTGTAATACTTATTCAACCTAGCTATTTAATAAACACGAAAATAAGTTACTTCGAACTATCAGCTTTACATTTGGGGGCTCAACCGTTCGAAGCCAGAACATTGATTCTCAATTTTCTTGTTGGAGACGTAAGCGCTGTATAAAAGAAGCAGTACTTCTACCGTTGCAGATTCAATAGCAAAAAATTGTCTTTGCAGGCAAAGTTTACTTTGCGCATATGAACGGCACTCCAAAAACCACCACCAAATTCAAAAAGCAGACAGAGCAGAGAGCGAGCAGAGAGCAGAGCACGGAGCGAACAAAGCACGCATATAACACACGTTCGACACAGCAACCAAAAGAAGTAGAAGAGAAGGGGAAGTTAACGAACCAAAAAACAGATAGCAATCCAATTGAAAAAAACGCCATGCATGAAGCGAAGCAGTCTACAGAAAAAAAAGCGAGTACAGAAGGAGGAGAAGCAAAACAAGACAAAAGTATGGAAAACAAAAACAACGAGTTGTTAAATCAGCTGGTCCAATTGTTAACATTGAAAATACAAGCGGACGAAATTAAACAGACAGACTCAAAAATTGCGGCACAAACTTTTGAAAAAATTATACCAGACTTTGATGGTGAAAATATGCCGGTGAAGAAGTGGTTTACTAACTTCGAACTAAACGCGCAGGCATATGGATTAAAAGAAAAGCAGAAATACGTTCAAGCCAGGTCAAAGATGACAAGAACTGCAAAATTATTTCTAGAATCAACGGCTGTTTACGAATACGAGGCAATGCGAAAAATGTTAGAAAGCGAATTTGATCAATCAAATGTGTGTAGTTCAGATGTGCATGCAGAGCTGAGGGAGCGGAAAAAGAAGAAGCACGAAAGTTTCCACGAGTACGTATTGCAAATGAAAAAAGTGGCTTCACGTAGCAACATTGATACGCAATCCGTGATTCGATATATTGTTGAAGGGCTACAATTAAATGATGAATTTAAATACAATCTGTGCAGCTGCAAGTCATTTAAAGAGCTGCAAGAACAATACGAGGTTTACGAGAAAATCGTTGTTCGTGAGAAATCCAGCAAAGGCGACAAGAGGTCAGTTACGTCAAGCGAAAAGCGTAGTCACAATGTGAACGAAAAGACAACACACTGTTTTAATTGTGGTGCTACCGATCATCTGCGGAGGAACTGCCAAGCAGACACAAAATGTTTCCGTTGTAATAAAAGCGGGCATATGTCTAAAAATTGCCCAACTCAAGCTGCGGCAATTAATTTAGTACAAAATACGAAACGTTGCAAAACCTTGAGGATAAACCACGTTGAAGTAAGTTGCCTGGTGGACACGGGCGCAGACATATCGCTTTTAAAGAAGAGCTTGTTCGATAAAATTGGCAGCTGTACTATGCAGAAATATGTAGCGAATCTGCGCGGTCTTGGCAATAATATTACACGTCCAGTTGGGTATTTCGTAGCTGGTGTTGTGGTTGACGACATACAGACGTCACAAAAATTCGTGGTAGTTGCTGACAAAGACATTATGTACGATGCGCTATTGGGGTACGATTTCATCTCTAAATTCAACATATCTACAAGCGCAGATATAAGTTTTCTCCTCAAATTGGGGAGAAAACTTATGAGGACTTTAATCAGATAAGTATTTACAATGTACCTGGATCAAATTCTCATGTTGACGTTCCATCGCAGTATGAAGCTGAAGTACGATCTATAATCGATAGCTATAAGCCGGCCGACTCGGTTACTGAATGTCCAATTACACTGAAAATAATACCGGATGGTGAGCTAGTTACATTTCGGCATCCTCCAAGTCGCATCCCGGCTACTGAAGTTGAAGCTGTTAACAAGCAAATCGATGAGTGGCTAAAAGCTGGAATTGTTCGACAATCTTCGTCAAACTTCGCCAGTCGCATCGTGGTCGTTAAGAAAAAGGATGACACATATCGCATATGTGTCGATTACCGAAAACTTAATTCGGCCGTGCTAAAAGACTGTTATCCAGTGCCGATAATTGAAGACGTTCTCGAGAAGTTGCAGAAGTCGAAGTTTTATACGGTATTGGACTTGGAAAACGGGTTTTTTCATGTCCCAATCGAAGAGAATAGCAAAAAATACATCGCTTTTGTAACAAGCAGAGGACTCTACGAGTTCAACAAAACCCCTTTTGGCTTTTGTAACTCGCCAGCCGTCTTTATACGTTTCGTCAACTATATTTTCCAAGGTCTCATAAACGATAACGTCCTAGAGTTATATATGGACGATATTATTATTCACGCGGAAACAGCTGAAGAATGTATTCGCAAAACAAGATTGGCGTTTGCAACTGCAGCAAAGTATAGCTTGAAAATTAAGTGGTCGAAATGTCATTTCATGCAGACATCAGTAAGCTTTTTGGGTCACTATATTAAAGATGGATGTGTGTGGCCAGGAAAAGAGAAGACAATGGCTGTTAAAAGATTTTCGATTCCGAAAAATGTTAAAGGAATACAGTCGTTCTTGGGATTAACAGGCTTCTTTCGGAAGTTTATCAAGGGTTATTCCCACATCGCCAGGTCGTTGACAAACTTGCTGCACAAAGACGCTGTGTTTGTTATTGGTCAAGCCGAAATTGAGGCAATACAATATCTAAAAAAATGTTTGATTAAAGAGCCGGTGTTAAGACTGTATAGCAGAAGCGCAAAAACTGAGTTGCATACAGACGCATCGAAGGACGGTTTTGGGGCAACACTGTTGCAGTGGTTCGATGATAGGCTATATCCAGTATACTTCTGGAGTAAGAAGTCGACGGAAGCAGAGTCACAGCATAGAAGCGAAAGCAGTATACTTTGCGTTTAAGAAGTTCCGTCACTACCTGTTAGGCATATCGTTCAAGCTGGTAACAGATTGCGCAGCGTTTAAGCAAAACTTTAAGTAAAAGAGATGTTCCCCGAGAAGTTGCACAGTGGGTCGTTTATCTGCAGGATTTTGTCTTTGTGGTCGAACATAGAGCAGGCGAAAGGCTCAAACACGTTGAAGCACTTAATCGCTACCCGCAACAGGTTTTGATGGTTGTATCAGAAGTATCGGCAAGAATTAAAAAAGCACAACAAGATGATACGACGATAAAAGCGATTACGGAGTTGCTTACCAGTCAGCGATATGACGATTTTAAGATTAAAGGCGGTTTGTTATATAAAACCTTGAAAGGCAACGACCTGCTAGTGATACCAAAGACGATGGAAAAGGAAATTATTTTCGACACACACAATTCCGGTCACTTCGCAGTGCAGAAAACTATGCATGCCATCCAGCAAAATTACTGGATACCGCATCTAGAGCACAAAGTTACAAAAGTTATCAACAATTGCGTTAAATGCATTATCTATAACAAAAAGGTCGGCAAGAAAGAAGGCTACTTGCACCCTATCGATAAAGGCGATCAGCCACTATATACGTTGCATATAGACCATTTGGGACCTATGGACGCCACCTCAAAACAGTACAAGTACATCCTGGCAATGGTCGACTCTTTTACCAAGTTTGTGTGGCTCTACCCCACGAAGAGTACAGGTTCTGATGAAACGATACAAAAGATGGAATTGTGGTCGGCAGTATTTGGTAACCCAGACCGGATCATTACTGATAGGGGAGCAGCGTTTACGGCACAGATATTTTCAGAGTACGTGAAAGATAAGGGTATACAACACATTTGGGGCACAGCCGGAGTTCCACGAGGGAATGGCCAGATCGAAAGGGTTAATCGATCGGTTCTGTCAATTATTTCGAAATTGTCGTCAGGGGAGCCTTCAAAATGGTTCAAGTTTGTGCATAATGTACAACAAGCAATTAACTCGCATGTTCATGTTTCTACGAAACGATCGCCCTTTGAACTCTTGTTCGGAGTTAAAATGAGCAACAGATCGAGCGACCATATAAAGGGGTTACTACAACAAGAACTATATGACACTTTTGATGAAGAACGACAAAAGTTACGACAGGAGGCGAAAGTTGAGATTGAGCGAACACAGCGCGATTATAAGAAACAGTTTGATAGAAAAAGGAAAGCCGAGTACGGGTATAAGGTCGGCGACCTCGTAGCAATACGACAAACACAATTCGTAGCCGGAAGGAAAATGGCAAGCGAATACTTGGGTCCGTATGAAATAACAGCAGTCAAGCGAAATGGTCGATTCAACGTTAGGAAAGCAGCAGATGTTGAGGGGCCTAGCAACACGTCTACAGGTAGCGATAACATTAACCTTTGGAGATATGCGGCAAATAACGACGAACTTTTGTCATCTGAGACAGATGACTAATCAGGTTGGCCGAATGTAATATCGGTACGGTGGCAACACTATAATATAGCTGCAGTACATATTTTATAGCAAGCTAAACACAATAAAAGCGAATCATAAAAAGGTAGCGAGAGAGGACATTTCGGAGGCAGTCGTTCTTAAGCAGCAGCAGCATACATCAGCAGTCAAGACGCGATATCCGCGACATACTTTTTTAGATTGTTAGCTTTAACATCCAATTTTTGTAATACTTATTCAACCTAGCTATTTAATAAACACGAAAATAAGTTACTTCGAACTATCAACTTTACATGTATACATATGTTAGTATATCGAATCTTTCTTGGGACTTAAACTGATTGTTTTGATTTGCTATAAGGTTGTTTTAACCTATGATAAACGTAATAAAACAAGCTAATATTATTTGATTGCAGTTCTTGAGAATATTACCGAAGTTGAAGAGGGTAGAAGAGAAGAGGCTAGCTGCAAAGGCAAGCAAAGAGCCAGCTTCAAAAGCAAGCAAAAAGCCAGCCTCAAAGGCAATTAAAAGGCCTGGAGTATCGAATTCTGTTAGAGAAACAAAGAAGCGTGCGATGGAAAATCTAGCTGAAGCAAGTAATGGTGCATACATACCTACTATGTATAACGAGGTTCACCTTAGCGTAATGGAAAACCTGCGAGTTTTGACAACATAAAAGAAGAAATCTTTAAAAGCGTATACATACAATTCGCGATTTGATTGTAATTATGTAAATATACGCTCAATGCATTTTGAAGCGTCATATGGGGAAATATCTGCCGTTTTCCTTAAATGTGTAATGAAAACTTATTTGTATAAGACAAATCTGCTACTTTAGCTTATATACATATGTATATTACTTTACGGCGATACTGCGATTTGAAAGTTCATTGGTTGTAATATCTGCCTTTTCATTAAATAAAAGTATAACCAGACTTATTGGAGTATAAATTATGGATATCTGCGACTTTAACTTATTAATATTACTGACTATAAAGTCAAAGAAATGTTTGAGACTTCACGAAGATAACTGAAGTGTAACAGCCATCGTATGAGTTAATAAATTTTGTGGTAAAACAGTGACTTTAAGCATATGTAGTGGATGTTGCCTGACTAAATCAAAGTTGATTTAGTGACTTGTGGAACAGTGTTAACATATTTAGAGGCTTTTCAAAATTTAGGGATATTTTTAAAGGGTCGAGTTTCCTTCTTATGTATTTACAGGTGATCCGCAAATAATGGTGACGCAAGGAGAAAAGCGAACAAAAAGTGCGGAAGTGCCTGCAGAGACAGAGACCCCGAGATGAACTACAACAAGTGGATGATCTCACCCGTCAGCAGGAGGTTGAGGATGCTTACAGGACAATACGCGCAGCTACCGCTGGCAGATCGGCTTGCAGTATTTCGCGGCAATCATCAGGAGTGGATACAGTTTCGAGACATATTTACGGCGGAGGTTATTCAAAATCCGAACCTCACGAACTTGCAACGACTTCGGCGTTTACAAAGCTGTGTAAAAGACGAGACAGCCAGGGCAATGGGATATTGGCCTCAACGAGAAGAAAGCTTCACCGATGCATGGAATACATTGTGTTTAACATTCCATAACGAATATCTTTGTCACGTAGCACACTGCTCTGCAATAAGTGCTCTGCCAATCTGGTCAAGGGTCACCCATGCCTTGATAAGAAATATGCTGGACGCTGCGCGTAACAGCATGCGCATGATTTCGAGACAATTGGGAGTTAAGGAGCAACGTGAATTGCTTATTTTAAATTTTCTCGAATCCCGACTGGACAGCACATCTCGCAGTCTGTGGGAAATGGTACGACCCACAGATCGCATCCCCAATTTGCAAAAGGATTTTTATGCATGGCTTGAACCTCGAAGTAGCGGGTTGCTGAATCAAGCAACACCAGCGCTGGGTAATCATAGCGATATGCGTGCTATAAATACGTCGATCAATCAGCGCATGAGGTCTAACGTTTCGTCAATGTCCAACTATAATCCCTGTCTCAACTGCTCATCGTGATCATGCCTTTCACCGATGCCCTGGAATTGGTCGCATGAGCCGGGACGACAAAATTGAACGATCTTGGATTATGCAGAATTGCTTAAGAAGGGGACATACTGCCCGGAACTGCTTGTCAAGCCGTTGCCAGGGCACCTCATAATAGCATCATTTGCCAAGACTATCAGCAACAAACTCCAAGGAAGATACATCTCGCATGCCCACGCTAGCAACGGTAGTAGAAGACGAATGGAAGGAGGATCAAGAGCAATTAACTCACAAGGAGGAAATCGGCCTCGTGGTTTTCAGTAGTACTATTTCGTCACAACCATAGCACAGAGTGCTTTTGATTTCCGTGCTAATTTATTGGCACAGGTACGTTTCCTAACACATGGTATAACAATAGTGAGAATGCGAGCGATATGCGATATGGGGGCACAGGTGAACTTGATTAGCAAAGACATTGTAACAAATAATCAAATTTCTACGCGCCGAATTAGAATTGGGGTATCATCTGCAATGGGAGCGGGATCAAATATTTGCGACAAATCTATTACTGGTCACTTGATTTCGCTTTACGGTGATGAACTCCGAATGCTCATAACATGTTTAGTAGTATCTTCGATAACGGGGGAAAACTTATAGCCACCAAGGCGCTTGCTTAAACAAGATTTACCTCGCTATATATCGTCTCAATCAGCAGACCCAACCTTCGATCAGCCAGCAAAGGTTGAAATGCTCTTAGGTGTTGGCGTATGGGCACAACTTTTGCAGGATAATATGAGGCGATTATTCTCGGGATTCGTAGCGCAAGAGACTCGCTTAGGATGGTTGTTGTTTGGTGAGGTTCCAACTAACCCCAGCATTGTTGGGGCTTACCTAGCAAAGGATGTGAACTCAGCTGATAACGAGAGCAATTTTGACCTGCTATTGCGGAGATCTACCTGGCGATGAATCAAATTGGACAGCGGAGCAGCAAGCGTGTGAAGATCATTTTTTTAAGAACGCATAATATTAACTCCAAAACGGGTCGTTATATACTACAAATACCACTGCTTCCCAACTGGGAAAGTATCGGTTGTAATCAGGCAATAGCGCTTCAACGATTCCTAAGTTTAGAACAGCGCTTTAAACGAGATGCGGAGCTAAAGGAACGATATCAGAAGTGTATGAACGAATATGTGTCAAAGGATTGGCTACGTCTAGCAACTAGACCGCCAGACGAAAAATTTTATTATATTACCCACCACATGGTAGTGAAAAAGTTTCGTGTGGTCTTTGAAGCATCTTGTTCGACCGATAGCGGATTATCATGAAATGACGTCCAAATGATCGGACCTAAGCTACAAATGGATTTAATCGACCTGCTTTGGGGATTTAATTGGAATGCGTACGCAATCTCAGCAAATATCAAGCAGATGTTTCCTCAGGTAAAAATAGCAGACCTGCACTGGGACTTACAACGCATATTTTGAAGAGATGATGCAGGACAAATAGTGGAATACTGGCTCACTGGAGTTACGTTTGAAATGGCATCAGCGCTCTTTTGTACAGTTCGTGCAATGCAACAGTGTGCCAGAGACATAGCAGCTAGGTGGCCTCGTGGGGCAGATGCCGTGCTGAATAATTTCTATATAGAGGATTTGTTGGTCGGTGCTGACTCTGAGGAGGAGTTGTTGCTATTATGCCAGCAAATGAAGAAGCTTTTGCTCACCGGTGGGTTCCAACCAACGAAGTGGCGATCAAATTCGAATTCTGTACAGCGCTCTATCGATGCACCAATAGCTGGTGATAAAGCCTGGCTGAATAGGCACATGGAAACATCAGTACTTGGTCTAAAATGAATTCCCTCAACAGATGAGTTTGCCTTCATTGTGCATTCGTTACCGGCAAAAAACACCACTTATTGGACTAAGCGATCAGTTTTAAATATAACGGCGAGAATATATGATCCTAATGGGCTAGCCGCACCTTTTATAATAAATGCGAAAATCTTAATTCAAAGAATTTGGAAAGAAAAGCAAGACTGGGGTACAATCTTATCCGAGGCATTAGGGATGGCATGGCAGAGTATTCTCTCTCGAATTCCGCAATTTAGCAATCTTCATATACCGCGATGGTTAGGCTACAGGCGACGCTTAAACATGACCTTTCATGGCTTTCCAGATGCATCAACACAGGCATTTTGAGCATCCGTATATGCAGTATTACATACCGACGAAGGGGTGAACTCCGATTTGTTGCTATCGAAATCGAGAGCCGCGCCTTTACGAGTGGAAACTATACCACGTCTGGAATTGCGAGCTGCAGCATTACTGAGCGAATTAATTCAACGTGTGTTAACCGTCTACGAAACCCAACATCATATAACAATTGGTTCAATCACGTGTTGGTCCGACTCTATGGTGGTACTCTGCTGGTTCAAACGCGATAGGGGTAGCCTGAAACAGTTTGGAAACTGCGTGTGGAAGTATGTGTCCACTGATAAAAATCCTGCTGACCTCATTTCTAGAGGAATTTCGATGAGTGAGTTAATTGTTTCGCAAGCGTGGTGGCATGAGCCTGACTTCCTCCGACTGCCAAAAGCCATGTGGCCGAAACTACCGGAAGGTGTGTCGGCAAAAATTGAAACATAAATGAAAAAGAAATGCCATCCTGCAATAATCCATACTGAATGGACAGACAATCAATCGGCCGCTAAGATCAACACCATACCCATTAAACTTGAGTCACTATTGGAGCGCCACTCATCGATATATCATTTAATAAGAGTGACTGCATGGGTATTTATATTTGCGACAAATTGTCGATAACCATTGGCAGAGAGGTAAAAACTTCATCTAAGCGATGAGAAGATCGAATATACATTGGTATTCCGAATCCGACAGGAGCAAGGTGATTATTACGGGGACGATATTCGAATATTATAAAACAACGTATAGAAGAAGAAAACCGCAGAATGTTCTAAACTATCGAATGGTATTGGGATGTTAGCTCCGTTTATTCAAGACGTTATACTGCGTATGAGTGGGCGGCTACACTCAACGTAATCCAGCGATTTAACAGGAAAGGGAAGATTGACCTGGTTGATTGCGCGAGCAGATCATTTAAAACTATTGCATTGCGGAGCACAACAGTTAATAGCGACGCTAAGGAACCAATATTGGATTGTCGGCGTACGGTATTTAGCAAGATCCCTGATCAGAGGGTGCATAATGTGCGAAAGGTTGAGAGCCAAAATGAGTGAACAAATGATGGAAAATCTTCCAGCTTGTCGAGTACGTCCATTTGTGCATGCAGGAGTCGACTACGCAGGACCCATACGAGTACGCCCGGACCGTCGGAGGGGAAATGGATTCCTAAAAGGTTTTTTTTTTTCGGTTACGACCAGGGAGGAGGAATCTTCATAGATACGAGCAGCCCGTGCTGCCCGCATGCCCGATTTGCCTCCAGGCACATACGGACTAAACCCAACCTCCTTCGTACGCTGGGCCTGTGGTACCCCTGCGGGACTATCAATTCCGATATTACTTCGCAGGGCAGGCACTGGACGTTATTCTTGGTCTTCACTCAGCGTGCGTTATAATTCTGCGCGGTTAGCGTTTCGCTCGTCTATTCGAAGTCTTTTCATTATTCCCGTGATGGTGTCAACACATTTGTGCCAAATATCCTTATCGGACAGCATAGCCTCCAGCAAGCCTTCGGGGGACACTGCTTTTCGCATATAACGTTCTAGATAGTTGCGTGCTGTGTCGAATCTGTGGCAGTCCATGAGTATGTGTTCTGCGCTTTCAATTTTCCCATCGAAATGTAGGCAGAAGGGGTGATCAACGTGCTTGTATTTATATAAATATTGTCGGAAGCAGCCATGCCCGGTAAGGAACTGGGTAAGGTAGAAATTTGTTTCTCCGTGTTTTCTCTTAATCCAATCGTCTACCCTTGCGATCAATCTCTTTGTCCAACGTCCTTTTGGGGACGAGTCCCACCTTTGTGGCCCTCGTCGGTGCTTTGTTGCAGGATATTGTTGCGTTCACTTGGGCTATGTTTTATTGCTGCCGCCGTTCTGGCAGCTATGTCTACCGGGCATCTTCCAGCCAGCAAATTTGCAGCCTCGTCTGACACAGTCACGAATGCACAGCATACTCTAAGAGATGATAATCTGTGCACCGAGGCTGGTGCTCTCATGTATGAGGTTATAGGGGTCGCGCTTGCCCAGATTGGTGCCGCGTACATTAAAATTGATTAGCTGACGCTCGCAAGCAGGGCTCTTTGTTTCTCTTTTGGGCCTCCCATATTTGACATGAGTCTTGCAAGAGCCATACTGGTCTTCCTTGCCTTCTCTCTGGCATATTTCAGATGTTCCTTAAAGTTCAGTCGTGGATCGAGTACGACCCCGTGGTATTTTAAAGTTAGCGCTGACGTTACAGTGTGTTCTCCTATGCGGATTTGAATCTTTTCCAGCTTTTTTCGACACTACTACGATCACTATGTTATCCGCATAGTCTATTATAGACACGCCTTCGGGGTTTTCAATTTTAAGGATGCCATCATACATGATGTTCCAAAAGATTGGTCCAAGGACCGAACCCTGCGGCACACCACCTGTGACATGGTACCTTTTTGGGCCTTCATTAGTATCATAATATAACTCTCTTTCGCTAAAATAGTTTAGGAGTATTCGGATCAGTAGTCTGGAACTTTCATCTCTATCAACGCCTTAATTATGTAGTTCCAGTTGGCGGAGTTGAATGCATTTTTTACATCCAGCGTGACTACAGCGCAGCACTGTTTAGTTCCTTCAAACCATCTTTTGCCTTCGAGTGCTTTACGTGCTATATCGCAGACAGATGCTATGGAATCGACAGTTGACCGCATTTTTCGGAAGCCGTATTGTTGATTTGAGAGCCCGTCGTCACTTTCCGTAATCTCTTGGAGTCGGGCGCTTATGATTGATTCAAATAGTTTCCCTGCAGTGTCCAGCATGCACAGAGGCCTGTATGAAGAAGGCTCTTCTGGGGGCTTGTTGCCTTTGGGTAGCAGAACTAGCCATTGCCGCTTCCATTTCTTTGGAAAAATACCTTCTTGAAGGCATTTCGTGTATAGATTGCTGAAGGTTTCAGTCTTCTTCTTAACTACATATTTAAGAATGCTATTCGGGATTCCATCCATACCTGGGGACTTGCTGGTTTTAATTCTAGCTGCAGCAGCGAGCACTTCATTATTTGTTACCGGAGGGATCTCGGCGGTTTCTACTACTAGCTCCCTCGGTACACTGCATATTTCTTGTTGTGGGAAAAGGCCAGAAACGATCCGCTTCATTATGAGTGGGCATACTGGCGAATTTGGCTTTGTACCCTTTCAGTTTTTTCAGGACGATATTGTATCCGCTACCCAAAGGATTGTCGTCGACGTCTTTTACTAGCTCTGCGAAGGCCTCGCGCTTGCTCTTTTGGATTGCTTTTCGTAGTGTTCTTCGGTTTCTTGCCCTCTGTCGCTGGTGTTGCCGGCGCAGTCTTAAGCATTCCCCTCTTAGCTCCGCTATTTCGTTTGTCCACCAGTACGCTGGTTCTCTTCGGTTACCACTGTTTTTCCGTGGCATTGATGCATCGCAGATGTCAGTGATTAGCTTTATTAGTGCTTCCAGAGCTTCCATTAAGTGTGTCTGGTACGAGTTCTGTCATGTATTCCAACATGCTGTTATCTAACATTTTTGTTTTCCATCCAATGCTTTGCACTTTCGACGCTCTCCTTTTATTCGCGGAGTTTCGAGACGGGTGCCTTTTTGGGAGGTATTTTTCCTTCCTTTGTTGAGCAGCACGATGTTAAGACTGGCAAGGGCTTCAAGTAGCGCCTGGCCCCGTGGGGTTGTTTTTGGGCTGCCCCATTCAACTGCCCACGAGTTAAAGTCTCCAAATATTACGAGTGGTGCTTTTCCAGCAGCATCGGTTACCAGACGGCTCAGCATGTTTTTATACCTTTCTCTTGGTTCGCTTGGAGGCGCGTAGCAGCTGTAGAAGTGAATTCCACCAATTTTTGCGTAGATGAAGCCCTCATGTTGACTATTACCTCTGATTTCGATGGGCGTGGCCCCACATGCCCAGATTGCAGCTTTTTTCCTTCTGTCTTGGAGCCAATTTTCTTCCACTGAGGGTTCTTTGTACTGCTCGCTGATGAGTGCAATATCGATATTTTGCTCGTAGATTGCCTGCTTTAAAAGATCTTGTGCCGCCTTGCAATGGTTTAAATTTATTTGTATGCACTTAATCATTATTTTAGTTGGTTTACCGCTTTTTTATACGCAGGGCACCTGAAGCTTACAGTAGGGTGGTCTTGTGAGACAACAGTCGCTGTCTTGCAAATGGCGCATTTGGGTGCTGCTTTGCATTGCTTGGCAAAGTGTCCTTTCTCCCCACAACGAAGACACGTACCGCTGCGATCTTCGGCGGACTTGCAATGCCTGGATATGTGTCCAAAATCAAGGCATCGATAACACCTGAGGGGACTGAATAGTTCCCGAATTCGGCAGTTGACCCAGCCTATGCGAATTCATCCCGCCTCTATCAAGGTTTTTGCGTCTCGCACTGAAAGGCTTATGAGCGCAGTTTGCGTTCCGATTCTTACTGTTTTTATGGATTTGACTGAAACCGGCTTCTCATAATTTACTTAGGGGAATTGGTGCTTGATTTCGTCGCCAACCTCTTCTTCTGTTGTTGCCGCATCCATGTCGCGAATCTCCACGTTTAGTGTGTGTGTCAGGACTTTTACATCTGCGACATTTTTTAGTACCTCGTTAGCGCACTCCCTGAACTTGCTTGCCACGTTTCCAGAGTTGTCGCGTAGTTCGACTAGTAAGTCTCCTCTAGATGTGGTGACAATTTTGTTGACGCTTTGCCCTAGTTCTTGCATTGCGGGTTGCTTCTTCATTTGCTTGATGATGTCCGCATATGTGGTTTCGCTTGTTTTTGATATTATTACCGCATCGGGCTTCGACGCTTTCCTTGCGGTTTTGCTAAATTTTTCCTGGTTTTGCACCAAGGTCCATCTGTTAGCTGGGGTTTCTGCCCTTGCGGCCGCCTTGTTTCTTATATTTGAATCGGTGTTACTTTTGGTCGATTCGACCTGCATTTGGCGCATGTTTACTGCCGGCTTGTTACCCTTTCGGTCACTTGAAGTTTGGACGTATAGCTCTCTAGTTTTCTTGTTTCTTTTGTTGCTTACGCCCGCGTTTTGCACTTCTGTTGCCTCTTTGTGCAACTTCGCAATTTCCCCGCCTAGATCGCGCATGGGTTGGTGAATGGATCTTCTGCCTCCGCCTATCATGCTTAGGAGCTCATTTATCTTGTAGCCCAACTCTTTCATAGGGCTTTCGACGTTTGCAGAAGAGTTTTCGGCCATAGGGGCTACCCTACGGCTGATATTCGGTGGTGAGGAGCGCGAACGTAAATTTTCTGCAGCTTTCTCAACATTCATCTGGTGACGTCTTTCCGCGTTAGGAGAACATTCAGTGGGGCCTATATCGCTTATATCAGCTTTTTTGGCTTTTTTCGCTTCTTGACATCCGTCGTCTTCTAAAGCGAGCGCAGTTCTCTTTTGTACTTGGCTTCATTCCTTTCCTTTACTCTCGGAGGGGAGTGCATAATACCTGAACTCCGCCTAAATGGGTTTTCGGCGGGTTCAGCCATTTGCCATGAGTTTTGGATTGGTCCGCTGCTAATTTTGTGCACGTCGTATTAAAAGTGATCGCTGCGTATACTGCTTTATCGACAAATGGTTTGTGTCCTTGCTATTCGGAGGAAAACTTGGACTTGGAGGTTTGCATATCGATGAAAGTCACTTCTTTATCACATTCACTATTTCAGCTGTTTTGCAGCTTGTGGTTGAACGCACACTTTGGATCAGCTGTTTAGTGCGCCAAAAGTAGTTTTACTTGCTGTTGGTGTTGTTTGTAGTCCTAAAAGGTTATATAGCGGTGTTTGTGTGCATGGTATCCAAGGCGGTACATTTGGAATTCGTATCGGACTTATCCACCAAGGCCTTTATTATGGCCTATATTCGTTTTACTTCACGCTATGGGCATTGTTTACACCTTTGGAGCGATATTGGAATAAACTTTGTTCGGGCCGAGCAAGGGCTAAGTCGAATGCTGCAAACGTGGCAAAACTTAGACCTCTATGAACAACTTTCAGCGCGACAAACCGAGTGGTATTTCATTACGCATCAAGGGGGCTTTTGAAAGGCTGTCGTTAAGGCTGCGAAGCACCGTCTGCGTCGAGTGATGGGAGCTCGCTTATTGACCATCGAAGCAGTGCAGACATTGTTGGCATAAATTGGGGCGGTACTCAACTCTCGCCCGTTATGTGCTCTTAGTGGAGACCCTCGAGACTTGAGTCCTCTAACACATGGGCATTGGTTTTTGGAGAATCGTTGATTTAAAAAAAAAATACCAGTGATATGGCCGGAGAATCGCCTCGATTATTAGCAATCACGATAGCTTATTACACAGAGATTCTGGAAGCTATGAAGCAATAGCTATTTGCTTGAGCTTCAACAGCGTCCCAAATGCCGAGAAATTAGAGTCAACTTTAAGGTGGGTGACCTAGTTGTCATAAAAAATGAAGCTACCCCTCCAACCCTGTGGAAAATGAAACGAGTGACGGCATTGCATCCAGGCAGCGACTGCTTGGTCCGTACGTTTATCTTTGGTTAGGTAACAGCAATAATAACCGCCCCATACAAAAGCTATGTGTATTACTTGTAGAACATGTTAAGCCTCGAGATATATCGAGCCTCAAGGCCGGAAGATGTTCGAGCGTGAGAGTAGTAGCGAGTTTACAGCATAACGAAACGGTTGCGCTAGCGAATAGGCAGCATAAAAACAATCAATAAATATTCAAGCATTATACACATTATACAGTCTTTTTATTTAAACGGAACAATAATAATATGAGTATCGGTTAGAAGAGGAAATATAAGTGTGGAAATTCAAAATTAATAGTAAATATTAACAGTACGGATAATTTTATCAAATTATTGTTACAAGTTTTTAGATTATGCATATCTATAATTTTCTCATGGTTGATAGTCGTATTGCACCTCCGAGGGACGCAAAGTCATTTAAAATATGCGGAAGCAAAGAAAAACTTATAAGATTATTAAAGAAACTTAAGGATGATCTAACCAAATGATCGCTAACGCTTTTCCGTACAAAAAATTCGGCGAAAGTAGATGTCATAAGCGTATATATGATAGGCGTACTACAAGGTATAGCAAAGTTGATCCTTTGCTTCAGTTGGACACATAAAAAAAGAGCTGAAACTTTCTGTTAGTAAAATAACAGTTCGTAGACATTTACAAATATAATAACAAATATACAATTAAAACTATAAAACATGTTGGCATTATGGTTATGGTATGAGACAGTTTTTCTTATAATGGAGTTGGCCCAATCCACCATATTACAGAATTGATGCATCAAAGGGTATCTGTGGATATATAACGCAAAGAAATTTTGCCGTATGACGAGTGGAATATGCCTCTGAACTGGGTCTTCCAGCTAGCTTATAACTCGAAACAGGTAAACGGAGTTGAGGTCATAGCCTGGCCAGCTCAGTCGCCCGACCTCAACCCCATAGAAAATCTGTGGCCAGTCGTCAAGAAAGGTGTTTTGGAGCAAAGGCCATCAAATGCGACGGATTTACCTTATCGAAGAATATGGCGATAAGGCCCTTTGAATCGGTGTCAGGATGACATCGACTCCATGCCCAGAAGATGTGCAGCAATTTCAAAAAATCAGCGCTATGCCAAATATGTTATACATTTATTAAATTAATATCCATTTGTGACCATTTTCTCCTTTTTACTTCTGTAATATTTGAAAAACTTTTCATACTCCAATTATATTAATATACATACTTATTTTTTTTTTGTACATTATTTTAAAACCATTTGATGAAAATGTTTTACTGTATAAAAATACAAGACTAAAGCATAGTACCAAGTTCACAGCAGATAAATTTCGCCAGCAACATTGAATTGCCTTGAAATTTTGAAAGCAGCATTAATTGTTAAATCAGAAAAGACGTCTAATTAAAGATTTAATAAATGCAAACAAACAGCACACGCCAAAACTTTAGACTAAACACATATTGACATAATTTGGAGAATATATATAAATTTTTTTATTTTTCAATTAAAATACAGATAATTCCAAATGTGTTTAAACATTTTTTTTTATATTTTTGAGAAAGCATTATTGTAACCAATTGCCTTTCTCTCCTTCTCGTCACTACCCCTCGCACAAACTCCGTGTTGCGGCAACAAATATTTCCGCTCCGTAATGCAATACGAGGGGATCGCGTACGCCGACGATGTTGCGGTAATCGTGAGAGGAAAATTTCCTCAGACGCTATGCGAACTCATGGAAACAGCTCTCACTTCACTTGTCACCTCGACCAGAGACTGTGGTCTAGAAGTGAATCCTGATAAAACAGAACTAGTGCTATTCACCAGACGGTATAAAAAATCAACAACGCTTAAACAACTGCAAAGAGTACAAAGAAGCGCGGAGCTCTGCATAAGCGGAGCCTTAAGCTCCTCACCCACTGAGGCTCTAAATACCATACTACACACTACTGATGTAGTCGCTCAAGAGGTATCCGTAATCACAGCTCTAAGGCTTAGAGAAGCTGGTTTCTGGACCCAGAGCACGCTTGTCCACACAGAAATTCTAAGAAAAATGGCTCCTATTCAAATACCAACAAATACGGACTACTGTACACCATCAGCTTCCTTTATAAAGAACTATGAAGTCATCGTACCAACCCGACAGGATTGGTACACATTTTCACATTTACACTGATGGCTCCAAACTCAACGGGAAAGTCGGGGGAGGTGTATTTTCCCCTGAACTAAAACTTGAAACATCGTTCAGACGTCCCAACCACTGCAGCGTGTACCAAGCGGAAGTGCTGGCCATCCAGGAGGCTACGCAGCACCTAAGCAAAATCCCTAAAGAAAGTAAACAGGTCTTTATATTTTCTGACAGCCAAGCTGCACTGAAAGCGCTAGACTCCTGTATAGACAATACAAAGTCTCTCACTGAATGCCGCATATCTCTAAACGAGATGGCTCAGCATTATAGAATTCAACTCATATGGGTGCCTGGACACCGTGATATTGAGGGCAACTGTAAAGTGGATGAATTGGCAAGGAAAGGTACGACCACCCCGATCCTTCCGATTAGGAACAGGATAGGTATTTGCCACTTTTAAACTACAAGTTAAACACAACACCACAAAGGTGGCGAATGAACGTTGGGGTACTCTCCCACACTGCGAAATCTCCAAACTCACGTGGCCGTCCTACGATAAAAGGCGCACATCAACCCTTCTGGGGCTAAAAAGAAGCGAAGTCTCTACCTTAACAAGAACCCTCACAGGGCACTGTCTAATCGGTACTCATGCGAAAAGACTAGGACTAAATGCTCCGGAGCACTGTCGCAATTGCGACGAAGAAGAAGAGAACGTGGAACACCTTCTTTGCCAATGTCCAGCTTTAAGTAGAAGAAGACTTCGCACGCTTGGCAGACCAACTCTACAAAGCCTCGCGGAGATAGCGCTAATTAACCCAAAAGCACTGTCGAAATTCATCAAGTCAACAAAATGGTTTGAGCCCGATGTGCAGGAGAATTGAGGAGCGAATTCGCATATGGCAGTACAATGGGCCACGCTAGGCCTAAGTGCAAGGGAGGGTTCTCTTCCCAGCCATTCCAACCTAACGTAACCTAATGCAGTCTTACAGGCTAACGTAAAAATCACGGCTTGCGTTTTTGAACGCAAGCACGCAAGTTTTTTAACCACGTCCACCCGAAATTGATTTGCGTGCGTTTACATTACAGAGTTGCATAGCTGTCAAATTCGTTTGAAAACAATACAAGGTGGAAGTTTTCAGCATTGGTTTAAAGATTTTCTTTACCTTATGTTACATATTAGGTTTTAATTAAACATTAAATATAATCTTCAACACAGGAACTTATTAACCAGTTTGGCATTTCATTTGTTTCCTATTTTTTGTTATAGAAGCAATAACGGCCCAACGTTCAACGAGGCCCCCACCAGTGGCCCGCCGTGCAGCAAGGCTCCTACCAACGGCCCAACGTGCAGCAAGGCCCCTACGAACGGCCCAACGTGCAGCAAGGCCCACACGAACGGCCCAACGTTCAACAAGGCCCCCACCAGTGGCCCACCGTGTAGCAAGGCCCCCACCAACGGCCCAACGAATACAAATCCACAACAGCAAAAGTAAGCAGTAATACAAGGTAAGCCTTTGACATTCAACACGTATATTCGTGAGTGACAAAAGTACGAAATTGTTTGTGAGATTATTACGGGCCTTTGCCCGTCGAAATATTAATCAAAAAAGACCATTACGGGTATTTTCACGTCCACATTTCGATTTATTGAATTCCAAAAAAATATAACAACCTAAAAAAAAAAAAAAACAATTAGTGAAGTTCTTTTATTAGAAAATTTTCTTCCGTAGTGCGATACACTGGGAGAAATCAATTTGAACTTTTTTTCGAAATTTTAAAAATCTTTTATACTTCATTTGAAATCCACTTATTTCGTGAGTTGAGTGGATCATATAAAAGCAAAGTTGGTCCAGTGGTGCTTAACACTGGGAGTGATAAGTTTGAGTTTTGGAATTTTTTTTCTTTAAATTTATATTTTCAGGGAAAGAGATTTCAACTAAGTTTATTTCTTTTATACTAAAAGTGGTATTGCGAAGCCATTGGTGTTCTTTTCAAGACATATTCGTCTGAGCGGTCGAGTTCTTCAGAGACATTATCACTTCGACGAAATATTAAATTAAAATAAGGAAAAATTACTTGTATTTGCCCGTCGAGATTTTAACTTCATATAAGGTGGTGTGGCGTGTTGAAAACCATTGGGTATCGGTACCTTTTTTCGCTTTCTCGAAAATTAGTTGGTTTTCCTCAATAATTTTTTTTGGAATTTTGTTTTGTTGAGCAATGATTTTTCGCGCGTTATAATTCTCATAATTTTTTTTCGATTTGAAGCATTTCCCGTGATTTTCCCCAGTGGTGCCTTACACTGAGGGAAATAAATTTGACTTTTTTTTTGGATTTTTATTTCCGGCTTTTTCCGTGATTTTCCCCAGTGGTGCCTAACACTGAGGGAAATAAATTCGACTCTTTTTGGATTTTCGGATTTTTATTCCCGGCTTTTTTCGTGATTTTCCCCAGTGGAGCGTTACACTGAGGAAAATAAATTTGCTTTAGTCTCTGACTTAGTTTTCTCGTGACTCAATCGGGATTTCATTCAGTGGTGCGATACACTGAGCCAATCTTAATATTGTCTGGTTTTTCGAAATTTTTTTCAAACGTCGAAGTTTGACCATCTGAAACTTTTGTAGTGGATTTGTCTTTACGACATTAAATTTATATCGTTTGTTGGTTTTTTTTTTCGAAATTATTCAAAAATAAAAAAAAAATTTAACCTTGCTCCTGCTTTTGTTTTTTAACACCACACTCAACGATTTTTCGCGCGCATGCCATGCGCTGCTTGAGTTTGAGTCGGGCTATAACACGATGCCCAGTAACTGCCATACGATCTTCTCTCTGGAAATACCGAGGGAAGAGCTTAAGACGTTGTGGGTCAAAGTCAAAGAGCAATTTGATAAGAACTCAAAGACTTTGTCCGACAACGAAAGTAATCAGTCCGCTCTTCGGTTGGCCAAGTGCCGATACCAGGACTTTTACACCGCGTACTTGACTTTTGGTGCGCTTATAGGTGAGACTGCTCATGGCCTCACGTTTGCTCAACAAACCAGTTCATCGGTCAATCCCGGGCTTCATGAAGTTGAACTGCCTGCTCATTCAAATATCCGTTTACCTCCATGTGATACGGAGATATTTTACGGTGACTACATGTCGTGGCCATCGTTTCGAGATTTGTTCACCGCGATTTACATTAACAACTTGCGCTTAACTCCGGTCGAAAAGCTGTATCATTTGAATCAGAAGACCCGGGGTGAAGCAAAGGATATAGTGAAGAAATACCCTCTGACTAATGACGGCTTCAACAGTAAGCTGAAGATTTAATTTAATTTATAAGCGGTCACAGTAGAATGCGGAACCGATATTAAGAATTTGCAAAGGTCGGTTAACAATTGCATCACAGGGTTAGAAATGTACGGTATTGACATTGAGAGCTGGGATGCAATTTTCGTGTTTTTGGTGTCGAGTCGGTTGCTAGACATCACCCTAGCGCTATGGGAACAAGGGATTGTGAGGAAGGCGGAAATTCCGAGGTGGGAGGAATTACACAGCTTTCTCACAAGCCGGTTCCAAACGTTGGAAACTGTTTCCGACATTCGGGGTGCTAGAGCGGTAAAGCCGACCGTCAATCGACAACCCTCTCCAAGCTATGAGAGGCGAGTGTCGACACACCATGGGCAATTCTCTCAACCTACCTGAAGGCTGTGCCCCGAGCAAACCCATCCGCTAAAGGGTTGCCCCAAGTTTTAAGCAAGGAAAGTTGACGATCGGGTCAATGTTGCTAAAAAACATAATCTGTGCATGAGTTGATTAGCCCACTCACACATGGCAAAGGACTGCAAGAGTCCATTCACTTGTTGGAACTGCCATCAGAGGCATCATTCGCTACTACACCGGAACATGGCGCCGCAGAAGCCCAGTACAGAGCATTACTGGGCGATACGTGGTTTCGCTACCATTTCGTCGAGAATTTCCAGGAATTATCAACCTGGGAACTGGCGCGGCAAGGCAATTTTTGCGGAGTGAGGCAAGTTATCTCCGACGACCGGAGATGAAAGAGGAATACAATCGAGTACTGAAAGAGTACGTCGAACTGAACCATATGATTGCAGTCAGGAACAACGGCCAGTCATCGTATTATCTACCTCATCATGCCGTCGTGAAACCGGATAGCACCACAACCAAGGTACGAGTGGTGTTTAACGCATCGTGCCCCACATCGAATAGAGTAAGTTTTAACGATGTTTTATACCCCGGCCCCATCTTACAAGCATATTTGGTGTGTTTACTATTGAAATGGCGTTTGTTCAAATATGTCTTTAACGCAGACATAGAAAAGATGTACAGGCAAATCATGCTCAACCCCGAACACACTCCGTTTCAGCGAATCCTGTTTAGAGAATCCCAAGTCGAACTGAACTGAAGACCGTCACTTTCGGAGTGAATTGTGCCCCTTATCTGGCAATAAGAAACCTGCTTCAACTCGCGGAAGATGTGAAAGTGAAATTTCCTCTTGCGACAAAAGTATTGAAGCAACATATGTACGTGGATGACGTGTTAGCAGGAGCACATGATTGCACAACAGCGATTGAAGTGCGCGATCAGGTGATTGAGGCTCTCTAAAGCGCAAGTTTCCCCCTGAGGAAGTGGACATCAAATTCCAAGAAAGTCTTGGCGGGATTACCAAAGGAACATATATACAAGGAGAACTTTCTGGAAATTGATAACATGAGTGAAACAAATATGTTGGGAATCCGATGGAATGCAGTGCACGACATGTTTCATTTCATCGTGCAGTCGATTCCTGAAAAGCAGGAATACACCAAGCGGGAAATACTTTCTTGTGTAGCTAAGTTGTTCGACCCAGCAGGATAACTGGGGCCGATCGTAGTAGTGGCCAAAATCCTGATGCAAGATATCTGGCTATCTAAAATAGACTGGGATGATAGTCTACCTCAAAACTTGCTACTATGATGGGAGACATTTCTGGACAATTCAGCAGATAATCCAACGGATCTCGGCATTAGAGGCGTCACCCCCCAGGAACTTCAAGCCAGCGCTTTGTGGTGGTATGGTCCAAAGTGGCTAAAAGAAGAGCCAACAACTTGGCCCCACTACAAAAACGATTTTGCGTTGGAAACGGAGTTAGAACAAAAGACGATTCGGGTTCATGTAGCAGGTTTCTCGGAGGGAGAAGATATTCTTGAGAGGTTCTCCGAGTTTTCACGAGCAAGTCCAATCATCGCTCTCAATCCATTCCTCGATAGGAACGGAGTAATGAGAATGGGTTGGCGTTAACTAATCTTCCTTACAACGAGCGGTTTCCCATAACTATTCCTTACGATTGCCAGTTTTCAAGACTACTCGTAAAATTCTCACATCTGATTCCTCTGCATGGAGAAACTCAGCTTATGTTGAGAGTTTTACGATCTGAATACTGGACCGTACGTAGGAAATGATTTGCCATATCTCTGAGGATTCTGAGTCAATGGAACCTCTAACACCCGGCCATTTCCTTATTGGCACCCCCCTCCTCGCTGTTCCAGAGGCCGAAATCGCAGAGAGTCCGATATCTCTTGTCAATCGATGGCAAAAGATAAAGGCAATCCAGCAAACGTTTTGCCTGAGGTGGAAAGCAGAATACTTGAAGGAGCTGCAGAAAAGGACAAAGTGGAAGCTTCCGCAACGCGACATCGAGGTAGACTATCTGGTCGTCATCAAGGAAGATAACCTTCCACCAAATGAATGGCGACTTGGCAGAGTAGTTAGAGTTTTTTCAGGTCCCGTCAGCCGCGTACGTGTCGTAGAATTATGAACGGCGCGTGCAAACATATCGCGACCAATTGTAAAATTGGTTCTTTCATCACGATTTTAAACAAAATTTCTAACTCTAACTCTCTTTCCAGACCAAAAGTACTTAACATTTTGAAAATGGAGACCACTGTTAAATCTGGCCAGAGGAAATGCCTTGTATGCGTAAAGAACCACCCCTTGCTATATTGCCGGGTGATGCGCAGGATGGAGCCAGCCGAGAGACTGCGTGCCGTACTCGTGCATCGGCACTGCGCAAACTGCATGTCGCCGCACTATATGGCAAAAACGTGTCCGTCGCCCCGAAACTGCGACCAATGCATCGAGAGGCACCACAGTCTCCTTCACCTCACCGAGAAGGCAAGAGGGAAGGAAGACAGGATTCTACCTCCTCTTGAGCTCATAGAGTTCCGTCGACGACGCTACAGTGTGTATAACGCTCAACATATGAGCGAGTCGAGCGACGAAGAGGTGTTGCAGATCGACGCCGATGACGATGAGATGGAGAAAGAAGCGGCACCACCTCCCGTTGCGCCGAAGCGCCAGGTACCGCACGCACCACGCCGGCAGTCGCAACAGAAGCCGCAGCAGATCCGACCGCGCCGCAGTGTGAGAGACGCCCGAGAGCGTATTACAGGCACAGCTCGTACCGCTTCAGGGCTATCAGTCCTCACGCCAACGGTAGCGGTGCGGATAATGACGAGAGGAAGACCGCAATAGGTGAGAGCGGTCGTAGACACAGGGCAGCCGCGGTCATCGATTTCGCAGAAGCTAGCGCGAAGGCTGCATTTGGTCACGGTCGTGAATTTTCGTGCCAGTTCACGCTAAAAGGGTGGAACGAGCGGCTCCAGGTGACCGCGAGTGTGGAGACACATCTGTCCCGCATCACCCCCCAGCGCACACTCGACGCACGCGTAGTCAACGAATTTGACAACTTCCGGCGGGCGGATCCCAACTTCCACCGCTCCAGTGCGATAACGCTGATTTTGGGAGCTGAAGTCTACGCGATTATCCTGCGTCCAGGACTAACGGCAGCGACTCCCACCCGACCAGCCGCGCAGAACACGATGTTCGGGAGGATGATATCCGGCGGCACAAACTATTAGCTCGAAGCTTACCATTTCGTTTTTTCCTTTTGAATCCCGTTGCGTGGAATTCATGAGAAATTCCAGGCCCCTAACTCCTCCCCGCTCGAACACCCTCAATTGTGGGATAAACGTCAAATCAAAATGTCACGCAAACTGCAAATTGGAAGTTGCGTTAGCTTTTGACGCAGACTCATACTCATACTCATACAAAATAATGTGTGATGATAAAGCATTAAAATTTTATTTCATATCTACTTGGAAATCAAACAAACACGATTTCATTTATATTGATTAGCAATTTTTTATTTAAGAATATTTAATTCATGTGTATATAAATTTAGTTTAATTGAGTAAAGATTTACTCATTGATAATTCAACTAAAGAGACAAAAAACTATAGTGGTAAAAATTGTACAGTAACCCTTTACAATATTCGCAATGTTTTTCTGTTGGAATTTTTTTTTATATGAGTCTCCGTAAAACCACTTAGATTAAGTAATTTTTTGACTAAGCCTCTTATTGTTTGCGAAACAATATTAATTTTGTGAATTTATTTCTAGTGTAAACCTTCTGTTCGGTAGATTTTTTATCAAAAAACAAACGAATATCGAAATAAAAACTTATGCACTTTTGAATTAACTGAGTGCGGTGATCGTTTAGTATCCCATTGCTTAATAAAGTTTCAATTACTATGTGATCGTGCATTATTTTATTTTAAAAGACTGTACCAAAATTTTGGAAAATTATATTCGCTAAAACTAATTTTGCAGTTTTGGTGTTAGAAATGGTCCCATATTTTTGTGTGCTACGAGCGATGGCATTTCATCGCCTAGCAATTGGTCTTGACTTATTGGGCATATTACTTTCTTTTACATTTTTGATGCCACAAATACAGCGATATAGCGAACAACATATGTCATATTGTCAACATAGATAGTGCACTGAAATTCTTGTCATGCACTTGTAACGAAACACTTACGTATGCAAAGTGTTAGGGCTATGAACCTCTGTTTCACAGAAGGGTGACTGGTGGTATGGGGATGACGGCAGGTGGCTGGTGATGACACTGGAACGGTGGTAGCTGCACAACACAATGGCTGCGGTGCTGTTGGATGGCTGGCGATCGATGATGGTGAAGCGGAACGATGGCTGCGCCGTTGAAGGCAATAGAACAACCGACACTGTTTTTCCCGTGGAAATAAATAACACCACGCACGGTTAAAAGAAATTCAGCTTTATTTAAATAGTTCACAAATGTCGTAAAACCGTAGCGCACAATTTTCCAAGATAATTTTACAAAGTTAAATTTACAAAGTTAATTTTACAAAGCGGCGCGAGTTGAGTAAAAATTTATATATATTTATACATATGTAAGCGAAAAAGCAAAAAAAGCGGTGGCGTTAATCGTTGCAAAAAACTTCTGACGAATGAATGTAAATATGTGCAGCTGACGTCTGTCAACCTGCAGAATGGGTGATGCCAATAGTTCAGAAATTCGATAACTGTTATACAATAGAACTATTTGCGCAAACCTACATTAGAATGAATACAATTCAATCATTTGGAATACAATTCAAATAATACCGAACATAAGCGTAAGGTTCGGTCATAACTAGTTAAATTTATGAATAATTCAATAAAGGATGTAATATGGCAAAGGCGAGATACGTATTATCTGCCATATAAAGGATTAAACATTTTAATCGGTGACAGGCGCTTAAACATCGTCGCGGCCCTAGGCGCGCTAAGCGGCTAGTGTCTCTTGCAGTTCCTGGAGGGCTCCCATAGCCTCGTGAACTAATAGTTGCGTGACTTTTCCCCGATACGCTGCGGTACGCAGTCCCTGCGCGGTGCATTTGGCCGTGCGCTTTTCCACGCGGGTCGGACGATGACGATGAGACGACTGGTTGCTGGCACGATGAGGCGTGGCATGCCTTGGCGGCGTTTTTGCTTTTCGCGACACCTGCTTCGGAACTGGCGGCGATAGTTTGCGGTGTAATAGCGAATGGTGGCGCAGGTCACAGAATCGGCATCTGGCCACCGAGGTGCATTCGCTTGTAGAATGCGACAATGCAAGGCAATTCGTGCAATAATGGTGAGCGCGAGCAAGCAAGAATCGCTGTTGCGGTTGCATCTTCTTGAAAATAGGGCACGGACGAAGAGCGTGGTGGCGAGCACATAGGCGGCACGTTTGGTAGTCTCCCTGGCGTTGTGTATCCTCTGCTGCCGCTCCGGCGGTGGACTTCCGCACAACGTTAGAACGTAGAGACGGTCGCGGTGCTGGCTGTGGTGCATCATCGATCTCCATCTGTAAAGATGCATATTCGCAAGGGATTAGTAAGAAGCATGGGATTATACATATTGAAGAGTGCATTTGCTGTGGGATCTTGGTGATTTGGGATTTTTTTTTGTGGTGAGAAAAAACGTTCTGAAGATAGGGAACGTAAAACAAAGCGGGCTTAGGGGACTTAGTGGAAGCGAGTTGGCGCGGTTTCGACTGATATTTCCTCAGTTTCTTTGAGAGGGCGTTGTAATTCTGATGAAGGTAGGAAACATAACTTTACAATTGGTCGAGTGAGAGTGCCGGATTGAGTGCGCACGTCGACCACACGAATATGACCATCTGGGCCAGTATGCGCCTTCTCAATACGACCTAGGCGCCATTCAGTCGGTGGAAGCGTGTCATCATTGATAAGAACGCACTCTCCGACTTTGGGTTCAGTTTTGGTATCCTTCCATCTATATCGCTTATGGAGGTCTTTGAGGTAATCCTCTTTCCAGCAATGGCTGAACTGATGGTGTAGAACCTTCACCTTCTCCCATCGGTTTACGAGAGACAGACTTTCGTGGTTTACTTCGGGAGATGATAGCAGCGGCGCCCCCCTGAGAAAGTGTCCAGGAGTGAGGGCCGTAAAATCAGTGGGATCTTGGGAGAGTGGCGAGATGGGCCGAGAATTTAACACGGCTTCGATCCTTATAAGTAGATTGGTGAATTCTTCAAAGGTGAATTTATGAGATCCTGCAGTTTTCTTGAGATGCATTTTGAAACTTTTCACTGCGGATTCCCACAAACCACGCATGTGAGGGGCACTTGGAGGAATAAACTTCCAATCGATGCCTTGTGGGGAGTATTTAGTGATTACATCGTGCGACACTTGGTGGAGAAATTGAGAAAATTCGCGTTCAGTGGCTCGTTTGGCTCCAATAAAGGTTCTGCCATTATCGCTCATCATTCGGGAAGGATATCCACGACGTCCTATAAAGCGGGAAAATGCGGCGAGAAACGCATCTGTTGTGAGATCGGAGCATAGCTTAAGGTGAACGGCCTTTGTAGAGAAACATACAAAGACAGCCACATAGCCCTTCAGCAGGGTGTGCGACCTTAGCAACGAGGCTTTTATTTGAAAAGGCCCAGCAAAATCGACAGCGGTGGTGGTAAAGGGCGGAGTGTATGTGCACCGCTCTGGGGGCAAGGCTGCCATTATTTGCGAACGCATTTGTTGCTTATGGACGGTGCAAGGTTTACATTGAAAAATGCACTTTTTGATGAGCGGTTTGAGCCTGGGGATATAAAATTCCTGCCTTATAACTTGCTGCATGAGACGCGCCTCCGCATGCAGAAGTAATTCGTGTATAAAGCGAATGTATAGGACAGCGAATCGAGACTTCTCAGGAATTATGATTGGGTGTCGCTCATTGTAACTCAACGTGGAATGAGCTAGTCTACCGTTGACACGGAGTAAATTAGTCTTATCAAGAAACGGGTTGAGCGTGAGTAATGAACTTCGTTTACCGATAGGGACCAAGTTGGACAACATAGTCCTCTCAAGAGGAAAATATCGAGCTTGAGTCAAGGCTATGAGACGCTGCTTTGTGGCATTGAAGTCATCGTGAGTTAGAGAATCGTCTTGTGCAACTGATGTGCCCTTGATTCGATTTTTCAGATTGCTAAGAAATCTAAAAACATATGTCATAACCTTTAGGGCCCGCGAGTATGAGGAAAACCGATCGAGAATATCGAGACTTTCTTCGGCTACATGAAAAGCATCGACACGGCGCACTTCTGGTGGGCTGATGTCTCGGTGAGATGACTTTGGCCAAGCTTCCGGAGGGCTGACTAGCCATTCCGGGCCATTCCACCAAAGAGACGACGCCGCCAATTCGAAAGGCTTGCAGCCTCTAGTGCCCATGTCAGCGGTATTGTCTTTGCTGCGAACATGTCGCCAAGTAGCATTTCCGACCAGATCAATAATCTGCCCGGTTCGATTGGAAATAAAGGTTTTCCACATGTGAGGAGGCTTTTCTAGCCATGCTAAAACGATCTCGGAATCTGACCATAACATCAGTTTCCGCTTAGAGAGATCGAGGTGAGATTGGACGACTGCGACTAGTTTGGCTAGGAGAAGGGCGCCACACAGCTCAAGCCGGGGTAAGCTTGTTGTTCGAAGCGGCGCGACTTTACTTTTGGCGACTAGAAGGTGGGAAGAGATAGTGGTGCCATTCGTGGTCCGAATATAACTCACCCATCGAGGGATTTGAATGCTTGATATAGCTTCGAGATTATTCGCAAATTGCGCCCATTTTACTAGACGGAAGGGTTTGACCTGATCATCCCAATCAGTGCCGTCAAGCCAGAGCTCTTGTAATAGGACTTTGGCTTGAATCATTATCGGCGTTAGCCATCCTGCTGGGTCAAAAAGTTTCGCGACAGAGGAGAGAATTTGTCGCTTTGTGCTAGCGGATAACGCTGGGACGGAATCAACAGTGTATGAGAAGGTATCTGAAAGCGCGTTCCATTGAATTCCGAGCGTTTTCGTTGTGCTTGCTTTCTCGAATTCGAGAAAGTTGGTGTCGAGCAAGTCCTCCGCATCTATATTTTTGAGAATTTCGGGATGGTTGGCTGTTATTTTCTTAAGCGCAAAGCCTGCCGACTTGAGTGCCTCCATTACCTGTGAGAGGGATTCTTGGGCCGAGAGTGTGTCGTGACTACCAGACAGAATGTCGTCTACATACGTCTCGTTTCTCAATATTGAAACCGCTTTGGGATGTGACGTTTTAACGTCTTCTGATAGTTGGTGCAGTGTGCGTATTGCGAGATAAGGCGCACAATTTACACCGAAGGTTACGGTTTTCAATTTGTAATCGAGTATGGGACTTGTTAAGTCTGAACGAAATACAATTCTTTGGTAGCCTTGGTCGTTTTCGTGTAGAAGTATTTGACCATTGTGTATAACAACAAGTGAGATATCTTATTTGTCAGTTGCTTTTGACAGGATACCTAAGATGGCGTTTGACAGGGTACCTAAGCTGGCCGCCAATATGTCAACAGTTACGAATGGCCCGAAGTTGGAAAAAGCTGATCTGAAAATATTTTGGGGGGGGGGGGTTTCAATTTTTTAGGATATTTTACATATTTTGAGATATTCGATTCATATCCATTATAAACATAGATATAATAATATTGGGTAAAATGTTGAATGCATTTTTATAAAGCCATCGATAGGCTATGATATAATTTGAATATGAATCATAAAACGTCAGGGGTTTAAAGTGCTTCATCGATTCTCCTCTTTTTCTTTGCCAAAATATCTAGGTCACTGGTAACCTCAATATCTCGAGATACGTCTTCAATCTCCGTAAAATAGAAAAAGACCGTTCACTCGGAGCCACCGTGACTGGCAACGTAACACTGATTTGAAAAATTCGGTAAATGTGTTTGTAAAATTCCATATTACGAATGCGGTTTGATAAGTCATAAACTTTTAGAATAAAATATACTTTTCGGTAAAAAATCATTTCTTTGTATTCCAGTTACTGGGTAATAATTTTTAATTTTTTTGTCTAGAGTGAGTTTTTGTGTGTGCTACGAATTTGAAAACACGGTTGAAATTTTCTGAGACTACCGATTTTTTGGGGGGAATCCAGACACCCAGAACCCCTCCCCTGTATCCGTCCCTGCATTCGGGTAAAATATACGAGGAACGCCAGGGTTGCGAATTTACTTTGCAAAAACAGGTGATCTCAGCTGTTCCAAATTTTGACGTTTATCGAAAAGATATCTCACTTGTTATTATACACAATGTATTTGACGATACATTTTTTCGACATCGCCATTGAAAACGAACTTATACGTTCGCCATTTGAGTATTAATAGCATCAGGTCAGGTTGAAGGGTTGGTCCGGTATAGAGAACATCATTGAGAGAGTGGCCGGACCCTGACCTTTTAGATGCATTAAAGACGACTCTTACTTTTGTCGTTTTCTTTTCGGGTTTTATCACTGCGTGGTGAGGGAGATAGAACGACCAACATTTGTCTTCTGAGCAGATTTCATCTGGAGTTGTTATCTCCATATGGCTAAGGGTGACATATTCCTCTAACACGTTGTCGAAAAGAGGTTTGAGATAATCTTTTTTGAGAAGGTTTCTCTCCATGCTGAGAAATTGTTGGAGAGCTGATGTACGAGATCGACCTAAGCTAATTTGGTCTGGAAAACTTGGTTTGAAGGGAAGCCGCACCACATAGCGGCCATCATGAGATCTTGTGGTTGTAGACTTAAAGAATTTTTCACAAATCTCGTCTTCGGGGGTAATTAAATGGACTTTTGGAACTTCCTCTAGTTCCCAAAACTTTCGAAGCTGTGAATCCAGGAACTCATTTGAGAATCGTTCTACCTGAGTTGAGAAGCAAGTCACTTTTTCGGGAATTTGGCCACTTATAACCCAGCCGAATATTGTATTTTGAGCTAGCAACTTCTTCGAAAGTTTCTCAATGCCTTCGAGAATTATTTGGGGGATGAGGTCACTGCCATTTACTAAGTCAATTTGAGACGGGGAGTGGCAGTTGGGGTCGGCTAGCTTGAGATGAGCCCATTTTATTCTTTGTTCCCGAACAGGCTGGAATTTTGGTAGCATTTTAGTTAATTGTGGGAGCACAATTGCCTGGGCCTTTATTTTTGTGGTGGAATCTGCTGAAACTAAGACTAGAGAGCATAATTTGTTCGAGGTTTGAACCACTCTTCCGCCCATGCCCGATATTTCGAAACTGGAGTTTTGGCATGGCAGTTCTAGCTTCTTTTGGGCTTTAGAGGAAATAAAGCTCCTTTCCGACCCCTGATCAATAAGGGCTCTGAGCTTAAATATCTCGCCCTTGTGTTCTACTGGCACTAATGCCGTGGGTAGAAGGATTTTGCTTTCATTCTCAGAGTAGAATGATTGTACTCTTCATGTGTGTGAGCTCGAGGGTATCTCCTTTTCACTGTTGGTGGTCACTGATTGTGGAGTTTGCGGGTTTTGATTTGTGGACGTTGCCGTTGCCACTTGTGAGGTAGTCCTTTGGACTCTGAAGTTTGGTTTTCTCACCGTCGGGGCTGTGCTGTCGTGCAGCACTGAGTTATATCGTTCTTGACAATGAAAGCAAGTCTGAGTACTCGGACATTCTTTAATTGTATGTGACGGGGAGAGACAATTGAAACACATATTATGGTCTTTAATAAACTGTCTACGATCTCCAATAGGAAGCTTTTTGAACCTAAGACAGCTCCAAAGCGAATGGGTTGATGTTTTGCACATTGAACATTTGTGCATTGTTCGCTGTTCTGTCATATGAGAATAGACCTGAGACCTATTATGAGAGTATTGTGGGTTGGAAGGTTTGAAATTGGGCTTGTTATTAGACGGAGGTGGTCGAGAGACGTTCAAACTGTTGTGATAGGTGGGCTTTGATTTGGCCGGGCGCCATTGATCAACTCGTTCGACCACCTCGTACCGAGTGGTTAGGAACTGGTTCATTTGAGACCAGTTTGGAAGTTCTTTTCTGGAACTAAGGGATTGTTCCCAAAGAGATACCGTGTGTTCAGGCAGCTTTGAGGTAACAAGATATATTAATATTGGGTCCCAGCTTTCCGTTGAGACCTGCTGGGTTGCGAGGATTTGTAGGCAGTTGTTTACAGAGGACTGCAATCTTTGTATGTCCTCACTGTTTTCAGTTACTATCGGCTTTAAATTCATCAGAGTTCGTATTTGGTTGTCTACGAGTACTCTCTTATTCTCATATCGAGAACGAAGGGCTTCCCAAGCTAAATTGAAATTGTCGTCACTTAACGCGAATTGTTTGACAATTTGACCGGCTTTGCCTTGAGTTTTGTACCTGAGATGATACAGCTTTTGGGCCTGAGAGAGTTTTGGGTGGTTTATGTAAACCGCCGTGAACATGTCACGGAAAGACGGCCATTGTTCATAACCCCCATAAAAAACTTCAGTATCGCAGGGTGGCACCTTTAAGCCAATGTCACATTCATTTTTGGGCTGCGATACGGTGGCAGCAGGCGTGGGAACGCTTAGATTGAGGAGTTGGAGTTGGTCACCAATTTGGGCTTTTGTGTCCTCATAAGTTATGAGGCAGGACCTGTATTTATGGTAGGCGGATGGCTTAAACTCTTCGGGGAGGTCCTGCTCATCTATTTCGACAATATTGTCGTAGGAATCTTGAACTCGATTCCAAAACTTATCTATATTGTTGTCTTTAATTCTTAAAGCCGACTCCGTGTTATCTTGGATTTGTGTGGACCTGAACCGAGTACAGTAGTCTATGAAATTGTCCGTTTCTGCAATGAACTTATTTGGGGCATACGATTGCTTTGCTTGTTTTGCGGCCTTTGCACTTGAACGCGTTAAGCGGAAGTACCCCTTGCGTATTCTTCGTCACTCATCTTGGGACTGTTTGGCTTATTGTCACTATCGGGAACTTGCAACATCCGAAAATGTTTTATAGTTGACGAGTTAGTTTTTTCAAGCTAGAGTTAAGCAATCGGTTTTTGCAGAGGCTTTGAACGGTATCGTTTGAATTTAACCCTAAGTTTAAGTTAAGTCTTGAAGACCCCCAAGAGTTATATGAGAGAGAGAGCGAGAATAGGAAAAAAAAATAAGATTCACGAATACACGAAAAAATATACAAGTCCACAAGTGGATTGTCTTAGAGAGTTTGATATTTCAGAAATATAAACAATTTGATGAATAATTATGGACGAGAATATATGATATATTTAGTATATAATATAGTAATATAGTATGGTATGTGTATTTATTAAAAATTTATTTATTTATTGTTATTTTTCAGAAAAAGTATTCGCGGGGTGCAGTTGAAGTTGTTCAATATTCGAGTAATATTTTCATTTTGGGTTTATTTTAAGCAGCGAGAGACTTGTATTTTAAATAACGAAAACTGCGAAATTTCAGAATTATCTATTTACTTTTATTTGAAGGTATCAAATATCTTATCGTTTCACTGTGCCCGCTTTGTATGTATGTATGTGTGTGCGCACGGATTTCAATGTATGTATTTATTTAGCGCGAGCACTTATTTGAGAGAAATATGTATGTAAATATTTACCACTTTGCCGCAATGTTTGTAATATATACAAGGGTACGTATACAAGTATTATATAGCGGGTCAGGAAAGTGCCAATATTTGTGGAATTTTTCAATCGAGTTAATTTCTAGTAATTTTAATAAATTTTGATTTAGAAATGTTTTCTCTTGAGTCTTCGAAATTATCGTTTTGCTTTACGGTTTGTATTTGTAATAAATATGTACATATATCTGCCAATGCGCATATGTATTTGCTGCTGAGAGGCGAGAGAGGCTGCAAGTATATGTACTTGCGGTTTTGAATATACGTAAGTATATAAAGGGAACCGTTTTGCAGTTTTCGCGGGAAAATTTAATATGTATATATTGAAATTTTATTTCAGTTATGTATATATACTAAACTGTTGTTCTTCTAGAACATCCGAAAATTTTCCACAAATATCGCACTTATGTATGCTCATACATACGTATGATGCAATTGCTTTACCAATTTATTTAAGGCTTTTAAATATTATTGTATTTTAGTGAGATTATTACAAGAATGTAATGCCTACTTACGACTTTAGTACTTTGGTACTTATGTATGTATGTAAGTTGTTTTTGTTTGTGCACGGGCGGGGTGCTGGCGCTGGCTCGAGTTAAGGCGACGAAGGACCAAATGTTAGGGCTATGAACCTCTGTTTCACAGAAGGGTGACTGGTGGTATGGGGATGACGGCAGGTGGCTGGTGATGACACTGGAACGGTGGTAGCTGCACAACACAATGGCTGCGGTGCTGTTGGATGGCTGGCGATCGATGATGGTGAAGCGGAACGATGGCTGCGCCGTTGAAGGCAATAGAACAACCGACACTGTTTTTCCCGTGGAAATAAATAACACCACGCACGGTTAAAAGAAATTCAGCTTTATTTAAATAGTTCACAAATGTCGTAAAACCGTAGCGCACAATTTTCCAAGTTAATTTTACAAAGTTAAATTTACAAAGTTAATTTTACAAAGCGGCGCGAGTTGAGTAAAAATTTATATATATTTATACATATGTAAGCGAAAAAGCAAAAAAAGCGGTAGCGTTAATGGTTGCAAAAAACTTCTGACGAATGAATGTAAATATGTGCAGCTGACGTCTGTCAACCTGCAGAATGGGTGATGCCAATAGATTAGAAATTCGATAACTGTTATACAATAGAACTATTTGCGCAAACTTACATTAGAATGAATACAATTCAATCATTTGGAATACAATTCAAATAATACCGAACATAAGCGTAAGGTTCGGTCATAACTAGTTAAATTTATGAATAATTCAATAAAGGATGTAATATGGCAAAGGCGAGATACGTATTATCTGCCATATAAAAGATTAAACAGTTTAATCGGTGACAGGCGCCTAAACACAAAAATATATTTTTTGGGATGTTATCTCCGTTTATTCAAGACGGTATACTGCGTATAAGTGGGCGGCTACAAAAAGCAGATATACCTGACACTCAACGCAATCCAGCGATTTAACAGGAAAGCGAAGATTGGCCTGGTTGATTGCGCGAGCAGAGCATTTAAAACTATTGCATTGCGGTGCACAATAGTTAATCGTGACGTTCAGGCAACAATACTGGATCATCGGCGTATGGTATTTAGCAAGATCCCTGATCAAAGGGTGCATAATGCAAAATGAGTGAACAAATAATGGGAAATCTTCCAGCTTGTCGAGTACGTCCAGCGCGTCCATTTGTGCATGCAGGAGTCGACTACGCAGGACCCATACGAGTAGTACGCCCGGACCGTCGGAGGGGAAATGTAGTCCTAAAAGGTTATATAGCGGTGTTTGTGTGCATGGTATCCAAGGCGGTACATTTGGAATTCGTATCGGACTTATCCACCAAGGCCTTTATTATGGCCTATATTCGTTTTACTTCACGCTACGGGCATTGTTTACACCTCTGGAGCGATTATGGAATAAACTTTGTTGGGGCCGAGCAAGAGCTAAGTCGAATGCTGCAAACGTGGCAAAACTCAGACCTCTATGAACAACTTTCAGCGCGACAAACCGATTGGCATTTCATTACGCATCAAGGGAGCCTTTGAGAGGCTGCCGTTAAGGCTGCGAAGCACCATCTGCGTCGAGTGATGGGAGCTCGCTTATTGACCATCGAAGCAGTGCAGACATTGTTGGCATAAATTGGGGCGGTACTCAACTCTCGCCTGTTATATGCTCTTAGTGGAGACCCTCGAGACTTGAGTCCTCTAACACATGGGCATTGTTTTTTGGAGAATGGCTGATTTAAAAAAAAAAAAAATACCAGTGGCCGGAGAATCGCCTCGATTATTGGCAATCACGACAGCTTATTACACAAAGATTCTGGAAGCTATGGAGCAATAGCTATTTGCTTGAGCTTCAACAGCGTCCCAGGGGTCGAGCGGAAGCAGGGTGTGGATGAAGCGTAACACAGTGCATAGGACATCCGGTGCACCTAGCCTATCCCACATCAAGACCGTAGTGCACGATGCGGAATCGTACCCTTCAAGAGGTGACCCTGTTTTCACTGAACACTATGGATCTAGATCCGGAGGGTATCGAAACAACCCTTCCCCCCTAATCCAGGGTGTCATGCGTCACCGTGCCCATGGATGGTTTGCAGTCAGGGGGCTTTCCGACTGTATTCGAACGGCGCCTCCCGGATACCGGTCCGCCTCCGGGAGTAACGGTGGACTTACTGCGGCATGGGGCTCTGCCGTAGTCGACCGTTTCATTCCCCTTTCCTTTTATTCCGGCCACCGAACGGTGTCGGCTCATTAGGTGGCCAAAGAACTAGTATGCAAATGAACCCTTATCGAGAAGCCTCGGAACCCTGCACGGGTAGTGCCGCCACTGGACAAGGCGAAGAAAAGTCCCCAAAACCTTCGGGAACCGCATGGACGGTGCCGAAAGGGCCTCAACGGCCCAAACCACACACTCGGTCCCCCACAGCGACTGGAGGAGTGGTTATGCCTCTAAAGGGAAAACCACCCTCTATTGAAACCGGAAGCACTAAGCCCCCCGAGGGAAAGTCGTTTCCGGTGGAAAAGCCAAGGGCGACCAACCCCCATAGGCCTATCAAGGCCCCCTCCTCTATGCAAAGTATTTTGGTCGAGCAGGAGTCCTCCACGAACAAGAAAGCGACCACCACTGCGCAGAACAAAGGCATGAAAGCAGCTGAGGCAAATGACACAGATCAGAGCCCCAGCTGCTCAAAAGCCATCAGGCCCCACGTCAGGGCCCAGCGCGATCGTAGGGCAGCACCGAAGGTCATAAAACGGCTGGAGGCTATGCAATACGACAAATTGACGGAGACACAGAAAGCCTCACTCGAGTGGGCTAAGGGAGTCATGGCCGCAAGCGAAAAGCGCCCCTTGGGGAACGGCGGAAAAGACAAACCACCCACTCGACTGGACCACCGGAGAGAATTAGCCTCAAAGAGACAGCGATCTCTCGAGGAGACTCCGAGTGGTTCAAAAAGGTATAGAACGTCCTCCCCTCCAAACCGTCGGTCGATGGCCGTAGCCACAAAGCCGTTCAACGAGGCTGCCAAAGAGCACCTCACACTGGCCGTGCTGGACAACAGCCATCCCGACGGACACATAAGCACTGACAATTGGAAGTCCGTGCTGATGGGTCTCTGCAGGGTCTAAAAGGGCATACTCGAGAAGTATCCCGGCCCTTCACCAGTCGTCCGCGACGCCGGATGGCATCAAGGGCGAATCAAACTCGTCTCATGCGCGGACGATCGCGCAGTACGGCTCTACAAGGAGGCAATCTCATCGGTGGGAGAGCTGTGGCCCGGGGCCGACCTGAAAGCCGTCCACAGGGAGGAAATCCCCAAACGGCCACGAGCCTGGGCCTGGGTCCCAGCGGAACCATCAGAACCGAAAGAGATCCTGGAGCTCATCCGCCTTGGCAACGCAGAACTACCCACCAGCGATTGGAGGATAGTGCGAGTTGGCGAGACCAAGGAGAAGCAGCGTTACGTTGACCTGGTCATCAACGATGCTTCCATGACAGTTCTTGCGGATTGTGGTGGGGTTATAAGCTACGGCTTTTACTCCATCACGGTTAAAATCCACAAGAAGGCGGAGGTTAGAGAAACCGAGAATGCAGGCAACGCTTCAAGCGGACCAGCGACTTCTTCTGTCAACGAAGAGGTCAGCAAAGTAGGAGACGCCGCGAGCGCCCCTACTGACCTCGAGCCGATTTCAACGGAGGCAACCGGGGGCGTCCCATTGGGGGTATTGGATACCGCGTCAGATGCCGAGAGCGACGCGGGCTCGGCGTCGGTATACGTGGGATCTGTGTACAGCCAATGGGTAACGCAACTCGAAGAGGACCAGCTTCTGGCTTCGGAACCTGAGGAGGCGGATCACGACACCACGGTCGTAGCCGCCGCCGAGAGGGTGGAGCAAGAGGCAATGGACATCGCAGACTGCGGAGATGGTGCGGATTCTGCAAATTAATCTGCACCACTCCAAAGCAGCCTCGGCTGCTCTTCTTCTTCGTCTCAGCGAAAAGGTTGAAGACGTTATTCTTGTTCAGGAGCCCTGGATCGTCAGGAACAGGGTTTGTGGATTAAACTCTGACGCCTACCAACTAGTAACGTCTCCAGTGACAGGTAGGATCAGAGCATGTATTCTTATAAAAAAAGTATATTCTTATTTTCTCCTCTCTCAATACAGCGACGAAGACACCGTTAGCGTAAGCGTACAGCTGGAAGAGAGCGTCGTCTGGCTCTTGGCGAGCTACATGGCCCACGACGGCCAATCTCTTCCTCCTCCAAGACTGAAGGAAGCCATCAAAGAGGCTAACAAGGAAAAATTCCCGGTCATAATTGGAGCCGACTCAAACTCGCACCATGAAATATGGGGCTCAAACGACACCAATCCTCGAGGTGAGTGTTTACTTGACTTTATATTAGCAAATAATCTATATATATGTAACCGGGGGAACGATCCCACCTTCATCACCTCTGTCAGAAGAGAAGTGCTGGACATCACCCTCGCCTCAGGCTGCCTCTCGGACCTGATAAGCGACTGGCAAGTGTCCAAAGAACACTCCTTTTCTGACCACCTCTACATAACATTTAAGATAAATCTCAATCCCTCTACTCTTACAGCGTATAGGAATAAGAGGCGGACGGATTGGCAGAAATATAAAAGCGTCCTCTCAGCCTCTTTGTCCAGACACGTTTATCACGATAGGCTAGGCCTATCGCAAACACCTGATGAAGCGAGTCCCTTAAACACGAAGGTCGTTTCTCTCGGTGAGCTGGACTCACCGTCAAAAATAGATGAAGCGGTAGACCTCGTAACAAACGCATGTAATTCCGCTTTTAGAGTCTCCTGCCCTAAGACCCTACCGAAGGGTAAAAAGAAACCCCAGTGGTGGAATCTAGAGATTTCAGCACTCAGGAAAGAGAGCAGGCGACTCTTTAACCAAGCCAAGAGGACGGGTCTTTGGCAACCATACAAAGACGCTCTTAAAACTTTCAAGAAGGCCATTAAGACAGCACAACGCAAATCTTGGCAAAACTTCTGTAATAACATAGAAGAAAACTCCGAAGCCAACAGGCTGAGGAAGGTTCTCTCGAAAAGTGCTCCAACGATAAATTCTATTCAAAAACCAAACGGAGAATGGACATCTACAGCCGACGAAATGCTGGAGTTACTAATGACCACCCACTTTCCTGGGTGCTCTGATGACCCCAACATTTTGCCAGGTCACCAAACCAACTCACTCTTAGGGAATACCGCAGGGGATATAGTGAGGTACGAAAAGGTGGAATGGGCAGTAATGTCCTTCGAACCTTACAAATCCCCAGGACCTGACGGAATTTTTCCCGCACTACTACAAAGAGCGAAGGACCTTCTTTGTCCACTTCTCACACAGATTTTTACAGCACGCCTTACCCTCACCCACATTCCTAATGTGTGGACGAAGGCGAAAGTCGTCTTTCTACCGAAGGGAGGCAGGACTGCTCACGCAAAACCCAAAGACTTCAGGCCCATAAGCCTCACCTCATTCCTTATCAAAACTCTTGAGAGGCTCATAGACGAGCATATTCGGCGTAATATAAGGAAAGAAAAACTCTCCCCGAACCAACACGCATACTCTAAAGGCAAATCCACGGAGACTGCTCTCCACGACATCGTCTCAACGATCGAGAAAGGATTGGCCATAAAAGAGTACACGCTGGGGATCTTTATTGACATCGAGGGAGCCTTCAACAATGTCTACCCCGAATCTGTTATCAAATCACTCCGTATGGTGGGGGTACAGCAGGGACTGGTGGATTTTGTGGGGCTCCTACTCAGGAAAAGATCGATTTTCTCAACAGTAGGGGATAGCTCTAAATCCAAACATGTGGCTAGAGGTACACCCCAGGGAGGGGTCTTGTCACCTTTACTCTGGAACCTTACCGTAAACGACTTACTCTTAAACCTGAAGGGCACTGGCTGCAAGGCCGTGGCATATGCTGACGACTTGGCAATCATAGCCACTGGTAAACATCTTCAAGTCATTAGTGATCTACTGCAAAACGCTCTAAACATTGTTACCCGCTGGTCTGTGGAGTGCGGACTTAACGTCAACCCTACTAAGACCGAAGCAGTGCTCTTTACAAGGAAATACAAAATCCCCGACTTCAAATTACCATCTGTAAACGGAATGGTACTTAGTCTCTCAACCGAGGTAAAATATCTCGGAATCGTACTAGATAAAAAACTCGACTGGAGGCGGAACATTGAAGACCGCTCCAAGAAAGCAATTGTTGCTCTTTATGCCTGTAAGACGGCCGTGGGGAAGAAATGGGGAATAAAGCCACACATTGAACACTGGATGTACACAGCTGTGATAAGGCCCATTCTCTTTCACGGGGTCGTCGTATGGTGGCCGGCACTGAGCAGGGCTCTAACTAGAGCCAAGCTTGAACGGGTGCAGAGGGCGGCCTCAATGCTCACCACGGGAGCACTGCCCTCTACACCCACCAAATCTCTAGAGATAATGTTAAATCTTCCACCGGTGGATCTCTACGGCAAATTTCTGGCGGCCTGCAGTGCTGCCAGGCTAAATGCGATCCTTCCGTGGAGAAATCTTGACTATGGGCACTCAAAAGTCCTGGAAACTCTGCCCGACAAGAAGTTGGATTATACCCTACACCCTTCTTTCTCTGCAAACAGGTTCTCCATAAGAATCCCAGAGAGAAACGAATGGATAGGTATCGTGGACCTGGATCCAGGATCGACGGCTGTGTACACAGACGGCTCCAAGTTAAACGAAAGAGTAGGCAGCGGGATTCACTCAAGCGAACTCGATCTAAACCTCAGCCTTCGTTTACCGGACCACTGTAGCGTTTTTCAGGCCGAACTAAATGCAATAATGGAAGCAGCTCGTGGCCTGACAACGTGTACCTCTTTAGAACGAGGCATCACCATTTATTCTGATAGCCAGGCTGCTATCAAATCTTTAAACTCCTACGGTACAACCTCCAAGGTAGCCATTGAATGCAGAGCGGCTTTAAACCATCTTGCAGATATGTGCTCCGTATGTGTTGTGTGGGTCCCTGGCCATAGAGACATTCCTGGCAACTGCCTGGCCGATGAACTAGCTAGAAAGGGGACGGAACTACCCGTAATAAACTCTGCTGAAGAGGTGGGTTTACCCTTAGCATCATATAAACACAGACTAAGATCTGAGCTTATGGATAGGGTAAATTTAAGGTGGGCATCGGAGCCTACCTGTCTCATTACCAGACAAATCTGGCCGGAAGTTGATGGGAAGCGCTCCAAAGCTCTCATTATGCTTGGTCGCTCCTCTCTCAGATTAGTAGTTGCTGTGATAACCGGGCACTGCCTTATGGGCACGCATGGGGAAAGACTAGGTTACCCAACACATGATTTTTGCCGCAGCTGCCGAAACGAGGAGGAGGTGGAGAGCACTGAGCACTATCTCTGCCACTGCCCCGGCCTAGCCAAGACGCGCAGAAAATTTTTCAAAAGTTACTTTTTGGACTGTCTAGCCGATTTGAACTCGGCAAGCATCTCTAACTTTATACTCTACATCAAGCGCACAGGATGGTTCAATTTTTGAGAATAAGGGAGGGAGGGAATGCATGGCCTACGCCATTGGTATCACAATGGGCTTCTTACAGCCTAAGTGTGCCACCGTGCTTTGTGCGGTGGTAGCCACTCTAACCTAACCCTAACCTAACCTAACAGCGTCCCAAATGCCGAGAAATTATAGTCAATTTTATGGTGGGTGACCTAGTTGTCATAAAAAATGACGCTACCCCTCCAACCCTGTGGAAAATGGGACGAGTGACGGCATTGCATTCAGGCAGCGAGTGCTTGGTCCGTACGTTTATCTTTGGTTAGGTAACAGCAATATTAACCGCCCCATACAAAAGCTACATAAGTGTATTACATGAAAAACCTGTTAAGCCTCGAGATATATCGAGCCTCAAGGCCGGAAGATGTTCGAGCGTGAGAGTAGTAGCGAGTTTACAGCAGAACGAAACGGTTGCGCTAGCGAATAGGCAGCATAAAAACAATCAATAAATATTCAAGCATTATACACATTATACAGTCTTTTTATTTAAGCGGAACAATAATAATATGAGTATCGGTTAGAAGAGGAAATATAAGTGTGGAAATTCAAAATTAATAGTAAATATTAACAGTACGGATAATTTTATCAAATTATTGTTACAATTTTTTAGATTATGCATATCTATAATTTTCTCATGGTTGATAGTCGTATTGCACCTCCGAGGGACGCAAAGTCATTTAAAATATGCGGAAGCAAAGAAAAACTTATAAGATTATTAAAGAAACTTAAGGATGATCTACCCAAATGATCGCTAACGCTTTTCCGTACAAAAAATCCGGCGAAAGTGGATGTCATAAGCGTATATATGATAGGCGTACTACAAGGTATAGCAAAGTTTTTTCACATAAAAAGCATATGTGCGACATTTCTTAGCCCGAACTTAGTCTCTACTTTATTAATTTAAAAATTTAGCTGAAATCATGCGCCAGGTATATAAAGTTCGATCGAACTTAGCCACTTCTTGACTTGTTTTTGACTTACGTTTACTCGGTTTTCCTTTTCTAATTGTATATCTCTGTACTGTAATGTTTGCTGACTGCACTTGTTGATACTGCCAATATATAAGTATTACTTACATATATGCCTGCGCACCGAACAAACGAAATCATGCAAACAACACCACACGCTTACATTTATCAATAATTGCCGAATTCAGAATTTTCTTTTAAATCTTTTTATTATTCTTCATTTGACAGACACCATGCGTACCCTCACACTTCACCCTTCGTATCGATAAAAGACCGGTTTTTTGCTAGGTGTTGCAGTTGCCGAAACAGAAAATTAACAAGAAACTACGGTCACAGTTGCTCCACTGAAGGGTCACAGATAATCCAGTGTATCCAGTTGTGCCAACCAGATTCACCAGACGAAGAAGAAGTTCCCACGACTTCAGCGAACGCAAGGGATAGAAAATAACTGTCCACTCCTGCCAAAACACGCCAAGCTAAAAGCGCCGAAAGGATTGACATCTTGGAAAGGCATAGTAATATGCAGGAGAGAATTTTATGACATCAATTAAATATGCCTTACGAGATACTGCATCCTACCAAAAGAAACTTCTCTCAATAGAAGAAAGGAAGCTAAGCCTTTTGAAAAAAAATGGATCGCCAAAAGGTAGAATTACATAAAGCTGCAATTGAATAGAGAGAAATAAATCTTGAAATTGCCAAAGAAAAGCTTAGGCATTTAAAAAATAGGAAAGACTGAATTTAATTTGCATATGTATACATTTTTTTATTTTGAGTATTTATGAATTGTTTTTGTTTAGTTCCTACTTATGTATGTATGTATATATTTTATTTTTAAGTATTTATGAACTGTTTTTGTTTGTTTCCTTACATGAATTAGTATATAGGAGTATTTGTTTGACAAAAAAATAAGACTGAATTTAATTTATTTCATAAAAACGAATGCACTGAAATTATACAAAACTGTTCTAAATTTGCTCAATATTTACACTATTTTCTACATCATCATTATAGTCGACATTGCCTTGGCTGTGTTCTGCAATGTTTACATCCTCGTTTGTGAATTGTGATCCAAAATCAATGCAAATATTGTTAAGTGCTGCACTTACATTAGAGATTTGTGTGGCTTTAGATGGCATGTAGTGAAGTTGACGTGCACTTAGCAAACAGCGAAATCGGATTTTCAATACTTTAATAGTTCGTTCAACTATATTTCTAGCTTTAGCATGTTTACTATTGTAAATAGCTTCTGGACTTCTTTCTATTGCGGATCGATATGGCGTCATAATGAATGTAAAGCAAACGTTAGCCGGTTCTTGCAATCATAGCATTTAAACTAAAAAATCCTTTTCGATTGCAGTATAGATTCTGGTCTTGTTTTTTGGGAGGCAAAATTTTAATGTGAGTTTCATCGACACATCCAATAACACCCGGAAAACCTGTATTTTGGAAAAAGTACTCCTTGGCTTCTGCTTTTTCTGCGCCTGTCATATGGAATTTAATCCATATAGGACATACGACTGCCTCTAAAACGTCTAGTGTTTCAGACAGGACTGAACTGACAGTTGGCTGGGATAGCTCAAGGTGGAAGTCGTTTCCAACACTTGTCTGATACGCTCCCTGTCCCAAAAATCGCAAAGTTGCTGCCAATTTTATTACTTTTGATACAGATGTTGTCCGCACTTCACTTTTCATTGCCGGCTTAATTTTTTCCAACACATACATATGTACATAAACGCTGATTTGTTAAGGCGAAAATATTCTACAAATCTGAAATAAAAAAAAAAGTCTACCAATACCAACTGTGCGTCGATGTGACGTCGACGTCGACACGATGATATGTCGACTGAAAAACTACGACGACGTCGACGACGACAACCGTAACAGGGCGAATTTTTTTATTTTTCTTCGTCTTGCGGAACATGGGACATATTGATATTTTCTTGGGACCATGTTTTATGGCAAAATTTACAACTAGCTTTTGTCATTTTTGATTTACTAAATTGATAAAAATTAGTTTTTCTACTCACCAGTGGTGCGATTCACTAACTCTTAACAATTCAATATGTCGAGTTGTTAGTTAACAATGTTTGCTGTTTGCAATAGCGATTGTGCGATTCACTAACTCATACTAAACAACACCGAACAGCTGACTTTTACTATTTATTTAAATTGATATAAAGTGGCACCCCTGGCAAAATTTACGAAAAACACAAAAAGGAATGCAAATAATAAAACATTGCAATTCATCCGGCCAATAGTTGGAGCATTGGAGCGCAAATTCAGCAAACCAAAGGCAAGTATACTTAATTAAAGTTATTAAATAGATTATTTACTTTTCTTTTTCTATTTTCAGAATGGCCTTAACAAGCACAGCAGCAAAGAAATTATGGATTTCTTCAAGCGAATCCGGGGCAAGACAGCAGAAAGTTTCATCGGCTTCATGGCAGGATGGAGCTAGAAAATATGTGAGAGGAGAAGGCTGTCAAGCTAAACGCCATCGGAGGTACAGAAAAGTCCGCCGAACAATGGCGCACGGTAAGTAATATCCCCATTGGGTTTGAATGTACCCACAAGGAGCTGTGCGGTGGTGGCATATGTGCATTGTGCTTGGAATTGTGAAAAATTAAACCTCGTGTGTATAAATAAATTCATGACTTTCATTAATAGATGTATTAGAATGTTTGTAAAAATAAATATCTTGTTTGTGCGAAGCCAATTCCATGTATAGCCACTACGAACAGACGTTCTTTGTATATATGTATGTATGTATAATTCTACCTGTTTATTTCATAGTATTTTTTTTTCTTCTACCATAGGTTTGACACGATTTAAAAAGTAGGACGAGTGTCCGAGTGCGCGACCGGAAAAGGCAGCAGTATTTAACCAGCAATAGGCCCTTAAAGCAGCCACCCTTAACGCACCTGGATAAGCGGGTGCTGGAATTGATAGGAAGCCAGTATTTAGAGGGCCTCTCTGTGACAGAAAGCTTGCCAATGGAATATAAATAATAATAAAAAAGGTTTATAAAATGTTTCTGTTTATGTTTCAAATGCGTATATATACTTATATATACATATGTAAATTTAACATTCATTGCTTTAATAAAATATATACGTTTTTAATAAAACAGCCATGTTAATTTAATCGATTTAGTTAAAAGATGGAACTACAAATTTATAATAATAAAATAAAAAACATGTAAGTATATGAAGATAAATTAACTATCGCGTTTTGAACAACACAAAACTAGATGCCGCTAGCTTAACAACACACCTGATTTTGCAATAACGTATGTTGTCAAAAAAAGAGTTACTGAATAGCAGTATTGTTAACTTCTGTTGTATAGCTGATTTGGCAACTTCGAGTGTTGTTAAAAAAGTTACTGAATCGCACTACAGGTATGTAAACATGTTTAAGTATTGCACTCCAAGCGCAAACCAACCGGAGCATTAATGAATTAATAAATTTACTAAAACTAATTTTATGAATACATTAAAGCACATATGTACGTATACCGATGCGATCCTAACCTGCAAACAACAGAACGGTTGCGGCTGCACTTGAAAAGCCGATGTAAAAAACGTTGCAAAAAATCTGCAAGCACAAATATTCACTTTTTAAATATTCGTCTATTAACCTTTTTTTTTATTCAACTTACGCGTGTGTGTGTGCTGGTACGATACACACTACCAAACGGGTGTCGCTATTATGTCTCAGGAAGAACGCTTAAATAAAGCCGAAGTAAAAATCGTTGCACAAACCTGTAAGCACAAATAATCGCTTTTTAAATATTCGTCTATTAACCAATTTTTTTATTCAACTTACGCATGTGTATGTGCTGGTAGTATAAACAAGAACGCTGAGATGAAGTATACTGCAAATTTTCGAATAAAATCAATTTAATAAAAAACTTCCCACTTCAGCCAATATGTAAAAAGTAAACAACAATAAAAGCAGCAGTGATGACATCGAAATTTTTGTTCTACACATTTGGGTTTTTCTCTAATTTTCCAGCATTTTTGAAGAGTTAACAACACAGTGCCTTGTTTTGGGAGCCGTTTAAAAAAGAGTGAGGGAGCTAGCTGGTTATTGAGCAAACCTTTTATTATATTATTCATTATACAAGGTGCGTGGCACCGGCCACTTATGATATTACTATATGTATATCTCTGGAACCAGCCCCGATTTTGTTCAAATTTGGTATACGTATTTCACTATGCCTATTTAAGCGATATTTGAAAAATTATCAATACCGTGGGTATGGCCCACCTGCCATATAATGGTAATTTTCGGAAACACTAGAAATAGGACATTTCAATAAATGTTGAAGGGAAATATCTTGAGTTTAGTATGTGGTGTTGTATTGCAGACAGAAATCCGACTATATGAAAAGGGGCGTGTCACCGCCCATTTTTGAGATCATATGTATATGTTTTTAAACACTCTATCGATTTCGTCTGAACTTGGCACACATGTTAGATGTACCTAGTTAGGTGAGATTATGAAAATGGTTGAAATCAGACGAAAACTTCGCCCGTCTCCCATATAACGGTAATTTTCCAAAACTATGAAAATTTGATACTTCAGTAACTATTGGAATTAAGTCAACAAATCCATTTAAACGAACAAATTTGGAAAAGGTACATGGTACCGCCCACTTTAGAGTTCATATGTACATATATCTATGGAAATACTTTATCGATTTTGCCTAAATTTAGTACAGATATTTTATTATGTCTAAATAAGCAGTATTTTTAAAATCACTAAAATTAGACCAGACCCAGTAAGTTTTTGAAACCCGTAAAAATCGGATACTTCTGTAACTAGTAAAGCTAATGTGCTCTGCTTTATTAATTTAAAATTTTTGATAAAAGCGTGCGCCGGGTATATAAAGTTCGATCGAACTTAGCCACTGCTTTACTTGTTTTTATTCAACTTACGCGTGTGTGTGCTGGTAGGGTAAACAAGAACGCTGAGATGAAGTACACTTCAAATGAGATGTAATTTATATTAGAAATTATTTATATTTTCGAATAAAATCAATTTATTGAAAAACTTACACGAATTCCCACATTCAGAAAATGAAAAGTCAGCCAATATGTAAAAAGTAAGCAACAATAAAGGCAGCAGTGATGATATATAGCTGCGCGTATCAATATTGGTCATGAATAAGTCAACTGGTCAGTGGAAAAATGGCGCAACATATTGTAGACGGAAAAGAGCAAAATTGTTCTATATGGTGAAACGGAGTCCCGACTATATGTGCGCCGTCCCCCGAACACGAAATATAATCGCAAATATACAATTAAAACTTTAAAAGATGGTGACATTAAGGTTATGGTATGATACAGTTTTTCTTATAAGAGTGTTGGCCCAATCCACCATATTACAGAATTAATGCATTAGTGGGTATATACATATAAGGCAAAGTAATTTTGCCGTATGACGAGGGTAATATGCCCCTCAACTACGTATTCCAGCAAGGTTATAAGCCGAAACAGGTAAATGTAGTTGAGGTCAAAGCCTGGCCAGCTCAGGCGCCCGATCTCAACCCCATAGAAAATCTGTGGGCAGTCGTTAAGAAAGGTATTTTGGAACAAAGGCCAATATTAATTTGAATTGCCTTGAAATTTTGAAAGCAGCATTAATTGTCAAATGAGAAAAAACGTCTAATTAAAAATTGAATAAATGTAAACAAACAGCCCACGCCAGAACTTTAGCCTACCCACATATTGACAAATTTGGGAAATATATATTTATTTTTTTAATTTTCAATTTAAATACAGATACATATAAAACCAAGTCTAAAAAAAATTTTCATTTAGAGAACAAGTTTGTTTCAGCAGTCTTACAGGCTAACCTAAAATTCACGGCTGGCGTGTTTGGACGCAAGCACGCAAGTTTTTTAACCACGTCCACCCGAAATTGATTTGCGTGCGTTTACATTACAGAGTTGCATGGCTGTCAAATTCGTTTGAGAACAATACAAGGTGGAAGTTCTCAGCGTTGGTTCAATTTATTTATTTGGTTTAAAGATTTTCCTTATCTGATGTTACATAATAGTTTTTATTTAAACATTAAATATAATCTTCAATACCGGAAATTATAAACAAGTTGGGCAATTGATTTGTTTCCTATTTTATGTTATAGAAGCTATAATAATCATAATCCTTAGTTTTAAGCAATGTACAAATTTACAAAAAGTTTTCATTCAAAGCTAATCCAAACAAAAAAATCAGTATTCGTTATATTGAATCAATGCGCATCACCCTCAACGGTGGGATAAACGTCAAATCGAAATGTCACGCAAAATGTAAATTCGAAGTTGCGTTAGCTTTTGGCGCAGACCGTTCTATTTTGGTTTCTCGCATACCAGTTGTATGAGCATGAGAAACTTTTGACAGAAAATTGGCGGAGTGCGTTTATATTAGGTTAGGCTGTTAGGAGTGACAAGCGTACTACTCAATCGTGTAGGCCTTGCCGACCGCCGGTATAGAGACTCAGAAAGTACGAAACATACGAGACACGTTACCTGGGCACATACATATAATACTTATATATTGGCAGTAACCTATCTGCGCAATGTTTAAAAATTCAGAAATCAAAGGAACATAGTTTTAGTACCAATGTACGTCGTGCGCATGCGCAGGTTTTACATGTATTAGTATCTGTAAATACATGTGACAAACACATAAAAGCGAGTTTGACATATCTGCAGTTGCGCAAAAAATAAATTTGAAGAGGGTAACTTCACTGCGGGGGGCTTTTACCCATTTTGACGAAGTGTACTCATACAAAATAAAGTGTGATGATAAAGTATTAAAATTTTATTTCATATCTACTTGGAAATCAAACAAACACGATTTCATTTATAATGATTAGCCATTTTTTATTTAAGAATATTAAATTCATGTGTATAAAAATTTAGTTTAATTGAGTAAATATTTACTCATTGATTATTCAACTAAAGAGACAAAAAACTAAAGTGATAAAAATTGTACAGTAATCCTTTACAATATTCGCAATGTTTCTTTTGGAATTTTTTGTATATGAGTCTCCGTAAAACCTCTTAGATTAACTAATTTTTTGGCTAAGCCACTTATTGGTTGCGAAACAATATTAATTTTGTGAATTTATTTCTAGTGTAAACCTTCTGTTCGGTAGATGTTTCGCTATCAAAAAACAAACGAATATCGAGATAAAAACTTATACATTTTTGAATTAACTGAGCGGGGTGATCGTTTAGTATCTCATTGCTAAATAAAGTTTCAATTGCTATGTGATCGTCCATTATTTTATTTTAAAAGACCGTACCAAAGTTTTAGAAAAAATTTATTCGCTAAAACTAAACTAAAAACATTTATTTGGTGTTATACAAATATTGAAGACGTCTCTAGATGGTGTTAGAAATGGTCCCATATTTTTGTGTGCTACGAGCGATGGCATTTCATCGCCTAGCAATTGGTCTTGACTTACTGGGCATATAATTTTCTTTTACATTTCTGATGCCACAAATACAGCGATATAGCGGACAACATATGTATGTCATATTGTCAACATAGATAGTGCAATGAAATTCTTGTCATGCACTTGTAACGAAACACTTACGCAAACAAAGCTATATTTTTTGCTTTATCTCTTGTTTTTTCACATAAAAAGCATCTGTGGGACATTTCTGCAAATCATTGTATCCAAAATTTTTACAAAATGTAGGAAAATTCAAATAATAATGTAAAGTAAAATGTGTGATAACTTAACCCTTAGTTGAAATAATATTAACGAACTTAATATTAACCTTTAAATGCAATTTATATAAAATAAGATAAATTCATATTGGCAGAAATGTTAATGTGGGTGCCGCAACATATCTTCCCTTTCGGGCAAAAAAAAAATATAAAAATATATTTTTTTATTTGGATATAATCTGGAAACATACTCTCTTTAAATTTCTTTGCCTCGTGTGAGGAGGGTATTGGTTAGTACCGCTGATATATTGAGTATTCTGGCTATCTTCGAATGATTTGGAGCAATGGTGTTCGTTATCATCGGTACAAAGGAACGCTGGTTTAAACCGATCGATGGATATTGGTGTTGGTTTCCCGTGGATCGATACTTTGTAGTATTTGTCAAATCGCTCCAAGACTGGAAATGGTCCATCGTATGGCGAAGAAAAATATTGCTTAACTTTGTCGTTGCGAATGAAAACGTGCGAAGAATTGCAAGCTCTTTTGAAACGAATATTTTCTCTTGACCATGTCGAGAAGAAGGTGTAGGCGCTAGATTTCGAAATACTTTTCTTGGCGTTTGCACGAGTTCTGATGCTTCAATGTTTTGAGTTGATGGAGCTAAAAATTTATCTGGTAATCGAATTGGCTCACCAAAAACAATTTCTGCTGGTGTGGTTTTGACGTCTTCTTTAAAAGCAGCTCGAAGTCCGAAAAGAACTGCGGGAAGTGCGTCGTACCAACTCTCACCGTGGCAAGGAAGGGAGGATTTTAATTGCCGGTGAAAGTGTTCAACGAGTCCGTTGGATTGTGGATGGTAATTCGTTGTACGTTGATTTTTAAAACCGAGGAGGTCAGCGAGTTTCTTGAAAAGGTCTGACTCGAATTGCCCTCCAAGGTCGCTGGTAATCCGCAGAGGGACTCAAAAATATGATATCCATGTTAGCATGAGTGCGTGTGCTACTCGGGCGACCGTGCCGTCAATAAGGGTGCGGCAGTTGGATAGCGTGTAAAACGGTCAATGATTGTGAGGCATTTGGTGTGTCCTTTTGACAACGGAAGCGTTACCAAATCTATATGTGCATGCTCGAAACGGCTTGATGGTAGTTGAAATGGTGCAATTGGTGAAACTGTATGGCGACTAATTTTGTTACGCTGGCATTGGATGCAAGTTTTGGCCCAACTGATACAATCCTTGTTGATTGATGGCCAAACGTATCTGCAAGCTATTAGCCGCCTCGAAGCTCGACGGCTTGGATGCGAAACTGAATGAAAAGTGTCGAATATTCTTAGTCTCAGTGGTTGAGAAACGAAAGGACGTGCTGTAATTTCCGAGTGAATTGCATCAACTCGTGATAGCGCGTCAGCGACAATGTTGTTCGCACCGGAGATGTGCCATATATCAGTTGTGAATTGACTAATAAAATCCAGTCTTCGGAACTGCCATGGTGAGGCTCGTTTAGGCTTCTGTTTGAATGCGTGCATAATGGGCTTGTTGTCCGTGTATATTATTATTATTATTATTATTTATTAGCTCTAATATACAATACTAAAACTAATCGTGAAAGATACGAGTACTAGCTGCTATGGCATCGAGTCGAAGATGATTATAGTATATAGAGGAGGATATACATAATATTGTATTTATGTTGTATTATTAATAGTGAGAAAGTTAAAAATGTTTTAACTTATTTACTAGGTTACAATTTTTTAAAAATGAAAAGATAGTGTGTATATTGCTGCTGGAGATTTTAGCTAATAAATCGGATGGGATACTTGATCCAAAGTGGTTTCTTCTCGTGGTAGCTATAGCGCGGCATTCGTCAAGGAGGTGTTTGATAGAAGATGTTTGATTGCAGAAGGGACATTGCATTTGGGGACCATTTGAAAGAAGAAGTGAGTAAGTTTTATGTGACCAATTCTGAGTCGTATATACAGGCTGCTTACTTGGCGCGGTATATCAATGGGGTATGATGCTGCCACGCATGTCTGATTAAAATTAGAATACCAATGGGTAAAATTAGCCCATTCTGTTTTCTTTTTATTGTCCAAATATTTTCTTACAAATACTTTCAAGTCCTTCTCCAGATATGCTTCAAATATTGCGTCTGTTTGAGATGACATTTGTCGAGCTGCTTTGTCGGCGTTTTCGTTTCCAGGGATGCCTTTATGCCCGGGTACCCACATAATATTAATTTTCTTTGGGTTTTTAATGAGAATATCTCGTATTTTCGTTATTAGTTCATCATTCTTGTAGATGTTTTGTACTGCGGAAATGGTTGACATACTACCTGTACAGATAACAAATTTACCTTTGCTATGCTGCGCATGGTCAGCTGCTTTGTATATTGCCATAGCTTCTGCTGCGAAGACCGAACAGTATTTAGGCAGTTCGCCACCGTTGATTAGGTTTCCTTCCTGATTCACTATAGCGAATGATGTGATTTCATGATCGGTTTTTGAACCGTCTGTGTATAAAAAATGCCAATCTCTGTTTAGGTAGTGCCGCTGTTGTTCCAGAAAATGTTGTTGGTATATCTGGCTGTTTGTGTAGGATCTGTGATGTGAGTGTAAGCTAGTGTTGAGGCAAAGTTGATTGAGTAGCCAATAAGGTTGAGACCTGGTTTTTGCGCAGCTTGGTGGGGGTGTTATATTTAAGTAGAGGACTGGACCTTGTACCTTCGCTTGTTGCTGTAAGCGGTCCGGAAGTCTTTGTATAATATCTGGTAAGTCGCATGTAAAAGCTTCGTGGTCAAATTCCATATTGCTTCATTTCTTCGCTCGTCAATAGTTGGGAAGCCGGTTTCCGCCAAAATACATTTGATAGGCGAGGTGGGGAAGGCCTGAACACATCGACGAATGGCCGCATGGTATGGTCCATTAAGTTGCTTGATGTTGTTATTAGCAGTTGCTCCATAAATCGCTAGTCCGTAGTCTATCTTACCCAATATTAATGCTCTAGTAGCTCTTAACAAAGTGTTGACATGAATTTGTGAATGTTTGTATGAAAGGTATTTTAGTATATTAAGCCTAGCAGCTAATTTCTTTCTTAAATACAAACAGTGATGCTTAAATGTAAATTTTTTTTCAAATATGGTACCTAGGATTTTAATACAGTTTACACATTCAATATTGAAATCGTTCACCACTAGATAAGGATAAGAGCATTTGGTTTTTTTGCAGATATGTAGAATCTTACATTTGCTAATTGATAGTGGCCCCATTTCCCTATTTCGAAGATTATGCTTTCAAAAGTTTTGTTGACGCTAGTTAAATTTTTTTCTTTTGTAAAGATAATAGCATCGTCTGCGTAAATAGATAAATCGATGTTTTTGTAGTTTAAAATGATATTATTTAACTGTTGGAAAGCGGCTATGAACGGTATAACCCATAAAGCGGATCCCTGCGGGATATCGTTGTTTAATGGATGTTGCTTAGAGAATTCATTATTTACTCTAATCTGAAACTTGCGGCCGAACATAAAGTTTTTAACCAAGTTAAAGACTTTAGGTCCTATTCCCCAAGCAACAAGCTGGGTTAGCACCACATGGATCCCTACGCGATCAAACGCCCTTTCGAAATCAGTCGCTAGTACAGTGACGTGATTTTTAGTCGAAAGTGCCTTTGACACGAAATGTTGGAGATGTAGTAGTGAATCGGTCGTGCTGTGTTTTACTTTAAAAGCTGTTTGATTTTGACTGATAAATTTGTTTCTAATTAAATACCACATAAGTCTTTTGGCTAACATTTTATCTAAAACTTTACTCACACAGGATATTAAGGATATAGGCCGGTAACCGTTAATGTCTTGTATAGTTTTGTTGGGCTTTAGAATTGGTAAAACAATCGCTGATTGCCAAACGTGGGGATAAATACCGTTTTAGAAAATGTCGTTATAAAGCCACAGTATTCTGTCTTTCACAAGTTTTGGTAAATTTTTCAGCATTGGGTATGATATACGGTCGGAACCTGGTGTTTTACCTATGCAGCGTGATAACGCAAATTCTAGTTCGGCTGCTGTAAGTTCTGTTTCTAGTTGTCTAGCTGATGGAGACAGACGGCTATGACTTGAAGATCTTGAAAGAACACGTTTTTTCTGTGTGCAGTATTCTTCTGAAAAATTACTGTCAAGGGAATATGTTGACCAGGTGGTTGCAAATGCCTCCGCAATTTCTTTTGGTGCTGTTAATAAGCGCTGCTCGTAGTTTATAGTTTTCAAGCGTATGACTGAAGAACCCGTAAGCGCCTTGATATCGCCCCATATTTTCTTCGGCGATGAACGAATAGTAATTTCTGAAGTGAACTTTTCTAAAATTTTGCGTTTGGTTTCTTTAACTGCCTCTTTGAAGACGGCATTAGCTTTTTTGTATTCCAGTAAATTTGTAGAGGTCATACAAAGTTTGTAGTTTTTCCAATAGTTTTGTTTAGTTTGTCTTAAGCTGTTCAGATTGTTGTTCCACCAATAAACATTATTTTTAAAAGGCTTGGGCTTACTTTGGGGTATGGCTATGTTTGCAGCGGACCGAATGGTTTTAAGTATTTTAGCTGTGGTTTGTTTCACGCTGGTACTTTCCCACAGTTTGAAACGTTCGTTGCATTCTTGCTGATAGAGATGCCAGTTTGCAAGGTCGGTTCGGAACTTAGGCAGACGTTTGGTGGCTGAAAATTTTACTGAAGTGGAAATATTGACAAAAATAGGGAAGTGATCGCTTCCATGAAGGTCGTCGGATATTTTCCAGTTGCACTTTGGGCTTAACTGAGGTGAGACAATTGTGAGGTCGACATTTGTGAAGCTTTTGTGCGTCGAAAAGTGTGTTGGAGACCCATCGTTAAGTATTACTAGGTCCTGTGACAAAATTAGGTTTTATATTCCATTGCATAATCCTAAAATCCATAAGTAACAGAAGCAATATAAGTATATTTATTTTATTTTTTAGGGTATTGTAACTGATATGTATTAATTTGTTTGACTATACTTTATTCGTCGTGAAAGGAAAATATTGTATTATCGTCTAAGGTATTTGATAAGTTCGAGTTCGGGCATAAATATTTATCGTGAGTGTAGGAACTTTTGGAATCTGAAATTGATGTTGAGAGAGTTGGAGATTGTTGAAAAGAGAGAGACACTGAGTTATTATTTCTTTCAATGTCGTTTATTTGAGGTGGGTTAGTAAATGTTGTTGATTTGTAAGTAGTCGAGAGGGCTTGCTCGAAGTTAAAAGTTGTGGAACTGTACAAGGAGAGCGGGAGTGTTGTGTTCTGCATTTTGGAGTGCAAGCTGTGGTGGAATTACGATTTCTGTTTCTTTTTCATTTGCATTTTGCAGTGGAGTTGCAATTATGTTTTCTGGTAGGGTTTTATGTTTTTCTTTTGTGTCGGTTGAGGATGAAGCTATAGCTGAATAGCTTTGAGTAGAAACGGAGTCGATAAGTGTTTGTTTTTTGTATAGGTTATAAGCTTCACGCATTGTGCATTTTTTGTTAGTTTTAATTTTTAATATTTCTCTTTGTTGCAAAAATTTCTTACTTTGTTGAGATGAAGACGGGTGCTCTTCTGAGCAATTGGCGCACGATATGCGTGTACAGTTTAGCGGTGAATGGGGGGGAAGGTTGCAATTAACACAACTTGGTGCATTTTTACAATATTTAGCAGAGTGGCCAAGAATTTGGCAAGATTTACACCTCATTGGATTGGGAATGTATTCCCGAATCTTCACGTTATGCCATGAGATATTAATTTTTGTTGGTAATTCGTAGAGCTCAAAAGTGAGCAATACTACATCAGTAGGTTTTGCAGTACCATCAACGATTCTTGAGAACTTATACACGGAAACGACACCTTTTGCCTTTAGCTCCTCGACAATCTCTTCTTCGGAAATATTATTGAGGCATGGAGCGAATATTGTTCCTTTGACATGGTTAAGGTGTTCGTGTAGCTTGCAATTGATTTGGCATATACCTGGAAGGTCTTTTGTTTTTATAAACCTGTCTGCTACGGCTTTAGTTTTCGTAAGCACAAGCATATTACCGTCTCTTAGGTTGGATATTGATGTAATTTCCTTACTTACACTGTTAAGAGCTCTATGGACTGCGAAGAATGAGTACGACGATAATGGTTTGTTAGGATTATTTGCTGAAATGATCACGAATTTGGGGTCTTCTTTATGGATTGTTGGTAGCAAGGGAAAGTCACTTTGTAATTTTTGATTAAATTTTTTCTTCTTCGCTTTTGGGCTTTCCATTAGTAGGGAAAACCGGTTGTTCCCAAGAGTGGGGGGCCCAGGGGCCATTTTCACAACACACGCTATTCACACACTTATAACAAATGAATTGAAAGCAATAAGGAAAAAATAACGAAATAAGTGGGAGAGAAAACTTCGTAAGAGAAGGAAAACAACACTGTTGAAATACTGAACAGTTCACCGGGATAATATAAGAAGTCTGCTCCTTGCAAGTGTCAGTCGAAACCGCCGTGTATATAACGATATGCCGTCCCTCAAAAATGTGCCGGAAATGTTGAACGGCTTCGTAAATTGCATTCAGTTCCCGATCGTACGTCGATCTCTTTTGTGCCGACGGTGCAAGCTTGCGACTGAAGAACGCAAGTTGTTGCCAGTGTTCACCAGTGCGTTGCTGGAGTGCGGCGCCTAAGTATCGAGCATTCAGATGCGTTGTAATCAGGGTGTACCAAGAGGGTTGCATTATCGAGGGCTTTTTTACACTCTGCGAATGAGTTTTCGAGTGAAGAAGTCCAAATTATTGGATTTTTGCACAAATTTTGTTATGTTGTACCTAGTTAGGTGAGGTAATTTTCCAAAACTATGAAAATTTGATACTTCAGTAACTATTGGAATTAAGTCAACAAATCCATTTAAACGAACATTTTGGAAAAGGTACATGGTACCGCCCACTTTTGAGTTCATATGTACATAAGTATATCTCTGGAAATCCTTTATCGATTTTGCTCAAATTTAGTACAGATATTTTATTATGTCTAAATAAGCAGTATTTTTAAAATCACTAAAATTGGACAAGACCTAAGTTTTTGAAACCTGTAAAAATCGGATACTTCTGTAACTAGTAAAGCTAATGTGCTCAAATTTGGTATGTGGTTTTGTATTAAATCAAGAAATCCGATTATATTTTGAAAAAAAGAGGCTTACATCAAGTTCGGTTTTGCCCGAACTTAGTCTTTGCTTTATTAATTTAAAAATTTTGATAAAAGCGTGCGCCGGGTATATAAAGTTCGATCGACCTTTGCCACTTCTTTACTTGTTTTTATTCAACTTACGCGTGTGTGTGTGCTGGTAGGGTAAACAAAAACTCTGAGATGAAGTACACTTCAAATGAGGTGTAATATATACATACATATTAGAAATTATTTATATTTTCGAATAAAATCAATTTATTAAAAAACTTACACGAATTCCCACATTCTGAAAATGAAAAGTCAGCCAATATGTAAAAATTAAACAACAATAAAGGCAGCAGTGATGGCATCGAAATTTTTGTTCTATACATTTGTTTTTTTCTCCAATTATCACGCATTTTTGAAGAGTTAACAACACCGTGCTTTGTTTTGGGAGCCGTTTGACAAAGAGTGAGGGAGCTAGCTGCTTATTGAGGAAACCTTTTGTTATTGAATCATGAAGAAAGAGAATTTCATTTCATTTTCTAAACGAAATACTCAAAATTTAAAAAAAATTTTTAATTGTTGGCCGTCATTATCTTTTAAAAATTCAAAAAATTTAACGCAATTTATTCTCGTATTTGAACTAAGTAGAATAGAACATTTGAAAAACAAATGGGCGACTCTGAGATCGGAAAAAATTAGCTTAATGTGAAAATACGTTCGCTTTTTGAAGTATGGCTAATATGGGATCGAAATTTTTGTTTTATACATTTGGGTTTTTCTCCAATTATCACGCATTTTTGAAGAGTTAACAACACAGTGCCTTGTTTTGGGAGCCGTTTGGCAAAGAGTGAGGGAGCTAGCGAGAGAAATTCATTTCATTTTCTAAACGAAATACTCAAAATTTAAAAATTTTTTTCAATTGTTGGCCGTCATTATCTTTTATAAATTCAAGAAATTCCAGGCAATTTATTCTCGTATTTGAACTAAGTTGAATAGAACATTTGAAAAACAAATGGGCGACTCTGTGATCGGAAAAAATTTACTTAATGTGAAAATACGTCAAATATACAATTAAAGCGCAGTGATTTAATAAACGCTATGGTAAAAAACGTTGAAGAAAATGCAACAAAGCCTATAGATAACAAAATTTTAGTAAAACAATTAGATTTGTTAGCACTTAAATTCCAAAACTTATGGAATGCTAGCTATCGTAAAAGAGCGTCTTTTGAAGAGCGGCACGCATCAGGGCTCGATCAGTGCATAGAAATAAAAGGTTTAAGCGAGTCAATTGCTCATGCGAGTCTACCAATTGATCATGTAAGTTTATTTTTTCGTCTCTATATTTAAAATAAATAACATTTCTGTATATTTCATAGGAGCCAAGTACTAGCAGAGGCAGGCCAAGAATCGCGTTTGAAGATGCCAGCGAGCGAAGTAAACGGTACAAGGTTTATGAGCTAATCTCTTCAACACTCCCTACAGAAATAAAAGCGGCTGCAATTTTTTTAAGGCGCGCCGCTGTTGCGTGAGCTTTTAAAACTCATATATACAATTGCGGTTCACTTTAAATCGTTCTGTCTCTCGTTTATGATTCGTTGCTGCTCATATACGCTCACTCCTATTTACTTTGATGCGTGTTTCGATGAATATTATAATAACGCATGATTTAATTATAAAAGGTTATGTACTTACTGACAGCTGAATTCTAACACTCCTTAATCTATAGTTGTATTTTAGAAGTACGCAGAAAGGGGGAACAATGTGATCCCTTTTTGTGAAAAAGTATTAGAAAAATACTTAAAAAATTTAATACGTATTTTTTAAGTAATTATTTCATTTTTGTACTAACTATCTTATATCTGCGGAATTTTACCCTTCCATTTTATACAAATACGTATGTGGAGATTGAACTCTATTTTAATTGACAAATAATAAAAATATATGGTCGAACCTTGAGCCAGCAAAAGGACTAAATTTAAAATGGAAAGGTCGCCAAAATCAATATTATCAATAAAAATTTAAATTAAAAAAACTCATTCGGCGTGGTTGTGTATAAAAACACAATTCCAGTTCTCTATCGCACATATATATTTTCCGAGAAATGCGGTATTAAAAATTCAGAGGTGGTACGGCCACTCTTCCAATAATTTATAGTTTTCTCCATGACGATGCAACTAATTATATATACATAGATCCTTCAGTCTATCTCATCCCCATTTATCGCTATTTTTTTTTAAATTCCTATCTTTTAATGCAGGCTATAAGCTGTATTCCTGCTAAATCTCATTCCAACTCGGTGATCCATTTTTCCATGATTGAATTACCAATATAAAAACTTTGAAATTTAAAATATTTGGATTATACAGGCCCTTTTCTGTATTTAGATATTGAAAATTCGGTCGGAATCGGAATGAATAGCATCGCTTCGTGTATACATCGAAAGCGATCATTTTAATTTTGCTTTTAAAATCTTGTCTCTAATTCTCTGAAAAGAAAAAGAATTTTTAAATTCCTATCTTTTAATGCAGGATATAAGCTGTATTCCTGCTAAATCTCATTCCAACTCGGTGATCCCTTTTTACATGATTGAATTACCAACATAAAAACTTTAAATTTTAAAATATTAGGATTATACAGGCCTATTCTGTATTTAGATATTGAAAATTTGGTCGGAATCGGAATGAATAGCATCGCTTCGTGTATACATCGAAAGCGATCATTTTAATTTTGCTTTTAAAATTTTGTCTCTAATTCTCTGAAAAAAAAAAGAATTAAATTCTGATCCTCTTAGAACTGAAGAAACTAATAACAGATTGAGTGGAAAGGATTTATACTATATTCCGATTTGCTCAACGGGCCTGTAAATTTTTGAAATGAAAATGAAAATAAAACCAGATGATTATTGTAGAAACTGTTATGATATACCCCATTTTTATTTTTATTTACTCAAAAACGAAATCTTAAATAATTTGGTATCCTCTTCGGGAAAGTTCGTTAATGGGCAAGGAAATACCAAGTGTTAGAAGGAATCTGTAAACAAAGTGGTTAAATTTTTATATTTTCTCATAAGTTGCTATATTAGAGCACAGTTACCCACCGACGTGTACGTACCGTTCTGCGGTGATTACTTTCAATAACAAGGCTCATAAAATAGGCCGGTCGTTTCTACACCGGTGGAAAACTGCGATCTTACATTTAACTTACGTGTGAGTGTGTGCGTCTAACGCAGGAAAACAGTTAGAAGACGATGGTTTTGCGCTTGGGCATGTATACAACAAACGGTCGAAGAAACCTTGAAATGAAAACGTTTAATTATAAGAATTTCCCTTAATAAATGCAGTTGGTATACCATCTAACTTACGTGTGCGTGCCTTCCAAAAGTGCTATATATCGGCAGCAGAAAGACGCTCCAGTCGATCGACGATGGACACTGTTGGGAAAATATATGAACATTCATAATTATAATCCGTGTGATGAGTGGGGAACGATGTTCTGCAAATAAATATGTATGTGAGTTAGATGTATCATTGATGTAAACAAAACTGCTTTTTACTCACTAGCTTCTCGGCCACCAAATTCTTGCAATCACAAAATCAAATGTCAACAGTGAAAAAATTATAAATTAGACAAACGAGTCAGTAATGCCAACGCTTTATTTAGAATGAAGATGTTTTCAATATACTACTATTACAAGTGAAAACTGTAGAATATGCAACATTCTTCATGAGTTAGGGAGCCGATTTGTCATGCGGGAAAGAGTAAGCTGCTTTATTACAGAACCTTTTATTATTGAATCATGATAATAACGTACATGCTTTCCTGGACGCTCGTGTCAGTGTCGAAGTGTCGTCGGATATTTAAATTTAGGTAGTTGCGCGTTATATACAAATTTAGCGTCATGTACAAATTTTGGATTTTTGTCGTTGCAACATTGGCGTTATATATGTATGTCCATATGTACAACTTTTGTTTTTTAATTTTCGCCGTTATGTACAAGTTTAGCGACATGCACAGTTTTCTTTATAGGTTTTCATCGTTGCACAATATTTAAAAATTTTCACATGTTCGCTTTATATACATACATAGACATAGCATATGTTCATATTTTGTACGTACAGTTACACTTATTTCACAATTTTGTCCCTGCTTTTCCGTTGATATTAAAAAGAATATTTAATTAAACACATTTACATAATTGCTTAAACGTTTATATTTTACGGCTCACTGCCATTACAAATTTGTGTCACGCCACATTCGCGTGCAGGTTCGTTTTACTTCTGGCACCATTTATGGGGTCGCCTGTATCATCATCAGTATTTTCACCAATCGCGTCATTTATTGCTGCAAAAACATTTTTCTGCATACGTGGCCTTTCTCTTAAACGAATGGCGCACCAGTCACTACAAAGTTCCTTGCTTAGTTTCTTAAAGAATTGTCTTCTTGACATTGGCTTTATTTTTAAAACTCCATAATTGGATATATAAATTAGATAGCTGTTGAGTAAAGCCATATTCAACATACCATAGAACATACAAAGTGGCCATTTACATACAAAGTGGTTTACGGCTAGAGCTTGATTGACCACACATTTGATCAAACGTATCCACAGCACCTTTTTTTCATTACAAGATTGAATTATTACTGGCTTACCCGAAGCGGAGTCAACGCAAGGCTTGTCGTGCATCGTAGAGAGCAGAAGAACAGTTTTTTGAGGCTTTGACTTGTAGCTGAGAAGAGTGAGCTTTTCGTAGTATCCAAAAAGAGATGTCCCAACTTTACGTGATGAATTATGTTTGAACTCAGCAGGAATTTCTTGCTTATTATTCCTAATTGTTCCAATAAAAGTAAGGTTGTATGGTGGTTGAAGCAATTGCTTAGCTAGCGGAATAGAAGTAAACCAGTTATCGGAAGTTAAATTACGATTTGTTCCATGTATAGTCTTTGTCAACAGCTTACAATAGTAAGAGCCCAATGGTTCATTTATAATTGTGCCTACGTTTTTTCCCAAATACGGTGACGCATCAATCATATATCCGGTTAATTAGGAATATACATACGGAATGGACAACGTCCCCTGAACGCCAAAAGTTGTTTATCTATTGTCACGTACGATCCTGGCTTATATAGATCTCCACACTGTTTGATAAAAATTTCCTAAATATATCGGATAGGCGCAAACTTATCTGTTTTTTTTTTTCTGTCGCCTCGAGTGCTACGATCATCGAAATGTACTCACTTGACAAGGAACTCAAATCCACTCAGATCCGCAAATACTAGGATCAAACAGTTCAGCAGTTGACTAGTGATTATTTTTTAACGCCCCACTTATGAAAAATATACCGATAAGAGCACGAAGCTCTTCTATTGTTACCTGTGATGTAGTGGTGTTCTGAATTTTATACTTGGTAGCTGCTTGGTCAATATATTCATTAGTGCGTAAGAGTACTTCATCCCTCAATTCTGTAGTAAAAAACATTTCAAAACACTTCAAGGGATTTACTATACCCTTGGCTCCTTATTTTGGCCCTGGCATAATATGACCCATAGCTGGGGAATAATGATTAGTAATCCTAATGATTAGTAATCGGATTAGAAAATTTTATTTTGCAGAATAATTGATTAATTAGGATTAGTTGGCTATACTAATGGATTACCTATTGATTATATTAGAACTAATCCAAAATCTAATCGCGATTAGTGACGATTAGCATATCTAATCAAAACTAATCAAAAAAAAATCGATTAGATTTCTCGATTAGTTTTGATTAGATTTGATTAGATCAACTATTTTGAAATATTTTTGTAAAAAAAAAATTTATTTATTTTTGTATACTATATTTATTTACATGATATACATAGTTTTTAATGTTTCATAATATTGTATCAAGGTCACCCTGTTGTTCAGGCTCTTCACTCAGCTGATTGATACTGTTTTTGTATTTAAGTATTGACATTTTTCAATGTGTTTTGCTCAAGTTTTACTTTTTTGCCTTTTTTTATTTTTGTATATATGTATATAATATAATTTTGGCGCTTACACTATATAGCTCCTACCATTTGTGGTGTGCGTCTTTATATTATATCACAAATGGAGGGACCTACAGTTTTGTGCCGACTCCGAACGGCAGATGTATTTAATGAGAAGCTTTTTCATGGCAGAAATATTTTCGGAGGTTTGCCATTGCCTGCCGAGGGGTGACCGCTATGAGAAAAAAACTTTTTCTATGATTCAGATTTTGCTTGCCCAGACTGAGATTCGAACCTCGAACTCACCGGCGTATCGAGTTATAGCACGCACCGCTATCAACTCGACCACAACTCTTGTTTTTTTTTGTTAAATATTTAGAATAAGAAAGTGCAAATTGTGTTTGGTTTTGTTTATTTTTCAATCTATAAAGTGCTGTTAGTGAAGTGGTAAAAACTCTATTTGTAAATATAACATTTTCAAATTATAAATATGCAAAATGTCGGAATGGATCAAGATCTGTTTGAAGCCAAGACTTCTCGGCAGATGATTATGTTGTTGACCCAAATTTTATCCCGGAGAAGTTGGTAGTAATAAAGTCGAATATAAACTTTTTTTGATACATATGTAATATAAATCAGCATACATTTAAAGTGTCGAAAATCTCATATTTATTTTTTTTCAGAACGTGCCTTTAATTTTTATACTAGAATAACTAGTATTTAGTGTTATTTTTTTTAATAAGTTTTATCTTCACAATGAAATTTTGAATAAAAGTTCTTTTAAGTTTGTTACTTTATGAATTAAACGAAAAAAAACAACAAAAATATTTCAAAATAGTTGATCTATCAAATCTAATCAAAACTAATCGAGAAATCTAATCGGTTTTTTTTATTGGTTTTGATTAGTTTTGATTAGATATGCTAATCGTCACTAATCGCCATAAGATTTTTGATTAGTTCTAATCTAATAAATTAGTAATCTAAAATATTAAAGAATCAAAAAAATCAAATGATTAGATTATTTTATTTTTCTACTCGTAATGATTGCTAATTCTAATCGAAGTTCCCCAGCTATGATATGAACTATGTTTCTCAAAGGAGTTCTGTTCGATACTTTTGTTGTCGAAGACGGTTCGGAAGACCATATATATTTGTTCTTACCCCTTATAACCGGTGCCGATGGCGTAATTATCCAGTTCTCACAAGCTGATTGATCGCCATTTTGCGACGTGCCTACATCTTCCTGAACATGAGTCTGTATGGATTGTATATTCACATCATTTTCATTAGATACATCAATATTCATCATCAATATCATCGACGTAAGTGGGATCAAACATACTATCAGCTGAATCGATATCTACTCCCAAATCGTCATCAAGTTCACTTTCATCAATCGATATCTCCTCCAGTCATTTGAGTAACTGGACATCAGGAGGAGCCATCTCTAAAAACTATAAAAATTATACAAAAACTCAAAATTTTAGCAAAAAAACAAAACAAATGCGCAAACGAATATGTACCAAAAAAGCAACGCAACGCAGCAAAACAAAGCACGTCTGTGCCCAAACTCGTACAACACTCAACTGAGTTGGCACGAGCGCACGTTTTAATACGAGTGAACGATCAGGAAATATTGCAAAAAAAAAAATTCTTCGCCTCATAGGCGGTGTTTACCATTCTAACCCTAGAATGGATTATTATTACAACTTTAATTAAAACAAAAAGTTGATCTTACCTCAATTACCAAAAATAATAGCGATCAGTATATCACTTCTCCTACCAGCATTTGCGGACGATCGATTTGCTTGAGCAATTCTGCAGGAAAACTTTCGACAAGCTCTTCATTGAAGTAGTCACTCTCCCCATTGAGCATTAGATAATTATGCAACACAATTGTCGCTAAATTTTTGTATGAAGAACTCTCCACTTGCTAGCCAAAATCCGAAATGCACTTTCAATAAGAACACGACCTGGCACTTACACACCATTTTGGAGGTGGTCGACAAGGTTTTCATTGAAGTAGCCACTCTCCTTATCGAGCATTAGATAATTATGCAGCACAATTGTCGCTAACACAATTTTGTCCATATTTTTTGGCGTTGCGTAAATTTTTGTATGAAGAACTCTCTACCTGCTAGCCAAAATGCGAAATGCATTTTCAATAAGAACACGACCACGCAATACCATTTTGTTAAAGTTATCCTTTATAGGTGATAAGTTTCGGCCGGGATATGGACTCATCAAGTTGTGCTTTAATCGGAAAGCATTATCCCCAACAAAATAGTGTCGAAATGAGATCTCCATTCCTAAAATATTCAAAGATATAATTGGGTTCAAAATGCAAATGTACATACAAATTTTCATTACCAGGAATTTCATTAACTGGTGGATTATTAAGATGTCCTCTTTAAATCATTTTTATAAATGAACTGCGCGAAAAAATGGCACCATCACTCTCGCTTCCCATTGCACCCACTTCTACAAAAAATAGACGAGTAGTCGGAATCGTAGGCGGTCATTAGCACGACAAAATCAAATTTTTACATAAAAATTGAAGCGCCATCTACCGGAGAAAAAAAATTGTTTTCTTAATAAAAAAAATTTAATTACCTTTTCAAAACTGGCTCAAGCATTAAAATCGGTTCATCCATTCTCTTTTTATAGAACTTTTTATAATAGTATTACATTAGAAGTGAAGCTCCACGGTCCTTTGAAGCTTAAAAATCGATTTTCTCAAAATTCTGACGTGCTACAGCAAAACGCCGAGACACGTATTTCTTTATTTTAAGCCTATTTTCATACTCTGTGTACCAACCACTATCGTACTGTGTAATAAAAGGAATCGCTACCGGCCGGCAAACTATATTTATATGTTTTCCATCAACCGCTCTAACACAATCCGGCATTCCCGTAAAACATTAACGAACACAAAACAAACAATTTAATGTCTACACGCAAACATAAAAAGTTACCAGTCACAAACCTGTCTGATATTTTCTTGTATTCATGCTCATTTGGCTGAGCAACGTAGATTTGTTCAGTTCTGTCCATAATGCAATACAAGTATCGTTAATTATTTGCCTTACTGTTGATGTACCCATTTTATGCGACCAGGCTACATAATGTGAGCTGTATCCTTGCGATAAGTTTCGGAAACAAAACACCTTGGTAATCAATAATTTCGTTGCATTTACGACTAGAATTACTTTCGTACATCAGTGTTAGTGCTAAGTCGGGAACTTCGAAACCTCGTGGATTTAAAAGTTTTCTTCGTCCTCCAGCTTCAGTTGTTGAAAGCGTGTTCCATGAAACCCTAACTCGTCTATGATCAGGTTTGCAGGACGTACCCACCACCTCCATTTTCACCGTTTGCTACCCTCCAAGTACATACATCTTACTTTCATTTTTTTCATTATGGATACAATTTTTACAATCCGCTGGTGTTCGTTTTTAAAATTTTTTTAATAGCCCATGCTGAGTTAAATTTTTTTTTATTACTCGATATGCTGATGGGTTCGAGGTTCGAATCTCAGCCAGGGTAAGTAAAATCTAAATCATAGAACATTTTTTTTTTATAATGGCGGTCACCCCTCGGCAGACAATGGCAAACCTCCGAGGATATTTTTGCCATGAAAAAGCTTCTTATAAAATACATCTGCTTGCCCAAACACTGAGCAATATAGTGTAAGCGCCAGATTATTATTATTATAAAAGAATTTGATACAAATTGAAAAAACCCCGTTTCACAACCCTGTTAGATAAGCACACAGTGCTAAGTTAAATTCATTCGAATCTATGCAACGTTGTTATGTTATGTTATGTACTTACGCTCATTTGTATATTTTGATTGAACAACAGTTACCATGGTTATATAATGTTGTTTATTAACTTTTAGTTAGTGATTGTTTTTATATTTGGACGGTTTGCTTAGAGAACGTGTGCTAAAAAAAATACAAGTTAATTGAATTGTTCATAAATAAGCTAAAGTAACCATTATAAATTCATATATTTGGAAATCAGTTAATTGTCGCTAATTGACAAATCGACTTTTCAGCTATGAATAATGCAACAGATATAAATGCACCAGTTGCAATAACATCTCCAGCACGACCTCCTACATCATTGCTTTTCTCAGTAAGTCATGATACTTCCAATTCGCAATTGCTGTTATTATTTTTTGGCATATGTTTACATACATATGTACGTATATACATATGTATGTATGTATCTAGGTATGCCATGGACCGGTGATATCTTAAAAGAGATAAAATATTATTTTAAAACATACATTTTCTACCCGATTCTGTGTTCTTCAAAAATTATTAAATATTTAAAAATATTCAGTATTGAAAATTTATCAAGTTAGATGTATTGTGTAAATGCTTTTTTTTGCTCAAATATTGTTATAAATTTTTGAATATTTGTGAAAGTTTGATAATTTATCAAAAACACAGAATCGGGCAGTTAAGCGAATTCAAAAATAAAATAGTTACAAGTGGTCTGAACACTTAAAAAAAAATAAAGAATTTATAATTTTAAAGAAATAAATACCTAAAGAAAGATTTGTATCATTTACTTTAATAGTGTCACAACTCAAAAAGCCAACAACTAAAAAACCGCTCAAAAGTTTTGAATTTTCATAAGTATCTCCCATAGTAAAAATTAACAAGTATCTTCTTCTAGTTCTAGTATCGGTACTGCTATATAATTTTTACAAAACTTTGAGGAGAGGTAAGCTGGATTTTAATTTGTTTTTGGAATCTAACACTATGAAAGTAAATGAACGGTTATGTAACTGAAGTAGTATATCGGGGTATTCCATTATAGAAGCAAATCCTTAAATTAATAAGTTGGATTTTTGCATATCTACATATGTATTTACATACATACATAAATATTTATAATTTTGACAATTTCTGAGTTTTTGAAGAGGGTTTTTTGATTTTTATACCCGAGCGTACTTGTACAAATTAATTTAAATATAACTCTACGTTTTTTTAGGAGCAGCACTATGTGCTTTTCTTGAGCTTTATTCACAAAAAACTGAAAACTTAGTTCTATTGATACCGCTAGTTATGCTAAGCTCGAGCTGGCCAATTGCTTGGTCTCGAAATTAGGATTGCGCGTGTTTCGCTCGCCTCTATTATTATTGAGAGAGCGGAGAATAGGAGTCTTCAGCTAAGGTAAGGGCACGTACAGTGCGGTTGGACGTAAGTCGAAATAAGCTGAAAGCTGAGTCCTTATTATGCAGACATTATTGTCAGCGAAATAGTGTGGGAATGCAAATTTATGATGTATTAACTTACACAAGGGTATTTTAACTTTGTTCGTATAACGGTTGTTTGTAACAGCAAAAAATAATCGAGATAGATATAGACATTTATGTATGTACATATATACTAAAACAAGTAAGAAAAGCTAAACTCGGGCGAAACCGATTTTTATATACCCTCGCGATTTATTTTTGCATGGTCGGTGCCATAATTTCATAAAAACCCCGTTTCTTCGTTTCCAATGGCTGTTAGTATTAAACTTTACCCAATTTGTTCCAATAAATACTGAAAACAAAGTTTTTTGCATTTTTCAAAATTTCCGTTATATGGAAGTTGGGCGTGGTTATGGTGAAATATTAAAAATTTTGACGGTGATGCTAGTGATATAAAGGACAATATGTTCACCAAATTTTGTGACGATACCTTTAATCGTTGTTGAGATACCTGCAGACGTTTTTTTTATAAGTGGGCGTGGTAAGGCCCATTTTTCAAAATTTCACAAAAATCAAGTTTCTTAATTAAATATCTCTCTAAATATCAAATTTTAATTAATATGTTCCAATAGATAGAGAAAAAACCAAATTTTTGCTTTTTTCAAAATTCCGTTATATGGGAGGTGGGCGAGGTTATAGTCCGATTTCAAAAAATTTTAAAGATAATGATACCTAGGTATCTGCAAAGAAACTCTTTTACGTTTTGGTATACAAATATTCTGTTTCGAAAATATTTAAAAAAGTGTTCAACACCAGGTTACAATTTAGAGACAAGAGACTTTATTTTGAAACTAATGAATGCCAACTGGTCTAAAATTGTGACTTTTGTCTCTATTAGAGACTGAGACTGCTTACTGAATTCGGGGTTAAAACGACTTGTTAGCGAACCACGAAAAAGACTGGTAGGCGAACCGCGAAAACGATGCGCCAGCTATCTGCAAAACGATGTGCGGACCAAATGTATATACAGTACTACTCATTTATTTGAAACTGCATATATAAAATATAAAATATTTTATTTAAACTTTTTACTGCCTTAAAGATATACATTTAAAAAAGAATTTCTGAAATTTTCAAAGGAAAATATTCAAAACTCCGCCATTGTGACGTAATTTCTGCTGAACTCTCGGAAAAATTGTTCATCCGCGTTGACAGTAGAACTCATGACAGGATCATCTGAAGTGAAAACAAAAAAAAATGTGTTTTAATTAAGACCATAAACTAGAATTTGGACGAAGGAAAAAAGTGAAAATTGGACTTTTGGCTCAACAATTTTTTATTTTTAAATAGTTGTAATGGAAATTTTTAAATGGGGTGCAATGGGGTACAGTGGTGCTTCTGGGTATGCGGTTACAGGGGTGCAATGGGGTACAGTGGTGCTTCTGGGTATGGGGTTACAGTTGCGCGGCTGTACTCAATCCCTCCTCTTACGTCCACGTTCGTGCACCCTGGGCAACGTGAGCAACCCATGTGCGAGATACGGTAACCAACCCGTGTGGATCACGGCTAATCGAGAGGGAGCTTTAGTGGAGCTACTCCGACATATTCGGTTTAAGGGTCCACTAAAGTCCGCAGGGTCTGTTCACCAGGAGGTGCGGCTGCAAGCGCGCGTCTGTATTGGAGCAAGCGGCTTGCTATATAAACGAATTTAAAATTTCAACCCCCAGCAATGGGTTGCGCGCAGGGCTTGGAACCCGCCACGTAAAAAAACCACTTCCAATGAAAAGTAAAGCAAAGCCTCGGACAGGACCCTCCTTTTAAGATGACGACCACGGCAAACGTTTTAAGGACCATGATTTGAGGGCATGCACCTGGAATGTCCGAACCCTTAGCTGGGAAGGTGTCTCTGCCCGGCTGGTAGATGTCCTCGGCAGAGCGAAGGCTGACATCACCGTCATCCAAGAAATGCGATGGACGGGGCAAGGGAGGAAAACGGTAGGCCCTTGCGACGTATACTACAGCTGCTATGTAAAGGAGCGCAAATTTGGTGTATGATTTGTGGTGGGAGAGAGACTTCGCCGTGAAGTACTGTCGTTCACTCCGGTGGACGAACGTCTCGCCACAATCCGCATAAAGGCGAGATTCTTCAACATCTTCCTAATTTGCGATCATGCCCGACGGAAGAGAAGGACGATGGGACCAAAGATTGCTTTTACGAGCTCCTGGAGCGCACGTTCCAACGCTGCCCCCAACACGATATAAAAATCGTGCTAGGCGATTTTAATGCCAAGGTGGGCAAGGAAGGCATCTTTGGTTCCGCAGTCGGAAAATTCAGTCTCCACGAGGAAACGTCTGATAACGGATTGAGACTGATCGACTTCGCCGGGGCCCGAAACATGGTAGTCTCTAGTACCAGGTTCCAACATCGGAGGATACATCAGGCTACGTGGCTGTCTCCAGATGGTAAGACACGAAACCAAATCGACCATGTTGTGATATAAGGAAGGCACGCTTCTGTGTCCTAGACCTACGCACGATCCGAGGAGCCAACATCGACTCGGACCATTATCTTGTCGCAGCCAAGATACGCACGCGCCTCTGTGCGTCAAAAAGCGTGCGGAAAGGCACACAAGGAAAGCTCGACGTCGGAAAGTTGCAATCACAACAGACAGCCACGCAGTTTGCTACTCGACTCGCACTCCTGCTCTCTGAGAGCTTTAATCAACACAGCGATATTTCAGAGCAATGGAACCACATCTCTTGCTCTTTACGTACCGCCGCTGAACAATCTATTGGTTTCCAGCGAGCCCGGAAAAATTACTGGTACGATGAGGAATGTCGAGTTGCCCCGGAACGGAAAGATGCTGCTTACAGGGCCACGTTGAATTCGGGCGCAACGCGAGCCTTGCGGGAGAGATATCGTGAGTTGAAGAAGGAAGCGAGACGCATTTTTCGAGAGAAGAACAGAAAGGCCGAAATGCGTGAGTGCGAAGAGCGATGAAATCCGTATAGCAATAGCACGGCTAAAGAACAACAAAGCGCCCGGAGTTAACGGGCTGCCAGCTGAGTTATTCAAATACGGTGGAGAAGAGTTGGTAAAGCCCATGCACCAGCTTATCTGTAGAGTATGGTCGGACGAATGCATGCCTACTTATTGGAATCTAAGTGTGCTTTGCCCAATCCACAAGAAGGGTGATACTGCAATTCGCGCCAACTATCGTGGTATGAGCCTTCTTAACATTGCATATAAGGTTCTGTCGAGCGTATTGTGTGAGAGACTAAAGCCCACCGTCAACAAACTGATTGGACCTTATCAGTGTGGCTTTAGACCTGGTAAATCTACTCTTGACCAGATATTCACAGTGCCCAAGATCTTGGAAAAGGCCCATGAAAGAAGAATCGACACGCACCACCTTTTTGTCGACTTCAAAGCCGCTTTCGACAGCACAAAAAGAAGTTGCCTTTATGCCGCAATGTCTGAATTTGGTATCCCCGCAAAACTTATACGGCTATGTAAAATGACGTTGAGCAACACCACCAGCTCCGTCAGGATTGGGAAGGACCTCTCCGAGCCGTTTGATACCAAACGAGGTTTCAGACAGGGTGACTCTTTGTCGTGTGACTTTTTTAACCTAATGCTGGAGAAGATAATTCGAGCCACAGAACTAAATCGGTCAGGCACTATCTTTTATAAGAGTGTGCAGCTGCTGGCGTACGCCGATGACATTGACATTATCGGCCTTAAACTCCGCGCAGTTAGATCCGCCTTCTCCCAACTGGATAGAGAAGCAAAGCGAATGGGTCTGGAGGTGAACGAGGGCAAGACGAAGTATCTCCTGTCATCAAATAAACAGTCGTCACATTCACGACTGGGATCAAACATCACTGTTGACAGTTATAACTTTGAAAAAGTAGAAGACTTCGTTTACTTAGGAACCAGCATTAACATCAATGATAATGTCAGCCTCGAAATCCAAAGGAGGATCACTGTTGCCAACAGGTGCTACTTCGGACTGAGTAGACAACTGAGCAGTAAAGTCCTCTCTCGACGGACAAAAATCACGCTCTATAAGTCTCTCATTATGCCCGTCCTAATGTATGGCGCAGAAGCATGGACGATGAAGATATCTGATGAGAATGCTCTGGGAGTGTTCGATAGAAAGATTATCCGATAGATTTATGGGCCTTTACGCCTTTGCGATGGCGAATACCGTAGGAGATGGAACGATGTGCTTTATAACGACATATATATAGTGCAGCGAATTAAGATCCAGCGGCTTCGCTGGCTTGGTCATGTCGTTCGAATGGATGACAGCGCTCCAGCTCGGAAAGTATTCGACACGGTACCCGCCGGTGGTAGCAGAGGAAAAGGGAGGCCTCCTCTGCATTGGAAATACCAGGCGGTAAGGGACTTGGGTACGCTTGGTATTTCCAACTGGTGCCAGTTAGCGAAAGAGAGAAATAACTGGCGTACTGTGCTAAGCTCGGCCAAAATCGCATAGGCGGTAATCGAGCCAATGAAAGAAGAAGAAGAATGGAAAAAAAGAAATCCTCCATCGAAATCCTCGTGAATTATTTTCCGAAGAACTGTGCAAAATTTCATCAAGATCGGTTGAGTAGTTTTCGAGAACTTTTGTCAACCGATTTTGAAAACACAGTATCGAGAAAAACGCGCTTAAAGTTTTGATTGAGCTACCTACCTAACTTTGAGGACGCACCTTCCCAAGGCTGTATCTCCGAAACTTTAATTCGGATCGACTTGAAAATTTAGGATAAAATAAGGAAAATCAGAAAAAGCTGATCGAACAACACACACAAATAACACAGCAAGCATACAAACTTCTCAGATTTGTATTGAAATTCAAAAATTTAACTTGTGAAACAAAAACAACAAGTTCACAATTGTTGTATTACGATAACACAATACGACAAATAACACTTAATTTCACCCTAATTTTCAATCATTTAAAGCACTCATCTACGAGTATATAAGTATGTATGTATATTCTGAAAAGCGGTGCTTAGTTTGACTAAACTACCATAGCTACAGAAACAAATAACATATAAAATGAAAAGTATTCATGTGCAGATTTGCACAAATTATCAAATTAAAAATCGGTTTATTAGTTCCTGAGATATTTGTTTTTTTTTTTTATATTTTAAGAGAAAGATTTAAATTGTTTTTAAGAAAACCGTAAAATCGTTGAGTAAATCATACCCGATTATCGGAGTTTTAATAATAGTCTCATCTTATTGTTGTACTTTCCACGGACCAAATATATTTTATAGACTAAGTATATAAGTATATACATACATAGGCAGTCGCGATATCGTCTCTGTCTCCTTCCCTTTTTTGTTATATTCGAAAACTTCCTATATCAGCTGTGTGGCAACTGGTTAGCACTTCCTGTGTTGTTTATTTTTCTCTTTATGTAAGCTTCGTTCTCTGCCAGGCAAACTCCTAGCGTTGGCTTGGTTGTCCCTATGTAAAACTTGTTGCAAACATTTCACTTTATTAAACATAAATTCCTTGAAATTATTTTGTTCTAAGCTTTAAACCAAAAAATCAAGTTTTAAGTAAATATTTCGTCGGACAAAATAATAGCTGTAAAAAAGTTTTTTCAAAATAAAATACTAAATATAATATATATTGTTTACTAACCTATAAATTCTTAATACAGTACACCCTCCGTTGTTTTGTCGAAGTTTGGCTATTCTTTTGTGCATGGACTGCATTAATTTTTGGTAGGTCTCCAAATGTTTCGCTTCCCATAACTCCTTAGTTTCTTCGTTTGGAAAATACAAGGTTACCGATCTCCTCTTAAGGTCACTCCACCAGTTCTAAATAGGGTTGAGGTCAGGATATTAACTTGGCCACCGCACACAGGTCACATTTGAATTGATGAACAACTCAGTTACCTCGACATATGCTTCGGGTCGTGAACTTGTTATACCAGCGTAAAGGCATATTCTCTTCCGCTTATGATAGCATAACGTTTTGCATTATTTTCCTGTACTCAACCTTGCCAGGTAAAACATCTGTACTGTCTTAACAGTGTATCTAGCATCAAATTATTTGTCTTCCGGACGGCATACACTGGAATCATTTACTTCATTGCTATATAAAATATTTCGAATTTTTTTTCTCTCGTAGGACCACATCAATTTTTATGCTCAGTGGCGAAAGCTTTCCTCCTCTCTTTATGCTTATTTAGTAAGAGGGGAATTGTTCTAGCTGTTCTTCTAGGTAGTTCAGCTTTCATCAATCAACTTCAGTTTGTCGTGAAGAGATGAAACGGTACTTTTTCCAGGAGTACAAATAATAATATAATAATTTGGCGCTTACACTATATATGTAGCTCAGCGTTTGGCCGAGCTTCTCCTACCATTTGTGGTGTGCGTCGTTATATAATACCATAAATTGAGGGACCTACAATTTTGTGCCGACTCCGAACGGCAGATGTATTTTATGAGAAACTTTTTCATTTGCCATTGCCTTCCGAGGGGATATTAGAAAAAAAAACTTTTCTTTGATTTAGATTTTGCCAGCGGCATATCGAGTATCATCAATTGGGCACGTTAATATTGGACGACCCCCAGTTTCTTCAAATTTTTTGCTGTAAAGCTTTAGTCACACCGACAGTCCAACCTCCGTAACGCATTGTATATGAATCTTGCGGACTATTCTAAAAAATCTTTTTTGGCAAGTAGTATACATTTGCCAAGACTCGAATACTTATATATGTAAATATATCACAAAAGTTATTGAATACTTCCCTTTTTTATTAAAAACTAAATAAATGAATTTTTCTCATGTCAAATATGATAAAATAAGAAATAAAAAGTATTTCATTATTTAAAAAAAAATCAAAAAAACAAAGAAAATTTGCACAGCAAAAGTGTTGATACTCCTGTAAAAAAGTAGGAAGTGTATAAGTGCATCTAAAACTGTTCGTTGCATAAATAGCTCTCAAACCTTAAATAATTATAAAACTTGCCCTACCTTACAAACTGCTTTCTTCTTTGATTTATTAATACAATTTTAGTTTTTACTCATATTGAATTTTACTGTTTAAATTATGTCTTGCATTTTTGACAACTGCAAAAATAAAGCGATAATGAGCAACGCTCTGTTGCATGCTGGTTGTGCGATGGCATTGCTCATATAAAATGTGCCGGATTGACTGGTAGAGTCCTAGACTTAATAAATGAAGGACGAGGTATTCGTTGGTCTTGTTTAAAATGCAGATCAATTGAGGTTGAACTTTTCCAATTTTTTAGAGAAACCAGAAATGGATTTTTCGAAATCGGCAAAGACCTTCGGGCACTTAATGATAAATTTAAACGTTATGAAAACGTGTTTAAATCATTTAAGCGCCTAGAGAAACAAACTTCGTAACCTGTAAGAGAGACCAAACGCAAACGGACACACAGTCCACCCAAGGAAAGTATTGTGGCTCCTCTTACATTACTTCAAAAAAATATTTTGCCTCAACCCCAACAAATTGAGCTAATTAATATTTTGTCTCCTGTCCCTCCGCCTCAGGGCCCGTCTTCTTCAACTTCATCAAGAGCTATCTGCACTCGCGCTTCTTCCTCTAATAAAAGCAATTCTGATCATGAGAACTTACAGGCCTCAATCGCTTCCACCATCCCAATCTGCTCCTATTGTTGCAAAAACTGTAGCACCATTGGATGAGGCTGACTGCTCTGCAAAGAAGCTGGTTGTGGTTCCTTTGAGAAAATCGATTTTTGTTTCTAGATTTGCTAGGGACACTTCTTCTGATGATATAGAGTTTTACATTTCATCAAAAATTAAGACTTGTAACTTAGCAATCGGAAAATTTAACTTTAAATACGAACGTAACGTATCATATTTTAAAATTGATGTGGCACCTGAAGTTTTTGATACTTTGCTTAACAATTCTTTTTGGCCAACCAACTAATTTTAAATTCTACTTTAAGTATTTTCTACCAAAACGTTGAGGTTTGAATACTAAATTGAACGATTTATATTTAAAAGGCTTAGACTGTGTCTATAACGTAATTTGCTTTACTGAAACCTGGCTTAAACCACATATTTTTAATTCAGAGATCCTTCCTAATCAATATCAAATTTATAGAAATGACCGTGAGGACAGAATCGGTGGGGGTGTTCTTTTTGCAGTTCATTCTTCAATACCATCCGAAGATGTTAATATCCCCCTCATCGAGTCACTCGAATTTAAAGCCATACGAGTTTTAAATTGTACAAAAAAACTGGTTTGCACACTAACTATATTAAATACTCAGTTATCCGACACGCTTATTTTGAATTAAATAAAAAATGCTACAGATCTTATTTGTGCAAAGTTAAAAGGAATCTAATAAAAAACCCTGAATCATTTTATGACTTCGTTAACTCTAGGCGCAGAGTGACTAGTTTTCCGTCTGCTATGAAATATCAAAATACCGTTTCTTGTGACTCCCAATCAATTTCCAACATGTTTGCCCAACTCTTCAGGTCAAATTACTCCATTAACTCGCCTCTGAGCAAACCTTATCCATATAAACTCTGTTCCCTCACCTCTGCTATTATTCCGCAGATATCTTCCGAGGAAGTATTTTATTATTTGAGTAACTTAAAAGAATCATTTAAGGCTGGCCCCGATTCGATCCCGACGTGTTTCCTCGTAAACTGTGCTAAACATATTTATGTGCCCTTAACTAATTTATTTAATCTTTCTCTTAAGCTTGGGATTTTCCCTTCAGCTTGGAAAAAATCATTCATTATACCCCTTTATAAGACCGGGAGTAGGTCCCCTATAGAAAATTACCGCGGTATACCTAAGCTTTCTGATATTCCTAAATTATTCGAAGCTATTGTTGTTGACCATTTAACGTATTCCATATCCTCTACAATTTCTAGCACACAACATGGGTTCTCTAAGGGTAAATCTACCGTTACAAACTTGCTTGAAATCACAACTCATGTTTGAAATGGATTCAGAGAATTTATGCACACTGATGTTATATACACTGATTTTAGTAAAGCATTCGACAGAGTAAGTCACTATTTACTGATCCATAAACTCGATCTCCTAGGTTTTCAACCTAATCTCCTTCGTTGGATGCCTTCTTACCTCATAGACAGAACACAACGAGTTCTTTTTAAAAATAGTTCCTCAAACATTATTCATGTTTCTTCAGGGGTCCCGCAAGGAAGTCACCTTGGTCCGATTCTGTTTTTACTTTTTATAAATGACTTACCTTCTGTAATAAATTATTCAAAAATTTTATTGTATGCTAATGATGTAAAGCTTTTTAGATCGCATCATTCTGTTGAGGAAAGGTCCTTACTACAAGCGGATTTAAATAACATGACTAACTGGTGTGAAATAAATTACATGCCACTAAACCTTAAAAAATTTAATGTAATGTGCTTTTCTCGCAGAGCAGTTCAACCAGCTTCTTATGAAATATGTAACCATAACCTCGGACAAGTGTTTAAATTTGTTGATCTTGGAATTACAATGGACCCGAAATTAAATTTTAATCTTCACATAAATGTTACAGTTAACAAAGCCAAGGGTGTTTTTGCATTTGTAAAACGGTGGTCAAAAGAGTTCAATGACATCACGAAGGCTCTATTCACAACGTTAGTGAGGCCCATACTGGAATATGGGTCTGTTGTTTGGAACCTGCGGTATCAAGTTCATTCCGACAGAATAGAGTCAATTCAAAAACAATTTCTGCTTTTTGCTTTAAGGAATTTTCGTTGGGATTCTCAGTACAACCTGCCGCCATATATAAGTCGTTTAAAATTCATGAATCTTCCTACACTTGCTAGTCGCAGAGAAATGCTAGGCATTGTATTTTTGGTCAAGTTACTGACAGGCTTGATCTCTAGCCCATCTCTTCTTAGCGAAATAAAACTAACGTTCCCTCCAGAATTTCAAGACATTTCCGGCCTCTCTTTCTGAAGCCATGTAAATGTAATTTTGAGTTAAATGAGCCACTCCGTAGTTTGTGTCAGGATTTTAACACTCACTCCGGTTCTTTTGATATTTCAGACTCACTTTTTTACATAAAGAAAACTATACTCAATCCATTCAAATAATTAATACATACATACATATACATTAGGCCGGGTCGATTTGTGGGGAGGCAAAAAAAATCACCCATTGCTCTGTGAAAATCATATTCTAGGGATCAAAATAAGAAACTTTGCGGAAGGAACCATACCTCTAAAACGAATTCTGATGTCCCCCAATTTGGGTCGAACTTTTGGGTATGATGAAGGTATCACTGTGACACAATTGCAGATCGTAAAATTGCTTGTGTGCGTTTTTAAGCCACCACAAGACACAGCAGGTAGAATTGAAATTACCATTTCATTCTTATTACCTCGTCTCGTAGACCATATATAACGTTTTTGTGAATGCATTAAGTCGTTGCGAAGAACTCAAATACACAGAGAGATACGATTGTTTTAACTTTGCCTTGATATGTGACAGATTTGGTGTGCCTGACAGAGTAGCATCAGCATTGGGGACCGCTCTTTTGCAAGATTTTAAAATTAAAGATAAGAATGGAAACCTCTTATCATGGATAAATCGAAAGTTTGCAAAGAAAAAGAGAAATGCAGACAAGAAGTGCTTCGCAAACGGTTAGATGATACCAATTTGTTAGCGTTTTCATTCGATGGCAGAAAATGTGATACTTTAACGATAGATAAAATTGATGAGAAGTATCTTACTAGGATGGTAAAAGAACCTCATCTTGTTGTTTTGAGAGAACCCAATTCTGAATTGATTGGTTACGTAAGACTGGAACATGAAACCGCTGAATACAAAACAACCAAATTAAATGGTTTTTTCAACGATAAAAATATATCACTGGATGCATTAATTGGAATATGCACTGACGGTGAGCCAACAAACACTGGCCCACACGGTGGAATTATACGACGATTCGAATTGCTGTTAAACAGACCATTGCATTGGTTCGTTTGCCTTCTATACTTCAGCGAACTTCCGTTTCGGCATTTGTTTGAAGCTTTGGATAAATCAACCAGCACTGGACCAAGATTGGCAACCGGAAAACTGAGCCGTCAAATCGAAACTTGTGAAACTCTTCCGGTAAGTTATTGCTATCACTCATTTATTATAATTGTCAACCATTTTTAATCATTTTATTATTATATATTTTCAGGTGGTGGACGGCTTCCAGAAAATTGAGTTGCAAAATATGCCCCCTGCTCCAGAAAAAATTGAATTTTCCACCGATTCGAAGTACTTATACGACATGGCCCATGCAATTTCTAGCGGCGTGGTTCCGGTGGATCTGGCTAACATCAAACCAGGGAAAATTGTACATTCTCGGTGGCTCGGCAAGGCTGCTAGATTATTACGATTATATGTGACAAGGGAAAATCCAGATGCAAATTTAAGAATTCTTGTTGAATTTATAATTAAATGTTATGTGCCAATGTACTTCAATATCAAGTATTACAGCTCTGTCGTGTACGGCAGTGCATTATTTTTCAAGTTTATTGGGTGGTCACGATTTCTAGAACCTCGTTTACGCAAAATTGCCAATCAAGTAATTAAAGGTAATTCATATTATGCGCATTCGGAAAATATCTTGTTATCAATGTTGTTTTTTTTGATAGCAAAGAAAAGCGCGACTGTGCTATTAAGAAAATTCTACGCTATCGAACCGATGTTGACGAGCCAACGGAACTTAGAGTTTATAAAAAACCAGATATAAACTTTAATTGTACAAGTTATGCGGAAATGATCAATTTGAATGATATAAATATCGTATTTGAACCACCATTCACGCGAAGCTTTCCTTACGATACATTGAAAGAATATTTAAATCAAGATGATCCACCGTTTAATGATCCAAAAATTCCATCACACATACAAGGAACGGAACGACATGTTCAATTGCTAGCTAGCGTTTCCAAACGGGTTATACCGGAAAATGTAGAGGCTGTTATGGCGACGACATTAGAGAGCCGTGCGAAATTGCCCAGACTTGAAAGTAAAAAAGACTTCAATAACAAACAATAATTTTTTTTAGTTTCTATTCTATAACTCACTTAAATAAATTTTTTCATTTACATATGTTCTGGCTAAATAAATTTCTTAAAAGAAAAAATAGATATTGTTATAAATAAATAATAAATATTATTATAAATAAATAAATAAAAATAAAGAAAAAACATAGCCATTTAGCTGATTTTTTCATGTAAAGGTCAAAAATGGTGATTTTTTGAAATGTTTGTATTGGGAACCCCCCAGGGGAGTTCCAGGGGGTGTGCCACTGGCATGGGTGGATCGGCCCTCCAAAGTTAGTGGGGGTCGGTCATACATTTGGATCGATTGGAGCACTCTAAATGGGTCAAAGTGGGATTTTTCAAAATTTGCCCCTACCCAAAAGTTCGACCCAAATTGGGGGACATCAGAATTCGTTTTAGAGGTATGGTTCCTTCGGCAAAGTTTCTTATTTTGATCCCTAGAATACGATTTTCACAGAGCAATGAGCGATTTTTAAATCGACCCGCCCTAATATACATATATTACTATTCGATCAGCTGATGAGCATTTGTTCTGTAGCTGAACAGTTTTAGATCTCGACACTTAACAAACCTCTGCCTTTCATGACTCGGCGCAACATATATGAAAAAAACAAAATTTTTTTTTTATATATATCCGTGCGTCATGCGGATGCGCCCCTCGCATCGGTCGGGCGGGTATGGAGGGATAAAACCGTTGGGATTGTTATTATTATTATAAGTAAAATCCTTTGGCTTTGTATGGTATTTAAAGATGTTTCCAATACAGTGGCTTTATACGCACTTTCGAATGGATTTTTCTTTACTGTTCTCCTGATAAGTCGTTCATCTCTCTCATTTAGCTTCCTAGGGAGGCTATATGGAGCATTTCGATAACGGTGTCATGCGGATGCGCCCCTCGCGTCGGTCGGGCGGGTATGGAGGGATAAAAGCGTTGGGATTATTATTATTATTATAAGTCAAATCCTTTGGCTTTGTATGGTATTTAAGGATGTTTCCAATACAGTGGCTTTATTCGCACTTTCGAATGGATTTTTCTTTACTGTTCTCCTGATAAGTCGTTCATCTCTCTCATTTAGCTTCCTAGGGCGGCTATATGGAGCATTTCGATAACGGTGTTTGGAAATTCAGTTTGTAAGTAAACTTAAAAGAGTAAAGTTGTAAAGCAAGAAGCTAAGAGTTTCAGAGTTGCGACTGCGCAAGTTTAAGTATTCAAGAATTAATAAGCGTTGTAAAGTATTTTTAAATAAATAAAGTTAGCAGTAAGATAGAAGTTCCTTATATTTGTTTGTTGCTTGTTGTTGATGAGAATCAAGTTAAAAAACTCGGCAGGCTTTACAATAAGAAAAAAATTTCTGTAAATTGAAGATATCATGAGAATTATGTATGCTTAAATGTTTTTAAATTAATATATTTGGCTGCATATTATTTATATTTATAGCGTGGAAATTTGATAAGTAGTCGTATAGCAAGTAACAAATCTTCGACGGCACGGCCTTCAACAGCTGTACGTGGCGTAAATTACGTAGCAAACTTATCAGCGTCCGAAAGACATCGCTTCGACCAACTATATTTAGAGGCTAAGCAACAAACACTCTCAAATACAAATGCATCTGTGGATCCAAAACAAGAAGCCATGTAAGCACATAAAATTATTTCTAACCTAATCTTTTAGTTTACTTTTGAATATATTGATAGTCCACAAATTAAGTTTAAGAATCTGGAAACAAAAATTGTGAATCTCCTCGAGTATTCTATTCAGCTATCTGCGAAAATATCAACGAGAAATTCAACAACTAATTGTATTGAAGGATCGTCTATAGCAGTGTTAAACTCAAAATTAACAGAAGCACTTAACAAAGCGAAGGAAGCTTTTTCATTGGATCGAACCTTACATCAATTTCGAGCTCAATATGGAGAAAATATGTATCACAGCTTCGATTTAACCTATACGGTGAGTTTTATTTTACATAAGTATATGCCTATGTATTTATATAAGTTAAGTAAGTCATATGGCTTATAAAATAATAAAACACTCAACACTTTGTTTGAATTAAACATATTACTTTATTTTAATTATATGTTATGTTGACTTCGCAACTCCCTAACATCACCAGAACTGCCCTCGACAGGCAATGATACCACCTTTTATACCCTCGCGATCAGGGGTAATCACCTGCAAGTTTTGTTGTACGGAAAGGTCGCTTGGATTCTACCGCTAGCAACACAATTGTGTTGTTGCATGCGCATGTGGTGGTATCATGGCATGACAAGCGGTGCCGCTGGCCCGCCCACCAAGCACGTCAACCATGCGTTGCTATGCAATGGGTGGTTCACTAAAGCAGGCAAGCATTGATCAAGCTGTTGTCATGCAGCTGATCTGCATCCCAAGCTCACGCATGTAGTGTTGCTATGCAGTGGGTGGCCAGTTGGGCCAGACAACAACTGTTGTGTTTTGGTCTGCCTGCCTAACATGCTGTTGGCAAGCCAAGCGCAAGCAGTGATCGCCGTTTGTTGTTATGCAGTGGGTTGTTTTGTGAGGCCAGGCGAGAGTCTTTCCATTTGCGCTGCCTGCCCAACATGCTGTTGCCAAGCCAAGCGCAAGCAGTGATCGTTGTTTGTTGTTATGCAGTGGGTTGTTTTGTGAGGCCAGGCGAGAGTCTTTCTATTTGCGCTGCCTGCCCAGCATGCTGTCGCTAAGGTAAGCGCAGCTGGTGATCATCATGTTTGTTGGTGTTGGGTTGCATATCAAACTCGTGCATTGATGTTGCTATGCTGTGATAATTTGTTGTTATGATAAAGGTAACAATATCACAATGAATTTTGTTAGGCAAGTGGCGAGCATATTGGGGCTGTTGCCAATAGGGTTTTTGTAGGCAAGTGATCATATCATACTTGCCTGTTGTTAGGCTGCATCGACTGAGCTTAGATGTCAGCACTGGGCTGACAGAAAGAGCGGTAGGGTATGTGAGGTATGTGCAACGAAATGCTGTTGCTATATCAGGTTTCGGTATCATGCCTTAACTCCTCCCCTTCTTAAGTTCGGAGCGTCCCTGATCCGACAAAATAATAACTACATATGTATGTTAGGCTAAATCTAAAGCTTACAACTATTTCTAAGGCTATCCTTGTAAGTAACGTAATGCCTTTTTCGGCCTCTTTGAAAATTACAATTTTAATTTCAGTTAGAAAAAGTCTTTCATTTTTGGTTGATATTTTTGGAATTTTTATGATAACAAAATGAGCTTAACATTATAACTTTCTTAACTAAACAACGTGTACTCCATATATATAATTAGCTTTTTCTTTTAAACAATTCAAAATTCTAATTAACTTCTCAAAAAGATTATTTGATAGTTCTGCTTTCCATTTACTTATTCGCGTTGTTCTTATGCTTATTTTTTCTTTACACTAAATAGAAAAAAAATTACTTTTGAGAAAAAAGCATAAATGAAAATGTTAAAATTTTCGTTTTTTGTGTTTTTTTTTACTAAAGAATTTATTTTCGAACAACAATATTTTACTTTGCTTTTTTTTTTTAAGCAATTCGAAATTTGATTTTTAATTATAGTACCCAAAGTTTACACATTCACGGTGCTTTTATAGTTATTTTTTGTTTTATATATAAAAAAAATTACGATTGAGAAAAAAAACATATGTGAAAATGCTTAAATTTTCGTGTTTAGGGTTTTTTTTTTTTTACAAAACAAATTTTTTTTTTGGACAAAACTATTTTACCATAATTACTATAATTACCACGTTTTTGGGTCAGGTAGATGATCGTAACAAAATTTGTTTAAAGAATTTATGTATTTCGTATGCATATGTACGATTTTTTCTTATTAAACATGTTTATTTTATTTACGAATTTTAACAATAAGAAAAATCTTTGTTTTCCAAAAAGAGTACTTTATGAAAGTTTACAGATTTAATTTTTTTATTTAATAATTAATCTTGGACAATAAGACTAAATAATTTTATATTTTAATAACTTTATATCTTGAAAAAATTATGATGGGGAAATTATAATTGCCGTATACATATGTACGTTTTTTTTTGTAATTATTTCCTTCGTATTTTTTTTATTTTAACATTGATGCAATGACATTTTTTGATTTTTGGAATTAAGTAATTTAGACAAAAATTCAAAAAACTGATATTACATTTTAATGGTAAAATCGTAACAAAATATGCTTCAATCGAAAATGATTTTATTTTAAGCTAGTGTTGGTGCGAACAGTAGAAGTCGTTGATATTTTTCAGAATTTTTCCTTTAGTAAACAGATTAACGGAAGTTAACTTAAATTATCTTTATGGACTTTTCTACCATTTATCAAGACAGTTGTACCCAAATCTTTTTGTACGACATTTTCAACGTACACCTTATTTAACTTATTTCCTAAACACTTATTACGACGAACATTTACTTTTTCGCCTTCCTGATAGGTTTATTGACTATTATTAGATTTTTTAACAATATTATCTTGTGCAGCAGTAAGTGCTGCTTTTACTGATTCAAGGTGATCTTTAGTAAAATTTTTAATAATATCTAAAGGTTTTGCATTTACAGTAGAATGTATGGAGTTATTATATTTATATGTTGCAAGTAAAATTAGTTCTGGGATATCTGTAATGTTTTGTTCGGCTTTTATGCATCTAGCGATTTCTGTAAGCGTTGAATGCGCTCTTTCGATTTGGCCGTTACTGTTACTGTGTAAGGCTGGTATGAAAAATTGCTCAATATTAAAATGATATTTTAACATATTAGATATTGTGTTAGACTGAAGGGATTTTTCATTGTCCGACACAATTGTTTTAGTTTTTTTGAACTTATTTAGAACTATTAATAAAGCCGTTTTGATATCATTCGTTGATCTGGATTCAATTGGAATGGTAATGGTAAATTTGGAAAATTTGTCTATGCAGGTAAAAAAATGAAATTTCTCAACAGAGAATATATCCATATGGAGGATCTGACCGGGATATTCTGGAATTGGTGTTTGCCCTATATTGGTTTTTGATGGGTGTCTATTATATTTATTTTCCAAGCATGTTTTACAATTTTTAGCTATTGTTGTTAAAGTTTTCTTAATATCCAGGAAAAAATATTCGGATATCAACTGCTTATAGTTCTCTAGGATAGAACGATGGGCTCTGTTATGCTCCATAGTAGCAGCTTCAATTTGATCTTCTCTTTTTACTAGATCTATTACCAATTTTTCCGTATGGATAAATCTTACTCCTGGGAAGTTGGACAAGAGAAGAGACTGAACTCTAGCTAAGGTTTCGAGGTCGCAACAGATTCCATTATCTACATTTGGGTTGACTTTTTCCCGGATAGTTTGTAAAAGATACTCCGCAGTTTTAAAATGTACGGTATGTCTAAGTAGTTTTTGAAATAAAATTTTGGTAGAATTGCTGTTAAATTCGGATGGTAATAGAACTAATTGAGCTTTAAATTGGTTTACAGGATTTTTAATGGTTTTAATTGTATTAGAAAGGGAAATTTCACTATGAGCAGTATCATCTGAGTCATCAAGGTTGTGAATATATTGGCGAGAAAGTGCGTCAGCTACTTTGTTTTCTTTGCCGGGTTTATAGAAATATTTCGGTGCGAAGGAATTTATGAATGCAGTCCATCTTTTAATTTTGGAATTTGGATTTTTATCTGACATAGCGAATGTAAGAGGTTGATGATCAGTGAAAATATGTATATTTTTAATACCGCATAGGTAATGTCTAAACTTTTGGAATGCCCAAACTATCGCTAAGAGTTCGCGTTCATTTGTAGCATAATTCTCTTCAGCCTTAGACAACGTGCGAGATATCATGGTTATGGGTTTGCCGTTTTGGGAAAGTACGGCCACGGATGAGGCATCCGTTGTTATCTCAAATGGCTTAGAGTAGTCTGGATGTTGAAGAAGGACATCTTCCGAAGCCAGAATAGATTTTAATTTATTGAAGGCCTTGACTGCTTCATCATCAAGGGAAATATGCACCTTTTTGGACTGACGACTGCTAACGTGGCCATTGTCGCCTCTTAAATATTTCGTGAGGGGTTTTGAAATATGCGCATAGTCTTTAATAAACCTACGGTAATAACCGGAAAGACCCAAAAAGGACCGCAAAGATCTTAACGACTTTGGCTGTTGGTAACTAAGGATAGCTTCTACTTTGCTAGGACATGTTTGGATTCCTTTATGAGAGACTGTGAATCCTAAGAACTCGACCTCGCTTTTAAACAATTTAGATTTTTCTAACGATACCCGCATTCCTGCTTGCTCAATTTTTTTCAATATGGAGTCAACGTGCTAAAATGTGATTTTTCATCAGGTGAAAAAATGATGATATCATCAACGTAAACGTGACATATTTTCCCGATGTCGTCGCGCAATATATCATCGATTGCCCTTTGAAATATGCTCGGTGCATTTTTCAAACCAAAGGGCAAACGACAAAACTCATATTTGCCGTTGTTCACGCTGAATGCAGTTTTGCACCTATCTTTCTCAAGGAGACAAATTTGGTGAAACCCGGACTTAAGGTCTAGAGTTGTGAATAGTTTGGACTTGCCTAAATTTGAAAGTATCACTGTGGTATCGGGAATGGGATATTTGTCGGAAGTAGTATGCTCGTTTAGCTTCCGGAAATCGATAACCATTCTTAAATTTGGATTTCTGTCGTCATCTAAACCTTTCTTTGAGACTACATGGACAGGAGAGTTGTAGGGTGAATAGGACTTTCTTATTATGCCGTCTTTAAGCAGAGATTCTATTTCATTATTAACAAATTTTCCTACCGATATTGGGTATGGGTAACTTCTTGAGTAAATTGGCCTATCAGTTAATGTGTCTATTGTTGCTATAACATTTGTATTATATGGGAGAGCTCTATCGGGATTTGCAAATGCATTAAAATTACGTTGCTTTAATTCTTCGATACTACAGGGTACTTCAATTGGTTTAGTGTGGGCCGTGTTAACTTGTTGGCACTGAAAAAAGTTAAGCTTCTCCTTTCCGTTTTTGTGGAAAATGAGACCAACCTTTGTGTCAATTTTTGTCTCGATATATTTCAACAAATCATACCCAATGATTCCATCGAAAGTATCTAGTTGTGGAAGTATAAAAAAAGTAGCAGTAGATCCTAAAATATTTACTTTGCATTTCTCAGAAATTTTATTTACACCATTTATGGATCTTAGTTGAAAGGGATATTTTATTTGAGTTATACCTTTCAAAAAACTATGTCTTTTAATGTAATTTTTTGATGTTCCTGTATCTACTAAAATTTTAAGAACTTGCCCATTTGGTAAGGTTCGGGTAATAAAGGGCAAGTTTGACCTTAGCCTAAAAAATTTACCTCATCTGGTAGCTCCGTGTCTCCCATTTCGGAGTACGGTGGTTCGTTTAAAAAGGGGTCCTCATATTCGTCCATTTCGGTAGAATATAGCTCGTTTTCCATAGCGTTGATACGCTGGAGTTTTTGAATGGGCGCTTGAGTGGAGGTGTTATTTGTACGGGTGTATGGTCTCTTATATTGTTGTTGTTGTTGTTGCCGTTGCAAGGGTGTTTGAGTGGGGGTGTAATTAGTATGAGGTATCCTATACTGTTGTTGTGGTTGGAAAAAGTTATTGGCTTGTTGCCATGACCGCTGCTGATAAAGATTTGGAAAATTAGAACTATTTCTCTGTTGAAATATTTGTTGACGGTTGAATCGGTCGGAAGGATTAGTTCGAGTTTGGGGATTTTGTCTAAATAGAGAGGTTCCCCGATCTACTTCCATCGGGACAGGATATTGTGCTGAACTGTTAGCTCGATTCGGTTGGGGCACAGTGTTAAACAATGGAGCGCTCTGGAAAGCTTGTGGCAATATGCCTGAGGCATATGTATGTGCGAACTCATACCTTTCGCGATTATGTTGCAGCTCCTGCGCTGCGGCAAGTGCACTGGGAAGATCCGGCGGGTTCGCTGAAAAAAGGGTATCGCAAAGTGGGCGTTTGAGGCCAGAAATGAAAACTCTTAAAGCATTTTCCCTAGCCTTAGCATTAACTGCATGAACGAGTTGCTTATTGCTGCTACATATAGGTCATTATGTTTTTATTTAAAATCAATGTTAGTTGCCTATCAACCGCATCGTAATATTCATTAATTGACATTTTTCCCTGCCTGAGGGTGTTTAGTTGGTTCTCTAATATGTGGAGTGGTCGTTTATCTGCATAAAGTTGATCTAATTTACTTATAATAGCTTTAAAGTTTAATGGTGTGTTAAAAGCGCTAAGATTTTCATTAGCTGCTGAGGTTATTTTGTTACGCAAAATACCCATGGCAATATAATATGGCTCTGAACCCTCGGTATAATAGCTTATCGCGAACCTAGCTGCTTCTCTCCATGCTGGGTACTCTGAAATTTTACCTCTAAATTCGGGTAGAGACTTTATCAAATTAAGGTCCGTGTGAGTACTTTGCACACCTTGGACAATAGTAACGGGCTTAAGAACTTCTATTTTTTTGGGTAAAATACTTTGAAACTCTCGTTTTAGCTCTGCTAATTGTTCCCTAAAATTCTGCTCAACCACCTCTACTGTTGACTCCAACAGACTAGCCACTGCAGTTCTATCCATTTTTAATGTTTATTTATTACTAATTTTATTTTCAAGAACACAAAATATATTTTTTAAGTAAACGACCTACTCTAATTATGTTTTTTTTAATTACAATACTTAAGAAGACTTAACTAGTTATTTTCTCATACGTACATATTTTGCTGGAATTTTCTGATAGCCAAGATCGTGTTGATTGGTGTTTTCCTGATGATAGTTCGTCCTCTAAAATTGTGTGTGTTTGGCCACTTCCACATCCGATTGGTACATATAAACTTTTTCGTTGAATATCCAAATGTTTGGTATAGCAATTAGAAGGTTTTTATAAACATTTTATTGTTCACAGTTTTTTTTAAATATATTTTTTTTCCGCAAAAAGTGTTTTTTATAATACCAATTTATTCTGGTTTTAGTATTTTTTGGCAAATTATTTTATACTCCTTTTAAAAGGATACGCTTTAAAGGCGCAATTGCTAACCTTTTTATTAGGATGATTGTTCAAAAGTTTTTTTTTTGCAACACATTCACAACTCCTTTTTGAAAGGATATTTATTTAGTTTTTTTTCACAGGTACGTAAAAACTGTTTTATTCTTTATTTATAATTTTTTTTTCTCTTAAATTGTTCACAATTTTTTGAAAAAGGAAATGTTTTTTTTTTTTTTTCCAAGCACGTTCAAAATTAGTCACAATTTTTTCTGTTTTTTGAAAGGATATTAGGTTTTCTTTTATTTCTAGCACTTCAATTCAGTTTTATTCAAGCAGCTTTTATAAAAAGTTTTTTTTTTTTAATTATGTTTTTAACAAGTCACTATCCTTTCTTTAACAGGATATTTATATTTTCAAAGGACACTGGATTCTACGTTAGTTGGGCGCCAGTTAAGCAAGTCATATGGCTTATAAAATAATAAAACACTCAACACTTTGTTTGAATTAAACATATTACTTTATTTTAGTTATATGTTATGTTGACTTCGCAACTCCCTAACATCACCAGAACTGCCCTCGACAGGCAATGATACCACCTTTTATACCCTCGCGATCAGGGGTAATCACCTGCAAGTTTTGTTGTGCGGAAAGGTCGCTTGGATTCTACCGCTAGCAACACAATTGTGTTGTTGCATGCGCATGAGGTGGTATCATGGCATGACAAGCGGTGCCGCTGGCCCGCCCACCAAGCACGTCAACCATGCGTTGCTATGCAATGGGTGGTTCACTAAAGCAGGCAAGCATTGATCAAGCTGTTGTCATGCAGCTGATCTGCATCCCAAGCTCACGCATGTAGTGTTGCTATGCAGTGGGTGGCCAGTTGGGCCAGACAACAACTGTTGTGTTTTGGTCTGCCTGCCTAACATGCTGTTGCCAAGCCAAGCGCAAGCAGTGATCGCCGTTTGTTGTTATGCAGTGGGTTGTTTTGTGAGGCCAGGCGAGAGTCTTTCCATTTGCGCTGCCTGCCCAACATGCTGTTGCCAAGCCAAGCGCAAGCAGTGATCGCTGTTTGTTGTTATGCAGTGGGTTGTTTTGTGAGGCCAGGCGAGAGTCTTTCTATTTGCGCTGCCTGCCCAGCATGCTGTCGCTAAGGTAAGCGCAGCTAGTGATCATCATGTTTGTTGGTGTTGGGTTGCATATCAAACTCGTGCATTGATGTTGCTATGCTGTGATAATTTGTTGTTATGATAAAGGTAACAATATCACAATGAATTTTGTTAGGCAAGTGGCGAGCATATTGGGGCTGTTGCCAATAGGGTTTTTGTAGGCAAGTGATCATATCATACTAGCCTGTTGTCAGGCTGCATCGACTGAGCTTAGATGTCAACACTGGGCTGACAGAAAGAGCGGTAGGGTATGTGAGGTATGTGCAACGAAATGCTGTTGCTATATCAGGTTTCGGTATCATGCCTTTACTTATATACTATCATATCAATTGCTTTTATACACCTAAATTGCACATGGGTAGCTATTTTACAATGGGGTGCTTCTGGGTATGCGGTTACAGGTGCGCGGCTGTACTCAATCCCTACTCTTAAGTCCACGTTCGTGCACCCTGCGCAACGTGAGCAACCCTTGTGCGAGATGCGGTAACCAACCCGTGTGGAGATTTGGGTCACGGCTAATAGAAGGGAGCTTTAGTGGAGCCATTTCGACATATCCGGTTTAAGGGTCCACTAGAATCTGCAGTGTCTGTTCACCATAGAGCTGTAGCAAACCGTATGTATTCGTTACCGAGTAACGAGTACAACGCCTGACTCGAATTACCGAATCGTTACTTACAAAATAAACTCGGTACTCGCATATTCCGTATATGTAGTTGTCAATTCGATTGTTAATATTGTGCGGAATAAAACAGTTATGAGTATACTCCTTTGCAACACAGCAGTATCATCTTACACCTTGCAAGGCAACGTTTCAGTATGATTCTCTTGTGCCGATTTATGTACAGGTTTATGTTGTTTCTTTCTCACACACGCCAATATTGCATTCGCAGTATTGAACTTTTTGGAATTGTTACAAAAATACGTTGCGTCTAAATATACATATGTATATTTATTAAACATTTATTTAAAAAACTACCAATGTTCACACTCTTACATCTGAATTAAAAATGAAAATAAAATTTTTTAAACGAACTAACTAACCATTTTGCATTTTATATTTTCATTAAGATGTTAAACGATAATATCCTTTGGAATTATCAAGGCCATAAATGTATGCAAACATCGATGATTCTACATCTCGTGAAATATACCAGTGTTTGATTGTATCAAAAGTAACGAGTAACGATACGAAAGTAACGGGTGCTGAGTGTTTCAGTAACGAAAACATACGGGTACCAAACTTTTCGTTACTTTTACAGCTCTAGTTCACCATGAAGTGCGGGTGCAAGCGGGCGTCTGTCTTGAAGCAAACGGCTTGCTTTATAAACTCAAACTTTTAACCCCCAGCAATTGGTTATGCGTTGAGTTTGGGACCCACTATGTAAAATGCATGTCCAATGAAAAGAACGAGACAGCTTCCGAAAATGGCCTCCCCACACATTGACGAACCCCGCAAACGAAACAATGACTACGATTTACGGATATGCACCTGGAATACCCTCTCTGGGGAAGGGGTCTCTATCCAACTGGGATGCTGGATGTCCTAAATAAATATAAGGCTGACACCACTGCAGTCCAGGAGCTGCGATGAACGGGGCATGGATGCAAATATTATGCATCGTGCGACGTTTACTACAGCTGCCGGTGCACAATTTTGGTGTGGGATTTGTGGTTGGGCGGAGACTGCGAGATCTTGTCTCCAGGTTCACTCAAATCAAAGCTTAATTTAATAAGATCAGATTGATTTGTGCGCACGCCCGGACGGAGGAGAAGGATGATGGGACCAAGGATGAGTTCTACGAGCGCTTGGAGGAAGAAAACGAGCGCTGCCCCCGCCACGATGTAAAAATTGTGCGGACTCTGGTGAGGAGTATAAAGAAGAGGAGACCAGAACAATCTTGAGTGATGAACAACAAATCCCTCCAATCGAGCAAGGCGAGGTAAGAACAGCACTTAGGCGGCTGAAGAATAACAAAGAACCAGCTGATTGGACCTTATCAGCGTTGTTTCAGGCCTGGTAAATCCACCATTGACCAGATATTCACAGCACGTCAAATCCTGGAGAAGACCTAAGATAAGCAAATCGACACACACCACCCTTTTGTCGACTTTAAATCCGCTTTTGATAGCATGAATAGAAGCTGTCTATACCACGCCCTGTCTAAATTTGGAATCCACGCAAAACTAATACGGCTATGTAGAGTATCGTTGAGCACAACATTTAGCTCCGTCCAAGGTGGGAAGAACCTCTCCGAGCCGTTTGAGACCAAACAAGGTGTTAGACAAGGTAATAGGTAATAAGAGCTGCCAATCTAAATTGCAGTGGTACTATATATAACAAAAGTACGATACTGCTGGTGTATGCGGATGATATTGACATCATTGGCGTTAACAACAGGGCCGTCAGTGCAACATTTTCCAGTCTAGAGAGGAAGGAAAAGGAGTTGGTCTAGTAGTGAAAGAGGACAAAACAAAGTACCTTGTGGCAACAAACAAAAAATCCACCCGTATTGGGACCCTCTCCCTGTTGGCAAGTTCAATTTTAAAGTAGTTAAGGATTTTGTATACCTAGGATTCAGCATAAACACCCCAATAATGTCAGCCTTGAAATCGATCGAAGAATTACACTTGCCAACTTGCCACTTTGGGCTCGGTAGGCAGTTGAAAAGCAGAGCCCTTTCTCGACGAACGAAAATCTCGCTCTGCAAATCTCTCATCCTGCTCGTCCTTTCATATGGCGCAGAAACATGGACGATGGAGACCAGCGATGAGCAGGCTTTAGGGGCTTTAGAGAGAAATGTTCTTCGCAAGATTTATGGCCCTGTTTGCGTAAGCGACGTGTACCGAAAAAGATGGAATGACGAACTGAGCTGTATAATGATATAGACATAGTCAAGCGCATAAAAATTTAACGACTGCGATGGCTTGGCCATGTCGTTCGCATGTATGATGGTGCTCCAGTAAAAAATTCCTTCGAATCGGCACCCATGGGTGGGCTAGGAAGGCAAGGGTGCCCAGGAACACACTGAAAGTACCAAGTGCAGAAGAGCCTGGCTACACTTGGTATGAGTAATTGGCGAAACCTGGCAAAGAAGGGAGTGAACTGGCAAGAAGAATAAGCAATTTTACAAATCGCACTGATTTCAAAAAAAAAATTTCTTAGTGTTCGGGCGGGGAGGAAATTGGGGCCGGGAATTCCTCTCGAATCCTCCCGATATGACTTTCGAAATCTAGACATACGCCAACCCCCTTTTTATGATCAGATTTAGTTCATATTACGAATGTTTATTGACTAAAAACTTGACATTTTTATTTGTTTTCCCATCTGGAGCACAAGTAAATAAACCGCAGTGTCGCGTATGGGGAACATACAATTACCACCCTATCCTTTTATTTTTCTGTTATAATTTTTGATTCGATTATATTATTCAATAATTATTTTACTGTAATCCGAGTGCCATTACACTGTTTTGGGCCGATTATGTTACGAAGTAATATTAAAGGTGCACCTCTAAAGTAATTGCCAACATCCTCGTATTTCATGGAAATATTAGGTGTAGAAATTAACTTTACTGAATATCAATTTATTCTGTTGATGGGATTACTTAGCATCAATATTTTTTGCATGTACATACATTATCCCGGAAGACACTTCTTGTGGGCCATGGTACATTCATATTACCCATAACAGTGCTCGTGCTTGTTTCAGTAAACCTTAAATTCAGTTGTAGTTAAATACTATATTCACGTTGCGGCATAATATTGAATTAACGGACCGTTTTCGTATTTAATGTCAAACACCACTTATAAACTGGGTTTTTACCAAACACCACTTATAAACTGGGTTTTTACCGAACACCAGTTTTAAGCTTCTGTTTGGTGTTAATGGACGTGCAACGAATTTTTGGCACTAAATTTGTCTGCACTATACAAAGTTTTGAAATCACTGTAGGAATATTTGGCCAAACTGCTGAAAAACCAGGCCGCTTGGTTGGCTGTTAAGACAAATCATATAGGATAAAATGAACAATTGTCAAACTAAACTCCGAAAGCTTGACATTTGTTCATAAATACGAAACGTTTAACTCGAGTTTGTACTTAAGGCAAATTACTTCGAGAGGAACTATAACAACAAATTTATATATTCTAAAAATATAATAAGCCATATAGAATAGTCGAAGCGTAGCACCGAGCTTACATTACCTAAGCTGGGGCTAACAGTAGCGTTAACACCAGCAAGATTAAATAAATTTCTAATATATGCATGACGATGAAGTACACTCAACCACCCCGTGGACTGACTGCGCCATCGCACTCAATTGACTCCAGAGGACTTGCCGCCGCACAACATGCTTCACTCCCTAGTCAATACTTTTGAGAGATCACTGCTTTACAAAGAATATACCCTAGCGACTTTCCTAAACATCGATGGTACTTTTAACAACATTTCTCCTGTGGCGATCACCTCATCACTGGTCAACCTTAGGATGTATAACTCGCTGGCCTCGCTTATCGAATGAATGTTTGGTGGACGATAAATGAGCCCTGAGCTAGGTGAGTCTTCTCTCAGGAGTTATCCAGTCAGAGGAACGCCACTTCTTTGGAACAAAATAGTAAATGGGCTCCTCCAAAAACTCGAAGAGACGGGTGGCAAAATAATTGCATTCGCCGATGATATTGTCATAGCAATCTCTGGTAAATACCTCTCCACAATGACGGACCTGCTTCAAGGATCGCTAAATTGCTTAACACGGTGATGCAGTAGCCGAGGACTTGGGGTAAATGTATCAAAGATGGACTTGCTCCTCTTTTCTAGAAAGCACAAGACACCAGATCACCCGGAGAGGAAGAATAACTGGAAGAAGAACATCCAAGACAGAGTGCGTAAATCAACAGCAGCTCTATACTACTGCAGCAGGACAATTGATAAAAGGTGGGGAGAATTATATACTGGCTATTTACAGCGGGGCTCAGACCAAGCCTATGTTACGTCAATGGTGGGATGGATATAGTTCAAAGACTGATATCTATTGTTATAATTGGTGCCATGAAAACAACTGCATCGAAGGCACTATACACCGTGCTACGGCAATTCGCTTAAACACTGTACAAAATGGTCAAACAATACCTACGGACACGGTAAGATACTAGCGGAATTCTCGGGGCTTCCTGGATTGGTGGATTATGCGCTTCCGCCCACTACCCTCAGAGTAGATACGAAAATTAGTAGGAAAAGGCGAGTCCATCCATTTATACACAAATGGATCAAAGCTAGAGGGAAGAGTGGGTGGAGGTTTATATTCTCAGCATCTAGGGATCTTCTATAGCTTCCGCCTTCCGGACCACTGTAGCGTATTTCAGGCGGAACTGATAGCGATATATAAGGCCACACAACTGGTAAAGTGCGATACGATACCCGAGATTGATATCTACATTTTCACTGACAGCCAGGCGGCAATAAAATCACTCACAAAACAATCTTCGACCTCTATTTTAAATAGAGAAAATATAAAGGATGTAATAGGCATACCCTTACAGACTTGAAAGCTTCGGCTCAAAAATATATCAAATGATAGATGGCAGGAGGAAACAACCTGCAAAATACCAAGGCAACTATGGCCGGCTCTTAATGCAAAACGCCCAGGTTAATTATTAAACACGAAGAAACATGACTTGAGCATGTTAGTATCGGTCATAACAGAACACTGTTTGACATGCAAACACGCTTTTCGATTAGGGTCTCTAGTGTGTCTCTAGTGACAACCGCACTAACCTCACCTTACCTATGTATGTCTTGAGCTGCAAAAATTTAATGACCTAATGGAAGTCAAGACAATGACGTCCCCGCAGAACATCTCATAGAGGTTTGTATCTGAGCATGGTAGGGTGGATTTTGGGAGCAGGTTAAAAGTCTCAATAATTAATTAAAGGTAACAATTGGAAAAGCGAGTCTAAAGACAGATGACCACACTACATTGCTAGCGGAAGATGAATGAAGGACCTTAAACTTATATCTTCAGGGACCTAACGATTTGGAGCCACTTATTCCATCTAATTTTTTAACTAATTGCAATTCTTCTCTACTCGAAACAGATTTTAAAAGCGCTGGTCCGCCGCAAGCGAAAGCGTGGCAGTTGCGCCAGGCTGCAATTAAGAAACATTTGAAGAGGTGGCGTACCGAGAACCTGCAACAGCTGCGAACCATTCACCACAACAAAAAACCGACCAGTTCGAAGCATTAAGGTGGGTGATGTTAGATACGTTCGTTTAACATCTCCAACAGAAAATATCCAACAGAAAAATTCCGGGGAAATGTCGTCTGTTCTCTCTCAAGAGAAAAATATCCAAAATAGTACGCGAACGCAAAATTTGCAGAAACTTGCAAGTTCAACGAACAGCTGATTGAATTCTTGTCCGCATCCAAATATGCAAAATAGAAAACATTGCATTGGTGTTTTCTTGAAACATTCTACAAAGAAACTTATCCAAATTAACAATTACTTGCTTCTTGTATGTTTAACACTCATATTTAATAATTTTCACTTTTAAAATTCTTAAACAAAAACTTCTAATTTATCCAAATAGTAATCATTTGTTTTTGATCAACTGTTTTCTTGTTAAAAAATTTCTGATAGTGATGGGCGAGTCCAAAATGTTTGATTGTTCAAACATCTCGACGGTTATCGATGTTTTCTCTCGTGGCGAATTTGCGACGAATTGCCAGTCGTGAATAGTGATGCTTAAAATAGCTAACAATCGAAACAATCGACCCAAACATCTCGGACTCGCTCCTGGCCAGCGATTGTTAAAACATCTCGATGGCTCTTTCTCACAGTTTTTGGCAACGAATTGTGAGTCGCGAGATACATTAGATAACAATCAGCAAAATATCTCACACTAGCTCGTGGCCCATAGCAACTTTATTTGTACAAGCAATAACTTTTTATAAAGCAAAAATTTGTACAATTTGCAGTTAATCGACGTTACCTTGCCACAATCCGATATTTTATTAAAAAATTTCCATACGACTGATTTTTAACAGCGAGGCATTTTGAATTTCCGAACAACATATAAATTTGTATGTAATATGTAAATATATTCAAAGTAACGCTCGCATATCTACACTTTCAATATTATCTATTTTTAAAAACCATCAATACACATCTGCACAAGTCTACGAAAGCTATTGATCGAGTTGACACAACGTCGTCGATCATAAGCCTCGAAAAATATCTCGATTGTACAGTCGGACAGGGAGTCAATTGTTGACTCGATTGTTCTTTTGCAACGAGGGCGATTCTCTCGATCGTTTAAACATCTCGGACTTGCCCATCACTAATTTCTGCTGACAAAAAATTTTCCAGCAGAAACCATCATCTTTGCCTCAAAATAAAATGTCACTTTGCTCTCTCAATTTCCCCTACTTTGCAAGTTTTTTGCGTACGTGAACGCTAAAAGCTGATAGTTTTCAAAAACTTTAAATAACACAGTGCTACAAAATAGAATGAAGTCGAAATACCCGGGAAGTGATGTTATTTTTCTTGTAGGTCTTATCGAGTAGAACGAGAATCCCATTTTGGAGTTTGTCAAACACCCCCAAAATCTCGAGTTAAGCTTAAAAACCCGATTTTTCGTACTTTTGCGCACTTATTAGCCCATATCTTAGCTAATTATCAATTGATTTTTAATTTAAGAACGGTTTAAGAAAGACGAAACTCCCCACCACTACATTTAAAGCAGGGATACATGAAACAGCTTGTAAAGAAATTGGATGTTAATAGCGAAGCTTTTCTGCATCTTAAAATTGTCTTCATAATATTAAGTGAAACTGGTATTTATTATTTTATAATATATTTATATAGCTATTTTCATTTGACCTCGAATTCTCAAAATTATGAGCGACGTTAATTTTATGAACAAGTTAAGCTGTGTTGAGAAACGTGAATGGAAGAGTTTTGGGATAATTTCCTTGGGAACAACAGAATCGACGACTATATACATATATGAGAGAAATATATCCTCTTTGAGAGAAATTTATCTTCTGTAAAATTGACATTTGGTTCAAACATTTTAACACTCTTTTAGATAGTTATTTATGGCCGGAAGGCTCTTTTGTGTGCGAATTCGAATATAAACCTCACATAAGCCAACGTAATGTTGCAAGGATTTCTGGGCAATCGGATCCAAAAAACTGAATTCAATATATACTATCAGTATCTATTTTACCGAAACTTGGCTTAAACCCTATGTTCTTGACTCGGATATATTTTGCAGTGATTTTCAGAAACGACCGCTTGGGCAGGTTGGGCGGAGGTATCCTTTTCGCTGTACTGTGTACACTGTACACTCTTCCCAACTATCTGAAGAGATTGTGGTTCCTGTTATCGGCTCTCTCGAATTTAAGTGCATCCGTGTTAAGTCAGGTAAGGGCTTTATTTATTTAGCTCTCTGCTATATTCCACCTCAATCAGACACTTCTGTTTACTTGCAATGTACTGCTTTACTCAAAACTGTTAGTTCAATGACCAACTGCTCAGATTCCATGGTAGTTTTGGGTGATTTTAACCTCTCCCACATATCGTGGAAGACTGTTGACCATAATATTGTACCTTTTTCATCTAAAAAGAGTACAAATGAATTTTTGGATGAGATGGCTGAACTTTGCCTGTATCAAATTAATGTTATTCCTAATAAATTTGGAAGGGTGCTGGATTTGGTTTACGTCGACAACATGGCTACAACGTCTGTGAATCGATGCGACCCTCTGGTTTTACCCGAAGACGTCTTTCATACAGCTATGCAGAAATTATGGTATGTATACAGGATCAAAGCTGTAAAATACTCATTTCTAACACTAAATTTAATTTTGCGAAAACAAATTATAAAAAGCTTAATAAAGTACTATCTAAAATCATATGGCCAAAATATAATGAAAATATTGAGAAAAAGGTTGATCATTTTATTAATACTCTGCATGAATTGTTGGAGAACCTTGTACCTAAACTTAAATGTTCTTATTCAGAGCCAACACAATTGTGGTTTACGAGGGAACTGAAATGTTTGAAAAATAAAAGGTCTCGTACCTTCAAACTTTGTAAAAAACTGGCTTGCATTCGCACTATTTAAAACATTCAATTCTTCGCCATAGATATTTTGAGTTGGACAAAAAACGTTATAAAGCATATATACGCAAAATGAAAAATTCTATTATTTCTGATTCCAAATTACTTTATGGTTTCGTAAACTCTAAGCGAAAGCTAAAAAAGTTTCCGTCCGCAATGAAATTTAAAAATATCACTTCTAACAATTCAGAACAGATTGCTAATTTATTTGCACTATTTTTTAAGTCTAATTATGCCATTAACTCCAATATGAACATTACCACATATACGTATCAAGTAAGTTCGAATAACTCAATCAATTTACCTACAATAACTCCAGAGGAGGTATTCCTTTATCTGAAATCTTTTGAAAGCTCATCCAAGCTTGGTCCTGACATGATTCTGACATGCATTCTTATAAATTGTGCGGAAAACCTCTACCTACCTTTATCAAACTGTAATTTAGTTTGTCATTGAAACAAGGAGTTTTTCCTTCTGCATGGAAACAATCTTTTATAATTCCTCTTCATAAAAGCGGAAATAGATCAACTATTGAAAATTATCGTGGCATAGCCAAGATTTCCGTTATTCCAAAATTATTTGAGGCTATCGTCACTAGTCAGTTAACTTGTTTAATGTCTTCATCAACTAATAATTCTCAACATGGATTTTGTAAAGGCAAATCTATTATTACGAATTTGCTTGAATTCACAACTCATGTGTCAAAGTCGTTCCGTCAAAATAACTCCACTGATGTCATATATACCGATTTCAGTAAAGCCTTCGATAAAGTTTGCCACCCTCTACTTATTCATAAGCTTGATTTAATTGGTTTTCAACCTTGTATACTTCGTTGGATATCTTCCTACCTGCATTGCAGAACGCGAAGAGTCATTTATAAAAATGTTGCATCGGAGGTCATTGATGTGTCCTCAGGAGTTCGTCAAGGCAGCCATCTCAGCCCAATTCTGTTCCTGCTATTTATGAATGATATAACTACTGTATTAAAATTTTCAAAAATTCTAATGTATGCTGATGATATTAAAAGTTTTAGATTAGTATGATTTAGAAAGCATAGTTTTGTGGTGTAACGTAAATTTTGTGCCTTTAAATCTTAAAAAATGTAAATATATGTGCTTCTCTCGAAGAGCGACAACTAAAGAGAAGCCAGAGTACTCTCGGAGAGCGACACTGCCGGCTTCTTTTGATTACAGTATTTGTGGCCATATTCTTGACCAAGAACATAATTTTGTCGATCTGGGTGTCACAATGGATCCCAAACTAAATTTTAACGTACATATTAACATTACAGTCAATAAAGCAATAGGCGTTCTTGCTTTTGTGAAAAGATGGTCGAAAGAATTCAGCGAACCTTACATAACGAAAGCGCTTTTTAATTCTTTAGTTAGATCGATACTGAATCGGTTTAAAAACAATTTTTACTGTTTGCCTTAAGACACTTTAGTTGGGATTCTACTCACAGACTGCCACCATATACTAGTCGGCTGAAACTTATTAGTCTTCCTACTCTTTCAAATCGTAGAAAAATGCTAGTTATAATGTTTATGGTGAAGTTGGTCACGGGATGAATTGGCATAAGTTAATTTCAATGTCCATTCTCGTGTTTCCAGGCACTTGTGTCAGACTCGCTCTTTAACATCAAGAATAATGTGCTGTCCTCCCTCTTAAATTGATTTGCGTTAGTACATATTAACATTTCGACCAGCTGATGAATTAATTTTTCTGTAGCTGAACAGTTTGAGATCTCGACACTTAACAAACTCTTTCTCGAATCGGCACAACCATATTAAAAAAAAAATCCGTGTGTCATGCGGATGCGCCCCTCGTGCCGGTTGGGCGGGAAAGGAGGGTTAGTATCGTTGGGTTCATTATTATTATTATTATTATATCACGGTTGTAAACTAATTTTAAAGTGCATATGGTGAAATGGTTTAATGATTAAAATTAATTTCTTGCATTTGCATTTGGACTTCTTCCCACATAATCTGGGCCAGTTCAGTGATAAACAAGGCTAACACTTATGCCAAGAAATGGCTCCGATCGAAAAACGTTTCGAAGGAAAAAACAAAATTAATATGATGGCAGAATATTGTTGGTCAGTACAACGGGAAACGGATGATGCTGACCTAAGGAAAAAACGAACAAAAGAGCACTTTTGATCTATATATTTTAATTTCTCGTTCTAGTCGATAAGACCTAGAAGAAAAATAACATCATTTCCTAGGGTATTTTGGAGTGTCACACTGTGTAATTATCCGCACGCGAACTTACATATTGTATTAGTTCACGAAGACAACATGCATCGATGTAGAAAATTGCGTATATTAATATTTCGTTGGCAACATTGTATTTAAAACAACGTTAACTTTGAGAGGGCTTAACTTATGAAAATTTAACTTTTTGCATAAATAAGTATGTACCTATTGTAACAAAACTCGTGTATTTTAATACATTTTTTAAAGTTAGATAGAAAACTATTTTGTTATTGTTAGTACGCGATAATTAAACATCGCGCATTTATAAATGCAGCTATTCATAGCATTGCATCGAACCGTTCGCGAACATTTAGGCCGGAAGATTTCTTTTTATACAACATTTTCTTATACAGCCACTCAATATTGACAATCCAAAAGTAAGATTATTAGATTCAACGTTGCATGCAATCGTTTCGGCAGTTTAGATGAATTGTGTTTTAGTCGCTCCGATATTATTAACACATATGCACAAAAACTTACAGTAGAATACATATGCAGTATATAACTCGCATAAATTGAAGTTATTGCTACCAAGCAAGAACCCCTCGTTTAAATAACGTCCGGTATACTAGAGAGCTCTACCAGAGATTTTAGGTAAAGTTTCTATGAGATTCTTAAGTTCGAGTTGACAATTCTACCCGAAACTCTTTCATTACATCTCTTTCTGACTCATGAATTTAGTACGTATGGAAAATATATGCTATAACGGACAGTATTTTATAAAATATTTTGACACATATTCTGCAAACACGATTGTGATTAAAAATATGTGCAAAACCTTAGGTTGAAGTTTCCATCGTAAAAATATAACTTTTTCGAAAAATTTTATTAAAAATACCAATTGCAGCGGAAACGCCTACAACCTTTAGGAACCCTCGGAAAAAATTGCTCCCAAAGCAAAGAACAAAATACCAGTGAAGATGTTTCCACAAGGGTCTACCTGTATGCATGTAGGCTTTTTCGAAACAGCCTCTGTTCAGATATGGTAAGAAGGCTCCGGAAGCAGGTGAGCAGTACCATCAAGTATGGTTACAAAAGTAGGGTGTGGGATCTTTCCAAAATTATCTTAAAGAGGTATGAAACAGCTATCCGAGATGCGAAGGAGTGAACTCTTGTATTGAAAATGGTTAAGATCGGCTAATTAGCACGCCCACTTCCCATATAGCGGAAGTTTTTATAAAATGCGTTGCCACGCCCAATTATGAAAAATGTTCTATATATCAATAACATTATAAGTTACTTACTTACTTACTTAATTGGCGCATCAACCGCCTAAGCAAGTTTGGCCGATGTCAACAAAGCACGCCAGCTGTCCCTATCTTGGGCTAACTGGCGCCAATTGAAATCCCAAGTATTGCCAAGTCTTTCCAACACAGAGGAGGTCTTCCTTTTCCTCTGCTACCACCAGCAGGTACCACGTCAAAAACCCTCAGGGTTGGAGCTATTTCATCCATTCGAACGACGTGACCTAGCCACCGGAACCGCTGATTCTTAATCCGCTGCACTATATCTACGTCATTGTACAGCTCGTACAGCTCATCGTTCCATCGTACGCGGTATTCGCCGTCACAAAGACGCAAAGGTCCATAAATCTTTCGAAGAATCTTTCTCTCGAACACTCCAAGAGCCCTCTCATCTGATGTTGTCATTGTCTCCTCAGGAAAGGAAAACGTTCCTACGACTTGTGTTAACTTTGCGTGATTTATTTTCAAGTGTTTTTTTTTTAGTGGCGCACTGCCTTATATGTAATCTTATTGATGGATAATATATTACTTGGAATTTACCAGTTATGTTGACATCAAGTGATATGCAAATTAGTTGTGTTATTAAGCTATATGATAATGCATTATGTGTACGTATGTAGGTAAGCAAAGAAGTAAAGCAAAATAGACAAAGAAATAAAGTATGTATACGTATGTATTTAAGCATAGAAGTAAAGCAAAATAGATAAAGAAATAAACAGAGCAAGCGTATGCATGCATGTGCATATTAATGTACATAAAATAATGTGCCAAGATGACCAGTTGTACATATGTACATATGTTTAGGCAAGAACCGCAAATTGGTGAATTCAAGGCCAAGGTCATTGCTTTATGCGCCTTAAGCTAGTTGCGCAGGTACAGGGGAGCGAAATGATCAAGCAGTCATCTTCCATGCTTCTGCGCCATACATACATACTTGTTAGCGTTTGATTTCAAGGCTGACGCTGTTATTGGTGTTAATGCTGGTTCCTAACTAAACGAGGTTCTCTAATTTTTCAATGTTATAACTGTCAACAGTTATGTTAGAACCCAGTCGTGAATGTGCCGACTGGCTATTTGATGACAGGAGATACTTCGTCTAGCCCTAGTTCACCTCCAGACCCACTCGCCTCGCTTCTCTATCCAGTTTGGAGAAGGTAGAATTAACTGCGCGGTTGTTAAGGCCGATGGTGTCAATGTCATCGGCGTACGCCAGAAATTTCACACTCTTATAAAAGATGGTACCTGAACGATTTAGTTCTGCGGCTCGAATAATCTTCTCCAGTATCAGGTTAAAGAAATCGCACGACAAAGAGTCACCCTGTCTGAAACCTCGTTTGGTATCAAACGGCTCGGAGAGGTCGTTCCCAATCCTGACGAAGCTGGTGGTGTTGCTCAACGTCATTTTACATAGTCGTATAAGTTTTGCAGGGATATCAAATTCAGACATTGCGGAATATAGGAAACTTCTTCTGATGCTGTCGAAGGCAGCTTTGAAGTCGACAAAAAGATGGTGTGGGTCGATTCTCTTTTCTCCGTCTTTTTAAAGAACTGGCGTATTGTGAATATGTGGACGGTGGTAGATTTACCAGATTTAAGGCCACGCTGATAAGGACCAATCAGTTCATTGACGGTGGGCTTAAGTCTTTCAGACAATAGACTCGACAGAACGTTATACGCGATGTTAAGAAGACTAATGCCGCGATAATTGGCGCAAACTGCAGGATCACCCTTTTTGTAGATTGGGCAGAGCACACTTCAGTTCCAATTAGCAGCTCCTCTCCGCCGTACTTAAATAACTCAGCTGGTAACACGTTGGCTCCGGTGGTTTTGTTGTTCTTCAGCCGTGCTATCGCTTTCCAAATTTCGTCGTAGTCGGGTGATGGTACATCACGTCCATCATCATTGATTGGGGATTCGAGTTCAACATCGTCTCCAACGTTGTTGCAGCTGCTTCCATTAAGCAGTGTGACGAAGTGCTCCCTTCATAATTTAAGTAAGCTGTGGACATCAGTCATCAGGTCACCGTTGTCATTCTTACAGGAATTCGTCCTGGTCTTGAAACCATCTGTTAGCCGCCGTACTTTCTGAAAAAAAATTTCGGGCGCTTTTCCTGTCAGCCATCATCTTAAGCTCTTCGCACTCACGCATTTCGGCCTCTCTCATTTTCTCACGAAAAATGCGTCTTGCTTCCTTCTGCAAATCACGGTAACGCTCCTGCACAGCTCGCGTTGCGCCCGATTGCAGAGTAACGCTGTAGGTAGCGTCTTTACGTCCCGTAGCGGCGCGACATTCCTCGTCATACCAGTTGTTCTTTCGGGCTCGCTGAAATCCGATGGATTCTTCAGCGGCGGTATGTAGACAGCGAGAAATATAATTCCACTGTTCGGAAATATCGTTCTGTTGATAACTGCTCTCAGAGAGCAGGAGTGCAAGTCTGGTAGCGAAGTGGGTGGCTGTCTGTTGCGATTGCAGCTTTCTGATGTCGAGCTTTCCTTGTGTCCATTTGCGCGCGCTTTTTGCTGCACAAAGGCGCGTGCGGATCTTAGCTGCCACAAGAAAATGATCCGAGTCGATGTTGGTTGCTCAGATTGTGCGCACATTTAGGACACTGGAAGCATGCCTTCCGTCTATCACAACATGGTCGATTTGGTTTTCTGTCTCACCATGTGGAGACAGCCACTTAGCCTGGTGAATTTTTATGCTGGAACCTGATACTACAGACTACCATGTTTCAGGCCCCGGCGAAGTCGATCAGTCTTAATCCGTTATAGGACGCTTCGTCGTAGAGACTAAATTTTCCGACTGTGGAACCAAAGATGCCCACCTTGAAATCACCTAGCACTATTTGTATATCGTGGTGGGGCACCGTTCATACGTGCGGCCAAGGAGATCGTAGAAGCGATCTTTTGTCCCCTCGTCCTTCTCTTCCGTCGGGGCGTGGGCGCAAGTCAGGGAGATGTTGAAGAATCTCCCCTTGATGCGGATTGTGGCGAGACGTTCGTCACCGGAGTGAACGACAGTACTTTACGGCGCAGTCTCTCTCCCACCACAAATCCGACACCGAATTTGCGCTCCTTTACATGACAGCTGTAGTAGATGGCGCAAGGGCCTTTCGATTTTTTCCCTTGCATCACATTGGTTGTGTGCATCGAAATTGTTCTTTTACGTGGCGGGTTCCAAGCCCTGCGCACAACCCATTGATATCGCTATTATTATCGTAAAAAATTTTTGAAATCGGATCATAACCACGCCCACCTTCCATATAACGGAAGTTTTGGAAAATGCAAAAACTTAATTTTTTCGGTATTTGTTTATATAAATTGAGCGAAATTCGGTATTTGGAGCGATTTTGAATTAAGAAATTAGGTATTTATGACATTTTGAATCGTTGCCAGGTCACTTATGAAAATTTTTCTGTATCTCAATAACAGTCACAAAATTTGGTGGGCATATTTTCCTTGACATCGCTATTATTATCGTAGAAAATTTTTGAAATCGGATCATAACCATGCCCTTCTCCCATGTAACGGAAGTTTTGGAAAATCGAAAAACTTACTTTTTTCGGTATCTATTAAAACAAATTGAGTGAAATTCGGTATTTGGAGCGATTTTGAATTAAGAAATTGGTTATTTATGAAATTTTGAAAAATTGGCGTTGCCACGCTCACTTAGGAAACAAAATTTAGTGAACAAATTTTCCTCACTATCGCTGTTATCATCATTAAAATTTTTTTTAATTGGACCTTAACCTCGCCCACCTCTCATAGGTTAAGTTCAAGTGGCTGCTGGCGATCTCGCAGCCTAGGTGTGCCTTTATTAGGCCCATCGAGGTACCGATTTTTAACTAAGAAATTAGGTATTTATGAAATTTTGTAAAAGGGGCGTTGCCACGCCCACTTAGGAAACAAACTCTGTATCTCAATAACGGAGTAAGGTATCGTAAGTAAGCAGATTGCTCACGAGGTCGTTTAAATACTATGGCTTGATTGGGTTGTTGAGAGACGATTGCGTTATTGGCGTAGAATACGTCTTACCTTACGGTATGGGCACCCATGTCAGGTTTTTATTGTTGTAATCTCTATTTCTTTAATTATAAGGAAACGGCACGGTAACTTTTTTTTTAAATTTTTTTGTAGTCAAATGAAGATGTTAGCTTTCGTTTGACATACATTTCATGTTGGTTGATATCTTACTAATATTTAAATTTCTCAAATGAAAATTGTATAAACACATGCACACAAATATGTGTGTGGTGTTTGGTTGAGTGTTTGCTGTTGGGCGATTTAAATGTACTCGTGCAGCCCTTTCTTTGTATTGCATAATTTTAGGCGGGCAAGTCAAAGTAGAGTAAAGGCAGAGAAAGCGCTGCCAACTACTGCTTATTGGTGGTGATTTTAACACAGAAATCACTTCAAATACTAGATTGGCGATATTTATGAGCGATACGTTTAATTTGGATTATATTCGAAATGATGCTCCCACAACTATTGATAACACAACCATTGACTTAGTTTTTGCGAGAAATTTAAATGTTAATTTAAAAACATATTTATCCTATTTTTCCCATCATAAGCCTATATTCTCAAAAGTAACTTTCAAATAATCAAATAGATTTGGGTCTGTTATTTATCATTTATCTTTACTATTGATAACTACCATTGACTTCGTTTTTGCGAGAAATTTAATTGATAATTTAAAAACATTTTTATCCTATTTTCCTATCATAAGCTTATGTATATCATCAAAAGTAACTATCAAATAAAGAAATTCATTTGCTTGCATTATTTATCATTATAAATTATCATTATACATATGTTTTCTGTCTTATCGGATGGCGTATTCTACGTTAAACTTAATGGCCGTGTCTCTGACACAGCCTCCTTCTTTTTTGATTAGGATTGCGATTTCGATACATAGACGTACCAGCATCGACGTCCATTGGGACTGATCTATTATTATAATTAATTGAACGTTTTTGTTGATTTGTTTGAGGAAAATTATACTGTGGCATAGTTGTTCTTGCCTTATTTGGCTTTAATGAATTACCCATCGCAAATGTTTGCGCGAAATCATAGCGTTTGTGATTCATCTCAAGCTCCTGCGCTACGGCCAATGCAGTAGGCAAATCCTTTGGTGCTGAGGAGAAAAGGATATCGCATAGCGGACGACGAAGGCCCGAAATAAAAATACGAAGGGCATTGTCTCTGGCACGGTCATTAAGAGCTTTTATAACTTCAGTCTTAGCGCTGTTCGTCATTATTTGCTTATTTATGATAAGCGTCAGGTGCTTGTCCACCGTGTCGTAATAGTATGTAATTGTCAGGTTCCCTTGCCTCAGAATGCTTAATTCCGATTCTAGAACGTGAACGGGTCTTTTGTCTGCGTATGTTTGGCCTAGCCTAGCAATTATTGCTTTAAAATTAAGCACAGTATTGAAAGAAGATAACGTCGAGTTCGCTGCACCTGTAATTTTATTTCTAAAAATACCCTTTCTGAACCTTCGGGATAATAATTAATAGCAATGTTGGCCGCAGAGCGCCAGGCAGGATAAGATGAGGCTTCACCACTAAATTCCGGTAAAGATTTTATTAAGTCTAGACTAGAATTTCCAGAGTCTATTGAAGGGTTAACCGAGACCGGTTCGTAGAGCTCAATACGCGGTAGTTGAAGACGATTTAAAGCTAGGGTAAGTTCGCTAATTTGTGCCGATAGTTCCCGTTTGGTACGTTCGGTTGCACCTATTACGATTTCTATAACTTGTTCCCGTGTGACCTCCATTCTGAATATTGATACAAAAAGTTACCGCTATATAACCTTAAACAACTGAACTATATAAAATGCTAGATATAAATTTATTACCTAAAAGTTTTAATTTTGATATATTCTCAAAGCTGCAGTAAATTTAAGAGTATATCCCGCTTACTTAGAATAAATTAGGTATGTTAAGAAAATTTTGACTTGAGTTTGCCTTTTTTAGCACGTGTTAAACACGTTATTTGGAATAAAATGCGTCCACAGCTCTCAAAAGAGGTGTTTGAAATCTATATTTTTCTTTTTCTCTCTTCATATAGAGTTTGCGATCTTGCAGTTTTTAACGATGGGAAAAATTATTCAAACAACATGTATTACGAAACTTTTAATTAATTAATTAATCCTTTTAACACGTGTTTGTTACGTAACTCACTATGACCCAACAACACTTAAAAAGGGCACTGGCGTACATATGTATACTTTTAATTTATTTGACGTCAATATCAAATTTTAAAATTTTTTAATTTTTTACTATTGAACAATTATCAATTTCGATCATTACTTACATAATTTCAACAAATTTCTATTTCTGGCTTATCAAGTTTAAAACGAAGAGAAAGAACTCGAATGTAGAATTCCAACGTTGCTCCAAATGTCCAGCCTCGTGGAAATGAAAAAAAGTTCCAATACGCAGCAAATGTCCGACTTCGTTTGGAATTTATACTGGTTTTTGTGTAACCTGCCGCTTAGTTCGTCCTTCCTTACAGGAATTATACTTGTAGAATTGATCAAATCGACCGTTCAAAACAAGTTGCGAATAGAAATTTCTCGACAGGCCCCACGTTGGGCGCCACTTAATAAATTTTAGTAAAACTCGAACGAAACCTTCGTTGTCAACGTTAATCTTTATTCTGCTCTTAACAAAATGTTCTTCGCTCAACCAAACCAAGCTCGAAGAAGTTTTTCCAACGCTTTCCGTTAGACAATGCAACAATCGTTATTCGTCTCAAATAATTTGTTATAATCCTTAAGTAATGTTGTCATGACTTAAGCCAAGCGCGAGAGGAAGTTGCTTACTGCGCATGTCCAATGATAAAATCACTCAAACTTAGATCAACTAATACAAAAACAGTGCTGTGTAATGAAGTTGAGCTTAAACAAAAAGTACGAGCAAATAAGTATTCGCGTTTTAGCAAGTTTGTGCAAGCACTCTTAACTTGTACAAGTACGCTCGGCTATAACAAAGCAAAGCACAAACATTGACAGTATCAAGCGATACAAAACGATATCACAGTAAGGATGTTCGTGGAAAAGTCCAGCAAGAATTATCCAGCAACGAAATTTCTCTGAATTTTGGAGTTTTCTCTCTCAAAGAGCAATGCTTGCAAATTTTTACACGAACTCAAAATTTGCAGAAACTGCAAGTTTAACGAACAGCTGATTGAATTCTTGTCCGCATCCAAATATGCCAAATGAAAAACATTGCATTAATGTTTTCCTCACACATTCCACTAACGAAACCTAACCAAGCGAAAATGTATATCCATCTTGCCTGTTTATCACACATATTTTATAATTTTGACCTTTAAAAACCTTTAACAAAACTATCGTATTTATCCAAATCCTATTCAGCTGATCTTCATCAGTTGTTTTCTTGCTTGCAAATTTGTGCTGCAAGAATTTGCAACTTCCCCTCAAAATTAAATGTCATTTTGCTCTCTCAATTTCTCCTTCCGTGCAAATTTTTTGGACCCCGCGAACGCGATTTGACAAAAAACGTGATATTTCGTAAAAATTCCTAACAATTATCAGCATCGCGAACACTCTTAGTATTACATACATTCCTAAATGTCACCACAAGCAGGATCTTAACAAACACACTAACCACTAACACAATACTCCCATACAAAGAAAACTCCATCTCTCTATCCGCTATTTTCACACAAACAAAAACGCCAATAAATATCCACCAACAAAACAACGTGGTATACGAAATATCATGTAAAGGGAAAACAAATGAAAACTGCAACAAAGTTTACATAGGGACAACTAAGCGAGCGCTAGGAGTTCGTTAAGCAGAGCAAGAAGCCGACATTAAGAGCCAGTTTTTCAGTGCAAGTTGAACTCTGTAGAAACTTAGTTTAACTTATCAGCTCTTTGCCTACTATTTCGTTTCGGTTGCAACAAATTTAACTGAGCGCAAGGAAACTAAGTTTAAATTTAAACTGAGTTTAACTAAACATAGTTTAAACTGAGTTTAAGCCATCACTGAAAAACTGGCCCTATGAGAAGAAAAACCCACACAGCTTTAGCACAATATATGCTAACCAGTGGTCACAAATCTGATATAGAAAATGCACAAATATTGGACAAGGAGAGGAGGGAAAAGACGAGATACAGGAAAGTTTAGGAATATTACGAAAAAACAATAAACAAAAAGGAGGATACATACAATATCGTGTATGTATGTAGTTTACGTGATAACATAATGATACTTTTTTTTATCAAGAACTACCCCAAGGTATCGTACAATTACTTCTTTTTCTTATAAAAAAGATAGCTTGAGTTTTACCAATGCTTAATTTAATTATCCAACTACAGAAGTAGTCAGCGATGTTTTGTACTGCGCCCTGAAGTTTGGGTACGATTTCATTACCAAACTCTTGCGAATGAAATATTCCAATGTCGTTTGCATACATAGCATATGAACAATCTGAAAACCTTGGAAAGTCAGAACAATAAATGTTATACAATAAAGGGCCAAGGACCGATCCCTGTGAAACTCCAGCGGGCAGTTCGATCAGGTTACAGTATTCGTTGTGTAAATGATCGCAAAAATAACGATTTTTTAAAAAGCTTTTTATTATTTTTACCAGAGGTAGCGGGAACTGAAAATTAACTTATTTGTGAATTAGTCCATTGTGCCAGACTGAATCAAAAGCTTTCTCGACATCAAGTAATATCAAGCCGGTTGATTTTTTGCTATCGAAATTATATTTGACGTGTTTACAGATTCGTTTAATCTGATTGCACTACTCCAATGGAATTGTCTAAATCCAATCGTTCGTTTCGTTTGATATTACTAGTCGTTAAGAAAAGGGATATTTTGTTTTTAATGATTTTTTCTAAAATCTTAGCAAACTAATAGGACGGTAACTATCGGGTATGTTTGCCGGATTTGCTGGCTTGCGAATAGGTACAACTTTAGCTGTTTTCCAGGCCTTAGGGAAATATTGTAGTTTAAGGCAGGAGTTTATCAAAAAAGTTAAATAGTTCGCGTCCTCTTTAGGTAGGTGTCTAAGCAAATTGTTTATTATGTCATCGTGTCCTGCAGACTTCCCTAGCGGAGCTTCATGTAGAAGATTTGGACATGATCTGAATCAATGTATTTAGACACAGGAGTATCTGCTTTTTGTGAATTTTTTGGTTTATTGTTGCATCAACGGCGTTCGAGATCATTGGTGTACCCTACACCTTTCTTATTGGCTGGATACTTTAACACTTGGAGCCCCATTAAGGGATAGGGCGAAACGGATTTTTATATACCCTTGCGATGCATTTTTGTATGGACGGTGCCCATAATTTCATAAAAACCCCGTTTCTTTGTTTCAAATCGTTGCTAGTATTCAACTTTACTCAATTTGTTCCAATAAATATTGAAAAACGAAGTTTTTGGCATTTTTCAAAATTTCCGTTATATTTAAGTTGGGCGAGGTTATATTCCGATTTCCAAAATTATCGACGGTGATGCTAATGATATCAAGGACACCAAATTTTGTGACGATACCTAGCACTGTTATTGAGCTACTAAAACTTTTTCGTGAGTGAGCGTGGCAACGCCCATTTTTCAAAATTTCGTAAATACCTACATATGTAATTTCTTAGTTCAAAATCGCTACCACAATGGGCCTTATAAAGGCACACCTAGGCTGCGAGATCGCCAGAGGCCACTTTAACTTAACCTATGAGAGGTGGACGTGGTTGAGGTCCAATTAAAAAAATTTTTAATGATGATAACAGCAATAGTGAGGAAAATTTGTTCACTAAATTTTGTGACGATACCTTACACCGTTATTGAGATACAGAATTTGTTTCCTAAGTGAGCGTGGCAACGCCAATTTTTCAAAATTTCATAAATAACCAATTTCTTAATTCAAAATCGCTCCAAATACCAAGTTTCATTCAAATTGCTTTAATGGATACATTTTTCAAAATCTCACGTTATATGGTAGGTGGGCGTGGTTATTGACCGATCTTGACCATTTTCAATACTAACCTACCCTGTCCAAAGAGCAATCTATGTGCTAAAATTTCATTGAGATATCCAGCAAGAATTATCCAGCAACGAAATTTCTCTGAATTTTTGTACACGAACTCAAATTTGCAGAAACTTGCAAGTTTAACGATCAGCTGATTGAATTCTTGTCCGCATCCAAATATGCCAAATGAAAAACATTGCATTAATGTTTTTCTCACACATTCCACTAACGAAACCTAACCAATCGAAAATGTATCTCCATCTTGCCTGTTTATCACACATATTTAATAATTTTGATCTTTAAAAACCTTTAACAAAACTATCGTATTTATCCAAATCCTATTCAGCTGATCTTCATCAGTTGTTTTCTTGCTTGCAAATTTGTGCTGCAAGAATTTGCAACTTCCCCTCAAAATTAAATGTCATTTTGCTCTCTCAGTTTCTCCTTCCTTGCAAATTTTTTGGACCCCGCGAACGCGATTTGACAAAAATCGTGATATTTCGTAAAAATTCCTAACAATTATCAGCATCGCGAACACTCTTAGTAAAGGGTGTTTTTTTTACAGGTTTGTTTTTCGAATAGAGATAAAACTGGCATTTTGTGGTCAAATCTGGCAACTCTAATGTCATTTATGTTCAGTTTGGTTTGCCATTTCATCATGAACAGGTTGACAAAAGAACAACGCTTGCAAATCGTGCAAATTTATTTCGAAAATAATGGTTCAGTTCGCGAAGTTTACCGTGAGCTCCGTCCATTTTATGGTCGACATAATCGTCCATCAGAGCAATTAATTCGGTTAACCATGGATCGTTTTCACACTACGTTTACTCTATGTGATAATACGCATCCGCAGAGACGTCGAACAGTGCGCACCGAAGAAACAATTGCCGCTGTAGAGCAAAGTGTTGAAGAGGACCCGAATGAATCGATTCGCCACCGTGCACAGCAATTGGAGCTTTGTCCATCAACTTTATGGAAGATTTTGCGCAAAGATCTTGGCTTGCGACCTTACAAGATCCAGCTTGTGCAAGAATTAAAGCCGCGAGACCATGCAATGCGTCTTGATTTTGGTGTATGGGCCGAAAATGAGATTGATCTCGATGCTGATTTTCATCGCAAAATTTTGTTCAGTGGTGAGGCTCATTTTTGGTTGAATGGCTACGTCAACAAGCAAAATTGCCGCATTTGGAGTGAAGAGAATCCACATGAGACCCTTGAAACGCCATTACATCCACAAAAACTGACTGTTTGGTGTGCTCTATGGGCTGGTGGAGTCGTTGGGCCATACTTCTTCCGCAATAATGCTGGAGAGGCAGTTACCGTTAATGGAGACCGGTATAGAGCCATGATAACCGACTATTTTGTTCCCGAATTGGATGGCATGAATGTGGATGAGTTGTGGTTCCAACAAGACGGCGCTACATGCCACACAGCGCACGTCACAATCGATTTATTGAAGGAAACATTCGCTGAGCGCATAATTTCGCGGAATGGACCTGTCAATTGGCCACCAAGATCGTGTGATTTGACACCATTGGATTATTTTCTTTGGGGATATGTGAACTCGCTCGTCTACACCAACAAACCAGAAACTTTAGGGGAATTGGAAGCCAACATTCGTGGCGTTATTGCCGACATACGGCCCCATATGCTCGGAAAAGTGGTTGAAAATTGGACCTGTAGAATTGGCTTTATTCGAGCCAGCCGCGGCGGCCACATGCCCGAAATCATATTTAAACATTAATGGCATCAAATTATCCTTCCAATAAAGCCAAATTGATGGACCTTAAAACGATTTTCTTGTGTTTTATTTCAATTCGAAGTTCTATACCCCTAAAAAAAACACCCGTTATTACACACATTCCTAAATGTCACCACAAGCAGGATCTTAACAGACACACTAACACAAGACTACCATTCAAAGCAAACTCCATCTCTCTATCCGCTATTTTCACACAAACAAAAACGCCAATAAATATCCACCAGCAAAACAACGTGGTGTACGAAATATCATGTAAAGGGAAAACAAACGAAAACTGCAACAAAATTTACATAGGGACAACTAAGCGAGCGCTAGGAGTTCGTTTAGCAGAGCAAGAAGCCGACATTAAGAGCCAGTTTTTCAGTGCAAGTTGAACTCTGTTTGTCGTTTAAACTCAGTATGCAGTTTTTCAGTCAACTTTAAACGGAGTTTAAACTAATTTTTAACGGCCGTTCGCGCACGGTTAAACTTAGTTTAACTTATCAGCGCTTTGCTGACTTTTTCGTTTCGGTTGCAACAAATTTAATTGAGCGCAAGGAAACCAAGTTTAAATTTTAACTGAGTTTAACTAAACCTAGTTTAAACTGAGTTTAAGCCACACTGAAAAACTGGCCCTATGAGAAGAAAAAACCACACGGCTTTAGCACAATATATGCTAACCAGTGGTCACAAATCTGATATAGAAAATGCACAAATATTGGACAAGGAGAGGAGGGAAAAAACGAGATACAGGAAAGTTTAGGAATATTACGAAAAAACAATAAACAAAAAGGAGGATACATCCAATATCGTGTATGTATGTAGTTTAAATGATAACAGAATGATACTTTTTTTTATCAAGAACTACCCCAAGGTATCGTACGGAATTGGCCCATGGTATATCAAAACCATTCAGTTTTAAACCTGTACTTAGTAGAAAGCAATTACTTCTTTTTCTTATCAAAAAGATAGCTTGAGTTTTACCAATGCTTAATTTAATTCTCCAACTACAGAAGTAGTCAGCGATGTTTTATACTGCGCCCGGAAGTTTGGGTACGATTTCATTACCAAGCTCTTGCGAATGAAATATTCCAATGTCGTTTGCATACATAGCATATAAACAATCTGAAAACCTTGGAAAGTCAGAACAATAAATGTTATACAATAAAGGACCAAGGACCGATCCCTGTGAAACTCCAGCGGGCAGTTCGATCATGTTAGAGTATTCGTTGTGTAAACAAACGCAAAAATAACGATTTTTTAAGAAGATTTTTATTATTTTTACCAGAGGTAGCGGGAACTGAAAAGTAACTTATTTGTGAATTAGTCCATTGTGCCAGACTGAATCAATAGCTTTCTCGACATCAAGTCGGTTGATTTTTTGCTATCGAAATTATATTTGACGTGTTTACAGATTCGTTTAATCTGATTGCACTACTCCAATGAAATTGTCTAAATCCGAATCGTTCGTTTCGTTTGATATTACTAGTCGTTAAGAAAAGGGATATTTTGTTTTTAATGATTTTTTCTAAAATCTTAGCAAACTAATAGGACGGTAACTATCGGGTATGTTTGCCGGATTTGCTGGCTTGCGAATAGGTACAACTTTAGCTGTTTTCCAGGGCTAAGGGAAATATTTTAGTTTAAGGCAGGAGTTTATCAAAAAAGTTAAATAGTTCGCGGCCTCTTTAGGTAGGTGTCTGGGCAAAATGTTTTTTATATCATCGTGTCCTGCAGACTTCCTTAGCGGAGCTTCATGTAGAATATTTGGACATGATCTGAATCAATGTATTTAGACACAGGAGTATCTGTTTTTTGTGAATTTTTGGTTTATTGTTGCATCAACTGCGTTCGAGATCATTGGTGTACCCAACACCTTTCTTATTGGCTGGATACTTTAACACCTGGAGTCCCGTTAAGGGATCGGGCGAAACCGATTTTTATATACCCTCGCGATGTATTTTTGTATAGGCGGTAATAATAATTTCATAAAAACCCCGTTTCTTTGTTTCAAATCGTTGCTAGTATTAAACTTTACTCAATTTGTTCCAATACATACTAAAAAGCGAAGTATTTCGCATTTTTCAAAATTTCCGTTATGTGGGAAGTTGGGCGAGGTTATGTTCCGATTTCCAAAATTATCGACGGTGATGCTAATGATATCAAGGACACCAAATTTTGTGACGATACCTAGCACTGTTATTGAGATACTGAAACTTTTTCGTGAGTGGGCGTGGCAACGCCCATTTTTCAAAATTTCGTAAATACCTAATTTCTTAGTTCAAAATCGCTACCACAATGGGCCTAATAAAGGCACACCTAGGCTGCGAGATCGCCAGCAGCCACTTTGACATAACCTATGAGAGCTGGGCGAGGTTGGGGTCCAACTAAACAAATTTTTAACGATGATAACAGCGATAGTGAGGAAAATTTGTTCACTAAATTTTGTGACGATACCTTACACCGTTATTGAGATACAGAATTTGTTTCCTAAGTGAGCGTGGCAACGCCAATTTTTTAAAATTTCATAAATAACCAAATTCTTAGTTCAAAATCGCTCCAAAAACCGAATTTCACTCAATTTGTTTTAATAGATACCGAAAAAAATAAGTTTTTCATTTTTCCAAAACTTCCGTTACATGGGAGAAGGGCATGGTTATGATCCGATTTCAAAAATTTTCTACGATAATAATAGCGATGTCAAGGAAAATATGCCCACCAAATTTTGTGACTGTTATTGAGATACAGAAAAATTTTCATAAGTGACCTGGCAACGATTCAAAATGTCATAAATACCTAATTTCTTAATTCAAAATCGCTCCAAATACCAAATTTCACTCAATTTGCTTTAATGGATACATTTTTCAAAATCTCCCGTTATATGGGAGGTGGGCGTGGTTATTGACCGATCTTGACCATTTTCAATACTAACCTACCCTGTCCAAAGAGCAATCTACATATGTGCTAAAATTTCATTGAGATATCCAGCCAGAATTATCCAGCAACGAAATTTCTCTGAATTTTGGAGTTTTCTCTCTCAAAGAGAAATGCTTGCAAATTTTTACACGAACTCAAAATTTGCAGAAACTTGATAATTTAACGAACAGCTGATTGAATTCTTGTCCGCATCCAAATATGCCAAATGAAAAACGTTGCATTAATGTTTTCCTCACACATTCCACTAACGAAACCTAACCAAACGAAAATGTATCTCCATCTTGCCTGTTTATCACACATATTTTATAATTTTGACCTTTAAAAACCTTTTACAAAACTATCGTATTTATCCAAATCCTATTCAGCTGGTCTTCATCAGTTGTTTTCTTGCTTGCAAATTTGTGCTGCAAGAATTTGCAACTTCCCCTCAAAATTAAATGTCATTTTGCTCTCTCAATTTCTCCTTCCGTGCAAATTTTTGGACCCCGCGAACGCGATTTGATTCCTAAATATCACCACAAGCAGGATCTTAACAAACACACTATTTTCACACAAACAAAAACGCCAATAAATATCCACCAACAAAACAAAGTGGTATACAAAATATAGTTTACATAGGGACAACTAAGCGAGCGCTAGGAGTTCGTTTAGCAGAGCAAGAAGCCGACAATAATTGCCAGTTTTTCAGTGCAAGTTGAACTCTGTTTGTCGTTTAAACTTAGTATGCAGTTTTTCAGTCAACTTTAAACGGAGTTTAAACTAATTTTTAACGGCCGTTCGCGCACGGTTAAACTTAGTTTAACTTATCAGCTCTTTGCTGACTATTTCGTTTCAGTTGCAACAAATTTAATTGAGCGCAAGGAAACCATGTTTAAATTTAAACTGAGTTTAACTAAACCTAGTTTAAACTAAGTTTAAACCATCAATGAAAAACTGGCCCTATGAGAAGAAAAAACCACACGGCTTTAGCACAATATATGCTAACCAGTGGTCACAAATCTGATATAGAAAATGTACAAATATTGGACAAGGAGAGGAGGGAAAAGACGAGATATAGGAAAGTTTAGGAATATTACGAAAAAGGGGAAAAAACAATAAACAGGAAGGAGGATACATACAATATCGTGGCTGCATATGAATGAATGAATGTTTTATTTAAGTAGAAAAAATGTTACAACATTTAAGAAATCTCAATATTTACAGAATATGGTATAAGCCTTAATTCTACATCAATTTACTTATATTTTTATAACAGATTTTAGTTTTTAGATAAATATTTCATCGAAGGAAAAAACTACTTTGAAAAACCTCCGCTTTAATACTTACATGCTAGTGTTAATATGTACACATTTAAGTACCATTATCAGTTTAAAAACTAAGAAAGTTCAGATATTAACATGTTGTCTGAAAAACTACAGCGAATTTTAAATCTTTCATTCAAATTAAGTATTTGATCACAGTTTATGTTTTACCGTCAAAGCGATCGAAAGCTTCACAAACCACCATCCTCAGTGCGTAAAATATAGAGAAATACTAAATAAAACAAAGCAATAGACAAAAATACACAAATACAAAAGAACATAAGAGTGTAATACACACAAAAAGGCAGTGAACGTCTAACAATAAAAAACTCAAATATTCTCCACCAGTAACAATAATAAACAACATCATACGATAGTGCCGCTACAAGCGCTTATATTGCTGCCTAAAGCAGACTACCAACATGAATAACCCACCTGACAACACAACAACACCGCTACTTCGATGGGACGCAACTAAAATACACCACATAACATCAAACGACCCAATTTACCTTCTGATGTCAAGAACAAATTCCACAGAGACACTTCTAAACATATCGCTATTTTTAATACAAAAAGCAATTGACGCTACATGTGGCGAAATATTAACATGCAAAAAATACTAAGCGGCCAAATACTACTGAAAACAAAAACCGGCAAACAAGCAAATAAACTCACCACTTTAATCGCCTTCTCTAACAATATAACGATTGGCATCACCCTACACCCATCACGCAACTTCTCTAAAGGCGTTATTTATTGCAATGATTTAAGAAATATCTCCGAACAAGAAATAGTACAAGAACTCAACTCTCAAAATGTAAGCGAGGTTAAAAAAATTTACAAAAAATTTAAAACCAACTTGTAGAAACCGGACTTTTGATAATTACATTTAACACTACGACACTTCCCTCGAAAATCAACATTGGGTATTTAAAAGTACCAATCCGTCCATATATACCCCCACCAATGCGCTGTAAGAATTGCATGAGGTACAATCACCTAGCTAAATATTGAAAAAATCCCAAAACATGCCCAAACTGTGCAAACAATTACCATCTAAACGAAGAACAATGCGAAGAAAACAAACAATGTGTGAACTGTGCAAGCAACGGCCACACCGATTCAAATCACTCTGCTTATGACAAAAAGTGTCCAATCTTCATAAAGGAGAAAGAAATACAATCCATTAAAACTACATCGAACGTCGACAACAGAACTGCATAAGCAATATACAAACAACGATATCAATCCAACAACACCACATACGCTGCAATCGCAAGCAAATCCATCCCAACAACAACACACCCCAGCAACGAGATAATCAAACAGAACACAACTCACCTCGAAAAATATATGCAAGAAGAACCCATAATCAATAGCCGACCTTCTACACAACGCAAACTCTCCACTAACATCTCTCAGACGCCAACAACTAGCAAAGCAAACATACAATTGACCGAAAAAATGAGTGCATCTGAGACAGACTCAGAAACAGCCAGTACATAAAAAAAAAACGTCAAAATACTCCCAAGAAATATATCAAAAAAACTACGAATACAACTAAAGAAAACAACGACAAATAATAAGGTAAAAACCGCAAGAAAAATCCGACACACAGGAGCAACAATATCGACGTCTTCGACTCAGATATATTCGACATCTCCTAAATTGTCATCACTTCTACGCCTATTACTATTACACTTAACTAAGTTCAATCATCCGTATCTCACTTATTTATTTATTTTTCTTTATAACTTTTCAATATGACACTTAATATTATCCAATGGAATATCAAAGGATACTTAAATAACTACAATGAACTTCTTCTAATAATTAAAAAATACTCCCCTCAAATACTATCACTGCAAGAAACTCACATTTTTAATACAAAATACTTACCCATACCTATAAACTTCCAAATTGTCTACAATAACCCAACAAACAGATTCGGTGGTACAGCTCTTCTAATTCACCAATCATTACAATTTTCAAACACTAACATTAACTCAAACAATTTCGATATCTCAGCAATAGAACTAGAATCCACAAAGAAAATAACAATTTTCTCTGTATATATGTATATCACCAAACAAATGTTTTTCTATAAACGACCTAAATATATTGCATAGCTCCAACAATCAGGAAACACTTATCACAAGAGACTTCAATAGCTGGCACCAGAGATGGGGTTCTTCTAAAAAAAAAACAAAAGAGGAAACAAATTGTTAAAATTCCTAGATCAATCAAACTTTATCCTACTCAACGATAACTCCCCAACACACTTCACAACCCACAATACCCTCTCTCACCTCAACATCTCTCACTTTATCATCAACGTTGAAAACATAATTAGCTTTAAAAGAGCAAATGCCCTTTTTCGTCGAGAGCTAAGGCAAAACAAAATACAAGCTAGCACAACTTTCACATCAGAAATTCAACCCTCAACCCCTACATCCAAAATTTGGGCTAACATCAGGACTTTCTGTGGTCGGAACAACGCCACATCGATCCACAACATTCAAAATACATACACAGGACAAAGTACCACATGTAAACTCGAGATAGCAAACAACTTCGCACAACACTGGTCACAAATCTCTCACGACTCAGCCTTTTCCCATGAATTCATCAATAACAAATACAAAACAATCCAAACAACATTCAACCCCGCACCATCCGCAACCAAACAGAAACCGATATCACACACATTGAACTACTATCTGCCCTACACACCCTAAAAGGGAACACCCCTGGCCACGACCGAATATCGTACCTTATGATCAAAAACTCTTCTTACGCAACCAAAAAAGGATAACTCTACATATTAATGATATTCTCAATAGCCATATCCCGCAATCGTATAAATCAAGCCTAGTTGTTCCTATTTTAAAACCAAAGAGAAATAAAATCATTATTGCCTCTTACCGACCAATTTCCCTAAACCCTTGCATTGCAAAACTATTAGACAAAATGATAGCCAAAAGGCTATGGTGGTATGTGACCAAAAATAATTTCTTGCATCACAACCAGTTTGGTTTTAAAAGAGGAAAATCAGTTACAGATTGTCTGATTTACGCAGACCATCTTATAACAGAATCACTCTCAAAGAAAAGCCACACATCCATCATTTCCCTAGACTTTTCGAAGGCTTTCGATAGGATTGGCGTCCACGCAATACTTGATCAATTAAAAAAATGGAAAACGGGACCAAAAATAATAAACTACGTAGCTAACTTCATGTCAATTAGAAGAATAATAGTACGCGTCGGACAACAAACCTCGAACACAATGCCCCTTTTCAACGGAATCCCCCAGGGCTCTCCGATTTCAGTAATCCTATTCTTAATAGCTTACAACAAACTCTGTAACATCATAGCGATCGACAAAAGAATCAACTTTACCGCTTACGCGGACGATTTCCATCTCATAATAAAACAAAATAAACATAAAAACTTACAATCTAGATACCCTTTTTCAAAATATTAATAAATGGTTCCATTACCCGGGTGCCAACCTATCACCAGATAAATGCAAACACATACACATATGCAGAAAACACAAATGCTCGACAAACATTAACACAATCAACATTCTTATCCCAACTGTAACGACACTTTAAATATTAGGAATAACCTTTAGCAAAAACTACAGGTGGAACTCCCGCATTAATATACGTGCAACATCACTCTCAAAAAGCGCCAAGTTTAACTGCAAAACACACACATTACTCAATATAAGAGCAATAATTACTTCAAAATAGACTATGGCCTGTTCCTTTTTGGAGACTCCCCTAAATCAATATTAAATAAACTGAAAACAAAACTAAATTCAGCAGTTCATACATCACTAGGTGCCTTCCGTACTACCCCAATTAAAAACATGCCTTTAGAGTCGAACATCCACTCCATAGAAAACAAATACGAATACCTCATAGCCAAACTTTTCAGATCACTTCTAAACTCCCACGATACACCTATCTTTAAAGTATTAAAAAGATACAAAAGAACACGAAAATGTAAGAAAAGTACAAAATCAGTCCTCAATAAAATTGTATCGAAATGTACCCAATGAAATCTCCCACTTTATCCCGAAAAAAAAATAAACAAGAACCTCCTTGGAAACTAACGAGTAATCTCATAATCACATCTCTTACATCAAACACCAAAACTGACACAAATAAGTCCATATACCAACAAGAGTTCTTAAAAATCAAAGAAAACTATAAAAACTGCACATTCATATATACCGACGGCTCGCAATCAAACAAACTCTATACATATTCAGTAAATACAGAAAATACTATCCTTAAATCGGGAGCGCTCCCACTTTACTCCTCAGTCCTATCGGCCGAAACTATCGCCATATTAGAGGCAATTCAAATAGTAATAGTTAAAAGAGGAAAATTCATTATCTGCACGGACTCTGTGTCATCAATAAACTCAATATCAAATACAAATAACCACGAAATCTATCCAAGCACCATCAGGTCACTACTAATTAAGCACAATCCAAAAATAAAACTACTCTGGATACTTGGACATTCTAATATTACTGGCAACGAGCTAGCAGACCAAACTGCTAAGGAAGCAACACGCCGCCCGCTCATATGTACTAAAAACTTTAACGTTAAAGACATTAATAAATTTTTAAAACACGAACTCCAAACGGAGCATGAAAACTGTTACCGTATTCCAGTAATTGGTACCAGCAACTTTACAAAAAACAACACATAAACTGCAATTACCTCAAATATATTCCCCAAAATTCACTTACAAGACTAGACCAAATTAAAATAGTAAGGCTTCGACTAGGACACAAAAAAATTACAAAACTTTACCACATAGACACAAACTCCTCTTTATCTTGTCCTGCTTGTCAAACTCATACTCCAACCTCCATAGAACACATCCATTTTCCACTGTGACAACCCCACTCAACTCCTTTCCAACCCCAACCTAGAAAACATGAACAAAATTATCCTATTCCTAAAATTATCTAACCTTTACCACCACGAGCACACAATGAAAACAACTGGAAAAAAGCACACATGAATATCGGGAGAATTATTATAACGCACACACATACTAGCACTCACCTAATTTACCCTAAGAATTAATTTAAACCTAGATACTCTTAAAAATCAGCGTAGCTTAAGGCCTCTGCAGTCAGAGCTATCCCTACTGTTAGTTTAAGTTTTACAAACTATAAAATAAAATAAAAATAAAATAAGTATTTGATCAGATAAAATTTAAATTTTTGAATCATCGTGAAGCTCTCTAGTGGGGGAATACTAAAGTCGCAGCATCATTTTGAGAATTTTATTTTGAAGAATTTGCAATTTTTTAACATGCGTTTTAGCCATATTGCTCCATGTCGGAAAGGCATATAATATTATTGACTGAAAAATTTAGTTGTAAATGACTAATTTTTCTTAATCGCTTAAGCTTGAGCGTCTATTGGTTAAGGGGTGCAACATTTTAATTGCCACATTTACTTTCTCCTGTATGTAGTTTACGTGATAACAGAATGATACCTTTTTATCAAAAACTACCCCAAGGTATCGTACGGAATTGGCCCATGGGATATCAAAACCATTCAGTTTTAAACCTGTACTTGATAGAAAACCACGACTTCTTTTTCTTGTAAAGAAGATAGCTTGAGTTTTACCAATGTTTAATTTAATTCTCCAACTACAGAAATAGTGAGCGATGTTTTGCACTGCGCCCTGAAGTTTGGGTACGATTTCATTACCAAACTCTTGCGAATGAAATATTCCAATGTCGTTTGCATACATAGCATATAAACAATCTGAAAACCTTGGAAAGTCAGAACAATAAATGTTATACAATAAAGGACTACGGACCGATCCCAGTGGTGTAACTCCAGCGGGCAGTTCGATCATGTTAGAATATTCGTTGTGTAAACAAACGCAAAAATAACGATTTTTTAAAAAGCTTTTTATTATTTTTACCAGAGGTAGTGGGAACTGAAAAGTAACTTATTTGTGAATTAGTTCATTGTGCCAGACTGAATCAATAGCTTTCTCAAAATCAAGCAATTCCAAGCCGGTTGACTTTTTGCTATCGAAATTAGATTTAACGTGTTTACAGATTCGTTTGATTTGATTGCACTACTCCAATGGAATTGTCTAAATCCGAATTGTTCGTTTGGTTTGATATTACTAGAGTTAAGAAAAGGGATATTTTATTTTTAATGATTTTTCAAATATCTTGCTTAAACTACATAGCAAACTAATAGGACGGTTACTATCGGGTATGTTTGCCGGATTTGCTGGCTTGCGAATAGGTACAACTTTAGCTGTTTTCCACGCGTTATTGAAATATTGTAGTTTAAGGCAGGAGTTTATCAAAAAAGTAAAATAGTTCTCGGCCTCTTTAGGTAGGTATCTGAGCAAAATGTTTTTTATATTACGTGTCCTGCAGACTTCCTCAGCGGAGCTTCATGAAGAAGATTTTGGACATGATCTGAATCAATGTATTCAGATACAGGAGTGTCTGCTTTTTGTGAATTTATTTGGTTTATTGTTGCATCAACTGCGTTCAAGATCATTGGTGTACCTAAATGATTTGAAACCTTGTGGTTTTCAAGAAATTTATGTGCTAGCAGGTTTGCTAACTCATTGAGTATATTTCCCCAAGCTTTTGCTCTCGACAACCCCAGTCGCAATGCTTACTGTTAAAATCACACAAAAAATGTACGATCCATTCACTGAAAATTTGAAAAGTTTTCTTAAATTTTGTTTGTAATTGTTTTTGAGTTCCCAGGTGTTTGGGCCGCCCGGAAAGAAAATATTAAAAACTTTAAATGACTTATTATCTGAGGAAGTTACTATAATTCCAATATTTTCAATTATATTGGTATTTATATTTATGATATTAAAATTAATAGTATTTTTTACTAATATTGCAACACCACCTCCTATCTCGATTTCCCGCATGCCTACAAAGTCAGGATGACACAATTTATCAGTATGCTTTGGTCATGTTTCCGGGAGCATACATACATCGACATTAGTTTTGATTAAATAGTCAAAAAGTTCCATACTTGTTTCGGATGCTGCGACAGTTCCAGTTTAAGCTGAGAGATAGACATAACTTATTACTAGAGTAAAGAAACTTAATTGCTAATTGTGCGATAGCGTTAAATTGCTCATATTTGCTTCTACATTCTTTAAGATTTAGTATAAGCTCAAAAGTTAGTTGAGTAATTTCTCTCTCAGTGAAAAAGTTGTTGCTGTCACACATTGGCTCTGCGGTTTGATCAACTGGAGAGCGCCAAGTCAGTACTTTTCCCGATTCTACCGCTCTTATATTGTTAATCTTATTCACATGCTTTGAAGGGAGAGGTAATAGTCCAAGTTCGGTTGAGTATGCATCTTGACTTGTGATTGCTATTGCAGTTTGCACACCTGACTCTGTCAGAGACAATGCAGTCAGAAGTTTTATGTTTAGCAGCGCAGTTAACACAGTTCGGCTTTACAATTTCGACATTGCAAGAATTTGTTTTTTATTTTTCGCTGGAAGTACCACCGAATAATGACACGAAAAAGAGATTTAACGTCGCGTTTGAGTATACTATGTAAAGAGTGTCTTTATAGTTTTCAAATGTTTTTTTAACGATTTTGACTTCTTTTCACTTTAATCCCAGAGAAATTAATTAAATTTTTACTTCGTCAGACTTATCCAGAGCTAACACAGCGACTGTCGTGGCTGCATATATGCTTTGTCAATAAAATAAAATTAGTCTGACGAAAGTACCACAATAAGATTGTATGCATGTTCTCAATAATTAAAAAACTGTTAAATGTTTTAATTGTTTTCGTTAACACGCCCACTTATAAAAAAGTCTTTAACTCAATAACGGTGTAAGGTATCGTCACAAAATTGATGAACATATTGTCCTTGATATTACTAGCATCACCGTCAAACGGAGTTTTTTGAAATTATGGGCACCGTCCATACAAAAATACATCGCGAGGGTATATAAAATTCGGATTTGCCCGAATTTAGCTTTCCTTACTTTTTAATAATAGCTTTGTGCACATGTGCGTGGGTATAATTATAATTCATAAAGAAGTTTGGTTTAAAATCCATCGAACGTAGGTAGACGACAGTTTCATTACATTTTCATGTTATTAAATGTCTTTTTAACATGAACCGAAGGTTACAAACAAGCGCCTAGCGCTCAGCGCGAGGTGTGTGTGCACAAATTCTAATATCTCCCTAACTGATGGAGATCCCACTCAAAAACTTCTATTGGATTATAACTATATAAAAAAGGGGTCGAAGTTTCCAATTTTTTTTTTTAATTTTTACTTCCGGTGTGGAAAATTATTTTTTTGGAAATTGATTTCATTTTTTAAAAACGCAGGAAATTTTCTCTACAAATCGCGAAGTTTAATACTTTAAGTAAGAAAAAATTATTTAAAATAAATATAATTTTCATTTTTACTATTCTTTAGAAGCTCATGACTCGAACAAGTACAATTACCCAAAATTTGAACGATGATTCACTTATGCTGTGTTTAAGTTGTTGTGCATGTAATATGTAATCTTTCGTTGTTTTTATGTTAATGGTTGTTTGTGTGATTTCCAGGATCAGCATTTTTCTTAAAAAATGTGGTTTGCAGTTTCTGTTTTTGTTTTTACTTGGTGGTACGTGGTGTTTACTTGAACGGTTTTTTAGAGTGTGGGGTAGGAAATTTGGTATGAGTTTTTGTTTTTACTTGGTGGTACGTGGTGTTTACTTTAACGGTTTTTTAGAGTATGGGGGAGGAAATTTGGTATGAGTTCATAGCGTCTACATCCTAAGAGAAATTTTAATACATACACATATTATAGAACTCGATCAAATAAGCTCACAAATAAAAATTTTAATATCGCAAGAACTGCCACTTAAGTATAAAGTCAACACAGCAAAAAATCTGATTCAAAAAATACTAACTATAATTCGCCAACAATTTAAGGACGAGAATGTAAAGAAAATAAACAGAATACTGTCGAGCAATAACTACCCGCAACACCAAATACAAATTTGAATAGAACAAAATACAACAAATTTGAAACAAAAACAAGTAAGAAAAGCTAAATTCGATCGAAACCGATTTTTATATACCCTCGCGATGCTTTTTTGTATGGACGGTGCCATAATTTCGTAAACACCCCGTTTCTTTGTTTCAAATCGTTGCTAGTATTCAACTTTACTCAATTTGTTCCAATAAATATTGAAAAACGAAGTATTTTGCATTTTTCAAAATTTCCGTTATGTCGGAAGTTGGGCGAGGTTATGTTCCGATTTCCAAAATTATCCACGGTGATGCTAGGGATATCAAGGACACCAAATTTTATGACGATACCTAGCAAAATCGGTACCACAATGGGCCTAATAAAGGCACACCTAGGCTGCGAGATCGCCAGCAGCCACTTCAACTTAACCTATGAGAGGTGGGCGAGGTTGAGGTCCAATTTAAAAAACTTTTAACGATGATAACAGCGATAGTGAGGAAAATTTGTTCACCAAATTTTGTGACGATAATAAATATTGTTATTGAGATACAGAACATTTTTCATAAGTTGCCTGGCAATGATCATTTTTCAAAATTTCTTAAGTACCTAATTTCTTAATTCAAAATCGCTCCAAATACCAAATTTCACTCAATTTGCTTTAATGGATACATTTTTCAAAATCTCCGTTATATGGGAAATGGGCGTGGTTATTGACCGATCTTGACCATTTTCAATACTAATCTACCCTGTCCAAAGAGCAATCTATGTGCCAAATTTCATTGAAATATCTTAATGTTTACTCAAGTTATTGTTACCAGAGGCAGATGGACGGACGGACGGACAGACAGTCAGCGCTTAATCGATTCCTATTTTCATTTTGATCATTTAGTATATGTATATCTATCTCGATTATTTTTTTCTGTTACAAACAACTGTTATGCGAACAAAGTTTTAATGCCCTTGTGTACAAGTACGTTCGGGTATAACAAAGCAAAGCACAAATAATGACAGTATCAAGCGATACAAAACGATATCACAGTAAGTCTGTTCGTGGAAAAGTCCAGCAAGAATTATCCAGCAACGAAATTATCGCTCTCAAAGAGAAATGCTTGCAAATTTTTTCACGAACTCAAAATTTGCAGAAACTTGCAAGTTTAACGAACAGCTGATTGAATTCTTGTCCGCATCCAAATATGCCAAATGGAAAACATTACATTAATGTTTTCCTGACACATTCCACTAACGAAACCGAACCTGTTTATCACACATATTTTATAATTTTGACCTTTAAAAACCTTTAACAAAACTATCGTATTTATCCAAATCCTATTCAGCTGGTGTTCATCAGTTTTTTTCTTGCTTGCAAATTTGTGCAGGCTAAAAGTTGTCCAGCAAGAATTTGCAACTTCCCCTAAAAATTAAATGTCATTTTGCTCTCTCAATTTCTCCTTCCGTGCCAATTTGTTAGACCCCGCGAACGTCTCGCCACAATCCGCATCAAGGGGAGATTCTTCAATATCTCCCTGATTTGCGCCCACGCCCCGACGGAAGAAAAGGACGATGGGACCAAAGATCGCTTCTATGATATCCTTGGCCGCACGTATGAGCGGTGGCCCCATCACGATATAAAAATCGTGCTTGGTGATTTCAATGCCAAGGTGGGCAAGGAGGGCATCTTTGGTTCCACAGTCGGAAAATTCAGTATCCACGGCGAATCGTCTGATAACGGATTGAGACTGATCGACTCCGCCGGGGCCCGAAACATGGTAGTCTGTAGTACGTGGCTGTCTCCTGATGGTAAGACATGAAACCAAATCGAATACGTTGTGATAGACGGAAGGCATGCTTCCAGTGTCCTAAATGTGCGCACAATCCGAGCAACCAACATCGACTCGGATCATTTTCTTGTGGCAGCTAAGATCCGCACGCGCCTCTGTGCAGCAAAACGCTCATGCAAATGAACACAAGGAAAGCTCGACGTCGGAAAGCTGCAATCGCAACAGACAGCCACCCACTTCGCTACCAGACTTGCACTCCTGCTCTCTGAGAGCAGTTATCAACAGACCGATATTTCCGAACAGTGGAACAATATTTCTCGCTGTCTGCATACCGCCGCTGAAAAATCCAACGGATTTCAGCGAGCCCGAAAGAACAACTGGTATGACGAGGAATGTCGCGCCGCTACGGAACATAATTACGCTACCTACAGGGTTACTCTGCGATCGGGCGCAACGCGAGCTGTGCAGGATCGTTACCGTGATTTGCAGAAGGAAGCAAGACGCATTTTTCGTGAGAAAATGAGAGAGGCCGAAATGCGTGAGTGCGAAGAGCTTAAGATGCTGGCTGACAGGAAAAGCGACCGAAATTTTTTTCAGAAAGTACGGCGGCTAACAGAAGGTTTCAAGACCAGGATGAATTCCTGTAAGAATGACAACGGCGACCTGGTGACTGATGTCCAGAGCATACTTAAATTATGGAGGGAACACTTCTTCACACTGCTTAATGGAATCAGCTGCAACAACGCTGGAGACGATGTTGAAATCGAATCCCCAATCAATGATGATGGACGTGATATACCATCACCCGACTACGACGAAATTTGGAAAGCGATAGCACGGCTGAAGAACAACAAAACCACCGGTGCCGACGGGTTACCACCTGAGTTATTTAAGTACGCCGGAGTGGAGCTGCTGATTGGAACTGAAGTGTGCTCTGCCCAATCCACAAAAAGGGTGATCCTGCATTTTGCTTCAATTATCGCGGGATTAGACTTCATAACATCGCGTATAAGGTTCTGTCGAGTGTATTGTGTGGAAGACTTAAATCCACCGTCAATGAACTGATTGGACCTTATCAGTATGGCTTTAGACCTGGTAAATCTACCACCGACCAGATATTCACAATACGCCAGATCTTGGAAAAGACGGATAAAAAAGAATCGCCACACACCATCTCTTTGTCGACTTCAAAGCTGCCTTCGACAGCAGGAAAAGAAGTTTCCTATATTCCGCAATGTCTGAATTTGATATCCCTGCAAAACTTATACGACTATGTAAAATGACGTTGAGCAACACCACCAGCTCATCGGCCTTAACAAACGCGCAGTTAGTTCTGCCTTCTCCAAACTGGATAGTGAAGCGAGGCGAGTGGGTCTGGAGGGGAACAACTGCTAGACGAAGTATCTCCTGTCATCAAATAGACAGTCGCCACATTCACGACTGGGCTCTAACATCACTATTGACAGTTATAATTTTGAAAAAGTAGAGAACCTCGTTTACTTAGGAACCAGCATTAACACCAACAACAGCGTCAGCCTTGAAATCCAACGCCAACAAGTATGTATGTATGGCGCAGAAGCATGGACGATGACTGCTTGATCATTTCGCTCCACTGTACCTGTGCAACTAGCTTAAGGCGCATAAAGCAATGACCTTGGCCTTGAATTCACCAATTTGCGGTTCTTGCCTAGACATATGTATGTACAACTGGTCATCTGGGCACATTATTTTATGTACATAAATATGCACATGCATGCATACGCTTAGTATGCATTGAAAGAGAAAGTTAATCAAATTATATACTTAAGCAATTACGAAATATTCTTTCATGCTTGTGCCTTCTATAGCATGTTCGAGGCTATATGTATTAACAATGTGTATAATTAAGGTTGTTAATTAAAATTGGTGTACTTATTTTATTTTGATATGTTTCAGGTGTTCTTTAACATGGCTGAACTATATGAAATGAATGGTATGTACATTGAGTCACTCAACACCTATAGTATCATGACCAAGAACAAAATGTTTTCCAATGTGAATCAGCTGAAATTGAATATGGGGAATATATACTATAAAATGGGTTTATATACAAAAGCTATTAAAATGTACCGAATGGCTCTTGACTCCGCACCAAATAATCTTAAACAGCTTCGTCTTAAAATAACACATAATATAGGCATTATTTTTGTACGTATGGGGCAATATATTGATGCGGCATCAAGTTTTGAATACATCGTCGCTGAACGAGCTGATATTCGGAGTGGCATTCACTTAATTCTATGTTACTATGCCGTAGGCAATGTCGAGAAGATCAAGAGCACTTTTCGCCGTGTGTGTGACATTCAACCGATGGAAGCAGAAAATGGTTTGGAAATGGAAACCAATGTAATTAAAATTCAGCGTCATACTAATGATGGTGGAATGGTTGCAGACACTTCCAAAGAGAAAACACAACGGTCAGATTACCAACAGCGGTTTACTGTTTCTAGTGCTCACTCTATTCGAAAACTGAGCGGAAATATAGAGCGTGATGAAAATTTCTCGTTGCGTCAGAAGCTTGACGACCAAGAGAGGAAGCGTCATATAACAAATGCGTTAAAAAAAGATGAGCTTGCCGGCTACATAACACGACAACAGAATATCGATAAACGAGCAATTACTATGATTGTGGACCTCATATCGCCACTTATAGACGAAAACTATAATGAGGGAAAGTTCTATTTGATAACATATATAAATTTTTTATTTTTGATCCTAGATTTATTTAACTTTTTAGGTTATAATTGGTGCATAGAAGTTATTAAAAACTCTAACTTCGCGTGGTTGGCCAACGAATTAGAATTAAATAAAGCTTTGGTTTACTTGCGACAAAACAACATCAGTCAAGCAATTGAAACTTTGCAGATGCATAACAAAAAATTTGAAAAATCTCTAACAACAAATGCCCTTATCAACCTGACGTTCATCTACCTTAATGTAAGTATTTTTTATGAAAAGTAAGAATGTTTTTGCATGGTTGCTCTATGTCTAAGTAAATCAAAATTATTTATTAATTATTTTTAATTTGTGATGTGCGTATTTTATGTTGTACCAGGGCTGCTCAACAAACGAAACGATACCATTTTGTTTTGTTAACGAGCAAAATTAACTTAACGAAATGAGTTTGTTGCGTTTCGGCGCCATGTTATCAAAACGAAATCAAATCGTTAATGTTGCAACGTTATACAATTTTCGTTTTCGTTAATTTTAATGTGCCTAAAAGTACGCAGCCCTTCTGTTTGCGCCTGTTTGCGCTTCTGTTTGCGACGAGTGAATCTCCAGCGTTTTTCTTAACGTTTTAACGTTAACGCCAGCATTTCGTTTCGGTTAAAAACGTAATGAAATTTATTATGATAATTGCTTTAACGATAATATTTTGAAATGTTTCAACCGAAACAAGAGACAACATTTCGGAACGGTTAAACTTAACGTTAAAATGCATCCTTGTGTTGCACAAATAACAACCAAATTTTTATAAAATCCTTGCCACAAGCTTGCTTTAAAACTCACCAAGTTATGTATATGCATAAAAGATCTAAAGAGAGACGGATTTTAAACACCGAGATTAAGGGGCTTTGGGTTGAATCTCAGGGCTTAGAGTAGCCAAAACCTCAAGGTTCAGGGTAAATGTTCATTTATAAAACGCTTGTATTTTCTTAAATTAATAAATTTTAAAGGAATTACATTAGTAAAAATGTAAATAATCCAATTTTTTCGCAACAGTATTTTAAAAAGAAATAACATATTCGATTCGCATGCCCATCGAAGCTTTAGACTCCCTACCGAATCTCTCTTTTTATACCTTTCATAGAAGTGGTATATTAACTTAGGTCCGATGTTTGTAAGTACCAGATCGATAAGAGTTAGCCCCATCAAAAAGTATACCGAAATGATCAGGAGGACGAGCTAAGTTTGTACAAACAACAACTTAACAGTAGGGAAGGGTAACTCAACAAATTTACAGGAGTTGACTCAGTGACTCCTACTCAATTTAAGGAGTCAGCTCATTCAACTAACTCATTTGACTCTTTGTATGTACACTCATTCGAGAAATATACACTTTTTGAATGCGACTCATATTTTGAAACTTGATGACGCAACCCTGTCATTTGTATCGAAAATTAAAGGAAATTGTTTAATAATCTTATTTTTTTTAAGGAGAAGGAGAAAAATAATAATATGAATTGTAAAAAAAACGAATAGGTAATAAATAAATATCATCCTATATATTTTTTAAATTTAATATACGAGACATCTTGGATTTTCAGTTCGTTGAATAAAATTTTATCTAAAAATTATTTTTATTAATTTAATTAAACCACAGAAACTTTAAAAAACATATATATTTCATCGACACTAACAATGATTTACATTATCGTATTTAAAACTATCGAGGGATGACACGACATAAAATGTCTATGCAAATTGAGTTACAATGTTGCATTGAAGCAGGTAGTATGAGAGAGTTATATGGAGAAAATGAGCCACCGTTATTCAATTGAATCATGAGTGCGGTGGGACATAACAGAGTTAATGAGTTACATTTTTTTGGAGATGGGTGTCTGAGTTACCGATTCACTGCCGGGAACCAACTCAACTCTACTTAACAGTCAAGTTGAAATAGCGGCGAAACAGTTGCACTTGATTGTAGGGTGTTGTAAAGGAAAAGGAGAAAATAACAACAGCTCACACAGCGTAAGCTTAGCTCAGCCTGTTGAGACGCTGGCTTAAATATGGCGTGTTGGCGCGGGTTCGACTCCCGCGGAAGCCGTGGAGAAAGAAGTCTGATGAGGAAATGTGGTGATTTCCAAAATAGTACTATAACTACTACCGCTTTGGTGTTGTTGTTATACCCGAGCGTACTTGTACACAAGGGTATTATAACTTTGTTCGCATAACGGTTGTTTGTAACAGCATAAAATAATCGAGATAGATATAGACATATATATACTAAAATGATCAGAATGAAAAGAGAAATCGATTTAGCCCTGACTGTCTGTGCGTCCGTTCGTCTGTCCGTGGTTACAAATTTAGATATCTCAATGAAATTTGCTCTTTAGACAGGGTAGGTTGGTATTGAAAATGGTCAAGATCGGTCAATAACCACGCCCACCTCCCATGTAACAGAAGTTTTTGAAAAATGCAAAAACTGCGTTTTTTCGGTATCTATTGCAGCAAATTGAGCGAAATTTGGTATTTAGAGTGATTTTGAACTAAGAAATTAGGTATTTATGAAATTTTTAAAAATGGGCGTTGCCACAACCACTTATGAAAAATGTTCTGTATCTCAATAACAGTATTAAATATCGTTACAAAATTTGGTGGACATATTTTCCTTGACATCGCTGTTTTCATCGTTAAAAATTTTTGAAATCGGACCATAACCATGCCCACCTACCATATACCGGACATTTTAAAAATGCATTTCTATTGGAACATATTAATTAAAATTTGATATTTAGAGAGATGTTTAATTAAGAAACTTGATTTTTATGAAATTTTGAAAAATGAGCGATACCCCAATTACTTATAAAGAAACGTTTCATTTCATTTATTATTGGAAAACATTAGTACACTAAGATAATAAGATCTTTTCTAGTAACATTAAGTAAACTTAACAAATTAAACTAGTAACAACAGAAATAATCAAAAAAATAATTACAAAGGTATTTGAAACAAATAATAGTAAAGATAGATAGATGGTCAGTCTGTCCTATTGTAGGTCACTAATATAATTAAAGATGGATTTCTTAAAGTTGCTCTTGCTTAGTTTGTTTCTTACATTAGCAGGAATAGAATTCCAAAAACGGATAGCGCTGACAAAAAACAGTCTCGCCGATGCTAAAGTGCTAAAGTAAGGGACTATAAGATCCGTTATTCGAACTGACTTAGTAAATAATAGCTTTTCGTACAGGTAGTTAGGAGATTTTTGGGAGATAATCCTATATAAAAATGTGCAGTTACGGGCTTTTAGATATGCCGATATTTCGCATCCCAGGAGACTTCTTTTCCACGGCGAGATGTGCTCAAATCTTGATAGCCCGTAGACGTAGCGAGTTACATTATTAAATAATACCTCAACTTTACGCATCGAGTCACCAGTATCTCAGTAACAATGTAAGGTACCGCCACAAAATTTGGTTATCATATTGTCCTTGATATCACTAGCATCACTGTCAATAACTTCCCAATTTTTAAAATGCAAAAAACTTCGTTTTTCAGTATTTATTGGAAGAAATTTTGTAAACTTTAATACTAGCTGCGATTTGAAACAAAGAAGCGGGAATTTTATGAAATCATGGTCACCATACAAAAATATATCGTGATTTTGCCCGAATTGAGCTTTTCTTACTTGTTTTTCTCTAATTTTTTTCCAACAAAAATTGGCCTTTAGCTCATTTAATAATTAAATAATAAAATTAAACAAAAATAACATATGGCTGCCATACATCATTATAGGCGTTCCATCTGGCAGCTTCCGAGAAATGTCTAATAAATTATAAAAAAGCACCTGATTGCCAAGATTCATTCTAATAGCTCAAAATCTGAGGGACTTATTTGCGTTCAAACAGGCGGGCAGAAGGACAGACAGACGGACATGACTAAGTCGACTCAGCTCGTCATCCTGATAATTTCGTTATACTTTTTGATGGGTCTAACTCTTATCCATCTACATAGTACTTACAAACATCGGACCACTCTTAATAAAGATCAAGAAAATATAACATATACTCGTAGCTCCAATACAATCGTTATTTCAGATATTTTATTTAGCGCCAAAATCCCTACATTTAATCAGCTAAAAACTTGAAGTTGTTCAAAAATATTAGTTATTATTAGAACTTTTTTAGCAGTGAAAACAATTACGATCAGAGTAATATAACATACAGCTGATTTTTCTGATATTGTATATTACACATTAACTCCTTCATTTAATCAGCTAAAGGCTTGAAAGTTTAAACATATATCAGTTACACAAAATTAACACACCGACAAACATAAGAATGAACTACAAAACGGACACTGATAATTGTGCTCACTTGTACAGGCACTTACACCAAATTAAGTACGAAACTCCACGTTAAACAGTGAGGACGTGAAAAAAATGTATGTATGATTGTAATTGTAATTATGTATATTTATATGTACGTTATTGTCAAAATTATTGTTAATTGTATTTATATGTTGTTATTATTTAATAGCTACGCGGACGACGATTGCCGAAGAGCAATCGAAATATATTGGATTATAAAAACGAAAATTTGAGTTTTCAATTAACCTTGAGCCGGCTAACACAATAAATTTAAAAAAAATTTAATTTTCCTACTTTAAATATTTTTTGTCTGAGCTTAGCATAGCATGCTAAGGATACCCAAGTCCTTTACCGCTTGGTCTTTCCAAAGCAGATGAGGCCTCCATGTTCCTCTGCTACCACCGGCGGGAACCGCGTCGAATACTTTCAGACCTGGAGCGTTTTCATCCATTCGAACGACATGACTTAGCCAGCGAAGCCGCTGGATGCTAATTCGCTGCACTATATCTACTATGTCGTTATAAACGTCGTACAGCTCATCGTTCCATCTTCTATGGTATTCGCCATCGGCGTAAATCTTTCTGAGAATCTTACTCTGGGACGAGCCCTCTCATCAGATGTATTCATCGTCCATGCTTCTGCGCTATAAAAAAGGCCTGCCATAATGAGATACTAATAGAGCGTTGCCTTTGCTCGTCGCGAGGGGGATTTACCATGTAATTGCCTACTTCGTCCGAAATAGCACTTGTTGGCAAGTGTGATCCTCGTTAGGATTTCGAGGCTGACATTGATGTTAACGCTGGTTCCTAAGTAAACGAAGTCCTCTACTTTTTCAAAGCTATAACTGTCAACTGTGATGTTAGATCCCAGACGTGAATGTGCCCAATGTCTATTTAATGACAGGAGATAATTCGTCTTGCCTTCCTTCACCGCCAGACCCTCGGTTGTTAAGGCCGATGATGCCAATGTCGTCAGAGTACTCAAGCAGCTGCACACTCTTATAAAAGAAGATACCTGACCGATTTAGATCTGCGGTTCGAATTATCTTCTCCAGCTTTAAGTTAAAAAAGTCGCACGACGGAGCTGGTGGTGTTGCTCAACGTCAATTTACATATATTATAAGTTTTGCGGAGATACCAAATTCAGACAATTCGGCATAAAGGCAAATTCTTCTTCTGCTGTCGAAGGCGGCTTTGAAGTCGACAAAAATATGCTGCGTGTCGATTATTCTTTCCTTGGTCGTTTTCAAAATCTGGCGCACTGTAAATAGTAGATTTAGCATGGGCTTTAGTCTCTCAGACAATACGCTCGACAGAACCTTATATGCGATATTAAGAAGGCTGATACCACGCTAGTTGACGCGACTTGCGGTATTTCCCTTCTTGTGTATTGGGCAAAGCACATTTAGATTAAAATCAGTAGGCAGGCATTCTTTCAACCATACTTTGCAGATAAGCTGGTGCATGCGCTTTACCAACTCTTCTCCACCGTATTTGAATAACTCAGCTGGCTACCCATCAGCTCAGGGCGCTTTGTTGTTCTTTAGCCGTGCTATTGCTAAATGGATTTCGTCGCAGTCGTGTAGCGAAACATCAATTCCATCGTCATTGATTGGGGTTTTTGGGATCTTCTCCAATATGGTATCTGCCACTACCACTAAGTAGTATGGAGAAGTGATCCCTCCATAAACAAAGTATATTCTAGACGACAGTCACCAGGTTGCCTTTGTCATTCTTACAGTAATTTGGCCCGGTCTTACAACCGTCTGTTAGTCGTCCCAGTTTCTGAAAGAATTTTCGGGCGCTTTTCTTGTCGGCCAGCATTTCAAGCTATTCAAAATCACGCATTTTGGCCTATTTCTTCATCTCTCAAAAAATGCATCTCGCTTCCTACTCACGATATCTCTCCCGCAAGGCTCGGGTTACGCCCGATAGCAACTTGGCCCGGTAGGCAGCATCTTTCCGTTCCGTGGCAATGCGACATTCCTTATCGTACCAGTCGTTTTTCTGGGTTCGCTGAAAATCAATAGATTGTTTAGCGCAGTACGTAAAGAGCAGGATATGTATTCCATTGCTCTGAAATATCGCTGTGTTGATTAGTGCTCTCAGAGAGCAGAAGTTCGAGTCGACTAGCGAAGTGCGTGGTCGAGCTTTTCTTGTGTCCATTTCCGTGCTATTTTTTAAGCGCAGAGGCGTGTGTGTATCTTGGCTGCGACAAGATAATGGTTCGAGTCGATGTTAGCTCCTCGGATCGTGCGCCCATCTGGGACACTGGAAGCATGCCTTCCGTATATCACAACATAATCGATTTAGTTTCGTGTTTTACTATCTGGAGACAGTCACGTAGCCTGATGTATATTCCTATGCTGGAACATGGTACTACAGACTACCATGCTTCGGGCCCCGGCGAAGTCGATAAGTCTCAATCCGTTATCAGACGTTTCGTCGTGAAGACTGCATTTTTCGACAGTGGAACCAAAGATTCTCTCCTTACCCACATTGACATTAAAATCGCCTAGCACGATTTTTATATCGGGTTGGGGGCAGCGTTCGAACGTGCGCTCCAGGAGTTCGTAAAAACGATCTTTGGTCCTATCGTCCTTCTCTGCCGTTAGGTAATGGGCGCAAATCAGTGAGATGTTGAAGAATCTCGCCTTTATGCGGATTGTGGCGCGACGTTCGTTCACCGGAGTGAACGACAGTACTTTGCGGCGAAGTCTCTCTCTCTCACTACAAATCCGACATCAAGTTTGGCAGCTGTAGTATACGTCGCAAGGGCCTACCGTTTTCCTCCCTTGACCCGTCCATCGCATTTCTGGGATGGCGGTGATATTAGCCTTCGCTCTACCGAGGACATCTACCAGCCGAGAAGAGGCACCTTCCCAATTAAAGAATTGGCCATTCCCGGTGCATGCGCTCAAACCATGGTCCTTAAATCGTTTGCCGTGGTCGTCATCTAAAAAGGATCCTATCCGAGGCTTTGCTTGATTTTTCATTTGAGGATTGCTTTTTAAAGGCGAGACCCAAGCCTTTGCACAACGATATTCTGGTGCATTCAAAATTTTCATATTTATGTAGCCAGCCACTCAGTCGCAGCCGCAACTAATGGTGAGCAGACGCTGCAAGAAATTGGTAAAGAGCACGATTCATTTGTTTCAAATGATCGATTGTTATTACAAAGCTATTTGATGCTTTTGTTGGTAACATAACGTAAGATTTGTTAAAGCTTTGAACAATTTTTATTTCGCATTTTAGTGCCAGCACTACAGCTGCTCATTGTCGTCGGCAAAATTAGAAATGGATCTGATTTGGCAACAACGACAACTGCAAGCCTGCTGCCGTGAAGTCGTGCTATTGTCTAAATAACTGTGCCCAAAGAACGTGTGTATTTTAATATTTGACAGATGCTGCCTGTCGCTTGCTGTCTTCAAAGTCTACAAAACATCAGTCCCTAATGGAGACAAAATCACAATTTAAGACCAGTTGTCATTAATTGGTCTCAAAATAAAGTCTCAAGTATGACTAAGTGATAATCAGATCACAAATATTAAGACAAAAACAAAAAAAATTTAAAAGCGAGGAAATTAATCATCAACTCATACAGTCTCAAGTTTTATATCTTGAGATGATACCAAATTACTGAATTTCACATTAATCAAACTAAGCGAGCTATACCTAAGGACTTTTTGTCAGTAAAGTGTTATACAATTTTCAAGGTTTTCTTGTCTTATGAGATTTGTATAAATATATAAAACCTTTTAAATTACCTTTGATAAGCACTTTGTGGTCGCCATTTCAGTAAAAATATAATGCATGTGAAAATAGTCTATTATGCTACCGTATTTCTATAATTTCTCAAAGGCTTTAAATTTTTTTTTTCATTGCCCCGATAACGGCCTATGCGTTTTTGGACGAGCTTAGAATAGTACGCCAGTTATTTCCCTATTTCGCTAACCGGCGCCAGTTGGAAGTCACAAGGGTACCCAATTCCTTTACCGCTTGGTCTTTCCAACACAGAGGAAGCCTCCATGTTTCTCTGCTACTAGGCATGTCAATTCCGGGATCCCGGTCTTTTTCTACTCCGGAATATCCCGGGATTAGGTAGGTAGGTATATGTGGCTGTCACCGTTGCTTCAGCGACCCACTTAGGCCATGATTGGAAGCCCGTTGTGACACAACTAGCTAAGTGTTCATTCCCCTTTGCTGAACCATTTTGAGCTCTTGACGAATCTCGCCAAGCATCTTGGGTCTATAGAACCTAATTCTCCGAGGTCTCCAAAAAGTGGTACCTCTAGAAAGCGTAGCCTGCTTCTTGCTAGCGCTGGACAATTGCATAGAAGATGAAGAACAGTTTTCTCCTTTTCATAATTTTTGCAGCTTCTACAGCATCTGTGACCAATGACCTGAAATATATCATCCCGTTTTAAGGTGTACAGACCACGCGACCGTTTACGATCCCATCTAGGCCAAGTCTGCCTAGATATCCTACAAGTCGTGGTCTGTGCCCACCTCTCATTCGCACGAGCATAAGCATATTCTTTTGAGAGCAGCCTGCAAGTACCAAAGGGCATACCAATGCGTTCTTTACCAGGAAGAATCTGCTTGGTTGTCCCTTCCCTCGCAAGTTCATCCGCTATACAGTTACCCTCGATGTCCCTGTGGCCTGGAACCCAGATGAGGTTTAGTCTGTTCTGCTAAGCCATCTCCTGAAGAGATCGGCGGCAGTCCAGTACAATCTTTGAAGTTATCGCAGCTGAGCTCACTGCTCTAATTGCCGCTTGGCTATCGCTAAATATAAAAACGTTGTTGGCTTTTAAGACGGTTTGCAACCTGTCCATAGCCTCCTTAATGGCTGGAACCTCAGCTTGAAAAACACTACAGTGATCCGGCAGTCTAAAAGAACAGTTCAGAGATAAGTCTCGCGAGAAGACCCCTCCTCCCACTCTGCCATTCAGCTTCGGACCATCTGTGAAAACCGTAATACTTCCAGGTGGGGTATAGAAATTTTTAGACCACTCCTCCCTACCTGGAATCATCATCGCGAAGTTTCTGTCTGGGACCATGGTATCGACGCAGCGATTAGTGCAGTCCGGAAGGAAGCTATACTTACTCAGTATGCTTGAGTGCCCACATAGGCTAAACTTCCATTGATATGTCTCTCTTAGTCGAAGCGCGGCAAGAGCCGCCATCTGTTGACCCACTAAGTCGAGGGGTAGAAGGTCCAGAAAAACATTCAAGGCGTCGATTAGTGCTGTTCGTAAAGCTCCGCTAATGCAGATAATACTGGCTCTTTGTACTTTACTAAGTATATTGAGGTTAGCATTTTTTTTCACGGCAGGCCACCATACGATGACTCCATAAAGAAGAATCGGTCTTACCACCGCTGTATAGATCCAGCGGCATAGGCTTGGATTTAGACCTAATTTCTTTGCAATGGCCCTTTTGCAGGAGTAAAGGGCTACAGAAGCCTTTTGAGTGCGCTGGACAATATTGTTTCTCCAGCTTAGTTTCATATCTAGTGTGACGCCAAGAAACTAGGCTTCCATCTTTAGATTTAAACGAATACCATCCAGTACCGGAGTAATTAACTCCGGTGTCTTACATTTACTAGTGAAGAGTACCAACTCCACTTTTTCCGAGTTGACGCTAAGACCACATTGCGTGGACCAGTTCCCTACAGCGCGGAGTGTTCCTTGCATCAAATCACACAAGGTCTTGCCCATGTATGCTATGACGATGTCATCTGCATATGCGACAACCCTGGCGGCACCCCATTCCGTCTCTCGCAATAGTGAATTAACAGTTACATTCCAGAGTAGGGGTGAAAATACACCACCCTGTGGCGTTCCGCGAGACACATGCCTCGAAACACGGTTTGCGCCGACTTCTGCTGTAATCTTTCTACCTAAGAGCATTTGCTCTATAAATTCAACCAGGGAGTTTTCTACACCAAGTCCTCTTAAGGTCTGAGTTATGGCCCACGGATTAATGTTGTTAAAAGCTCCCTCAATGTCAAGAAAAGCTACGAGGCAAAATTCCTTGTAATTAAAAGATCTCTCAATGTAGCTGACTAGGGAATGTAGCGCAGTGTCTGTGGACCTTCCGATTAGGTAAGCATGCTGGTTAATAGACAAAAGTCTTTTATCGATTGAGAAAGAGAGGTGGTTTTTAATCAGCCTCTCTAGAGTTTTGAGAACAAAGGATGACAGGCTTATTGGTCTGAGATCCTTCGGGCTCGTATGTGATATTTTTCCGGCCTTGGGAATGAAGACCACTGAAACAGATCTCCATGCCGTTGGTACGTAGTTTAGTTTAAAGCAGGCCCTAAACATGCTTAGTAGCCAATTCGCAGAAGTGTCGATTGTTGCATCCAGCTGCGCAGGTATGATGCCATCCGGCCCTGCTGTTTTATAAGGTTTAAAGCTTTTTATCGCTGAAATAATACTTTCTCTTGAGATAGGGAGATTAACGATTGCACCCGAAGGGGGGCACTCTACTTCCCTTGATTGTGAGTTTCCAGGAATGTGTGTGTCGAGAAGCAGCTCGACCGTATCTCTTCCTGTAGCCGTCCAGGAGCCATCCTGTCTCTGTAAAGACCCAAACGGGTTTGTTGTGCCCGACAGAATTCTTCTTAGCCTGGCAGTTTCGTTGACGCCTTCAATGCCAGTACAAAATTTCCTCCATGAGGACCTCTTCGCTTCACGTAGGGCTTTTTTATAGACCCGCAGGAGCTGCTTATAAATCTGCCATTCTAACTCCTGACTCAGCTTTTTCGCCCTGTTAAACTGCCTCCGGCAATCTTTGCGCAGCGAGTCTAAGTCGCGGGACCACCAGTGTGGCCTACGCTTTCCCCAAGTTTTGGGGTCAGGGCAGGCTCTGGCCAGTGCCTGCGAGCAGCTCGCAGTAAAAAAGTCCACCATGTCCTCCAGTTTACCGATGGTGTTGGGATCTGCCGGTAATGGATGTGGTAGGTTGCTTTTGAGAATTTCCCTATAGAGAAGCCAGTCAGTGTTTCTCAGGTTCTTACGAACCTTCGGAGCACTGGTGAACAGATCTAGAGTTATCTCAATATATCTATGGTCTGAAAAGGAGTGTTCATCAAGGACCTTCCAATTGGCTACCATATCATATAGCTTATCACTACATAAAGTGAGGTCTATGACCTCCTGTCGATTTTTAACGATAAAAGTGGGCTCTGTGCCCCTATTGCATATAACTAAGTTAGTGGTTAAGAGGTAATTGAAAAGAGACTCACCTCGATTGTTAACGCCGGTGCTACTCCACTGAACATGGTGGGCGTTAGCGTCGCACCGAACTAAACCCTCTGCGTGGTCGTTCACTAGATCGCGGAGTAGATCCTGAGGGGGATTCTCAGCCTGATACGCCATATATGTGGAGGCCAGTAGCAAAGACTTGCCTCCGATCTCCAGCAGTGTTGTCGTCATGTCACCATTACTATAACAAGGTAAAAGAAAAATGTTTAGATCTTTCTTCGCCATTACACAGGTTCTTATTTTACCTTTACCACGCTCAACAAGCAGCCTATAGCCCACCGCACCTAGACCACAGACCCCCGAGTTATTTAATCAGGGTTCCTGGATAAGTGCGATGTCTATGTCGTCGCCAAGTAGGCGACTCAGGAGAGCAGCGGATGCTGCCCTAGACCGGTGGACGTTGATCTGCAGAACCGTCATCATTTGAGGTTCCCATCAACTCCTCCCCCGCAACGACAGTGACGTCAGCGCTGTCTTCCCCTTCGCTAACATTCTTTTCGTCGCCGATGCCAAGTTTGATTGCGAGGAGGCTCCGCTCTCCGCATCGGAAAAGTCAGCCTCCGGTTCAGGTCCCTCAATGTCCACCTCCATTGAGGCACCCGCTTCGGAGGCACGCTGCGCGTCACCACGGTACACTCGCAGAGTCTCCTCGTCAAGGCCGTAGTAAACACGGCCCTGTCTCTTCTCCAGGATCTCCACTACTTTTACGTGGCCCTGGAACCAGCCGGCATCTCTGCACGCAGGAGGGGCTCCAGGGTTCTCTAGCAGAACATCCATGATGACGTTTGCCAGAGCCACCTGCACCCACCTCCACTGGTTCCTTGGGATCGACCCGTGCTCGTTGCCGCGGTCCAGAACCCCGATAAGGATCCTGTCTTTGGCAACATCCGCAAAACTGGGTATGGCCACACCGGGTCGGACACACTTCTTTTTAGGAGCAGGTTGTTGCTCCTCCACTGACAGAGGTCTCTTTGTTGGGGTTACTCTATTTTCCGCCGCTACCCCAGCTGTGCTTCGGTAGTTGGGTAGTAGAGCTTTCTCTCTTTCTACCGCCTCCCTTGCACTCTGAGGCAACGTTTCCAACGGCACCCCCTCGTACTTTTTGAGCGTTCTGGCAGCCCTACGCTTCTCAACGTGTGTGGACCGCCCGCCCGACCAACCATGAAGGGAATCGCCCGTAGTTGCCATCGCGATGATTCCTTGTTTATAAATTTTTTCGGCTGCTTGCCGCCCGTCCCCAGTTGAGCCAGGCGTGAGACCTTTGCCTTTGCAGGCTTCGCAGCCGTGCCGGCGTTTGACGGGCACACTGCGCCAGGGGCCGCGGGTCGACCTGCCGTTTCCAGCAGAGCCTTCGCAGCCTTACTGGTGCTTGGCCCCACCATAACGCCCGTAATCACGGGTCGGCTCGGGGTCTCCTCCGTTGCAGAACCGGAAGTGCTCGCTATGCGGCGAAGCGGTGCATTAGGCGCATGTGCCTGCACTGTCTTACCCCGTGGAGGGGAAGACGACGAAGTTTTATTATTTGTCCTTTCCATGTTTAACTGGGTCCCCACTCGAAGCCGCTATCCTCACTCGGTGTTGTAGTCGCTATAGGATCCCATGGTTATCTATGAAGCAGGGAGGCCATGCAGGGGTTGGCACCCACCCTTATGGGGTTAGGTGCTCAGAGCCAGATCCAGCGCAAAAGCGGGAGGGTCGCCTCAACCGCTACCTACAACCACCAACTAAATGGCGACGAGATTGGAACGTACTTCGAGGCCTGCCAAGGTTTTAACGGGACGGAGGCAGTCAGTCATGGCAGCCTGAAAGCCATTTCAGCAGTTTTTCACCCCTGCATACTCAGGTAACAGAATACCGCAACTACCAGCTCGGTATCAACAAAACAAATCATTAGGGAGAGGGTAGTCATGGGACGAAATAAAGGTCAGGCCAAGGGGAGGGTTCTCACCATCCTTTATTTGTTCCCCAGCCGAGGCTTAGGTTAACAGTGCTACCAAGCGTGAAGGAAAAGGAGGAGATTGATTATAGTTATTAGTCTATACAAATCCCGGAGTTGCAGGCCATTTATTTTTTAAATTTTTAATTTACATTTTTCAAACAAAAATAAACCTCAAATGATTTCCAGTAGAAGTAGGGTGATCGAATAAACCACTTAAATAACAAACTAAACATACCTTTCAGAGTTGCATTGAAATAATAAAATTTAACATGAGAAACAAAAATAACAAGTTTTCAACTGTTGCATTACGATAACACAATACGACAAATAAAGGCTTTGTTTTATAAAAGAGCTGGAAAGCGATGTTAATAGAACTAACGACGAGGTCCTTGAAATGGATAAGACAGAAAGTCTCCAAGATAAATTTCATCAAGCTTGAACGGGCGAGTATCCAACAATTAAATGGCAAACAATTTATCAGAGGGTTTGGTAAACGAAATTAATAGTTTTTATAATGGTGGCGAAATTTGTGCGTCAAATTTTACGTTTATTTCTTTTTTATTTTTAAAAAGACAAATAAATACATACATACATGAATTACAACAAATCGTTCTTTGTTATATTAATGGTATTTTGTAAAATTCTATAACACAACTATTACAGACGTGTTAAATTTTTTGACAAATTAAAATTTACGAATCAAAACGTCGCGAAATTCGGGATCCCGTAATTGTCCCGGGATTTTGTTTTTAGATCTCGAAAATCACGGGATCAATAAAATGCCCAAAATCTACTACAACCGGCGGGTATCGCGTCGAATACATTCAAACGACATGACCAAGCCAGCGAAGCCGCTGGATCTTAATTCGGTGCACTATATCTATGTCGTTATAACAGCTCGTTCCATTTTCTACGGTATTCGCCATCACAAAGGCGTAAATGCCCATAACTCTTTCGGAGAATCCTTCTCTCTGACACTCCAAGAGCGCTCTCAAAAGATATCTTCATCGTCCATGCCTTTGAGATATACAAAAGGACTGGCATATTGATCCCAGACGAAATGTGCCCAATGTCTATTTGATGACAGGAGATACCTCGTCTTGCCCTCGTTCACCTCCAGTCGCATTTGCTTTGCTTCTCTATACAGTTTGGAGAAGGTAAAACTAACTGCGCGCTTGTTAAAACCGATGGTGTCAATGTCATCGGCGTAGGCAAGCAGCTGCACACTCTTATAAAAGATGGTGCCTGACCGATTTACTTGTGCGGCTCGAATCATCTTCTCCAGCTTCAGGTTAAAAATTCTCGCACGACATAGAGTCGTCTGAACCTCGATTGGTATCAAACGGCTCAATTTACATAGCCGTATACGTTTTGCGGAGATACCAAATTCAGATATTACGGCATAAAGGGCACTTCTCCTTGTGCTGTCGAAGGCGGCTTTAAATATAAGGCCGATAGTAGATTTACCAAGTCTAAGCCACATTGACAAGGTCCAATCAGTTTGTTGACGGTGGGCTTTAGCCTCTCACACTATACGTTCGACAGAACCTTATATGCGACGTTAAGAAAGCTGAAACCGCGATAGTTGGCGCGAATCGCTGTATCACCAATCTTGTGGATTGGGCAAAGTACACTTAGATTCCAGTCAGTAGGCATGCATTCGTCCGAGCATACTTTGCAGATAAGCTGGTGCATGCGCTTTACCAACTCTTCTCCACCGTATTTGAATAACTCAGCTGGCTGCCCATCAGTTCAGGGCGCTTTGTTGTTCCTTAGCCGTGCTATTGCTAAACGGATTTCGTCGCAGTCGTGTATCGGAACATCAATTCCGTCATTTTGGGATTATCATCTTCTCCAAGGTGGTCTCTGCACTACCACTAAGTAGTGTGGAGAAGTGCTCATAAACAAAGTATATTCTGGATGACAGTCACCAGGTTGCCTTTGTCGTTCTTACAGTGATTTGCCCCGGTCTTAAAACCTTGTGCTAGCTGTCGTAGTTTCTGAAAGAATTTTCGAACGCTTTTTCTATCGGCCAGCATTTTAAGCTCTTCCACACACGCATTTCGGCCTTTCTCTTCTTCTCTCGAAAAATGCATCTCGCTTCCTTCTTCAACTCACGATATCTCTCCCTCTCTCCCAATTAAAGAATTGGCCATTCCCGGTGCATGCGCTCAAATCATGGTCCTTAAATCGTTTGCCGTGGTCGTCATCTAAAAAGGTTCCTATCCGAGGCTTTGCTTGGTTTTTCATTGGAGGATTGCTTTTGCACAACGAGGCGAGACCCAAGCTTTTGCACAACGATATTCTGGTGCATTCGAAATTTTCATAGTTATATAGCCAGCCACTTACTCCAAGACAGACACTCAGTCGCAGCCGCAACTACTGGTGAACAGACGCTGCAAGAAATTGGTAAAGAGGACGATTCATTTGTTTCAAATCATCGATTGTTTTTCCATTAAAAATATCAAAGCTATTTGATGCTTTTGTTGGTAGCATAACGTAAGATTTGTTAAAGCTTTGAACAATTTTTATTTCGAATTTTAGTGCCAGCACCACAGCTGCTCATTGTCGTCTTCAAAATTAGAAAAGGATTTAATTTGGCAACAACGACAACTGCAAGCCTGCTGCCGAGAAGTCGTGCTATTGTCTAAATAACTGTGCCCAAAGAACGTGTGTATTTAAATATTTGACAGATGCTGCCTGTCGCTTGCTGTCTTCAAAGTGTTCAAAGCATCAGTCTCTAATGGAGACAAAAGCACAGTTTAAGACCAGTTGTCATTAATTGGTCTCAAAATAAAGTCTCAATTATGACCAAATGATAATCAGATCACAAAAATTAATACAAAAATATGAAAAAAATTTAAAAGCGAGGAAAGTAATAATCTTCAGCTCATACAGTCTCAAGTTTTATATCTTGAGATGATACCAAATTACTAATTTTCACATTAAGCAAACTAAGCGAGCTATACCTAAGGACTTATTGTCAGTAAAGTGTTATACAATTTTCAAGGTTTTCTTGTCTTATGAGATTTGTATAAATATATAAAATCTCTTAAAATACCTTTGATAAGCACTTTGTGGTCGCCGTTTCAGTAAAAATACAATGCATGTGAAAATAGTCTATGTCGCTGCCGTATTTCTATCATTTCTCAAAGGCTTTCAATTTTTTTTTTCATTGGCTCGATAACGGCGTATTTTTGGCCGAGCTTAGCATAGTATGCCAGTTATTTCCCTATTTCGCTAATTGGCGGCAGTTGGAAGTTACAAGATACCCAATTCCTTGTGGTGCATCAAATGAGAGTGGTGCATCAAATGAGAGTTATCTGTAGTGGGCACCAGTGTTTAATCGCAGGGAAAGTAAAGAATGAAAAGCCAAGAATTAGTTTGGTTGTTAATTCAATATATATATGTATTTAGTATAATAGTTTTATTACAATATTACCTTGATGATTTACGTTGGGTGGTAGCTGAACCGTGTTGTCTCTAGAATGTCCAAAAACGAGTGAGTTAACAGAATTTTTCAAAGCCGGACTGAACCCGCGAACCAAGTTTTGTAAACCGTTTCAAGGGGAAACTGCCCGAAATTATTTCCCCGGAAAACTGTAAGTTTTCCAGCAATGCACATGTGTGTGCACAATTAAATACTTAACACATGCATGTGTGTGTGCAAAGCTACTTTACACATGCATGTGAGTATGTGTACAAGAAATAAAACTTTACATTAGGGTGGCCAATTCCAAATAGATAATTTGTAAATATTTAGACTGGAGGCCTAAACTGCTTGGTATTTCCAAACAAAAATAAACCTCAAATGATTTAAAACAGAAAGGGGTGATCGAATAAAACACACAAATAACACACTAAACATATCTTTCAGAGTTGTATTGAAATAATAAAATTTAACATGTGAAACAAAAATAACAAGTTTGCAACTGTTGCATTACGATGACACAATACTACATATGGCACGGCTTGTTAACTCCCTAAAGGCTTTGTTTTGCCCTTGACATTACAAATGAGGAAAATATCCTCCTCGAGTAGAAAATTAGCCTTACTATGAAAGCGATGTTAATAAAACTAACGACGAGGTGCTTGAAATGGATAAGACAGTAAGTCCCCAAGTCAAGTTTGAACAAGCGAGTATCCAACAATGAAATGGCATACAATTTATCAGAGGGTTTGGTAAACCAAATTAATAGTTTTTGTAATGGTGGCGAAATATGCTAATTCATTTAACTTTTTGCCGACAATCCAACCAACAAGTGTTGAGTCGGTGTTTCTCGACTGCAGATTTTAAATGCAACAAATTTAGGTACAGGTTGAAGGATAACACTCTTTAAGATAGAATTTGATTAAAATAAGGAATAATTCTGCCTCACTCAAAATGGAATGGGTGAATTTTTACTTCATGTATTTCTTTTTTACTGAATAATATATATGTATTAATATTTACTATTGGTCTCAAACAGTGATTAAAAATAGTTTTACTTTATGTAGGTGCATTTGCTAAATATGTATATTAATAGCTGGATTTTACCGCGAACGGACGTGTTTTTGATCGCTCTATAAAAGGCCATCAATTGAAAGTATTCAAAATTATCTTACCATTGCTAGTGAGCCTAATTTTAAATAAATACAAAAGATAACCACATGTATAGTTAAATGCATAAATAAACGATGATTAATACCGCATAACAAAAATAAGTTTGTTGTTGCTTAATTAGCTAAAAGATAGCGGTCGATCGCTAAGAAAAAATGACAGAGTGCAGGAGATGTCGAAAAGGCATAAGAGGGGAATCGGGAATAAGGCGTGAAGGTATAGGTGGGAAAGTGTACCACAAATCAATAGCTTGTGCTGGTATTGATGATTACAGCCTGAAAGTGATGGCTGTGCGTTTGTGCGTTTTATGTGTGACGACTGGATGACGTACGTATCCAATGTGGACGATGCTCTTAAAGGATTGATGAGCATCGCACAAAGAAATAAAGTGAACATTAGAGAGCAGAAAGGGGACATGGAGAATTGTTTAAAGAACACGACAAAGAGATTAAAATGACAATGGAAAACATCAAAAAAAAAAACAATCAAGAGAAACTAGAAATTATAAAGAGAGTTGAAATTTTTTGCAAAATAAATAAAGAGCAAATGACCAGAGTAGATAACTCTACTACTGAGCTGTGAGTGAAGTAAAAAAGGCTACTAACAAAAACAGAGAAAATAGTCAAAGTGGTATGGGTAAAAATTTATATGACATTTCTGAGCCAAAAATGTTTACCCTCAAAATATTGGTAACTCAAATGAACGCTGATTACAAAGAAGGCGAGTTAGTACATACATAAAATTAAAGTGCAAAATAGCTTCTTAAGTGCAGCCAATCTATAATGTGTCAAAGTTTTTAAGTCCAAACGGAGAAAAGATACATGTAGTGCGATAATCAAAGTTGAGCATAAATTCTTCCTGCAGGTATTATAATAAAAGAAACTAAATATTGGATGGGAACGCTGTCCAGTGATGGACAAACAGTTAAGAGATGCTACAAATGTCTGGGGTTTAACCATATTTCAATTAATTGCACCAAAAAGTAAAGATGTAGCAAATGCATGGGAGAACATAAGTCAGAAAGTTGCACTGAGAATAGTTCTAAACAAATCTGTGGTAATTGTTGCGATGCAAAAACAGACTTAGGCCTAAACCTAGATGTGGAGCATAACGAATTTAGTCGTGAATGCCCCGTTTACGTCCGAAAACTGAAGGTTGCAAAATAGAGGGTAGGTTGTTAGCAACTTAATTCAAAAGTAGATAGTCATTTTTATGTAAACTGCGCTTATCTCAATATTAACAGTATAATAGCTAATAAGGTGGAATTGAAAAGCCTTGTTGAGACTGTAGATCCGGACATAGTTCTATGCTCCGAAACATGCGCTACAGAAGATATAAATGATTCAGATCTTATATTTCCTACTTATCAATTAGTTAGGTGTGTTTCGCACAGTAGACATACAGGCGGAGTAATCATTTTATTGCGAGATACTATACACTTTAAAGTAATATTAAACAAATCCATAAAAAAAAAATTCTGGTGTTTAGTTATTCAGCTAAAAAACTGTGAAACTAAGTGGAGAGTAGGAGTGGTTTACAACTTACCCATTTCCAGTGACGCGGATTTCCTGACCTATATGGAAGCACTGTTATCGGAAATATGCGAAAACTTGGTAAATACCGTTGTTGTTGGAGGTTTCAATATAAATATGAACATGGTATCGACATATAGTAAGGGACTCAATGAGATATTCGCTCAACAGGCGATGGAACAGCTAGTAAATTTTAATACACGTGTTACTAAACATTCCGCAATACAAATTTATTTATTATACTCAAATACTAGAGAAGTTTCATGCGAAAAAGCTGAAGAACATAGAATATCAGATCATGAGACTGTTATTTTCCGATGAGATACAACAAAAAATTGTCCAATTACGAAGTTCTTAGAAATAACTTCTTGGAATGGGTACATCGCTGAAAACCTTATACATTACTTATGACAATATAACTTCACTGACCTTAAAAGTTTGAGTACTGATGGAATCATTGATCACATTGACCGTTGCCTGATGTCTATCATGAATAAGTTAACTTTTCAAACGCAAACTAGCATTAAAATTAGTAAATAACCCACTTTGGTCGCCTTTCGCACTCACTTTATCTAAAATTAAAAGGTTCTTGCTTTTCTTTCGATTTCTAAATTAAGTAGTTCATTAAATTTTACGCTTTTTTTTCCTTTGAAATTTATAAATTTTTTAGTCATTTCTGTTCAATCTCACAAAGTATGTATCTACAAGTATGTATGTACAATAATTACACGTTGATTGCATCCAATAAAGATAGATGGAATTAACTACTGGCGCGTGCGCGGTTTCCGGGTGTAGTTTGTCAACTGCCCAACCAAATCAATGCCGGTGGCGGGCTGCCGTTGGGATGGGCGGCTGTGCTTCTTCGCGTTCGGGCTACTCCGAAAGCCGAACGGCTTGAACGCACGGTTGGTTTCTTACGCGCACGGCCGCCTAATTGTTTAGGCGGCTTAAACATCGTCCCCGCCCTGCAGGGATGCGCTCGTCAGTGCCTCCTGCAGCTCTTTCAGAGCGCGGATGGTGTTGCCTAGCACACGGGTGGTGCTTTGTCCCCGATATATCCGGGTTTGTAGGCCGTCAGCAGTGAGCGCGATAGTGGCTTCCTTCTTATGTGGCTGTTGGGGCACTCGTTTTCCCTGCTTCGGGCGTTGCCTGCGCTTTTCAGGGGTTGCGCGCGCAGCTGGTTTGCGCTTCTGTACCCTTGCGCGCTGGTTGGCTGGCCGTTTTCGCGCTTTTAGGCGCCCAGTACTGGCTGCTGCCATGTGCAACAGCGTGTGGTGCGCGAGCCCGCAAACCTTGCAGCTGGCGGACGAATCGCATTCACCGGTGATGTGGGTGAGTGCGAGGCAGTTCACGCAATATCCTTGCGCCCGGGCTATGGCTGACCGTTGCGGTGGATTCATTGCATTGAAGTAGGGTGATCGAATAAACCACTTAAATAACAAACTAAACATACCTTTCAGAGTTGCATTGAAATAATAAAATTTAACATGAGAAACAAAAATAACAAGTTTTCAACTGTTGCATTACGATAACACAATACGACAAATAAAGGCTTTGTTTTATAAAAGAGCTGGAAAGCGATGTTAATAGAACTAACGACGAGGTCCTTGAAATGGATAAGACAGAAAGTCTCCAAGATAAATTTCATCAAGCTTGAACGGGCGAGTATCCAACAATTAAATGGCAAACAATTTATCAGAGGGTTTGGTAAACGAAATTAATAGTTTTTATAATGGTGGCGAAATTTGTGCGTAAAATTTTACGTTTATTTCTTTTTTATTTTTAAAAAGACAAATAAATACATACATACATGAATTACAACAAATCGTTCTTTGTTATATTAATGTTATTTTGTAAAATTCTATAACACAACTATTACAGACGTGTTAAATTTTTTGACAAATTAAAATTTACGAATCAAAACTTCGCGAAATTCGGGATCCCGTAATTGTCCCGGGATTTTGTTTTTAGATCTCGAAAATCACGGGATCAATAAAATGCCCAAAATCTACTACAACCGGCGGGTATCGCGTCGAATACATTCAAACGACATGACCAAGCCAGCGAAGACGCTGGATCTTAATTCGGTGCACTATATCTATGTCGTTATAACAGATCGTTCCATTTTCTACGGTATTCGCCATCACAAAGGCGTAAATGCCCATAACTCTTTCGGAGAATCCTTCTCTCTGACACTCCAAGAGCGCTCTCAAAAGATATCTTCATCGTCCATGCCTCTGAGATATACAAAAGGACTGGCATATTGATCCCAGACGTGAATGTGCCCAATGTCTATTTGATGACAGGAGATACTTCGTCTTGCCCTCGTTCACCTCCAGTCGCATTTGCTTTGCTTCTCTATACAGTTTGGAGAAGGTAAAACTAACTGCGCGCTTGTTAAAACCGATGGTGTCAATGTCATCGGCGTAGGCAAGCAGCTGCACACTCTTATAAAAGATGGTGCCTGACCGATTTACTTGTGCGGCTCGAATCATCTTCTCCAGCTTCAGGTTAAAAATTCTCGCACGACATAGAGTCGTCTGAACCTCGATTGGTATCAAACGGCTCAATTTACATAGCCGTATACGTTTTGCGGAGATACCAAATTCAGATATTACGGCATAAAGGGCACTTCTCCTTGTGCTGTCGAAGGCGGCTTTAAATATTAGGCCGATAGTAGATTTACCAGGTCTAAGCCACATTGACAAGGTCCAATCAGTTTGTTGACGATGGGCTCTAGCCTCTCACACTATACGTTCGACAGACCCTTATATGCGACGTTAAGAAAGCTGAGACCGCGATAGTTGGCGCGAATCGCTGTATCACCAATCTTGTGGATTGGGCAAAGTACACTTAGATTCCACTCAGTAGGCATGCATTCGCCCGAGCATACTTTGCAGATAAGCTGGTGCATGCGCTTTACCAACTCTTCTCCACCGTATTTGAATAACTCAGCTGGCTGCCCATCAGTTCAGGGCGCTTTGCTGTTCCTTAGCCGTGCTATTGCTAAACGGATTTCGTCGCAGTCGTGTATCGGAACATCAATTCCGTCATTTTTGGATTATCATCTTCTCCAAGGTGGTCTCTGCCACTACCACTAAGTAGTGTGGAGAAGTGCTCATAAACAAAGTATATTCTGGATGACAGTCACCAGGTTGCCTTTGTCGTTCTTACAGTAATTTGCCCCGGTCTTAAAACCTTCTGCTAGCTGTCGTAGTTTCTGAAAGAATTTTCGAACGCTTTTCCTATCGGCCAGCATTTTAAGCTCTTCCACACACGCATTTCGGCCTTTCTCTTATTCTCTCGAAAAATGCATCTCGCTTCCTTCTTCAACTCACGATATCTCTCCCTCTCTCCCAATTAAAGAATTGGCCATTCCCGGTGCATGCGCTCAAATCATGGTCCTTAAATCGTTTGCCGTGGTCGTCATCTAAAAAGGATCCTATCCGAGGCTTTGCTTGGTTTTTCATTGGAGGATTGCTTTTAAAAGGCGAGACCCAGCTTTTGCACAACGATATTCTGGTGCATTCGAAATTTTCATAGTTATATAGCCAGCCACTTACTCCAAGACAGACACTCAGTCGCAGCCGCAACTACTGGTGAACAGACGCTGCAAGAAATTGGTAAAGAGGACGATTCATTTGTTTCAAATCATCGATTGTTTTTCCATTAAAAATATCAAAGCTATTTGATGCTTTTGTTGGTAGCATAACGTAAGATTTGTTAAAGCTTTGAACAATTTTTATTTCGAATTTTAGTGCCAGCACCACAGCTGCTCATTGTCGTCTTCAAAATTAGAAAAGGATTTAATTTGGCAACAACGACAACTGCAAGCCTGCTGCCGAGAAGTCGTGCTATTGTCTAAATAACTGTGCCCAAAGAACGTGTGTATTTAAATATTTGACAGATGCTGCCTGTCGCTTGCTGTCTTCAAAGTGTTCAAAGCATCAGTCTCTAATGGAGACAAAAGCACAGTTTAAGACCAGTTGTCATTAATTGGTCTCAAAATAAAGTCTCAATTATGACCAAATGATAATCAGATCACAAAAATTAATACAAAAATATGAAAAAAATTTAAAAGCGAGGAAAGTAATAATCTTCAGCTCATACAGTCTCAAGTTTTATATCTTGAGATGATACCAAATTACTAATTTTCACATTAAGCAAACTAAGCGAGCTATACCTAAGGACTTATTGTCAGTAAAGTGTTATACAATTTTCAAGGTTTTCTTGTCTTATGAGATTTGTATAAATATATAAAATCTCTTAAAATACCTTTGATAAGCACTTTGTGGTCGCCGTTTCAGTAAAAATATAATGCATGTGAAAATAGTCTATGTCGCTGCCGTATTTCTATCATTTCTCAAAGGCTTTAAATTTTTTTTTTCATTGGCTCGATAACGGCGTATTTTTGGCCGAGCTTAGCATAGTATGCCAGTTATTTCCCTATTTCGCTAATTGGCGGCAGTTGGAAGTTACAAGATACCCAATTCCTTGTGGTGCATCAAATGAGAGTGGTGCATCAAATGAGAGTTATCTGTAGTGGGCACCAGTGTTTAATCGCAGGGAAAGTAAAGAATGAAAAGCCAAGAATTAGTTTGGTTGTTAATTCAATATATATATGTATTTGGTATAATAGTTTTATTACAATATTACCTTGATGATTTCCGTTGCGTGGTAGCTGAACCGTGTTGTCTCTAGAATGTCCAAAAACGAGTGAGTTAACAGAATTTTTCAAAGCCGGACTGAACCCGCGAACCAAGTTTTGTAAACCGTTTCAAGGGGAAACTGCCCGAAATTATTTCCCCGGAAAACTGTAAGTTTTCCTGCAATGCATGTGTGCACAATTAAATACTTAACACATGCATATGTGTGTGCAAAGCTACTTTACACATGCATGTGAGTATGTGTACAAGAAATAAAACTTTACATTAGGGTGGCCAATTCCAAATAGATAATTTGTAAATATTTAGACTGGAGGCCTAAACTGCTTGGTATTTCCAAACAAAAATAAACCTCAAATGATTTAAAACAGAAAGGGGTGATCGAATAAAACACACAAATAACACACTAAACATATCTTTCAGAGTTGTATTGAAATAATAAAATTTAACATGTGAAACAAAAATAACAAGTTTGCAACTGTTGCATTACGATGACACAATACTACATATGACACGGCTTGTTAACTCCCTAAAGGCTTTGTTTTGCCCTTGACATTACAAATGAGGAAAATATCCTCCTCGAGTAGAAAATTAGCCTTACTATGAAAGCGATGTTAATAAAACTAACGACGAGGTGCTTGAAATGGATAAGACAGTAAGTCCCCAAGTCAAGTTTGAACAAGCGAGTATCCAACAATGAAATGGCATACAATTTATCAGAGGGTTTGGTAAACGAAATTAATAGTTTTTGTAATGGTGGCGAAATATGCTAATTCATTTAACTTTTTGCCGACAATCCAACCAACAAGTGTTGAGTCGGTGTTTCTCGACTGCAGATTTTAAATGCAACAAATTTAGGTACAGGTTGAAGGATAACACTCTTTAAGATAGAATTTGATTAAAATAAGGAATAATTCTGCCTCACTCAAAATGGAATGGGTGAATTTTTACTTCATGTATTTCTTTTTTACTGAATAATATATATGTATTAATATTTACTATTGGTCTCAAACAGTGATTAAAAATAGTTTTACTTTATGTAGGTGCATTTGCTAAATATGTATATTAATAGCTGGATTTTACCGCGAACGGACGTGTTTTTGATCGCTCTATAAAAGGCCATCAATTGAAAGTATTCAAAATTATCTTACCATTGCTAGTGAGCCTAATTTTAAATAAATACAAAAGATAACCACATGTATAGTTAAATGCATAAATAAACGATGATTAATACCGCATAACAAAAATAAGTTTGTTGTTGCTTAATTAGCTAAAAGATAGCGGTCGATCGCTAAGAAAAAATGTCAGAGTGCAGGAGATGTCGAAAAGGCATAAGAGGGGAATCGGGAATAAGGCGTGAAGGTATAGGTGGGAAAGTGTACCACAAATCAATAGCTTGTGCTGGTATTGATGATTACAGCCTGAAAGTGATGGCTGTGCGTTTGTGCGTTTTATGTGTGACGACTGGATGACGTACGTATCCAATGTGGACGATGCTCTTAAAGGATTGATGAGCATCGCACAAAGAAATAAAGTGAACATTAGAGAGCAGAAAGGGGACATGGAGAATTGTTTAAAGAACACGACAAAGAGATTAAAATGACAATGGAAAACATCAAAAAAAAAAACAATCAAGAGAAACTAGAAATTATAAAGAGAGTAGAAATTTTTTGCAAAATAAATAAAGAGCAAATGACCAGAGTAGATAACTCTACTAATGAGCTGTGCAAGCAAAAGAAAGAAATTATAAGTGAAGTAAAAAAGGCTACTAACAAAAACAGAGAAAATAGTCAAAGTGGTATGGGTGTATCGTACGCTAGCACACTAAAACGTGTACCTCCTATTATTGTTAAGCCTAAGAACAAGCAAGCTGTGGAAAAAGCTAGGGTTGACCTTAACAAGATAGATGCTTCTAATATCAAATTTGATAGGGTGTCGAACAAACATAATGGGGTGGTAATAATAAATGCCGATAGTGTCACGGAAAAGATAAAATTATATCGACGTTAGAAAGCAACCTTAATAAAAATTTATATGACATTTCTGAGCCAAAAATGTTTACCCCCAAAATATTGGTAACTCAAATGAACGCTGATTACAAAGAAGGCGAGTTAGTACATACATAAAATTAAAGTGCAAAATAGCTTCTTAAGTGCAGCCAATCTATAATGTGTCAAAGTTTTTAAGTCCAAACGGAGAAAAGATACATGTAGTGCGATAATCAAAGTTGAGCATAAATTCTTCCTGCAGGTATTAGAATAAAAGAAACTAAATATTGGATGGGAACGCTGTCCAGTGATGGACAAACAGTTAAGAGATGCTACAAATGTCTGGGGTTTAACCATATTTCAATTAATTGCACCAAAAAGTAAAGATGTAGCAAATGCATGGGAGAACATAAGTCAGAAAGTTGCACTGAGAATAGTTCTAAACAAATCTGTGGTAATTGTTGCGATGCAAAAACAGACTTAGGCCTAAACCTAGATGTGGAGCATAACGAATTTAGTCGTGAATGCCCCGTTTACGTCCGAAAACTGAAGGTTGCAAAGTAGAGGGTAGGTTGTTAGCAACTTAATTCAGAAGTAGATAGTCATTTTTATGTAAACTGCGCTTATCTCAATATTAACAGTATAATAGCTAATAAGGTGGAATTGAAAAGCCTTGTTGAGTTCTATGCTCCGAAACATGCGCTACAGAAGATATAAATGATTCAGATCTTATATTTCCTACTTATCAATTAGTTAGGTGTGTTTCGCACAGTAGACATACAGGCGGAGTAATCATATTATTGCGAGATACTATACACTTTAAAGTAATATTAAACAAATCCATAAAAAAAAAATTCTGGTGTTTAGTTATTCAGCTAAAAAACTGTGAAACTAAGTGGAGAGTAGGAGTGGTTTACAACTTACCCATTTCCAGTGACGCGGATTTCCTGACCTATATGGAAGCACTGTTATCGGAAATATGCGAAAACTTGGTAAATACCGTTGTTGTTGGAGGTTTCAATATAAATATGAACATGGTATCGACATATAGTAAGGGACTCAATGAGATATTCGCTCAACAGGCGATGGAACAGCTAGTAAATTTTAATACACGTGTTACTAAACATTCCGCAATACAAATTTATTTATTATACTCAAATACTAGAGAAGTTTCATGCGAAAAAGCTGAAGAACATAGAATATCAGATCATGAGACTGTTATTTTCCGATGAGATACAACAAAAAATTGTCCAATTACGAAGTTCTTAGAAATAACTTCTTGGAATGGGTACATCGCTGAAAACCTTATACATTACTTATGACAATATAACTTCACTGACCTTAAAAGTTTGAGTACTGATGGAATCATTGATCACATTGACCGTTGCCTGATGTCTATCATGAATAAGTTAACTTTTCAAACGCAAACTAGCATTAAAATTAGTAAATAACCCACTTTGGTCGCCTTTCGCACTCACTTTATCTAAAATTAAAAGGTTCTTGCTTTTCTTTCGATTTCTAAATTAAGTAGTTCATTAAATTTTACGCTTTTTTTTCCTTTGAAATTTATAAATTTTTTAGTCATTTCTGTTCAATTTCACAAAGTATGTATCTACAAGTATGTATGTACAATAATTACACGTTGATTGCATCCAATAAAGATAGATGGAATTAATTACTGGCGCGTGCGCGGTTTCCGGGTGTAGTTTGTCAACTGCCCAACCAAATCAATGCCGGTGGCGGGCTGCCGTTGGGATGGGCGGCTGTGCTTCTTCGCGTTCGGGCTACTCCGAAAGCCGAACGGCTTGAACGCACGGCCGGTTGGTTTCTTACGCGCACGGCCGCCTAATTGTTTAGGCGGCTTAAACATCGTCCCCGCCCTGCAGGGATGCGCTCGTCAGTGCCTCCTGCAGCTCTTTCAGAGCGCGGATGGTGTTGCCTAGCACACGGGTGGTGCTTTGTCCCCGATATATCCGGGTTTGTAGGCCGTCAGCAGTGAGCGCGATAGTGGCTTCCTTCCTATGTGGCTGTTGGGGCACTCGTTTTCCCTGCTTCGGGCGTTGCCTGCGCTTTTCAGGGGTTGCGCGCGCAGCTGGTTTGCGCTTCTGTACCCTTGCGCGCTGGTTGGCTGGCCGTTTTCGCGCTTTTAGGCGCCCAGTACTGGCTGCTGCCATGTGCAACAGCGTGTGGTGCGCGAGCCCGCAAACCTTGCAGCTGGCGGACGAATCGCATTCACCGGTGATGTGGGTGAGTGCGAGGCAGTTCACGCAATATCCTTGCGCCCGGGCTATGGCTGACCGTTGCGGTGGCTTCATTGCATTGAAGGCTGGACAGGTCCGAATGGCGTGGTAGCGATGGCAGAGTCTGCATTGGAGACAGTTGTTTGTCTCTGCGGTCGGCGCTAGAGGGCATGCCTTTCGTGTCGCCATTTTGGTTTTCGGTCTGAAAGTAGAAGAACAAACAAAGAAACGAGAAGTACTTGGGGATAGCATTTAAAGCGAGATGTTTAAATCCAGAATATACAGGGATGGTATATGATTTTTTTTTTTTGTTCTTTACTGTGAGTCGCGCGAAGGCTGCGCTGGTGGAATGAAGCACAGTTTAACTAAAGGGCGCGTGACAACCCCGTTATGCGTGCGGATCTCCATGACGCGTACATGGTTATCAGGCCCGTGGTGAACCCTTTCGATTCGTCCCAGTCTCCAATCGGTGGGCGGGAGCGAATCCTCCTTTATCACGACGAGATCGCCTGGTTGAGGATTGTGGTTTGGATTTTTCCACTTATATCTTTTTTGAAGATCTTTGAGATATTCCTCTTTCAATCTATGGCTGAATTAATGGTGAAGTGCTTTGACTTTCTCCCAGCGGTTAAGTAGAGAGAGGTCTTCAGCGTTAGGCTCGGGAATGAAGTGACCTGGAGTATGCGCTGTAAAGTCAGCCGGGTCCTGTGATAGTGCGGACAAAGATCTCGAGTTGAGAACTGCTTTAATTCGCACCAATATCGTCGTGAGTTCTTCAAATGTGAGCTTCTGGGATGCAGCGATTTTCTTTAGGTGGATTTTAAAGCTTTTTACTGCGGATTCCCACAAGCCTCCCATGTGTGGGGCTCCGGGTAGTGCATATTGCCAATTGATGCCTTGAGGAGCATATTTTTGGACAATGTCTGTGGAGCATTCATTAAGGAATTTAACAAAGTCGCGTTCAGTTGCGCGTTGAGCGCCAATGAACGTTTTCCCTTTGTCACTCATCATTTTTGAGGGGAAACCTCGCCTGCCGACGAAGCGGACAAACGCTGCTCGAAAAGCTTCGGTTGTGAGGTCAGAGCACAACTCGAGGTGAATTGCCTTTGTGGCAAAACATACGAATACTGCTACAGAACCTTTGAGAAGCGTAGTGGATCTTAATACCGACGCCTTAATTTGGAATGGCTCCGCAAAATCTACGCCAGTGGTAGAAAATGGTAATGAGAAATTACAGCGCTCAGGGGGCAGAGCGACCATTATTTGTGTGCGTGTTCGTTGCTTATAAAGAGTGCACACTTTGCATTGGAAAATGCATCGTTTAATTAGAGGTTTTAGCTTTGGTACGTAATACTCTTGCCTTACCATTTGAAGCATCAATCGCATTTCTGCATGAAGAAGCAGCGAATGTAGAAACTCCAAATATAGCTGGCAGAACCTCGATTTTTTTGGAAGAATGATTGGGTGCCTTTCGTTGAATCTCAACGTGGCATGCACCAATCTCCCATTAACCCGTAGTAGACCGTCTTTGTCCATTATTGGATTGAGAACAAGAAGAGGGCTTTTTTTGCTAATGGGTTTTTTAACCTGCAGCGCGTTTTTTTCATTCGGAAAATGACGTAACTGCGCCATCTCGATAAGACGCATTTTTGTTTGTTGGAACTCGTCATGGGTCAGATTGGGATTACTGAGTGTGGTTAACTTCTTAGATTTGTTTCGCGCATTGTTCACGAAGCGGAACATGTACGCAGTCACGCGGAGTGCGCGAGAAAAGGATGAAAACCGGTCGAGAAAATCGACCTCTTCCTCGAGCGCGTGATAGACCTCTATTTTGCGCTTTTCTGGAGGAGATGCGCTGCGCACTTTTGATTTTGGCCATGAGTCCGGGTTGCAAGAAAGCCAGTTTGGCCCATGCCACCAGAGCGATGAAATCGCTACTAGTTTTGCAAGTAAGACTGCGCCACAGAGCTCTAGACGTGGCAAGCTTACCGTCTTGATTGGTGCCACTTTGCCTTTTGCAACCAGAAGAGAGGATTTTATTTGGTTGCGAGTATGTACGCGGATGTAGATCGCTGCGCAATACGCTTTTTCCGAGGCGTCACAAAGCCCATGGATTTGAGTATCTTGCGACAGCCATCCTGCCGGGTCAAAAAGTTCGTGCGACAGACGACAAAATTTGTCGTTTTGTGACGGCATTTTTTGGTGACATAGGCAGAATGGTGTAGGAAAACTTGTCTGTTAGCGCGCTCCAGCGAATACCAAGAGTTTTGGTTGTGGAAGCGCTCTCAAATTTTAAAAAGTTGGAGTCGAGAAGATCCTCCTTTGGAAACTGTTCTAATATGGCCGGATGATTGGTCGTCAGTTTCTTCAATACGAAACCAGCTGACTTTAGCGCTTTGATCACTTGACTAAGTGATTCGGTGGCGTCGTCAATGTTATGACTTCCTGAGAGGATGTCATCCACATACGTCTGGTTTCTGAGTATTGGCGCCGCCAATGGGAATATCGCTCTCGTATCATCAGCTAATTGATGTAATGTACGGATAGCGAGATAGGGCGCACAATTAACGCCGAATGTGACGGTTTTGAGATTATAATCGGTGACCGGAGAGTCAGCCGATTTGCAAAATAAAATACGCTGAAAATGTTTATCGTCCTCGTGGATGAGTATTTGACGATACATTTTCTCAATATCTCCATTGAACACGAACCTGTGCATGCGCCACTGCAGAATGAGTAGCATGAGATCTGGCTGGAGTGTGGGACCGGTGTGCAGGAAGTCATTCAGGGACTTTCCTGATCCGGATGTTTTGGAGGCGTTGAACACCACACGAATTTTGGTGGTCACCTTATCTGGTTTCACGACTGCATGGTGCGGTAAGTAGAAGGAGAAATGTTTGCCGTCGGATACGATTTCACAAGGCTTGGTGTAGTCCATGTGACCGAGGTCGAGATATTCCTACAACACATCGTTGTACAGTGTGCTCAAGTCCCCTTTCTTTTGCAGCGATTGCTCCATGCTAAATAATTGCTGGAGGGCAGCAGACCGAGAATGGCCAAGAAAGAGTTTTTTGGAGAAATCTTCCTTGAATGGAAGTCGCACAATGTATCGAGCGTTTGGAGCACGTGTCGTTGTTGTTGCATACATATTGCTCGAGCGGGGAGGAATTAGGGGCCGGGAATTCCTCATGAATTCCACGGCAACGGGGTTCGAAAAAATAGTAGGCCGATCTTCTGAAAATTTATGATCGTTAAATCAATAAGCCGATTGCCGTATTGCACTCGCAAGTAAAACACACAAGTTATATTAAATGTATAATGCAAAAGGGGGGCTTGTCAATGACAAGCAATTTATTTTATAAGATAAAATCACTGCTGGAAAAAAGTGGGGTTAAATATGTATGTTAATGCAAAAACCTTACGTGTAGCGTTCGGGGCGTCTGTTCACAAAGTGAAAGAGTGCAGGAGTTTCGCAGAAGGCGAAACCCATCAAACGGGCCGGGTAACAGGACTCGAGAAAAGGGAGAGAAAGTAACGAGTCCCTGTTCCCGTACTATCACAGCGACATCTGCAAGTGCAATTATAGTAATTCACAATGGCAGATCCACTTGTTAATGCTGATGTAAACAGCTGGCGTAAACATGCCGCCCGCCTTGCAGTATCGCTGCAATAAGTTACTACAAAAATTTGTTTGGATTATATACATAAATAATGTTTGCTATTTCATAACAGTTGATAAGACTTCATTAGCGTAACAGTGACATATAATTTAAAATAAAAATTCATTCAAACATTCAAAATCCAAGGTTACAAAAAGAAATAAATTAAAAACAAATTGTAAGCTACGAGCTAATCTATTCTAATAAATGGTACCGCCAGATATCATCCACCCGAACATCGTGTTCTGCGCGGCTGGTCGGGTGGGAGTCGCTGCCATCAGTCCCGGACGCAGGATCATCGCGTACACCTCCGCTCCTAAAATTAACGACACCGCGCTCGAGCGGTGGAAATTTGGGCCTGCCAACCGAAAATAGTCAAATTCGCTGACTACGCGTGCGTCGAGTGTGCGCTGGGGGGTAATGCGGGACAGATGTGTCTCCACATTCGCGGTCATCTAGAGCCGCTCGTTCCACCCTTTTAGCGTGAATTGGCATGAATTCTTACGACCGTGCACCAACTGCAGCCTTCGCGCCAGCTGCTGCGAAATCGATGACCGCGGCTGCCCTGGGTCTATGATCGCTCTCACCAATTGCGGTCTTCCTCTCGCCATGATCCGGACCACTACCGTTGGCGTGAGGACAGATAGCCCTGAAGCGGTACGGGCTGTGCCCGTAATACGCTTTCGGGCGTCTCTCACACCACGGCGCGTTCGGATCTGTTGCGACTTCCTGGGTGGTGCGTGCGGTGCCTGGCGCTTCGCGGCAACGGGAGGGGGCAACTGGACTGCCGACCGCATAACCGACAGTCGAGGTCTGGCTACTGGTGGCACATTGGATTCTGGTGATGCCGCTTCTTCCTCCATCTCATCATCTTCGGCGTCGATTTCCAACACCTCTTCGTCGCTCGACTCGCTCAGAGGTCGAGCGTTATACGCACTGTAGCGTTGTCGACGGAGCTCTTCGGTCTCAAGAGCAGTCCTGTCTTCCTTCCCTCTTGCCTTCTCGTATAGGTGAATGAGACTGTGGTGCCTCTCGCTGCATTGTTCGCAGTTTCGGGGCGACGGACACGTTTTTGCCATATGGTGCGGCGACATGCAATTGGCGCAGTGCCGATGCACGAGGACAGCACGCAGTCTCTCGGCTGGCTCCATCCTACGCATCACCCGGCAGTATAACAACGGGTGGTTCTTTGCGCATACGGGGCATTTCCTCAGGCCAGATTTGCTCGTGGTCTCCATTTTCAAAATTTAGGTACTTTTGGTCTGGAAAGAGAAAAAGAGTTAGAAATTTTGTTTACAATCGTGGTAAAAGAACCAATTTCACAATTGGCCGAGTTATGTTTCCCCGCGCCGTTCGTAGTTCTACGACACGGACGCGGCTATCAGGACCTGAAAAAACTCTAACTACTCTGCCAAGTCGCTTTGTTCGCCCCTACAAAATTGGTGCCGTTGTCCGAGTATACATTTAGAGGGCAACCGCGTCGGGATACGAATCGCGAAAAGGCTGCTGGAACGTCGGGGTTGACAAATTGCTGGTTGCCTCCAAATGTAAGGCCTTAGTCGCGAAACAGACAAATACGCAGACATATCCTTTCGTGATACGGCATGCTCGGCCCGTAAAACTCCTTATTTCGAATGGGCCCGTGAAGTCGATTCCAGTGTTCGTGAAGGGCCTGGACACTTCTGTTCGTTCCACTGGCAAGGCTGCCATTAACTGCTCCCGCGCTTTCTTCCTGTAAATAATACATACTTTGCAATTGTGTACAGTATTTTTGATTAAATTTTTCATACGTACGATCCAGTATTCAGACCGCAGGGAAATCAGATGTGAGAATTTTACAAGCAGTCTTGAAAACTGGCAATCGTAAGGAAGAATTATAGGGTACTGTTCGTTATATGGTAAACTCGATAACGCGAGTCGCCCCCCCCCACTCTCATAACTCTGTTTCTGTCGAGAAACGTATTAAGAGTGGCTATTGGACTTTTCGCATTAAGGGGCGCGGAAGCGCCGCCAGCCCTGTACTCCTCTGGATAGTGTCGCCTCTGTGCTACAAGAATAAGGCGACGCTTTACCTCCTTGATTTCCTCGGATGTTATTTCGTCTCTCTGGTCGCTTATCACCAACTTATGGACAGGGTGAACTCTACGATAAAATCGAAAAATTCGCGCTATAACTCTCAAGGCTCGAGAGAAGTCCGAAAAACGCCCCAGGATATCTCCTTCTCCTGAGACACCTGTCACGTGAACTCGTACTTTCCTCTGCTCTACATCTGTTTCCAACGTGTCATTGCAACTACTCGCTTGGGGCCAAGCTGATGGCTCTTTCTGTAACCACTTTGGTCCGTGCCACCATAACGCGTTGGCTTCTAAAACCTGTGGTGTGACGCCTCGACTTCTGATATCTGCTGGATTATCTGCAGAATCCACGTGATTCCATCCAGTCACTCCAACAAGCTCGTCTATTTTTGAGACTCGGTTTGCCACAAATGTTGTCCATGAACACGCTGGTTTCTTGAGCCATGAGAGAACAATCGTAGAGTCAGTCCATGTATGGATAGTTGGCTGCAAAATTTCAAGCTGTGGAAGGAAGGCATTAATTAATTCCGCTAACGACAATGCTCCGCACTGCTCCAATCGGGGGAGAGACACCGTTTTTACTAGGGCTACCTTTGTTTTACCTACCAGCAAATAAATATGGGGTGTTTTTTGTGAAGTGCGTTCGCGGACTCTAATATATAAAGCCGCCGCATATGCCTTCTCGGAGGCATCACAAAATCCGTGGAATTCTACTTCATTCCATGGTGAAAACCGGATCCAACGAGGAATTTTTATTTTCTGAATATTATCGTAGTTATCCAGAAATGATTCCCATCGTAGTAGCAAATTTCGGGGTAGACTGTCGTCCCAGTCTATTTTGGATAGCCAGATATCCTGCATCAGTATTTTGGCTTCAACAACAATTGGTCCGAGCCATCCTGCTGGATCGAACAACTTTGCTACACACGATAATACCTCTCGCTTGGTGTAATCCTGCTTCACGGGTATCGGCTGCACTGTGAAATGGAACATATCATGTATTGCATTCCACCGGATTCCCAACATCTTCGTCTCGCTCATGTCGTCGATTTCCAAGAAGTTTTCCATGTAGATGTGGTCTTTTGGTAAACCTGCTGAAATTGTTTTCGAATTCGACGTCCATTTCCGTAGAGGAAAACTTGCACTTTTGAGAGCTTCGAGTAGCTCATCACGCATTTGTATTGCTGTTGTGCAATCATGAGCTCCAGCCAACACATCATCCACGTACATGTGTTGCTTTAAAACTCTTGATGCTAGCGGATATTTCGTTTTAACATCTTCAGCGGGTTGATGTAGCGTTCGTATCGCCAGATAAGGAGCGCAATTTACTCCGAACGTTACGGTTTTTAGTTCAAAGTCTTGCAATTCAGCGTCCTGGGACTCTCTGAAAAGAATTCTTTGAAATGCAGTTTGATCTGGCTGAAGCAAGATTTGTCTATACATTTTTTCAATGTCTGCATTAAAGACGTATTTAAATAAACGCCACTTCAATAGAAGACAAACTAAATCTGCCTGCAAGATTGGACCGGGGTAGAGGACGTCGTTTAAACTGACTCCATTTGAAAACGGGCACGACGCGTTGAACACTACTCGAACCTTGGTCGTAGTGCTCTCTGGTTTGACCACTGCGTGATGTGGCAGGTAAAACGTTCGATTCCCTGTGTTTCCAACCGGGACCATATGGTTGAGATCGATGTACTCCTTTAAGACTCGATCATATTCCTTCTTCAAGTCAGGCCTGCGCAGATAACTGGCCTCACTTCGAAGAAATTGCCGTACCGCTCCAGTCCGAACTCCAGTGGGAACTCCCGTCGAAAGGGTAGCGATACTACATATCGTCCGCATTCATCCCTTACCGTCGTTCTCTTATAGAGCTCCTCGCAAAATGCATCTTCGGGGGTGATCTTCCTTTTGGGTGAAACTTCTTCCAACTCCCAAAAACGTGTCAGTTGGGGGTTCGTCATCTGTATGCAGTATGACACACATGACGAAAAACAGCTTGTTCTGACCGTCCGAGGAACTGGCCCTGTAAGGATCCACCCGAACACCGTCTCAGCCGAACACAGCCGGGTATACATCCGCACCCAAGATGACATCCACCTGCTGACTCCTGTAGAAATTTACATCGGCCAACCTAAGAGGGGGGAGTGATCGAAGATGCACCCGGTCCAATGAAAACTTGGGGAGGTCTCCTGTCAATTGGGGTAAAACGAGGCCTCTTGCCTCCATTTTAAACTGGGGGTTTACAGGAGAACCTATGACCAGATGCGCTACTTTTCGCACATTTGCCGATACCGTGGCACTTATCCCTGTTACCTGAGTATCAGCAACTTTCGTTGGCAGCCCGATGCGCTTCCGGAGCCGGTCAGTGATGAATGTACGCTCCGATCGCGAATCAAGCAAAGCCCTGACTTGGTAAGTAACTCCTAGATGGTAGATGTTGACCATGGCAGTTCCTAGCAATATATTGCAATTGCTTGCAGCATGTAGAGATTGCACATTGCTTGTGCTTGGTCGGGGTTGTGTCGTTCTGGGTTGTGATGATCGTGGTTGTGGGGGTCGGGGCACCTTACTTCGGGGTGACGGTTGTGGTGCAGACGTGCTGGGCAACTGTAACGCAGAAGTGCGATGTAGAAGGGAGTGATGTCTTTGGTGACAACTCCAACAAGAGAAAGGGCTCTTGCAATCTTTTGCCATATGGGAATGTGCAAGGCAATTCATGCACAAGTTATGTTTTCTGGCAACAGTGACGCGATCGTCAACTTTCATTGCCAAAAATTTGGGGCAACCCTTCAATACATGGATTTGCTCGGGGCATAACCTACAGGTAGGTTGAGAAAACTGCCCATGGTGTGCCGACACTCGCCTCTCATAGCTTGCGGCGGGTGGTCGACTGACGGTCGGCTTTACCGCTCTAGCACCCCGAATGTCGGAAACAGTTCCCAACGTTTGGAACTGGCTTGTGAGAAAGCTGTATAATTCCTCCCACCTCGGAATTTCCGCCTTCCTCACAATCCCTTGTACCCATAGCGCTAGGGTGCTGTCTGGCAACCGACTCGACACCAAAAACACGAAAATTGCATCCCAGTTCTCAATGTCAATACCGTACATTTCTAACACTGAGATGCAATTGTTGACCGATCGTTGTAAATTCTTAATATCGGTTCCGCGTTCTACCGTGACCGATGGTAAATTAAATAGGATTTTCAGCTGACTATTGACTATTATCCGCTTATTCTCATATCGTTCCGATAGATTTTGCCACGCTGTGGCGAAGCCGTCATTAGTCAGAGGGGATTTTTTAACTATATCCTTTGCTTCACCCCGGGTCTTCTGAATCAAATGATACAGCTTTTCGACCGGGGTTAAGCGTGAATTGTTCACGTAAATCGCTATGAATAAATCTCGAAACGTTGGCCACGACATGTAGTTACCGTAAAATATCTCCGTATCACATGGAGGTAAACGGATATTTGAATGAGCAGGCAGTTCAACTGCATGAATCCCGTGATTGACCGTTGAACTGCTTTGTTGAGCAAAAGTGAGACCATGAGCAGTCTCACCTATAAGCGCACCGCAAGTCAAGTATGCGGTGTAGCAGTCCTGGTATCGGCACTTGGCCAACCGAAGAGCGGACTGATCGCTTTCGTTGTCGGACAAGGTCTTTGAGTACTTATCAAATTCGTCTTTAACCTTGACCCACAACGTCTGAAGCTCTTCTCTCTGTATTTCCAGAGAGAAGATAGAATGGCAGTTACTGGGCATCGTGTTATAGCCCGACTCAAACTCAAGCAGCGCATCGCATGCGCGCGAAAAATCGTTGAGTGTGGCCATGTCACGAAAAAGCTTACGAAATTTTTCTTGAAAATCTTTCGAAAAAAGCAAACGATTTAAATATAATGTCGTAAAGACTAATCCACGAAAAAAAGTTTGAAGTTTTCAAACTACGACGCTTGAAAAATATTTCGAAAAACAAGACGTTGTAAAGATTGTTTCAGTGTATCGCACCACTGAATGAAGTCCCGATTGAGTCACGAGAAAAAATAAGTCAGAGACTAAAGCAAATTTATTTTCCTCAGTGTAACGCACTACTGGGTAAAATCAGGAAAGAAAACCGGAAATAAAAGATCCAAAAATTACAAAAAAAAAATATAATTTATTTCCCTCAGTGTTAGGCACCACTGGGGAACATCACGGCAAATGCTCGAAATTTAGAAACAAAATTCCAAAACAAATCGAATTTATTTCCTTCAGTGTTGTGAGCCACTGAGGAATACAACGGAAAAAGCCGACACTAAAAATCCAAAATCCAAAAAAAAAAGTCGAAGTTATTTCCCTCAGAGTTAGGCACCACTGGGGAAAATCACGAAATATGTAATTCGCTTCACGTGGTCAGAATCGAAATATAGAATCCACGAGAAAAAAAGTAATATTAAAAACGAGAATTCAGAAAATTAATTGGCTTGTTTTCTACCCGTGTATCGCACAACCGGAAGACCAATTAATTTTCGATAAAGCAAAGAAAACGTACAAGTGGAAGGCAAAGCGTCTTGCCACACTGAATCAATATTTAAACTCCGTCAAATGGAAAAGAAAAAAAAAATTTAAAAAAAACCCAAACGAAGAACCAAAAATTTAATTGAAATAAATATACCACTAATTTTTGACAGAGTGAAAGTCGTACCGTAATAAAACTACACCCAAAAAGTTCCAAAACTTAAATAAATTTTCACTACTTTTAAAAAATTTTTTTTTTTTTTCAAAGTTTATTTAATTCTAGAAAATCTCTGAAGAGCTCTTTGCGCTCTTCTTCTTCTTTCTTTTTTTTATCTTATTTAGTTGATTTCAATATTTAGTCGGGGGAAATCCCTGAGACTAATCACAAACAACTTTCTCACGTTCGCCCCCTCACGAATAAACGTGGTGAATGTCAACGGCTTACCTTGTATTACTGCTTACTGTTGTTGTTGTGGAAACGATGGGCCACTGGTGGGGGCCTTGCTGCACCGTTGGGCCGTTGGTATGGGCCTTGTTGAACCGTTGGGCCGTTGATGTGGGCCTTCGTTGAACGGTGGGCCACTGGTGGGGGCCTTGCTGCAAATTCGTTGGGCCGTTGGTAGGGGCCTTGCAGCACGTTGGGCCGTTGGTGTGGGCCGTGCTGCACGTTGAGCCACTGGTGGGGGCCTTGCAGCAAATTCGTTGGGCCGTTGTGGGGGCCTTGCTGCAAATTCGTTGGGCCGTTGGTAGGGGCCTTGCAGCACGTTGGGCCGTTGGTGTGGGCCTTGCTGCACGTTGGGCCACTGGTGGGGGCCTTGCAGCAAATTCGTTGGGCCGTTGGTGGGGGCCTTGCTGCCAATTCGTTGGGCCGTTGGGGCCTTGCAGCACGTTGGGCCGTTGGTGTGGGCCTTTGTTGTACGTTGGGCCATTCGTGTGGGCCTTGCTGCACGTTGGGCCGTTCGTAGGGGCCTTGCAGCAACTCGATGCGCACTGCCGCCTGACTTCGTGGCACCTAGTGCCGGCGGTCAACACTTGCACACAACTAAAAATGGTTGCACCTTATTTCGTGGCACTAATCGTGTACCGGTGCAACCACTCTTCTTCACTTTCACTTTCACTTTTTTTTTGTTTTTTGTTATGTTATTTTGCACTTTTATTTTTAATTAAATTAATTTGTAATTTTTATTTTGTAATTTAGCACTTTAGTTTTCAATTTAATTAATTTTATTTTATTAGTTTGTACTTTAACTTTTATTTTTAATTTAATTAATTTTGTAGTAAGGCCTTGTTGCTGTAGTATAAACGCCTTGTTGCTGCTGCTGCCGGTTGTTGCGCCCGTAGCAGCGCTGACGCACGAATTTGACGCTGCTGCGTTGGCGTACCTGATTTCAGCTGCTTCCGCCGGGGCGCCGCTGAAGTCCAATTTAGCGGTGCTTGTGGGAGCACCCTCGACTCAGTGCAGGAGCACCGAAATTTCCTTCAACTTAATTTCCGTTCCTGCAATTGAAATTGAATTAAACAACACCAATGTGAAATGGTTACCTTTTTTCTTCTTCGGATTCACTCCTCCAATCGTTCCAATCCAATCGATCCAATTAGTCGCTGCACCCGCCGGAGCACTGGTGTACAATTTTTCAGCACTGACGTACAATTTCGTCAGCACTGATGTATAAATCTGCCAGTGCTGATGTTCGAATCAATCAGCACTGACGTAGCACAATTTTCCAGCTAACAACGCCGGCAGTTGTTTTGCCGTCTGCTGGAGCTCCCGCTACTCCTTCAGTGCGGGCAACTCGGGTGCTGCAAACACACGAATCAATAAAATTGAAAATTTTAAAGGATTACCTTGTACGGATTTTTGTACTCCAATCTTTGGGGCGGCCTTGCCCTTCTGCTCTACGTCGTCGCCGGGGTTTTCTCGGTCGCCACGATATATTAAAAGAAAATAACCCGCACTCCCACGTGTGAATCAATTTGCAGGTTATTTTTCTTTTATTTTTGTTTTTTGTTTTGCCAACTTTTTGGCAGCTGCCAAATTGTGGATTTCAAATTCGCAATCCACTGCTCGTTCACAATAGAAGATTGTGAAAATATTAAAGCAATTTTTTTAATGTGTGTTTAATTGGATATTAATATATTGCTTTATCCAAAATTAATTAAACACACCTTTACGGGATATTTAAAATGGGGGATAAGTGGGCAACTTGGCAGTTTTGGGGTTATGTTTTTAACTTGTGTTTCTCGATTTTTATTTGCGAGTACAGCAATTCAGCCACGAAAATATTAACAAAAAAAATCAGAATGATCCGGCTCGAAGGACCATGTTCGAGCGGGGAGGAATCAGGGGCCGGGAATTCCTTATGAATTCCACGGCAACGGGGTTCGAAAAAATAGGTGGCCGATCTTCTGAAAATTTATGATCGTTAAATCAATAAGCTGATTGCCGTATTGCACTCGCAAGTAAAACACACAAGTTATATTAAATGTATAATGCAAAAGGGGGGCTTGTCAATGACAAGCAATTTATTTTATAAGATAAAATCACTGCTGGAAAAAAGTGGGGTTAAATATGTATGTTAATGCAAAAGCCTTACGTGTAGCGTTCGGGGCGTCTGTTCACAAAGTGAAAGAGTGCAGGAGTTTCGCAGAAGGCGAAACCCATCAAACGGGCCGGGTAACAGGACTCGAGAAAAGGGAGATAAAGTAACGAGTCCCTGTTCCCGTACTATCACAGCGACATCTGCAAGTGGAATTATAGTAATTCACAAGGGCAGATCCACTTGTGAATGCTGATGGAAACAGCTGGCGTGAACACATATTCTCACATGCCCGATCCTCCAGAGATATTTGCGGAGGCTGTGGAATTTCTTCTTCTTCCCAAAACTTTCTCAGTTGTGAACTGAGATCTGCGTTCGAGCATTCTTCAACTTGTGTCGAGAATGACACAACCTTTTCCGTTATTTGACCACTAAGAATCCAGCCAAATATTGTCTTTTGCGCAAGTATGGTATCGCAAATCTTTTGTATACCTTCCAGCTGCCAATGACCATATCAGTCTGTGCTGGTATGTGGCAATTGGGGTCAGCGAGCTCAAGGATTTTGAACTGCTGTCAGTGTTCATGGCTAATGGAGAATGTTGGCATATGCCTCGTTAATTGTGGTAACACAATAGCATGAACTTGTATCCTTTGCTTGGTTTTGGATGCAACCAGTATAAGAGGACAAAGTTTGGATGAGTTTTGGACGACGTGTCCACCCATGCCAGATATTTCGAAGCTGGAATGTTCGAATGGAAGTTTCAACCGATTTTGAACTTTAGAGGAAATAAAAGTCCTTTGTTCTAAGTTGAAACAATTCCCCTTCGTGTTCCACTGCGACAATAGCAGTTGGAAGGAGAATTTTGCTGTCATTGGCTGCATGCAATGATTGTATGTGTGCCTGTTTGGGACAGCACGGCTGCTCGCTGGAATTGGAGCTTGACTGCACTTTTCGAGCGGGAGATGTCGAGGTGGAAGTAGTGTGCTGCGCAGAGGCACCAAGGGTTCTCGGACTAGAGCGGCGAGCTTGTGGCTGTGGATTGACGTGCAACAGTGAGTGATGCCGTTGTTGGCAATGTGTACACGACCACTTGCTCGGGCATTAATTAGTGCTGTGAGAATTAGCAAGAAAGTTTTTGCACAACTTGCTTTGGTTTACGAATTGTATACGGTTCGGAACCGAAATTCGTTTGAATTGTTGGCAGACTCTAATCAGATGATGAGAGTTGCAGTAGGCGCAGGATAGTTCACTCGTCGTTTCTGCCACGAAAGCGTTGGTCCTGTTAAAGGGCATTTTGATGAGTGACAGGTTTTGTTTTACTTTGGCTTGGATGAAGCCGATTCAATCTTTCGACTACTTCGTATCTTGAAGTAAGGAAGTCATCCATTTGAGACCATGTGGGTAAATCTCTTCGGGAAGCGAGAGATTGTTCCCAAAGTGACAATGTGTTTTCGGGCAGCTTTGATTTGGATAATGGGCAGAGTCATAAGAATCTTGATATGGTTGTCAACCAGGATACGTTTGTTTTCGTATCGTGACCGTAAAGCTTCCCATGCCAGCTCGAAATTGTCATCGCTAAGCGGATATTGCTTTACAATTGAGTTTTGTATCGAAGGTGATACAATTTTTGAGCACGGGAGAGCTTCGGGTGGTTGATGTATACCGCTGTGAACATGTCACGAAAAGCGGACCATTCTTCATAACCACCATAAAATGTCTCCGTGTCCCAAGGTGGGACTTGAAGGCAGACGTTTGCCTCCGCCGAGGGGTGTTCCACGCAGGATGGTGGTCTCGGCTCAGCAATTGCTCTCATCAACGTGAGTTGATCAGCAATTCTTGCTTTGGTCACCTCATATTGTTCAAGGCAAGCATAGTATTAGCCTTCAACAGCATTCTTGAAATTATCCGGAAGAATATCATCTGTTTTTGAAAAAACCATATCATAAACCGATTGAAGCCGTGCCCAACAATTATCTATTGATTTGTCTTTTATCATGAGATACGATTCTGTGTAGTCTTGAATTGGCGCAGAACTGAATCGTGCACAGTACCTCATGAGACTGTCACTTTCCGCTATTAACTTTTGCGCGGAGGGGTCAAAAGTTTTAGTTTTTGTGGCGGTGTTTGCGTTTTTTTTTTGTATGTATTAAACTTGGATGCTTGGAAACCGGACTGCCAAACTAAAATCCGCGAATTGGGATTTTTATTTTATGTAACACAATAAAGAACGCAAACACTTTCACTTTTATATACGTAGTGGAAATATACGTATGCTTGTTTAAAGATATATATATATATTATATACGTAGTTGAAATATACGTATGTAAGTATGTAATTATGTAATTGTATAATATTGAACACCTGAAAGATATTGCTAAATTTCACTTTTTGGTTGCGAAAAATTCCCTAATGGGTTGCCTCTTTGTATCTAAATATTAGAATATCTTTTGGAATTTCGGTGTCAATTTACGTTGTTCGCATGCATGTATATGCTAATATCATATGTACGTATGTAGAAATATTTGCACGCAAGTAAGCAAACACGTACGTATGTGTGTATGTAGATTACATACGAAGCCAGAGTAATGGCTCAGCTGTGAATATTTATTTATGTTGAAAAGTCGAAGTGTTTTTTTTTTTTTTGGGGAACTCCCGTGAAGATCTATGTGAATGCGCGATACGAGAGCGCATATTTTTTCCCACCTTTCGCAGCACCCTCCGCACTCTGTGGCCCAGGCATTAAAGTCTCCTGGAATTATATCGTTGTTTAGTTATGGCATCTACGGCTATTTTTTTTACAATTTCCTCAAACATGTTCTTGCATGCGTGCGTGTGTGCCTGTGTGCGCGACGCTACACACTGTCGGCTAACCCTTCCGAGCACTGTGTATCGCATGAGCAACGCGTTCAAAACATATTAATAGATTCTATTGCACCTTATTAAAAAAAAGGAAAACTAATTCAACTTGGATAATGTAAATGCTTTTTTTTTTTTTTTTTTTTTAATTATACCTTTTCTTATTTTCGTATTAACAGGAATTCCGACACGTAAACTTAATTAACTAAATTAAAACTAAACTAAATTAAAATTTTTCTCAAACTAAAATTTACTTCATACCTTAGATTTTGGTCTATTTAATAAAACTAAATCAACCCACATTTCATCTTTTGTTGAACCATGTTCATTATTTGCATATTTACTTAATTTCTTAAACTCAAACTATACTTAAATTAAACTCCAATCTAGTCCCTAAGGACTGATGAAAAGCGTGCGCAAGGGGCTCTGCGTGCACGGGGACGCCAATGGGTTAAAAGAACTGAACGCCTATATGCTGGCGTGCATACGTGCGTGTGTTTGCGAGTGTATCCATGTGGGTGAGCACAGCTGTTCAGCTGAGGGCGCACCCCAGTAGGAAACACAAACCAGCTACCCAAAAGGAACCGCCCTAAAGTAAGCGAATTAAATAACAATACAAATCGAAACGGATTTTCACACTGAAACCCAGCCCAGTAAAGTTTCAGCTTATGGCATACTGGAAACAACGTAATTTGGATATGTTTGCTTCGAGCTGGTGGTACTGGCATTCTGTTACCTGAGTATGCAGGAGTGATGTCATGCCGAAATGGCTTTCGGGCTAATGTCAGTACCATCTCCGTCCCGTTAAAACCCTAGCAAGCCTCAGAAAACGCTCTTTATCCGTCACCATTAAGTTGGTCGCGCAGGCTCAGTTCAGGAAATCCTGACTAATACCGATCTGGCTCTGAACGCAATACCCCATAAAGGACTGCGTCAACCCATGCATGGCCTCCCTGTTTACAAAGATAACCATGGGATCATAAAGGTAACTGCGCATACGGCTACAGATAACGGCTCTGAGTGGGGACCCCTAAGAAAAAATGCAACCAATTACAAAAATAACGCCGATTAACACAAACGAAGCGGATACTGCTTCTAATACAACCGAAACGACGAACCGGGTGGAAAACGTAGAAAAGGGCACTGACCCATTTAAGAGAAGTGCAAGGCTTGTGCATTCTCCCCCGCTAACTTCCATGGGAGGAGCAGCCTTATTCGAGACGACGCAAGGTACGAAGGAGACTGATTCAGCCAAAATCCAGGCTGGAACGTCAACCAACATAAGAGAAATCGCTTTTTGCAAGCTTGGGGTCGAGATAAATACTCTCCTTGGTATGCTCGAAGAAAACGAAGGTAAATGCCGGACCATCCACCAACCGATGAGAGATGCTATCAGCAAAATCAAGCTTTTGTACAACAAAGCAAAAATGGTGAGTTGCAGATGCAGCACCTATGGCGAAGCGAGCTCTGATAACAGCACGCAGACTTCGCCATGGTTCAGAGCCCCATTGGAACAACCTCGGAGGAAAGCAGGTGCAGAAGCTGCTGGCCCGCCTGAAAGTAAACGTACTAAGCAGTGCCCTAAGAACCAACCCCAGGCAAGCTCTAAAAGAGAAGTCAGTGCCCAGGCTACAGTACAGCCAGCCAAGAAAATAAAACTCAACGAATGGGTTAAAGTAAAGACGAAGGCCAAGAACGACAAAAAAGTTGGTAGAGCAAATACCATTAAAAAAACAAGACTTGATGCGATTGTCATTGAAAAAACAGGACAGACGTCCTATGCTGACATACTTAAAAAAATTCAAATGGACGATAAGTTCAAGGGATACGCTGACTCAGTGTCAAAAATCAGATGCACACAGAAGGGAGATCTTCTGATAGAGCTATAACCCAAATGAATACTCAGTCTGAGGTTTGATCGAGAAAATCCCTTCTTTATTGGATATGCTTTCTTTTATACTAAATTCTTACACTAATACTTAGAAGTTATTTACGAACTAAAATGTATACCGATATATTGCTAATACATACAAACTAACTGCTTAATTCTAAAATATGCTGAGTCAACATATGGTTGCAATAAATATATAAATATGTCAGTCGCATTGACAAACTGACGTTGTGGATCAGTTGGGCATTGCGACTGTCTTTGGCGGTGTCTTTGACCGTCCGCACAAGTGTAACAAGATCCTCGCTATGTGCGACGAATGCATTCTTTGCATTAACTCCCGCTGAGTTCAATGTAACTAATTTGGGTATAATGTTGTTTGTGTACATGGCAATTAAAGTAAAAGGGCGATGTGTTTATGTAATGCTACACCTTCCCTCTTAAAAAAATAGATATATATTTTTGTAGTCAACTATATATATCTATTTGACTGATTCAATGAACCGCTTAATGTTTGTTTGGGTTGACAAAATTTTAATTGTTTTAAGATCTTGTTACCATTGTTTTGTTACGTGTTTTTCTTTTTTTTTTTTTTTTTTTTTCATACATTTTTTTTTTGTTTGTTTGTTTGTATACTTTATCTGATATTTGATTCTGTTTTCTTTTGGCTTGTGCCGTATATAAGGTTGAGTAAATTGGAATGCTTATGTATTCTGTTATTGCTAAATTAATGTGGATAAAAAGGTTTTAAATAGGTTTAAGCCTATTCTTATGAATTACGATTTCCTTTTTGTTTTTATTGCTATCTCCAATTAAAGTATAGTTGTTATTTTTATCAATGGTTTTAACTTTATAGTGTCCTGTATATCTATTCTCTAACTTATGGGAGGCCTCTTCTCTAACTATTACTAAATCTCCTATTTTAATTTCCTTACTATAGCTATTTTTGTCATAATTGGATTTTTGCTTTTCTTTAGCTTCTTGAAATAATTTTCTTGCTCTTTGCTGTGCTATTTGAAGTTTGTATTTTACTTTTTTGTCATACGCCTCATGGTTGTATACCGGGCTAATTTTATTTTCTTTCAAAAATTCATAATTTGGTGGTTGTTTTGCGAATATTAGTTCGAAAGGACAATAATTATGTGTTGTTGATGGCGTTGTATTGTAACAATAAGCGAAATACCTGAGGTATTCATCCCAATCGTCTTTGTCACTGGATATGTATGCACGCATTAATATATTCGTTGAATGTCCGGTGACTGCGTTCTACAGTACCCAAAGTCTGGTGATGGTACGGTGTAGAAGTTTTATGCTCAATTTTTAACAATTTACACAGTTCTTTGAACAGGCTATTTTTGTATTCTGTGCCCATGTCTGTTAAAATTGTTTTCATTTGGCCGTAAATCAGGATGAAATGCTCGAATATGGCTTTAGCGACAGTTGTTGCATGTTTGCTTGGAACTGGAATCGCTACCCAATATTTGGTTAGATCGCATATAATGGTAACTGCATATTCGTTTCCATTTATCGACTTTGGCAATGGGCCGACTGTGTCAATTTGTACAATATCAAATGCTTTCGGAGGTGTCTCCGTTATTGTCATTGGTTCTTTGATATGTTTATTAATTTTATTTTTCTTGCAGTGGATGCAGTGCTTTACATATTTTCGTATGTCATTTTTCATATTCAGCCAGCTATATTTCTGCTTGATTTTATCTGTCATGCGATTTATTCCTGGGTGGCCACCACTAATAGGATCGTCATGATATTTGTGTAGAATTTCTTTAATTTTCCCGGGATTTGTCACACATATAACCTCTGGGGTTAGAGCGATTGTTAACTTTTTGAGAACTTTATTTCCCATTCCATAAATTTGCCTACTGCAGTATAATTCTTTTTAAACAACTTGTCCCCTAAGGACAACTGTACTTGTACAAGTCCTAAATTGCCGGCTTCTCTTTCGAGCCTGGTAAAGAATTGTCCTAAGTCAATCTTATCCTCAACAATTAGGTTGCTTGTATCAAAATTGCTACAAATTTTCTTTCCTTTTTTGAAATATAATTTCGGAGGATTGAAAACGAGCTCGACATGTCTTTTTACTTCAAATTTATTTAGCGCTTCGTAAATTTTGGGGTTCTCTTTGTGACTTTCTTTAACTTCAGTTTTATTACTGGTATTTTTAGCTGTTGATCTTGTTGTTATTTTAAATATTTTGTTTGTTTCCACTGACATATCTTTTAAATTTGTAATAGTTATGCGGGATAATGCATCCGCGATATGATTTTCTTTACCAGCTATATACTCCACCTCATAATCGTACTCTTCTAAATCTAATCTTACTCGTGTCAGCTTAGATGAAGGACTTTTCATTGAAAATAGATATGTTAATGGGCGATGGTCGGTTTTTACTAAGAATTTTCTACCATAGACGTATGGTCTGAAAAAGGTTATTGCCCAATGGATTGCTGCCAATTCTTTTTCTATTGTTGCTTTATTTATTTCACCTTTTGTGAATGACCTGGACGCGTAGGCAATTGGTAACTGTTTGCCATCATGTTCTTGGCTAAGGACTGCTCCACAAGCATACCCACTAGCATCTGTCGTTATGCAAAATTCTTTACCGAAGTCTGGGTATTGCAAAAGTGTTGGGCTTCTTTTAAATAGACAAAGGCTTTTTGACATTCTTCTGAACATTCAAAAGTAGCATTCTTTCTGCAAAGCCTAGTTAACTTTCTTGAATGTTCTGCAAAATTTGGTACAAATCTTCTGTAATAATTACAGAAGGCTACAAATCTTTTAACTTCGTCAGCTGTTTTTGGTGTTGGGTAATTTTGAACTGTTTCAAATTTGCTTGGGTCGGGTAATATTCCCTTGTTTGTGCATTTATGTCCTAAATATGTTACCTCTTGGCTGAAAAATAAGCATTTATCTGGATGTAATTTTAAGTTGTATTTTCTGCAAGTAGAGAACACGTCTCTTAAATTTTTTAGCATATGGTTTTCTGAACAACCTAATACAACTAAATCATCCATGTAGAGAAATGCTTGGGATGGTTTAAGGCCCGCGAATGCTAATGTCATCATTCGTTGGAATGAATTTGGGGCTACTTTCAATCCATATGGTAATCTTTTGAATCTATAGGTGCCATTTTCGGCAGTGAATGAAGTAATGTCCCTAGAGTCTGGGTGTAATTCTATTTGATGAAAACCTGACATAAGGTCTAGGCATGAAAAATATTTTGCTCTTCCAAGTTGATCTAGAATGTCATCAATTCTTGGGAGTGGGAATTTATCTGCTGCTAATTTTTTATTTACTTGTCTGTAGTCAACAACCAATCTCCATCTTTTTTCTGTGTTTCCTGGAAGTGATTTTTTAGGAACTAATAAAATTGGACTATTATATTCCGAAATTGAAGGTTCTATTATATCATCTTTGATTAGCTTATTTACTTGTTTAGTTATTTCTCTTTTTTGTGTTTGGGGTAATCTATAATTTTTAATGTAAACAGGGTTGTCATCCTTCATATATAATTTTTGTTTATAAAAATTATTAGAAGTAATAGGTTCCGTTTCTAGTGCAAATATATCTATGAATTCTGTGCAAAGTGATGTTAATTGAGCTTTAACAAAATTTGGAAAATTTTTGGTTAAGCTTTTTAATTTTTCTGTATCTGTGCAACTTTTACTGTGTGTGGTTGATTTAATTAGTGTATAATCGTCTAAATTTTCAGTATTAATTTTATAATTTTGAATAGTTGTGTTATTATGTGTCGTGTTAAAATTTCTAACGAAAGTTTGCTCGTTATTTGTAATGGTATTTGCAATATAAATGCCCTCGGATAGTTGTTGGTGTGGTATGAAAATGTTTTTGTTATTTGTGTTTATTTTAATTTGTCTAATAACTTCCGATCTAGCTGGAATTGTGATTGTGTTGACGGACAGACAGTTTGTTAGATTCATTGTTATTGTTTGAGGGAAATCATATGGTCTTAGGATTAGTTTATCCTCTGTTTTTCCATAATCTAGAATACAATTGTATTTCTTTATGAAATCTAGGCCTATTATTCCATCACATGGAATAGGAAAGTTGTCTTCTACAACATGAAATTTATGATAAATTAGAAGGTCATCGCCTTTTAGATCTGCTTTGATTGTGCCTAAAGTGCTAGTTATTCCCTGACCAATGCCTTTCAAATCTGTGATTTGTTTAGTATTTATTTTTTCTTTATTATTTATTTGTTGTATTTTATTTATGGAGATATCGGCTCCAGTATCAATTAAAAAATTTGGGTATGAATTGTTTAATGATGTCCTTGTAGATATATAGCTGTTTAAATTTAGATTATTATTATTATTATTATCAGGGCATAGTAGCGCTGCGACCTAAAAGAAAGATCTATTGTGCTAACCCTTTAAGTTGTCACTCCATCTTTAGGCTATTTATGAGACTAAGCACTTTGGAGGGTGTGATTGTCCATATTGTGGATGGAGATAACAGTCGCTCTCCAAGGTGTATTAGCCTGAGTCTACTTATACTCGGGCATTCACACAGTATGTGCTCAGAGGTCTCCGCCTCTAAGCCACAAAACCTACAGTCTGAAACCTCAGAGAGTCCTATTTTGTGAAGGTGGTATCTCAGCCTACAGTGACCTGTTAAGTACCCGGTAAGAGTTCTAAGACCCTCCCTGCTGAGATTAAGAAGTTTTCTAGAGGTTTCACGGGATGGACTTATGAACCTCTTAGATTGCCTATTACCCTTTGACGATCGCCATTGGGCTGCGATTCTCGAGTCCTCCCACCTTCTTAGAAGTTCTGCTGTGTATCCTTTAGAAGGACCGCAGAACGGCTGAGGACCGCAGAAGCTCTGTTGGGCCCCTTTTTTTGCGAGATAGTCCGCCCTCTCATTGCCATCCACACCCTCATGACCCGGAACCCACCACAGAGTGACTTTGTTGTTCGCTCCTAATGATTCCAGTGCCGCTCTGCAGCTGTCTACCAGTTTTGACTCCGTTTTGAAGGAGTCTAGAGCCCTAAGGGCTGCCTGGCTGTCTGACATAATGTTGAGTGTGGCTCCATTTGTCTTTCTGCGAAGACATTCGTGTGCACACAGCTCAATAGCATAGATTTCCGCCTGGAAGATGGTTGGGTATGACCCCATTGGGGCACTTTTTTGAAATCTTGGTCCGAACACCCCGGCCCCGGTGCTCCCATTGATAAGTTTGGAACCGTCAGTGTACCAGACCTGTGATCCTTTATTAATTGCTTTCACCATCCCTTTACATGCATCCCTTTCAAGTATTATGACTTTGTAGGTCTTGGTAAAGGATAGTTTTGGCAACATAGTGTCTGTGAGTTTGATTATTGGATCGGCACTGAGTGGTTGTAGGACACCCAAATGCCCCCTGAAATCTCCACTTTTCAGACGACTAAGATTGGACAGTCTCAGAGCGCTCTGACAAGCCTCTTTTTCAATGAGTATGGCCAATGGTGGGATGCCCGAGATGATGCCAAGCGCTTCTGTGGGACATGTGCGCATGGCCCCCGTAATGGCCACACAGACGAGGCGATGGAGTTTGCCGAGAGCAGCGCCGGAGCTCGCCATTTTGGCCTTAGGCCACCATACTAGTGCTGCGTAGGTGATAATTGGCTTTATCACCGTGTTAAATGTCCAGTATGTGAGTTTCGGGGAGATTCCCCAGGTTTTGCCGTGTAGTCTTTGACAAGCATAGAATGCTCTTGTCGCTTTATTGGTACTTTCTGTGAGATGAGAGTTCCAGTTGAGCTTACTATCTAGTGTGATCCCTAGGTATTTCACTTCTTTTGAGAATTCGATCTCAGTACCTCCCAGCATTGGTTTAGTTAGGTCCACCTTCCTTCTTCTGGTGAATGGGATGATGGTCGACTTTGCTGGATTGATTGACAACCCTTTCTCAGAGCACCATTTGAGCGTCAGATTTAGGGCAGATTGAAGCCTGGAGCTTAATGTCCCTTCATCCCAGCCTACAACATAGATGACAAGGTCGTCAGCATAGCCGTAAGCATTGAATCCATTCACTTTAAGGTTCTCTAAGAGTTCATCGACAACGAGTGTCCACAATAGAGGTGAGAGAACACCCCCTTGAGGGCAGCCACGAGTGGCCGTTACCCGAAGTCTACTTCCACCTAGTTCAGCCATTATGGTTCTGGATTTCAGCATGCTTATTATCCACTTGGTTATAAGCTTCGGGATATCCTTCCTTGCTAATCCTGCGGAGATTGCCTCATAACTCGTATTGTCAAAGGCACCTGATATATCAAGGAATGCACACAGGGCTATCTGTTTGTACTCTAAGGCCTTTTCAAGTACTTGAGTTAGGCCGTGTATGGCAGTAATAGTAGACTTCCCTGCTTGATATGCATGTTGACTTTCACAGAGTGGTTTAGCCTTGAGATAGGTGTCCCTGATGTGAAAGTCAATAAGTTTTTCCAGTGTCTTTATCACAAAGGAACTTAGGCTTATAGGTCTAAAAGCCTTTGGAAGTTGATTAGAATTTTTTCCAGCTTTGGGTATAAATACTACTCTTACCTCTTTCCAAGGTGAGGGAATATAGGCAAGAAGCAAGCTCGCCCTAAGTATTCTAACAAGGGTTCCAGATATGGATTCCATAGCCCGCTGAAGCAGACATGGGTAGATGCCATCTGGACCAGGGGATTTGTATGCACCGAACGTTGAAAGAGCCCACCGTACCCTGTCATGGTTGACAATTCTTCTCGTAAGACCTCTTGTCCTACTGTTAGCGCACACTGTAGCAACAGTGGTCGCAGTAGGATTTTGGTCTTGTATAATACATCCTGGGAAGTGGGTTTCCATTAGAAGCCGGTTGGTCTCCTCAGGGTCACCCGTGTAGGTTCCGTCGGGTTTCCTTAGTGTGCATAAGCCATTTGTATGATCCAGTCTAAGTGCTTTCTGCAGACGCTGAGCAACATGAAGGGTGGAGATACCCTCGCAGTGCTTACGCCATGTGATCCTTTTGGACTCTCTCAGCTCTCTGTTATAGGCAGTGAGGGCTGTTTTGTAAGTGGACCATTCACCAGTCCGTTTAGCCCTATTGAATAGCTTTCGAGCCTTTTGTCGAAGTTTTTTGAGATTGCCGTTCCACCATGGGACGTCCCTTTGAGATTTTTTGATCTTCTCTGGGCAGCTCACTTCAAAGGCTGATGTTAGATTATTTTGAAGCTGTATTGATTCAATTTCTAGATCGTGAGTAGACATAATGTCCGCCGAGGCCGTGTTAGCCTCTTGTTCAATAGATAAGTGAAAGAGTTCCCAATTTGTTTTCTTTGGGTTTCTGTAGAACTGGATAGTCTCCCTTGAGGCCTCTATGTCGAACCTTAAGTGCTGATGGTCCGACATGGATACCTCATTTGAGACATGCCAGTTGGAGATAAATGTGGACATATTTGCCGTGCATATAGTCAGGTCTAAGACCTCGCCCCTAATAGCGTTTAAGAATGTCGGCTCATTTCCCCGGTTTAAGATATTTAGGTTGTTACTGAGAGTAAAATGAAGAAATGACTCACCTCTCGCATTGGTGTTGGAGCTACCCCATACTATATGATGGGCGTTGGCGTCACAGCCCAACACGAATTTCAACCGCTTCCTCCTGCAGTACTCCTCTAGGGCGATTACTTCCCTTGTGGGCATTACGTCACTGTCTCCAGGAAGGTAGGCCGAGGCAAGTACAACCTGTTGTACACCCATCTGAGTTGGCACCTCAGTCCATACGGCCACTAGGTCCTGATGTATCAACTCTGAAATGGGAAAAAAGGTTGTGTTACTTCTTATCACTAAGGCCGCTCTGGGCCTACTGTTGTAGGTGTCATATATAATCTTACCATCGCAGTCATTGAGGCCTTTGATAGCCTCATTGGAAACCCAGGGTTCTTGGATGAATGCGACATCCAAGTTCTCCTTGTTGAACCGCCAGCACAAGACGTCCGAGGCCGCCTTGGCGTGATGCAGGTTCACCTGCAGGCACTTCATGTGCTTAGTAAGGCATCTTGGGGGGTCTGCCATCGGATGGTCTCGATTTGTTTCGCTGGGCCCTCTTAGCCACTTTTCTCCCTCTGCTTCCTCCCAAGAGTACCCTTTCCTCTCTTGACCGTTCTGCAACGCCCTGTCCCCGATGTGACCTTAATGGGGGTCTAAATTTGATCAGGGCGGCAGACGCGTCCCTTGCGGGCGAGAGTGGGGGTTCCTTCCTCCTCGGTTTTGCGTTCCCTTCTGGGCAGGCCGGCCGCTCCTTAGGGTTTCCACCCGAGGAATTTACGTTAGTTAGCTCCACAGAGGGCCTTCGCAATACTTGGGCGTCCTTTGAGCAACAGGGTCGCTCTTCGTTCGCCGTGCTATTGCTAGCCACAGTGGTGGATGCCGTTGTTGCAGCTGTATTTGCGGTGGGTGCATTGTTACGTACCGCTGCAGGGCCTTTCTTATGGATACGCACCCTTCCGAACCCATAGTTTACCACGTGCCCCAGCTTGTCGAGAGTCTCAGCGGAGTTGGGGTCAACCGAGAGAGTGAGCTCAGAGGTGGGTCCTCGTTGTACCCTGTTGAGTGCCCTCCAGTTGCCCACTTGCAGACCCGCGTTCTGCCCCTCGACAAGAGCTAGGATGTCTTCCACCGACGTGGTCCCCGCCTCCGGGAAATAGCCCACATAAACCGAAGGTTTGGGCACCTCAGTTGCGTCAACAACCTTAATTGTAGCGCCCTTCCACGGCTTTAGCTTGGGAGTCATATTCCGGAGCCACTCCGAGGTCTCTGCGTCCCCACAGCTGATGGCCAGCCACCCCGGCCGGAAGGAGCAGCTGCTGAAATTAGGCTTTATAGAGCCTTTGCGCTGCTGCCTTACCGCTTCCAGGATAGCGGACTGGATCAGCTGCAGTTGCTGCAAAGACCAGAGCATCCTTGGGTAGCTTGGCGGCAATAGTGCTACCCTGCATCCATCTTTAGTAGGCATTCTACCTGATGCCGCTCCCGCAACCTGAGCAAAGGTTGCCTTTGGCTGCATTGGTCCCACTTGGGCCCTTTTGTCGGTCGGTCCCACTTTACGCTTTGGAGAGTTGTGGACATTTGAGGAGTCAGTCGTTTCCGACCTATCCCTCTTACCACAACTACTCAGCATGCCAGCGAGCTCCCGCTTTCCCTTGGCCATAGGCAGGAGGGCTAGCTTTTTCGCTTCAAGCTCACCAACTCCCCTGGAGCGGTAGAACTTGTAGCGTTTCTTGCCCGCTCCAGAGAGCTTGGAAGCTGGAGTGCTCGTTTCCTCCGGCTGGGATGAGAGCAAGAGCTCCTCCTCATCCGTAGGGATCTGGGTATCGCTGTCCATTGGAACTGAGTTCAAGTTGGCCATAACAATATCCAGGCACTCGGTGACACCTCTTGGGCCGTTTGGACTGGGGTCCTTTTCGTCCCTCGTAGTGTCAGGAGGTATTGGCTCGCTGCCCCGAACGGTAGGATTTACGTCCATTGCGTCCGCTGCTGTTGCCATGTCTTCGATCAATTCTGCGGGCATCAAGTGCTCCTTTGAGTTGACCGACTGCTCTCCGCTGAAGGCGGAAGCAGAGTGGTTGTTGTTTTTATTTATTTTGTTTTTCTGTTTTTCTTCCATAATTTTGGTCCCACGAGTAATGGGGGAAGAGCGAGGTCATCCAAGGCAGAGCCCCGGTACCTCGGAAAGGCTAAATAAAACCAGAAGGCGCCACGTAACTGGAGTACACCGTTAGAAGACACACTAACGTAGTGCCATTCAGTCCAAGGCACGGTACGATTGACACCAGGACTTACGGATTTTATCGAGTTTTTCTCTCTAGATCCGCCATATTTAGTAGAAAGCAGGGGCACCTCGTGCAGGGTGTGACTCTTCGCCACGTATGGTCGGTCTTGGGCATAAGCCCCTGATCCAGAATGCTGCAACACGTATGAAGGCAGCATCAAGAACCTTAACCACCATTTAGATTAAGTACGCATATTTTTCTTTTTGTTAATTTTGAAGTGGAGTTTCCTGGTTTTCCGTTTCGGTGCAACTGCGCACGTTACGGGTTTGTGTGTATGTTCTGTTTGTATTTTGGGATTGTGATCCTCTTTGATTGCTATTATTGTTATTATTGTTTGATCTAGAATTATTGTTGTACCTTGGCTGTGGTCTGTATCTTCTATTTTCGTAGTTTCCATAGTTGTTACTACGGTAACCTCCACGGAAATTACTCCTGTACTGACTTTGCTGTCTTACATTTAAGATCGTATTTGAGCTGCCAGTGATTTCGGTACAACTATTAGTGAATTTCGAGATTGCGTCGTTCATCGTTGTGAACGTTCCTGCTTGCATGATCATTTTGACCTTGTCATTAGAGCAGTTTTTACACATGGCTTTAACTGCTGCCTGTGTTGAATATCTCGTGGCTAAGTCTGGGTTTAATCCATCAGAGATATATGCTCCTTCTAATGACCTTGTGATTTTTTCAATTTCCGCTGTGTATTGGTTAGCAGTTTTGCTACGCTGTTGGATGTTCAGTAGTTTAGCGGTCAAAACCTCCACTGATTCACCCTTTATTGCGGTATATAATTTGTTTTTTATTTGTGCGATTGTGGTCTCATTACTAATAAAATTTCTTGCTGTACCTTTCAGCTTTGTTTTTATCATGGTAATGGCCAATGCTTCGTGTGTATCTTTGATTTGCTCGAGTATATCGAGTGCATCTAGGAAGCTATGTAGATTTTCTGGTTTACCATCAAACTCTGGTAGTACTGACGAAGCAGTTTTAATAAATTCTACTACGGTTTGTGGAATTGTGACGTTTATTATCGGGATGTCTATTTTAAATTCTTCCACCGATGTGGCTTGACTTAATGAAGGTGAGGGGGTTCGGCTAGGAACGCGTTCAGATAGAAGTAATACAAAATCTATTTGAATTTCTTCTTCTGTTGTATTTGGTACATCAAATTCTATATTGTGTCTAGCTAGAGAAGATACAAGTTTATCTCGTACGGCGGAGAAAAATTGGTAAGCTTCTCTTTGATGTTCTTCGGTAAGTATGTTATTTACAGATTTGATCACCTGTCTTATGCCATTTAGAGCTTCTAAAATTATATTCAGATGCTTTATTATGGTTTCTGGTGATATCGGGGCACTTCTGTTTATGCACTTATATGATTTATTAGCTTTAATTTTTTCTTCAGATAATGTGTCATGGATGTCTTTCCACTGATTCATTTCTATTGGGAAGGTTATACGCGTTGTTGTACATTGTTTAATTGTCTCAATTTGTTTTTAATATAATTTTTTATTAGAATTGCAATTGCAACAATTAAACATGTAGCTACGCATGCAAAAGCAGTCAACCACTTATCGGAAACTTCTTCCTTGTTTTCTACAATAGGATGTGGTTCATATTTGACTAATTTACTTTCATAGGTTTTTTCACCTGAGGTTTCTTTTCCTACCTCATAACCTGTTATTCCTATTAATATACCGTTTAGTGCAATTTTCCACCAATTCATGTTTGAAAGAGAAGAAAATTTCGAATTTAATATTTTATTTTTATTTATTCGTAAACTCGTCTTTTAATTTACAATTTTTAATTTTCTTCAGGGCTTACCTTCCTTATCAATCTATTTAATTCTTCTACTAATGTGGAAGGATATAATAAGTCTTCCATTGTGGGCTCTCTAGCCGTACCTATATAGAACCAAGATTGTCTTAAATGGTTTAAATTGGATCTATTGCTTCCCTTATTTCGTGATCTTGATCTACGAGCAGTGTCTGTGTTTTCGCGCTCTAGATTGTCTACAATTTTGTTTATTGCCTCGTAGTCAAGATCATCGGGCAATGCACTATCCATGAGAAAAGATTATTTAAAGTAAATAAATTTTAACATAGGCGTTCGAATTTACTCAAAAAAAAATTTTTGTTTTATTTTATTTTTTTTTTTTTTATTAATGTTTTAACATTTCAATTTCTTCTTGTATTTTTAATCTCTTATCTGAGTTGGTAGCAAAGTTAAGTTGTTGATATAACTTTGCTAATTCTATTCGTCTTTTTACTTTTCTTCCTGCCCTTTTTCTTTTATGTACAATTTGTGGGGCAGGTATTTTTGGAATATTTTCTATTTTATTTTGTTTATTTCTTTTCCTATATTCTTCGATGGTAATCGGTTTAGGTCCGATTTTTTCGTATTTGCGACTCTCGAGGATCTGATTTGTACCTTTAATAAGTGTGTCTACGCACTTTTGAAATAGTCTATCAATTTCTTTATGAAATTTTTTATCAGACTCCTCTTGAGTCGAAATCCTCTGCATAATATTTTGTAGAATTTCGTTTATATACACTGTATAGAGAGAAAAAAAAAAGTCCAATATTCAATTTTTAAACTTTATTTGGATGGCGACCATAAGGCGTGCCAAAGTTTTCTAAAGGAAACTGTGTTTTTATCCATTTAGCGCTTCCAATACTTTTTTTTTTTTTTTTTTTTTTTTTTTTTTATCTCCACCTCACGCTGCCGTTTTTTGCCGCCAGTCACATGCCATATCATGCCATATCACCAAAATAAGCCACTCCTTGCCGCCTTTTGCCGCTTTTTGCCGCCTGTCATATGCCATATCACGAAAAACACCAGTTATACCATGAAAATAAGTTCTTCTGTTCTTTGCCGTTTTTTTCGGCTGGCGGTATCGCCGTGTAAAGCCAATTTAAATAAATTTTAATTACTTATAAGCCTGGCAGGATCGCCATATAACCCAAATGAATACTCAGTCTGAGGTTTGATCGAGAAAATCCCTTCTTTATTGGATATGCTTTCTTTTATACTAAATTCTTACACTAATACTTAGAAGTTATTTACGAACTAAAATGTATACCGATATATTGCTAATACATACAAACTAACTGCTTAATTCTAAAATATGCTGAGTCAACATATGGTTGCAATAAATATATAAATATGTCAGTCGCATTGACAAACTGACGTTGTGGATCAGTTGGGCATTGCGACTGTCTTTGGCGGTGTCTTTGACCGTCCGCACAAGTGTAACAAGATCCTCGCTATGTGCGACGAATGCAGTCTTTGCATAAACTCCCGCTGAGTTCAATGTAACTAATTTGGGTATAATGTTGTTTGTGTACATGACAATTAAAGTAAAAGGGCGATGTGTTTATGTAATGCTACAGAGCTAACAAAAGCGTGCCAAAATTCTACTGACTTAAAAACTATCGTAGGAACGGCGATAGGAGGCGAGGCCTCGGTCAAAGCACTCACGCACCGCATAACACTGGAGTCCAAGGATATAGACGAGGTTACTATTGATTATGAGGTACACTGCGCTATAAAAGCCCTCCCAGGGCTAGAAGATATTAATATATCAGACATCGTGCTGCTAAGGGCAGCATATGCTGGAACTCAAACAGCTACCCTTAGCTTACCAGCTCAAACACCCCAGAAGCTTCTCCAGGTTGGCAAAATTAAAATTGGGTGGGTCATCTGCCGTATACGTGTGAACGTGTGCTTTAAATGCCTGGAATATGGTCACGTGTCTCGAAACTGCACTAGCGAGATAGATAGACCGAAGCAATGCAGAAAATGCGGCGTCAAGGGACATTTCGCCAAAGACTGCAAAAACAGCCCACACTGCGTCTTGTGCAAATCAAATAATAGGGATAACATTGACCATGTAGCAGGTAGCTATAAATGCGCTGCTTTCAGGAAGCCCTTAACTAACCGACGCATATGAGAATTATACAAATAAATTTAAATCACTGCGAAGCTGCGCAAGACCTATTATCGCAGACGGTGAAAGATATAACAGCTGACTTGGCAATCATCAGCAAACCGTACAAGTGCAAAGATGATGGAGCTTGGTCCAGCGACAAGAAAAAAACACAGCTATCTGGCTTTGCGGTGCATATGCATACCAAGAGATGCATAGTGCGGAAGAAGGATTCGTGCGTTGCAAAATAAATGGGACACACATCATCAGTTGCTATGCAAGGCCAAGCCTCTCAAAAACAGAGTACCAAAAACTTTTGCGCGATATTGCCCTGGAAGCTCGCGGCAAGTCTCCATTAATCATCGCAGGGGACTCCAATGCCTGGGCAATAGAATGGGGCAGTAGAGAAACAAATAAGAGAGGTGAAATGCTGCTGGAAACATTTGCCCAGCTTGATGCCACGATCCTAAATACCGGATCTGCGCATACCTTCAGGAAAATTGGAACGGGGTCTATAATAGATATATCCCTCGCAAGCGATTCGCTGGCCAACAAAATCAAATGGAGGGTAAGCGAGGAGTACACCCATAGTGATCACCAAGCCATTATAATGGACATAGCAGAGGAGAGACAAAAGCTAAAGCCAAAGTTCACAGGGCCAAAATGGAAAGAATCTATGCTCGATAATGATGCTTTGGAGTATATAATCGAAGAGTATAAACCCATAGCAGGGCCGGTAGAAGACGTTGTGAGTAACTTAGCTTTGGGCCTAACTGAAGCATGCGATGCGTCGATGCCAAGAAGGTCACTTAACAAGAAATTCGTCCCGTGCTATTGGTGGAACACGAATATAGCACTGATAAGAAAGAAATGTCTCAGTGCAAGACGTAAAATGCAACGCAGCAGAGGAAGTTCTGAATTTCCCGAAAACCTAGCTGTACTGAGGAAGGCAAGGAAAGGCCTTAAAGCAGCCATAAAAGCAAGCAAACAGGAACATTTTAGAAAAAATTACGACGAAGCAGACATCAATCCCTGGGGCACCGCTCACAGAGTAGTGCTATCAAAAGCAAAAAGCGTAAAGTCACCAAACATTACATAACAACCCTTTTTCCTCAAAGGGTCGAAGACATCCCATCAGTCTTTCCACATTATGAAACAAGTAAAATCCCAAGGGTAACTGAAGAGGAGTTGCTAACTGCATGCACGAAGATCCAAAATTGTAAAGCTCCAGGTTCGGACGGTATACCAAATAAGGACCTGAAAGCCGCTATCATAAAGCGCCCAGAAATATTTGTGCATGCATTCAACGCGTGTCTTATTGAAGGCTGTTTCCCAGCAACATGAAAGAAGCAAACATTAGTGCTGCTACCTAAAGGCAACAAGCCCCCAGATGAGCCGTCATCGTACCGTCCGATATGTTTACTAGACACGCTTGGGAAAATTCTTGAAAGAATAATATGCAACAGAGTTACGTCGTTCGCCGAACAAAATGGGTTCCTGTCGATAAACCAGTTCGGTTTCAGAAAATCCCGTTCCACGATAGATGCAATCAAAACAGTAGTTGACGTTGCGGCTAAAGCAATAGAAGGCACAAGGTGGCGTGGCGGGAAAAAAGAATACTGCGCCATTGTAACATTAGACGTTAAAAACGCTTTCAATACCGCAAGCTGGCGAAACATCATGGATACATTATTTAGAAAAGGCACTCCAAGTTATATCCTCAAAATTATAGGAAGCCATTTTTCGCACCGCAAACTCCTCTACAGAAGCGATAACGGCCCAGAGGTGTATGACGTAAAAGCAGGCGTCCCACAAGGATCAGTCCTTGGACCACTGTTGTGGAACCTTATGTACGACGGCGTCTTAAACCTGGAAATGCCTCCACGCACAAAAGTCGTTGGTTTTTCAGACGATATCGCGGTTGTAATTGTTGCAAAACATTTGCAACAAATTGAAGCAGCAGCTGGCGAAGCTGTACTTATAATCAAAACATGGCTTCAATCAATGCACCTAACGCTGGCCGACCATAAGACCGAGGCACTTTTAATAAGCAGCAGAAAGGCAGTGGAGTTTCTGAATTTTTGCGTGGGGACAGAGGTAATCACATTTAAGCCTGTTATCAAATATTTGGGTGTGATGATAGACTCCCGAGTCAATTTCAAGCCCCATTTGGAGTACGTCTCTAAGAAAGCATCTAGAGTGCAGTCAAGCTTATCGCGCATTATGCCAAATAACGGGTTATTAGCTCAATCCTACTGTATGCGGCCCCAATCTGGGCTTTCGCGCTGCTGGTGAAAAGCTACGCGAAAAAGATAACAACTGTCTATCGGCTAAGCGCCTTACGAGCGGTTTGTGGATTCTGTACAATTTCAGACGAAGCATCTTATGTTATAGCTGGACAAATTCCGGTAGATATTATGGCTCATGAAATGAAACCAATTTATGAAAGGCTTTCCGGGAGTAAAGGAACAATAAACCCAAACGAAGTAAAAGAGGAAGAAAGATGCCGATCAATGAACACCTGTCAGAATCGTTGGAATAGCTCCCCAACAGGCAGGTGGGCATATAAGCTGATACCAAATATCAGCAAATGGTTGGAGAGAAACCATGGTGACACAAACTTTCACCTTACACAGTTCCTCTCGGGACATGGAGTATATCGAAAGTATTTAACTAAATTTGGTCATGATAGTTTCCCTCGCTGCCCAACATGTAGAAACGGCGAAGAAGACGCGGAACACATTATGTTCCAATGTCCACGTTACGCTCCTCAAGTTCGTACAATCTTAGACCTCACTACAGAATACACGGGGTGTACGAACAACAAGTGCACAAAATTCATGAATAATATTCGAACAGCATGCAATGCGTCGATGTCTCGTAAGTCTGCCCTCAAGCAAAACTTCCCGGTTTATTGGTGGAACGAGCACATACAAAACCTTAGAGAAGAGTGTATCAAGTCCAGAAGGCGCTTCCAAAGAGCAAAAGGAAGACCACACTTCACAGACTACAGAGAAATGTACAGATTAGCGAGGCGCGCACTGAAGATTGCAATTACAGAAAGCAAGCGGCAATGCTTCCTTCAACTCTGTGATGAAGCTGAGAATAATCCATGGGGAACAGCATACAAAATTGTGACAAAGAAATTGAAAGACGTAAAAGACTTGATTCCAACATGTCCACAATTCCTAAGTGAACATACTTTTTCCAGAGCAAAGAAAGCTGGTCTCATCTACCCCAAAAACTAGAGAGCATGTTTTCCCCAAGGTAACCGCTGAAGAAGTTATTCAAGCAGTGAGGAGACTCGACGACAATAAGTCTCCAGGTCCCGACGGAGTTCCGAGTAAGGTGCTAAAACTGGCATTTACTCACGTGACACCAACGGTAGTAGATTTATTTAATACCTGCTTGGCGGAGGCAACGTTCCCATCGATATGGAAGCGGCAAATGCTGGTACTTTTGCCAAAACCAGGTAAACCCCTTACGGAGCCATCTAGCTACAGACCAATATGCTTGCTCGACTCTGCAGGTAAAATTCTAGAGCGTATAATATACAACCGACTTGAAAGCGAAGTTGAGGCCGCAAACGGTTTATCTGAAACCCAGTTCGGGTTTAGAAAAGGAAGATCCACTGTCGATGCCATGAACATGGCTACGAAAATTGCACAAGAGGCGATTAGTGGTACTCGATGACTTGAGGGATCTAAAAAATACTGCATAATGGTGACTCTTGACGTCAAAAATGCCTTCAACACAGCTAACTGGGCTAAAACTCTAGACGCGCTAGATCGTATTGGAATATCCAGCTACCTACGACAAACAATGCGCAGCTATTTTGAAGGACGCGTTTTAGAGTATACATCAGTATAAAACTGCCAAACGGGGCAAAAATAATCGGATTCGCAGACGACATCGCTTTGATCACTACAGGTAAACAGCTAAGCGAAATTTGCGACACCACGAATAGAGCTATAGCATTAGTTCAGTCGTGGCTGGCGCAAAATGGACTTCAACTGGCGGAGCAGAAAACAGAGTTAGTGCTCATATCCAGCAGGAAAAAGGTGGAGTCCGTCACAATAAAAGTTGGCGAACACTATATAACAATACAGCCAGCAGTTAAGTATCTGGGAATAATGATAGATAAGAGGCTATCCTTCAAATCGCACCTCGAATACGTTAATGAAAGAGCATCAGCCACAGTAACAGCACTATCGCGTATAATTTTAAATGCACGCGGTCCAAAGCAACACCGACGTCAATTAATTACAAGCACAGTAAAGAGCCAAATATTATACGGCGCTCCAGTCTGGCACTCGGCATCAAAGTGCGCATCGTACATGCGTGGCATAAAGGCAACATACCGCCTATGCGCGCTCCGCGTGTGCTGCGCTTTTAAGACAGTTTCAGACGAAGCAGCACTAGTAATCGCGTGGATGTATCCTATCGATGTACTATAGAACGAATCATTGCGGATAACAAAACGGAGTGATCCCTTGCAAGAGAGGCCAGCACGCAAACATGGCAGAACAGATGGAGTAACGCAACAAATGGTCGCTGGACATACCGATGTATTCCAGATTTGAAAAGCTGTTTGACATGAAAGCTCGGCGAAGTAGATTTCTACTTAGCGAAGTTCCTGACGGGACACGGGTGCTTTAAAGCATATCTCAACCGCTTCAAACAAGAACCGGACCCGATGTGCGATTACTGTGGAGGAGACGCAACAGAAAGCGTCCACCACGTATTCTTCGAGTGCATGCGATTTGATGACACCAGACGCAAAATTCGCAACATCACCGGGGTAATTTATACACCCGAATCGCTCGTAGCGTCCATGCTACAAAGCAGCGAAAAATGGAAGACAGCTTGTGATGCAATAGCAGAAGCAATGAAGAGGTTGAGAACCCTCGAAAGACGTAGGCGTAGCATCGGCGACTAACCGCCTTTCCCCCCCCATGATGTAATGCTTGACGGCAGTTCCGCGGGGCGGGGAATTAGACGAAAAAACAGGCTTATCCTGGTTTCAAAGGGCCAATTGAGGGTAGTGCGTTACCACAAATGCAAGAATCCGGCGGTACCGGCAAAGCGGGTTGATTGATTTGCGATTTGCCGTACGCATCCATCCCCCATCCCCACCTCGCAGCGGTAGCGGTAGCGCTGCGGGTCGAGAAAAACAAATAGATAGACAAACAAGACGAGGACATAACACACATGGGCAAGATACGACAAACAGGGCACAGTAAGGAGAGAGAGATCTGAGCTGGGCGAAGAGCAGGGTGACACCTGCTGGCCGGTAGTTGAGTGCGCCCATTTAGCATCAGCTGGTTTTTTTTTTTTTAATTTTCGCGTTTACCCGATTAAACAGTATAAAATCACGGAACGACATAAACACGACCTTCACTCCCGCACTCTCTCTCCCTTTTTTCGTCGAAGTGTATGTATGAATGTATGCGGGAGAGTGCAAATATATACACGCAAAAGCCACTCAACACTGAGGTGAGTTGTGGACAGTATCCTTTGCGAGTCGTGAGCGCGCTTTGTTTGAACTATCTTAGCTTGGTGAGTGCGCCCGAGTAAAGCGAAGTGGTTAAAAAAGAGAAGCCAAGATCGGAAAAAGAGCGTTGGCTGAGTGGTGCCTGAATTATTTGAAAAATTATAGCCACTCTCTTCGTTACAAAGTGTTGGGTGCTAAGCGAATATTAGCAGATAACGTAATAAGCAAGAGTGAATATATGTGCGTATGTGCGTATATGTAAATGGCATATGAAAAAAAATGCCCTTATGTTTTTCGGCACTTTGGCTAAGTTCAACGACCTTTGCGATCAACGGCAGAAATTGCTAAGTAGGGAAAGTAATCTGCTGATATTTTATTATTTACAGTGGGACAGTAGGCATTTAAAACTGCAACGGAATATTTTTTAAATATGTACCATGCATATATGCGCTTATGTATGTATATGTATATATGTACATATATCTATATATGTATAAATTGGCGGTAAATGAATATATGTATACCGCTTTTTGGGTAAAACGGATTATTTTCCCTAACCTTTTTTTGTATTTTTATTAATAGCGTCAAATTACCGAAATGAAAGTTTCCGCGGTAAGAAAATATCCGCTTTTTATTTACCGCTCTGGTTCGAAAAATTAAGCCTTTTTAACTTATATACATATACATATATGTGCGTACTTTGTTCATGTGGACATGCATGTATGTACATATGCTCTCACATGCAGTTTTCTTTTTTTGAAAACAATATGACCTTCAGGAAAATGAAGGATTTTTTGAATTTTTTATGGAAATTAAAAAATGTGCCTACTTACAACTTTTTACTTTCCTTTTTTATTAGTTTTTGTTTGCGATCCTGTGGCCTGCCTACACTGCTGTTGTTGCAGGATTGGAATTTTAGGCTGTTGCTGCTGCAGATGTTGCACCGTCCGAATTTTATGTTGCTGCAAATGCTGCTGCTGTTGCCACTTAAAGCTGTTGCCGTTGATTTTGTTGTTCAGTTTTTGGTTTTGTTTGTAAAACTTATTTGTTTTTTTTTTACGTTTTTTGGTTTTTGTAGCACTCGTATTTTTGTAATATTTCTGTGGTATTTATGTTTTTATTTTACACAATAATTTTTTTTTTTTTTTTTTTGCGAACGACCGAGTGTTTTATATTTTTAATATTTCAATAGGGCTGTGCCAAGGTTGGCTGCGAAGGACCAATAAATAACCCACTTTGGTCGCCTTTCGCACTCACTTTATCTAAAATTAAAAGGTTCTTGCCTTTCTTTCGATTTCTAAATTAAGTAGTTCATTAAATTTTACGCTTTTTTTCCTTTGAAATATATAAATTTATTAGTCACTTCTGTTCAATTTCACAAAGTGTGTATCTACAAGTATGTATGTACAATAATTACACGTTGATTGCATCCAATAAATATATATGGAATTAACTTCTGGCGCGTGCGCGGTTTCCGGGTGTAGTTTGTCAACTGCCCAACCAAATCGATGCCGGTGGCGGGCTGCCGTTAGGAATAAGTGGTATGATAGTTACTTATCAGAAACTAATAAAAAAAAGTTAAAGTTGTACCAAAAGGCTATTATGACAGGTGATTGGGTAGAATATATTCAAGTAAAGTGTTCTTTACAAGAAAATGATTAAATTAAAAAAAAATATACATATATGCAACACAAGATTGAAACAAAAGAAGCGATAGTCGTTTAATGTGGAAGTATCACAAGAGCATAGTGAATAATACGGATAATAAAGAACTCATCAAAGAAGTTCACTTCAATTGCTGACAAGTTAAATAATTTATTTGTGGATAGTGTCCTCGACTTAAATAGAAATATATAAAACGTTTACTATGATTACACAAGGCAGGAATGTTATGAAAGTACGTTTAAATTTGATGTGAAGATGACATTATCCATATTGTTAGAAAATTTAAGAGAAAAATAGGTGGAAAAAATGTATTATCTGATTGCGTAATTAAAGACTCAGTAGAATATATGGGTCATTTTAACGCTCTGTTAGTAAATAAAAGTCTTCCATCAGCAACAGTTCCAATAAAATGGAAAATTTCGACCATAGCTCCAATAAAGAAAGTTAAAAACAAAAAACAGTTGATGAACTCAGGCCAATGAACACCCCACCTAGTTTGGAAAAAAATATTAGAAACGGTTGTGAAAAAGCAATTAGTACACTTTATTGAGACTAATAAAATTTTTATAAAAGAGCAATCAGGATTCAGAGCTAAACACTCATTCGAAACTGTGCTAAACTCTGAATTATTGCAATGGAAAGAAGATTTTAATTCCAAGATTAATGTTTTAGCGGTGTTTATTGACCTCAAAAGAGCGTTTGAGACGATTGATAGAGAAATAATGTTAAAAAAAACTGGAAGATATTGGTGTAAGGAACAACGAACTTGACTGGTTTCGAAGCTTCCTATCAGATCGCAAGCAACAAACTATTATTGGTTTATCTATGTCAAAAAAAGTCGCTGTCGATATTGGCCTACCGCAAGGGTCAGTTTTGGCCCCAATTTTATTTAACGTTTATATTAATAACATAAACACGGTACTAAAACATTGCAAGGTAAAATTGTTGGCTGACAATACTCTCCTTACGATCAGCGACAGAAACCCACCTAATGCAATGGCACAGATGCAAGAAGATCTTGACTGTTTATACCAATGGATATGTGTAAATAAACTTAAACTTAATGTGAAAAAGACAAAGTTCGTGGTTCTATCTAGGGCATTTAATGTTAGCTCAGTAAGCTACAGCTTAAAAATAAAGGATGACAGAATCGAAGAAGTAAAGGTCATGAAGTATCTAGGTATATACTTATATAGATAATAAGTTAAAATTTGCGGATCACATTGAATACACAGTTAACAAAATTGCGAATAAAATTGGTCGTATGAAAAGATCGTGTAAGTACTAAGGAAAAATATATAAAACTCTAATATACAAATCTATAATTGAGCCGCACTTTATATATTGTCCAACGATCTTCTTTATAGCTAGCGAAACACAAATTGATAAACTCCAAAAAATGCAAAATAGAGCTATTCGATTTATACTAAATAAGCGTTACGATACACCTATAAAGGAGATGATTGAAGCTTTGAATTGGCTGAGCGTGAAATAGCAAATATTCTTTCATCAGGGTTATTTAAGTGATAGTATTCGATACATAAACGAAACGCACTCATATTTACTCAAGAAAACCACTATACAAAACAGAAGTTGATAAGAAAAATATTTTTTACAAAGGATTGAAATGTTTTAATGAGCTACCAAGTTTAATAAGATATTGTAATAACATTACTACCTTCAAGAGGCTACTAGCTGATCACTGCAGGACATTACCTATTAGATAAAAAGGTTCGGCATGGAAACAAGTCCCTTCCATCCGTTCCACCAGAACAATTCTGGAACTAAATCATACAGATCACCTATTCCAAAGAAATCCAAAAAAGTTTGGCTTGAAAACTAGTCCTTTCTAACCGACCTGTTCAAACGCGTAATTTGCTTGGAATCCCGTCCATTCCAAAAGCTTAAATAAGATATTACACATCAAACAGCCTATTATACCTGCGAAATAAACCACATGCTATGCTGCTCGGAATCTCGTCCATTCCGACAGCTTGTATAGGGTGTTGCTAATCAAAAAGCCTGATACATAAACCGCCTGTCGAGCATAGAGCGGGGAAGATACGATGCTGCATGGAATCTCGTCCATTCCGACATCAGAAATAAGATGAGCATAAATCATCGAAAAGTATGTTTTACCTGAAGAATCATAGAATCAGAATGTCTATGGAACCCTTTGATTCAACTCAGACCACCTGTCGCCGCCATAGGGCAGATACGATGATGCTCAGAATCTCGTCCATTCCGACAACGTCAATAATAATAAACTCATCGACCGAAATTACATATTATATTGCAATAAAATAAAATATTTTTAAATGTATAAATGTGTACTCAATGAATATGTAGTTGTAAAAATACGCTTCCATCTTATAATAGTTTTAGTTTTTAAAGTAAATATTGTACGTATTAAGTAAATTTTTGAATACATATGTGTCTGTGTGTTATACATGTATATTTGTGAAATTTTAGGTCAGTAGACCGTAATAAGGAATTAAATTTAATTAAATTAATATATTTGTACTTGAAGTATAAATTATTTTGTGTGTCAAATTTTACGTTTATTTATTTTTTATTTTTAAAAAGACAAATAAATACATATATACATGAATTACAACAAATCGTTCTTTTTTATATTAGTGTTATTTTGTAAAATTCTATAACACAACTATTACAGACGTGTTAAATTTTTTGACAAATTAAAATTTACGAATCAAAACTTCGTGAAATTGGGGATCCCGTGATTGTCCCGGCATTTTGTTTTCAGATCTCGAAAATCTCGGGATCAATAAAATGCCCAAAATTGTAATTCCTATCTACTACCACCGGCGGGTACCGCGTCGGATACATTCAAACGACATGACCAAGCCAGCGAAGCCGCTGGATCCTAATTCGGTGCAATATATCTATTTATGTCATTATAACAACTCGTTCCATTTTCTACGGTATTCGCCATAGCAAAGGCGTAAATGCCCAAAACTCTTTCGGAGAATCTTTCTCCCTGACACTCCCAGAGCGCTCTCATCAGATATCTTCATCGTCCATGCCTCTGAGCATGGATTTCGAGGCTTACATTATTATTGATGTTAAAGCTGGTTCCTAAGTAAACGAATTCCTCTACTTTTTCAAAGTTATAACTGTCAACAGTGATGTTACATCCCAGACGTGAATGTGCCCAATGTCTATTTGATGACAGGAGATACTTCGTCTTGCCCTCGTTCACCTCCAGTTGCATTTGCTTTGCTTCATTACAGTTTGGAGAAGGAAAAACTAACTGCGCGATTGTTAAAACCGATGGTGTCAATGTCATCGGCGTAGGCAAGCAGCTGCACACTCTTATAAAAGATGGTGCCTGACCGATTTACTTGTGCAGCTCGAATCATCTTCTCCAGCTTCAGGTTAAAAATTCTAGCACGACATAGAGTCGTCTGAACCTCGATTGGTATCAAACGGCTTGGAGAGGTTCTTACCAATCCTGACGGAGCTGGTTGTGTTGCTCAACGTCAATTTACATAGCCGTATACGTTTTGCGGAGATATTACGGCATAAAGGGCACTTCTCCTTGTGCTGTCGAAGGCGGCTTTAAATATTAGGCCCGGTCTTAAAACCTTCTGCTAGCTGTCGTAGTTTCTGAAAGAATTTTCGAACGCTTTTCTTGTCGGCCAGCATTTTAAGCTCTTCCACACACGCATTTCGGCCTTTCTCTTCTTCTCTCGGAAAATGCATCTCGCTTCCTTCTTCAACTCACGATATCTCTCCCGCAAGGCTCGCGTAACATCTTTCCGTTCCTGTAGGCAGCATCTTTCCGTTCTGTGACAACGCGACATTTCTTATCGAGTTCGAGTCCAATAGCATAGTCGATTTGGTTTCGTGTTTTACCATGTGGAGTCAGTCACGTAGCCTGATGTATATTCCTATGCTGGAACCTGGTACTACAGAATACCATGCTTCGGGCCCTGGCGAAGACGATAAGTCTCAAACCGTTATCAGATGTTTCGTCGTGGAGACTGCATTTTCCGACAGTGGAACCGACGATTCTCTTCTAGCCCACATTGACATTAAAATCGCCTAGCACGATTTTTATATCGGGTTGGGGGCAGCGTTCGAAGGTGCGCTCCAGGAGTTCGTAAAAACGAACGTTGGTCCCAGCATCCTTCTCTGCCGTTAGGTAATGGGCGCAAATCAGTGAGATGTTGAAGAATCTCGCCTTTATGCGGATTGTGGCGAGACGTTCGTCCACCGGAGTGAACGACAGTATTTTGCGGCGAAGTCTCTCTCTCACTTCAAATCCGACATCAAGTTTGGCAGCTGTAGTATACGTCACAAGGGCCTACCGTTTTCTCCCTTGCCCCGTCCATCACATTTCTTTCAGCCTTCGCTCTGCCGAGGACATCTACCATTCCCAATGCATGCGCTCAAATCATGGTCCTTAAATCGTTTGCCGTGGTCGTCATCTAAAAAGGATTCTATCCGAGGCTTTGCTTGGTTTTTCATTGGAGGTTTGTTTTTACGTGGCGGGTCCCAAGCCTTTGCATAACCATATTCTGTGGCATTCGAAATTTTCATAGTTATATAGCCAGCCACTTGCTCCAAGACAGACGCTCAGTCGCAGCCGCAATTACAAGGTCGATTCATTTGTTTCAAATCATCTGTTGCAGGCAGAAGCAACGTTGGCTCAAAATATACGAGGCTTTCGAAAGTATAAATAACGACACTTTAACCGAGTTGGCTTTTATATGTTTATTCGTTGTAACAAAGTTGGTTAAAAATTTTAGGTTATTTTTTGTAAGTATTCTTGAAAATGTGTGAGTGGGGTTTTTATATCTTTTCGTGCCTCGTGCGCATCTGAATAACCGTAAGCAACTGAACTTCAAGGGCACGCTTCGGTAAGTTCAAAGGCGTTTTCATTTTAGGCACTGTTGTATTTTTTAGTAGAAATATTACGAAACCATTTTTAGTATATGGAGGTATTTCAAGTTTAGTACATACATTAGTTAATTCAGTTTACAATTTCAGTAAAGTAGTTTATGTAATTATATATATAGTATAGACAGTAGGTATAGTGGTTTAGTCAGTAACATCCTCCCCCCCGTGATTCGCATCACTGAAAATGATTTGGTGTCAAAGGTTCAGCGTCTGTACTTTCTATCGGCACATGTGTTAGTGGGCGCGAATTTATCAAGTTTTCGGCTTCAATGAGGAGACTCTGTAGCGTCTCCGATTGTGGTGCGCGTTCCTTAAGTGTGAACATCAAAACCCGTTTTACGCTTCTGACCATTCTTTCCCAAACGCCCCCCGCTGATGGGTTAGCAGGCGCATTGAAAAGCCACTCTACGCCTCGACGATCACACTCTGCTTGCATACCACTTTGAACGCTTACCCAGTCTTCTTTACTTGCGCCGACGAAATTTGTTCCCATATCGCTTCTGAGCGGCACCGGTGCACCTCTTCGGTTTATGAAGTTGCGGCAGACAATAATTGCAGCATCTGTTGACAGATCCCTAGCTAGTTCCAAGTGAATAGCTCTAATAGTTAAGCACGTGAAAAGTGCAACCCAACGCTTTTCTTGACGACGACCTATGGCTACTAACACCGGCCCAAAGTAGTCAACACATGAATATGTGAACGGGCGCACGAACGGCGTAGTTCGATCTCTGGGTATCTGGCCCATGAGTGGTGATCCCTTGGCAATATTATTGGTCGCTTAGTAGACATTGGTACACATTCGGCGTAGTCTATCCGGCCCCCTAATCCTAAAATGCCCTCATTGTCCAACATCGGACTTAACTTAAACAGACAGCTGTATTTCTTAATTGGCACACCTTTGCTCAGAGACTCAGCTTCCTCGGCGTAAACATCTTGCTGTACTAACAGGCATATTCGTAATTCAGTTTGCTTAATTTCATTTGCGATAGTTAACATTGACAAATTGGCATTTTCGCATGCGCCAACCTTACGGAATTTCATTATGGCATATCGCACATATGTCATCACCCTTAAAAGTTTATAATAATTTGAGTACTTGTTAAAGGGATTACCCTGTCTGCTAACGCTATCGTATATATTGGCTTCGAGCGTTTTTCTTTTTGGCATTCGTTATTGTTAACATCGGTTGGCATGGCTCGCCAACTGTCTTCAAGCAATTTCAAAAAGGGCGGACCATTTAACCACTTACCATTTTGAGAAAACGGTTTTATACGCGTTGCATCATCAGCTGGGTTGTCCTTACCCGGTACCCACCTCCACTGATGGGCATCGGAAGTTTGCAGAATCTCAGCTATACGGTGCGCTACGAACTGTTTGTAGCACCTGGCGTCCGACCTTATCCACTGAAGGACTATCTTCGAGTCTGACCAAAATGATACCCTATGAGGCTTCACGTCATGGCTGTTGACGACAAATTCTTTCAACCTTATTCCCAAGACGGCAGATTGTAGTTCAAGCCTTGGGATGGACAGTTGCTTCAGTGGACTGCACCGGGATCGGCCAGCAACAAATACGACGTCTGTATTATTTGCGTGATAAATTCGCCAAAAAGGCGACTGCAGCAAACGCGATCTCACTCGCATCAACAAAAATATGTAGCTGTATGTCTGCATTCGGATTTAAAATTGTGTGCCATAGCATCTTGGCAATTTAAAAATTTCGATGCCGCTTAACGATTTGTACCACTGCAGCCATTTCTTATAAATATCTTCAGGAATTGGCTCATGCCAATCTACGCCCCTGCACCACAGACTCTGCATCAGCACTTTTGCTCGTAGCACCAATCCACAAACAAAACCAAACGGATCAAATATAGACATAGTAACGCTAGGCATCTCACCTTTCGTTGGCGGTCTGCTATGGTCTAAAACTGCTTTTGGCTGTTTTGAGAAAAGCAACTTGAAGAAGAAGTAGTCGTCGTTTGTGTTCCAGTGCATACCAAGCACTTTTTCGGTAGCACTCTCCGATCGGCATATGCAGTTGTGTTGTTGTATACGCGGTTGCGCATTGTGTAATGTAGCTTGCAGAAGATCATTTGAATTTGACGCCAGCCCTCTTAACTCGAACCCAGCACGGCTATGAATTTTGATTACCTCTTTGGTTATCCTAATACCTTCTTCGACATTGTCGAAACTGTCCATATAATCGTCGACATAGTGCCGTTCGACAATAGCGTTGACGGCTCTGGCATTAGTATTACGATATTTTTCCGCGTGTACATTTTTCACAAATTGTGCAGAGCACGGTGAGCTAATCGACCCAAATATCATGGCACACATAACGTAAACATCTGGCGATTTCGATCGATCGCCCCCTCTCCAGAGGAAGCGCTGCGCGTTTTGATCTTCTTCCGTAATCAGGATCTGGTGAAACATCTCACGGATGTCGCCGCATACAGCGACTTTGCCTTGTCTAAACTTGCACAGTATTGTTAACAATAATTTTGGTTGGTATTCTTCAGGCCCTTTCATAAGGGCACAATTCAGCGACGTATTATTTATTTTAGCAGCGGCGTCGAAAACAAGTCTAAGTTTGTTTCCTTTGTTTACGTTGCATGTGGCGAAATGCGGTAGATACCACGTACGATCCGCGTTTACATTGACTTCATGGGCCGAAAGCCGCTTTGCATATCCCTTTTCTATGTACTCGTTAATTTTTGCTTTGTACCACTCCGCAAAGTCTTTGTCCCGAGCCATTTTCATTTCTATTTGCTCTGAACGCTTTGTGGCCATACTGAAACTTTCGGGAAATTTTACATTATCTCTATGCCAAACCAAACCAGTTTCGTATCTACCATTTACGAACTTAGTCGTCTGTTGTAGTAATTTTTTTGCCCTAATATCGGCTTCTGAACGAACACTTGGCAATTGTTTTACTTCAAACTTTTCTGCCGCAAAATACTCTGCAATTAGTTGGTTAATCTCATTTAATTGTGTGCTTTCAATACCGACGTGGCCAACCGTGCTATCACTTGAACGGTATTCGTTCGATCCAAATAATGTCCAACTTAACATTGTTTTGTGGACTGCAAAACCATCATCTAAATTGACAGTTTCAATGGCTCTTATTAAATCTGTGTGTGACAATCCAATAAGAATTTGCGGCACTGCATTGCAATAGTCGGCGATTGGTATATCTCGCAATTGTTCGTGGCGTTGCTTGAATTCGTTCAAGTTTAACGTTTGCGGTGGAAAATACAGCTTTTTTGTTGTACGCACTCCCCTCATTTGATAACTCGCTGCTGCTTCGCTTGCGCTCGCAATTTCAAGTGACACTTGCCGCGACTGTTCGCTCATGCTTTGATTGCCGATCCACTTCAGCCGAAGTAAATCAGATTTGCCTTTGAGACCGACAACGTCTGCTACTCTTTCCTCCAATAGCGATATTTTTGCGCCTTCGTCAATGAAAGCGATGACGTTAATTTCCCCTTTGAGACCTGTCAGTCGTACAGGCAAGTATTTCAGAACTTTTTGTTTACGTCGTGGTGAATTTGATCGAGCGAGTAGATGTTGTGGATTTTGATACACAGTTGCCACAGCTGTATCGGCTGATGAAGAATTGTTTTTATTATTGTAGTTGGAATTGTGAAGTAGGCGATTGTGGAATTTATTACATGACGATATACCACATACTCGTCGCTTTCGGCAGTTTTGTACACTGTGACCAGGCTGCAGACAACGGAAGCACAAATGTTTATTTTTAATTATATCCCAGCGATTAGCGTAATCGGCATCTCTAAATTCTGAGCACTGATTTAGATAATGGCTTTGGTCACACATTAAACACTTTTTTTCTTCTTTTGTTACAGTCAGCGCGGACTGAGATGGTGTTTTAGGTTTGTGGTACGCAGGATCGCTGGGCATGTACTTTGTTGGCATAACATCTAATGCCATGCATACATACATGGCGGTATTCTGCAGCCAATTGCAAAATTCACGCGCAGTGGGATATGGCTTCTGCATTTCGAATATGTGGCGAGTCCACTCTTCTCTCTTGTTCTGCGATAGTTTGCTGATTAACTCATCAAGTAATATGGGGTTATTCAGGTGCGGTGTAGCAGTCGAATTTTCTAAAAAGGCAACTAAATTTGACACCATCGAGCTGAAATTGAGAATATCGCCGGTTCGTCCTCCGCTGACAGGTGGAAAGGCTCGTGCTTTCGCAATTTGGCTTCTTATAAGCAGTTCTGGTCGGCCGTAGTGATATTCTAATGTTTTCATGGCCGCATCTACACTGTTCGGGTGTATCAACAAAGACTCCACCTGTTGTCTGGCTTTCCCTTTTACGGCTTTCTTAAGACGTAACAGGTTCTCCAATTTGGAGTACAAATGCATTTCGGTGGTTTCCTTAAAGGCCACAGAAAACATAGGCCACTCCTCGGGCGAGCCATGGAACTCTGGCAAATCTAAAATCTTACGTGTAGGCGGATAGCGTCTCGGGCTTCAAGGCGGGTGTACCTGGCTCATGCTTGGTGTACTGTGCGGGCTGAACACTGTAGGCATCGGAGCAGGAATGTAGCTTACTGGCGGAAAATTTGCACCATAAAGGTTGTTTGTGTAGCAGTGTGGCTGCATTATTGCTGTCCGGCATGTGGCAGGCTGCATATCGGCGCCACCGACAGCATCGGCTTTGACGTTGGCAGAATTAACGCTGCCATGTGCAGCAGTGCTGACAGAGGTAGCGTTGGTATAGTTGGTGCTAGCAATAGTAGCGCCGGCATAACTGGTGCTGGCAGAATTAGCACCGGCTGTTAAGACTTGTCGGATATGCATATGAAGGGCAGGATGCATCGGTTGCGGGTAGACCTGTCGTGAAGTTAGCAAAGGTGACTTCGGCTGGCTTGAAGCTGGCAGAAATAACTTCGATGCTAGATACGTCGGCACGGTTGACGTCGTTAGCTGTTTGGCGATCAAGGGTTTCCCTGTATTGGATCCTTTCCTTCTCCGACGAAGCTAAAGTCTTGCGTAAATCCTTTATTTGCTCGCGTAGTTCCTCAATTATTTTGTCTTGTTGGATTGATACGCGAACGTTTTCGTCGTCGCTGCAGGAGCTATGCCCACTATTGTTGTCGGCCATTTTGGTTTCGCGAATGTTCGACAAGGGTCATCTATTACGCAGGTTATAACGCGGTGCTTCTCCGGTAGATTTTACGCAGGCGTGGTCACTCGAAGATTTCATTAACGATATTTACGATTTATGCAAATATATATAGACGCGATTAACTTCCGTACCGATATATATGTGATAAGAAAAGATATAAAAAGATGTTGCAGGCAGAAGCAACGTTGGCTCAAAATATACGAGGCTTTCGAAAGTATAAATAAGGACACTTTAACCGAGTTGGCTTTTATATGTTTATTCGTTGTAACAAAGTTGGTTATAAATTTTAGGTTATTTTTTGTAAGTATTTTTGAAAATGTGTGAGTGGGGTTTTTATATCTTTTCGTGCCTCGTGCGCATCTGAATAACCGTAAGCAACTGAACTTCAAGGGCACGCTTCGGTAAGTTCAAAGGCGTTTACATTTTAGACACTGTTGTATTTTTTAGTAGAAATATTACGAAACAATTTTTAGTATATGGAGGTATTTCAAGTTTAGTACATACATTAGTTAATTCAGTTTACAATTTCAGTAAAGTAGTTTATGTAATTATATATATAGTATAGACAGTAGGTATAGTGGTTTAGTCAGTAACATCATCGATTGTTTTTACATTGAAAATATCAAAGCTATTTGATGCTTTTGTTGGTAGCATAACGTAAGATTTGTTAAAGCTTTGAACAATTTTTATTTCGAATTTTAGTGCCAGCACTACAGCTGCTAATTGTAGTCGGCAAAATTAGAAAAGGATTTAATTTGACAACAACGACAACTGCAAGCCTGCTGCCCAGAAGTCGTGCTTTTGTCTAAATAACTGTGCCCAAAGAACGTGTGTATTTTAAGATTTTACAGATGCTGCCTGTCGCTTGCTGTCTTTAAAGTGTTAGTTAGCACATAAGACGCTAGCCCCTGCCACTGCCAAAGTTAGCACATAATACGCTAGCCACTGCCACTGCCAACAACAACAACAACCACTCCATAGCAGAGGAATGCAGGCGAACCGACACCTTACATGAAGGCCATACTGCACGCGTAAGCCAAAAGTGCTGACGGCGCGTCTACGCTCCCGTGGGAATGGAATGTTGACAGTTCCCGCGAACCACAGCTGCAGCGCAGCTTTAGAAATAAGCTTTAGTCAAGTAATAATTAGAATAGATTTTTCAGTTGCATTTTAGAATCCAAAATAAACGCACGGGACATCTCCGTAAAAATTTGTTGTTTTGCTTTCCGCGCAACTCGCGATACTAATTGGCGCCCGAGCTAAATATCTCGGCTGGTGAAGTGAAGGCCAAAGTGACTTTATAAAGTGCCGCTAAAAATAAAAAAATAAAAAAAAGCGCCAATTTTAAAGTGCCGCCGAAAAACAAAAAGCGCCACACATAAAAGTTAACAATTTTAAAGTGCCGCCGAAAAATATAAAGCGCCTTCACTGCAGAACGTGAAAGGGACAGGGCCCGGAAAGGATCTTCCCGAACGTGACCAAACACCACCAGCCAGAAGAAAGAAAAAAAACCAACACCCTGAGGAAAAGAGGCCCCTAAGTACGACTACATCGAAAAAGGAGTTCTTCAAGAGGAACAGACGCCGAAGGATGACAACAACCATACTACTGTAAGTCTTAAAATAGTTTCAAACGGAAAATGTTGTGAAAATTAAATAAATTTTTAATTAAATTAACGTAAAAGAAATTTTGTAAAAGCAAAAGTTGTTTTAATTGGAAAAATATTGTGAAAATTAAACTAATTTGTTATAAAAGAAAAATTCTTTAAAAAAGAGAAAAAACATTGTGCAAAAGCAAATATTCATTGGTAAGGAAGTAGAAGAAATTTAAGAAAGAAATTGCGTCAGAGCAAAAATTGTTCTAAATACAAAAAAAACTGTTCAAAAGAATAATATTGTTAATTGAAAACATTATTTTAAGAAAGAAAGAAATTAAAAAAAAAAAAAAAATTTATTTAATAAATATTTAAAAAAATTAATACAAATTGATTATTGAGATATTTCAAATCGACAATATATTTTTATACCTATACAAACCATACTAAAGAAAAATAAATTAAAATACAGTAATATAAAGGCTCGTACAGCCTATAATATAAAAACATAAAAAGGTCCGTGATTAATCACCCTCAAGTGACACTCCGGTTCTTATAAAAAACTAACTATTTCTGCGATTCACCACCTTCGGGGGGACCCTCCAGAGATATATAAAAAAAAAAAAATATATAAAACATATAAATAGTAATATTTACTACTAAATTTTTTAAAGTGTTAGCAGAAACCACAAATATGGCGAATCCCAATAACCTAATTAGGCCCCCAACCTTAGTAAATAATCCTACGCCAGCCCCATCTGTTTCCAATCCACAAGTTTCACCCGACCTATCTGACCTTATCAGGACTTTGGTGACACAAGTCATACAAACAGACGGACAGAGTATTATTCAAAGAATGTTGAATGATAATGCAAACCCCACATTTTCTGACCAGACTATAGAAGCACGTTTCCAAAATAATATGAGTGAAATGGAAATGCTGCAGAATTCAGCTCCTGGAAGAAGAGTGTAGAGAGAATTCTCAAAATCTACGAGGGAACACCACGTTATTTCGGAATATTGAACGTGATCCGAAATAAAGTTACAGGAAAAGCAGATATTGCGCTCGAGTCTTACAACACACCGTTAGACTGGACCGCAATGGCCCGCTGCTTAACCACCCACTACGCGGACAAAAGAGATATTGGCACACTGGAATACCAGATGACATGTCTCATACAAGGACGACAGACAATCAACGAATTTTACCAAAAAGTGTATTCCCACCTATCGCTTATACTGAACAAAATAGGATGTATGGAAATAGGTGATGAAGCAGTTCATTTGCTTACAGAAAACTACCGCGTTAAAGCCCTTGACACATTTATCAGAGGACTTTCTGGCGACCTTCCCAGACTACTTGGCATAAAAGAACCAAAGAACCTGCCTGAAGCTCTCCACCTTTGCTTGAAGCTTGAAAACCAAAGCTTTAGAGCAACTTATGCAAATAATCACAACGACAGAAACCCTACGACTTTCAACACACCTTTTACAAGTTATCAGCAACCTAACCAGAGACAACAATATTCCCAACATAAATTACCCCCTGCCCCAATCCCACAGTTTCATCAAACGAGATTTCACCCTGAATTAGCTTACATACCCCAGCCTTTACAAGCTTATAATCCTTATAGCCAACAGAGAAATTACCAATACCCTAACACCCAGCAACATAACCATCAAAATCAGAACTTGCATCAGAGAAATCCCCCTCCAAGGCCACCAAAACCACCTACACCAATGGACGTAGACGTGAGCCTGCAGACAAACGCTATTAACTATGCAAACAGACCAAGCCCTAACATTATTGGTAAGCGACCCATAAGTGCATCCAATAAAAATGAAAGCCGACCGAAAGTACAGAGGAATTTTCACGTAAATTCAACCCAGGATCCACCCAGCGAACAAAATTACCAGGATAGCAATTATGATTACGACTACCAAGACCAAGACTATAACCATAATTATAACCAAACACAGGACGATCAAAACGAACCGTCGCTAGACCTGACAGACGTACATTTTTTAGGCTAAATAGCTCTTCGTTGCCATATTTCAGATGCAAAACGAAGAGCGGAGAAATTTTACAAATATTGGTCGATACTGGTTCAAATAAGAACTACATTCAATCAAGTTTGATACAAAATCCCAGAGAAAACAATAACACTTTTTATGCAAATTCCGTCGGTGGTAAAATAAAAATTACGCACCACACTTTTCTCAATCTTTTTAATATCGAAGAATGTAATCTAAAATTCTTTTTGTTACCAACTCTCACCACTTTTCACGCAATATTAGGAAACGATAGTCTAAAACAACTTTCAGCAGTAATCCATACTAAAGAAAATTTCATGATTGTTGCAAACAAAAGAAAAATCCAACTCCGACAATACAGAGCACAGGACGTTAACTCAATACAAATTAGTGACGAACATATGAGCGAATTAGAAAAAAATAAAATTATACAACTTGTACAGAAACACCGAAATCTATTTTCCGACCCAAACGAAAAGTTGACTTACACAACAAAAGTTGTAGCTGAAATACGTACGAATTCCGATACTCCAATTTATTCAAAATCATATCCATATCCTATAAGCCTTAAACAGGAGGTAGAAAACCAAATAAACAAATTACTAGAAGACGGCATCATTAGACAATCACGATCACCATACAACTCGCCAGTATGGGTTGTCCCCAAAAAAGACGACGCATCAGGTGAAAAAAAATTCAGACTGGTAATCGACTACAGGAAATTAAATACGGTTACAATTGCAGACAGGTACCCGATACCAGAAATAAATGAGGTACTGTCCCAATTAGGAGAAAACCGAGTATTTTCAGTAATCGATTTAAAAAGCGGCTTCCATCAAATTCCTCTAAAGGAATCTGACGTGGAAAAAACAGCTTTTTCTGTGAACAACGGAAAATACGAGTTCACTAGACTACCTTTCGGACTGAAAAACGCGCCCTCAATATTCCAACGCACCCTAGACGACATACTACGACAATATATAGGCAAAATATGCTATGTTTACATAGATGACATAGTCATATTTAGCAAGGACGAAAAATCACATTCTGAGCACATCGACAAACTTTTTGATAGACTTAATAAAGCTAACATGAAAGTTCAAGCAGATAAATGCGAATTCTTCAAAAAACAAGTTGAATTTTTGGGATTCATCATTTCTTCTGCAGGAATTTCTACAAACCCTTCTAAAGTTAACGCAATCGCGAACGTACCATATCCCAAAACTCTCAAGGACCTTAGATCATTTTTAGGACTATCAGGTTATTATAGACGTTTTATAAAAGATTACGCAAAACTAGCAAAACCACTTACTAATCTGCTTCGAGGAGAAGAAGGCAGAATATCCAAAAATATTTCAAAAAAAACCAATATACAATTAACCGAAGAAGCCAAAGGAGCATTCAATAAAATTAAACCAGCACTTATATCAAAAGACGTTATACTTCAATATCCGAATTTTAACAAAGAATTTAATCTTACCACAGACGCTTCTAAATATGCCATAGGCGCAGTTTTAGAACAAAACGGAAAACCAATAACTTTCATTTCCGGAACCCTAAATAAAACCGAAGAAAACTATGCAGTTAATGAAAAAGAGATGCTTGCCATTATTTGGGCACTCAATTCCCTTAGAAATTACTTGTATGGTAAAGCAAAAATAATAATATATACAGATCATCAACCCTTGACCTATGCGCTTAGCAACAAGAACAATAATTCGAAATTAAAAAGATGGAAATCTATACTAGAAGAGTATAATTACGAAATAAAGTATAAACCCGGAAAATCTAACGTTGTTGCAGATGCTCTCTCCAGACCATTTCAAATTAATTCATTATCCGTTGCCACAAACTCAGACGACAGCTCGTCTCATAATTTAATTCCAGCAGTAGAAGCTCCAGTAAATGTTTTTAAAAATCAAATCTGGATATCAATAAGACAAGAAGACAGTTACCAATTCAAACTACCTTTTCCAACATATCACAGACATATAATTGTTAAACCAAGTTATTCAGCAGAAGATTTAATATCAATCTTAAAAAGACGACTTAACCCCTCAGTAATCAATGCAATTTTCACTTCAGAAGAAATAATGGGACAAATTCAGCAAATTTATCCATCCCACTTCCGCAACTACAAAATAAGATTTACTCAAACAAAAGTTAAAGATCTACGCACAGATGAAGAACAAGAAAATCAGATTTTAATAGAGCACAAAAGAGCTCACAGAAATTCGATAGAAAATAAAAAACAGCTTTTGGAAAAATTCTATTTTCCCAAAATGTTACAGAAAATTAAAACAGTAAATAAACAGTGCAGTATATGTGCAGAGAATAAATACGATAGACACCCTAATAATACAAAAATTCAAGCAACCCCACTTCCAGAATATCCCGGACAAATAGTACACATAGATATTTACATAGCAGACAAAAAACTTATACTTACAGCAGTCGATAAATATTCGAAATACGCCCAAGCGAAAATTCTAAAATCAAGATCTACAGAGGACATTAGAGAACCCCTCAGGCAGATAATTTTCAATTTCGGAGTCCCACAAAATATTATAATAGATAACGAAAAGTCATTAAACTCTCACTCAATAACCTTTATGCTTGAAGACCAACTTAGAATAAAAATACATAGAATACCCCCGCATACTTGTACAGCTAACGGACAAGTTGAGCGTTTTCACTCAACCCTAACCGAAATTTTAAGATGCTTAAAATCAGAAAATACAGAAAGATCATTTAACGAACTACTAGACAGAGCAGTGTACGAATATAACTATTCAATACACTCAACTACAGGACAAAAACCGCTCGAAGCATTTTTTGGACGCAAAATCTTTACCGACCCCGAACAATATGAAAAAGCTCGACAGGATAACATACAAAGACTTAGGCAAAAGCAAGAACAAGACTTAACATTTCATAATAAAAACAAAAAACCCTTAAAAGACTATAACATTGGACAGAAAATTTACGTCAAAATTAATAAACGTTACGGTAACAAACTAACATCACGGTACAGAAAGGAAATCGTAAAAGAAAATAATAATTCAACAGTTTTAACACAAACCGGCAAAATAGTACACAAAAGTTTAATAAAAAATTAAAAACAAATAACCCTTCTCCTTTTAGATTTTTTGCCGCGGCTACAACCGCAAGCGTACAGATCCTTGACTACATTTCATCCCAATTGGTTACAATTGATAGTTGACCAGCTAAACTACAGACAGGAACATTTAAAATCATACATATAATCAAGCTGAACTATTACGATGACGCAATAACGAAGATAGAAACCATAATTAACGGAAAACTAGCCACTCATCCACTTTACCCCATTCTATCGTCCCTAATAAATCAAACCAAAATCAGTTTAGATAGAGTAAAAGTAAGTAAAAAAATAAAAAAAGATCACTAGATTGTATAGGATCAGCGTGGAAATGGATCGCAGGAAATCCTGACCACAGCGATTTTAACATACTAACAGAAAAAATGAATAACGTAAATATTGTAAATTCATTTATTTTATCAAATAAAGAACTAGAAATAACAAAACATTTCGTAGAAAATGAAAATATACCATTTATAAACATCGACGAAGCTTTAGAATTCGCTGAAGTCAAAATAGCTGCAAATGAAAACAGCCTAATTTATGTAATAAGTTTACCCACAACTGCGAAAGAAGATTGTAGGTCAGTAGAAATACGACCAGTAAAGAAAAAGGAATTGATAAATAAAATAAATTTTAAATTAATATTATTGTGTTCAAATAAAATATGCGGTATATCTACCAATTGTAAAACTTATAACATGTTATCAATTTGTCCACAAAATATAATAAAGGACATTTCAAATGATACGTGCATTGCACACTTATTAGAAAGTAAGATTGAAAATTGTACAAAAATAAACAATGAACATGTAAAATCAGTCGAAGAAATTTCAAGCGACTTGATATTTTTGAATCAATTTGACAATGATATAACAATTAATAACAAAACTTTTAGAGTTAATGGAACATATTTAATAAAATACCATAATGCTAGTATAGAAATCAATGGCCAAATTTTTAATACAAAAGAAATTACGGAAAAAAAATTATTACCAGCAATATTACAACCATTTTCAAATAGTAGCATATTAGAAGAGATTCTATCTCTAGAATCAATAAAAAAATTCCAAACTAATGAAACCATTCACCTAAATTTACTAGAAAAACAAAGCAATATTTTTTTTTCAATAACTTTATTGTCATTTATTATAATTGTAATTCTAATAATTGTAATTGTAAGAAAAATTATAAAATTAAATATTGAGAATGGACCAGGAGCCGAAGAAGCTGAAATCGGTATCCAAAATTTAGCAAGATTTTTTGTTAGGCCATCGAACGAGGACATTCGAACTTAAGGGCGGAGGAGTTAGCACATAATACGCTAGCCCCTGCCACTGCCAAAGTTAGCACATAATACGCTAGCCACTGCCACTGCCAACAACAACAACAACCACTCCATAGCAGAGGAATGCAGGCGAACCGACACCTTACCTGAAGGCCATACTGCACGCGCAAGCCAAAAGTGCAGACGGCGCGTCTACGCTCCCGTGGGAATGGAATGTTGACAGTTCCCGCGAACCACAGCTGCAGCGCAGCTTTAGAAATAAGCTTTAGTCAAGTAATAATTAGAATAGATTTTTCAGTTGCATTTTAGAATCCAAAATAAACGCACGGGACATCTCCGTAAAAATTTGTTGTTTTGCTTTCCGCGCAACTCGCGATACTAATTTGTTCAAAGCATCAGTCTGTAATGGAGACAAAAGCACAGTTTAAGACCAGTTGTCATTAATTGGTCTCAAAATAAAGTCTCAATTATGACCAAGTGATAAGCAGATCACAAAAATTAAGACAAAAACAAAAAAAATGTTATTTGAATAGCTGATATTTCCAACTTATACATTTACGAGTACATACTAGGAATGTCAATCCCGGTATCCCGAAATACCAGGATTAGTCTATTCAAATCTCGGGATTGCTGAAAACAATTAATTTAATAGCCATTTACATTTTTAAATTTTTTATCATAAATATCCCGCTTTCAAGCGTAAAACACCGTTTTCATTTTACTTGTTTGCAACACCTATTTGATAAAACAGATTATTATAGCTTTAATGGAAATGGTATATTAACTTTATTCCGATGTTTGTACCAGAACGATAAGAGTTATCCCCTTCAAAAAGTATACCGATATGATCAGGGTGACGAGGTGGGTCGTCTGTTTGATCGCAAACTAGTCCCTCAGTTTTTGAGCTATTTCAGCTTCCATACAACCGATTGTTCAGATATAGCAATTAGCACGAAAATCCCTCCATTTTAGTAGCTAAAGTATTGAAATTTTGCACAAATAAAAGCTGTCATGACAACTTTTTTAGCAGTGAAAGTCAATAAGATCGGATAAATATATTATATAGCTCCCATTCAACCGATAGTTCAGATATGGCATTTTGGGCCAAAACTGCTTCATTAAATCATCTACTCTGCGTTCTATTTGCATTTTTTTATGTGCTTTTGCCTTAATATTTTTGGATAGAGTCCAGAATAAAATTCAGTGCGCTAAATGCAATAATATTTTCCACCTCGCATGTGTAAATATCTTGCCATCAGATGCTGAGTTTTTGATAAATTCTGATGAAGCATTTCTGCAAAGTGTGTGCTGCTGCTCAGCGCAATTCTGTCCGTTCGCCACCGCCTACCGTCGTTCTAAACGATAGTGTTGTTGCTATGCCGCCTGCCATGAGTAGTGAAATTGACTCTCAACGCAGTACCAACAACCATAAAAAGAAAACTGCTGAAACCAGTTTCTGCATCCCATAACATTATAAAAGACTGTGAAACCATGGTAAATTCAACTGATACCAATCAGCAAATGACTCTGCAGTCTGTGCTAAACGAGGTGATTGCCCTTAGAACAGAGAATAAGCGTATTGTTGTTATTGTTAATACACTGCATGAAGACAACAAAGGACTAATAAACGAAACAGAAACGCTTAAATCCTAGCTTCACTCGTTGCGGGTCAGTTTACGCAATGATGAGTTAATCTCCACTATTTATATGCTCTCAGCTGATATTAAAGCTCTTCGCGCTAATAGTTGCAAAACCAACAACATTGACATAATTTACGAAAATTTACAAATTAACTATTTTAAAAATAATCTCAATAGAATCCTAGATCTTGTCTTTGTTAGTGATAGTATAAATTCGGTTATCTCGCAATGTTCTTCAACATTCTCGCCTACAGATAAACATCACGTGCCTTTGGTTCTAAAAGTAGAATTTTATGACGTGTCTACTACATAGGAAGCCTAATAAAAAACTTGCATTTAACTACTCGCAATGTGATTATGCCCAATTAAACAACTCTTTAATTGATGTGAACTGGGAAGATTTGCTATCTGATGTAAAAATTTCGGAGTGTTATTCTATCTTTAAATCGAAATTGATAGCTTTATGTTTTTCAAACATTCCTGTAGAGAAAAATTTATGTTATAAAATACCATGGCACACAAAAGATCTAAAAAAGCTTAAAAACTTAAGAAATATACATATGTTATAAGAAGTTTAAGTTAACTAAAAATCACAATTTCTTTGTCATGTATCAATATTATTTAAGGGAATTCAATCATTTAGATAAATTTCTTTATCAAAACTACATTCGAAATGCAGAGTCAAACATTAAATCTAATCCCAAATATTTTTGGAACTATATCAATTCGAAACGGTCTGGCTCGAGTATACCTACCTCAGTTTTCTTGGACGATAAAGTTGCAGAGGCTCCTCCTGATGTGGCTAACTTGTTTGCTACCTTTTTTAAGTCGAACTATGTTTCTGACGGTAATGATCCCGTACCAAATTTATCGTCTGACATTGATTCATGTCTTAGTTTTGGATCCCTTACATTATCTTCTGAAGATATTGCTAAGGGAATAGCTGCACTTAAGCCGTCTTGTCATACTGATAACGATGGTTTTTCTGTCGTGCTCTTAAAAAACTGTCCTGCTCTTGTATTGCCCTTGAAAACAATATTTAACTTATCTTTCGCAACGGGGAAGTTTGTTGACGATTGGAAAACCACTTTCATAACTCCGATTCTGAAAAGCGGTAGGAAAAATGATGTTCGCAACTATAGACCTTTTTCCAAGCTCTCAACGATTTCTAAGCTTTTTGAAGGCATAGTCTATGATAAATTGTACTTTGCTGTAAAATCATATATTTGTTTTAACCAACATGGATTTGTATCCTTGAGATCCACAGTGTCAATTTTAGTTGTTTTTACGGAGTACTGTTTAACTTCGTTCTCAACTGGTTTCCAGGTCGACTGTGTCTACACGGACTTTTGTAAAGCTTTTGACACTGTTTCGCACAAAATTTTAATTCATAAACTAGCATGTCTGGGCTTTCATTCTTTTTTTTTGGATTGAATTGAATCCTACCTGTGCGACAGACACTGCTTAGTCACAGTAGATAATGAGCTTTCCGATCCATTCGTTGCTTTCTCAGGAGTTCCGCAAGGGAGCATTTTAGGTCCACTGATTTTTGTTATCTTTATTAACGACATAAGTAACTGTTTCTCTTTTGCAAATTTTTTACTCTATGCGGATGTTCTTAAATTGTTCGCTGCGATCAAAGATCCTTCCGATGAGACAAAGCTTCAACGGGACATTAATGCTCTTCATTCGTGGTGTCTAAAGTCCCACCTCAATCTCAATATAAAAAAATGCTTTAAAATGACTTTTGCAAAAACCATTAGTGCGCGAGTTAATGACGTCATCACAAGGCACAACGTTTCCACAACCAAAACATGCATTATCAAGAAATGCATTATCAACACGTAAACAACAGATAAACATGCATTACCGAGAAATGCATTATCAACACGTAAACAACAGATAAACATGCATTACCGAGAAATGCATGTAAACAACAAACAACTGACCTGCACATAAGCAACGGACAATCATTGGAACAATAGAAATGCACTATCACTACAAACAATAGATATCTACACTCGTAAACAACAAACAACTGACAATGGAATAATCCACTACGATAACTACCACCACATCTCAATAGTATAAATAGAACTAAGAATTCAAAATGTAAGACAGTTTTTAGAAGATCAATAAAGAGCACGCATTTCGGCGTAGCGATAAAAGATATTTTTTTAAACTCATATCGTGTGAACGATATTAACTGGGGGCTCAACCGGTCTAAACTCTTGACTACAGCCAAATATCCTCGAAACTACAGGATAATAAAATAAAAAATTCCACGGCTTTGAAGAAAAGCACAAAACCAGTCTCTGAAAAAAGTGAGATATAATAAGTTTATCCAGTCGCGTAAAAAGGCAAACCTTGAAATAGCAGGCAGCCTAAACCGAAAAAAAAGAGTGAAAAGTGAAATAAAAGATTCCTGATTTTAAAGAGAATCCTTCACCCTGGACTCACGCGATAAACGCCAACAAATTTTCAACTCTCTGCGCCCAATACCACAAGACGATACAATGGCTCAGGACATCGCAACTCTACGAGCACAGGTAGAACTCCTCACACAGGCTCTAAACAATACACAATTAAAAGTAAATACCCTGGAAGCACAACAAACCCAGACTTTCACTACGACAGATCAACATGTAGAATGTACACCAAACATCACGGATCAATCGCAAATAAACTTGGAAATATTCAAAACGTTACCCAACTTCACAGGCGATAGGAATCAATATAGATCATGGAGGAAACGTGCTTGGATACACATGGAGAATATAAGGGAATACACTACAACACCCACATACTACACGGCACTCTCGATTGTACACTCAAAAATTCAAGGAGAGGCAGCAGATATTCTAATCAACCACGATACAAAGTTCAATTTTTATTCAATAATTAACCGCCTCGATTACACTTATGCGGACCAGAGACCTCTATATGTCTTACTGGAAGAAATGAAGAAAATAACGCAAGGTAAAAGGACATTAGCAGAATTCCATTGTGAAGTCAACAAGGCATTAAACCTCGCACTCACGAAAATCGAGATGGAGAACTCAACATCCCCTTCTGATATGCAACAATATGCGAATCAGGAAGCCGTCAGGACATTTATTCTCGGATTAAACATCAAGTATACCAGCGGCACCCTCTATAGCCACAACCCAAGAGATTTAGAGACCGCCTACGCTATCGCAAGCACAATATATCACGATAACGTGAACTCACAATTCGATGTTCCGCAATACCATCACCTTAGACCGAACAAAACACCGCAGCATCAACCTCCTCAGAACAGAAGATATCACGAGGACCCACGAAGATACAGACCAGACGTGCGAGTGCAATATACACAAAATGCACCCAGGCAACAGCAACAACCAATGGAAGTAGATCAATCACACCAATACATGAGATCTACAAACTTCAACAGAAACCATCCTGCACCCCCACAAAACAGCTATAACCGCCAAAACCAAGGGCTACCTCCAAATAACCCATTCAGAGGAGAACCACAGAAGAGAGAACGAAATCCTTCATCTCGCAACTTCAACACACAACAGAAGGTACAGCGGGTAAACCAAACACGCGACGAAGAACTGCAATCGCTTGCACCAGAACATAACGATGATGATGAATACGAGACCGGCAGTGCTTTTTTAGGCGTATGAACGATTTGCCGTGTCTGCAACGCCACTGCAGGGATACAGGCAAAACTATAAACATCCTCATCGACACTGGAGCAACAAATAACTATATAAGTACAAAATGCAATATCGGTAAGCCTATTCAAATTAAACCTGTAAAAGTAAAAACTCTTCATGGTCACTCAATAACCAAATCAAAAAAAATAATAACATTATTAGAACATAATCTCACATTTTTTGAAACAGATGCATTAGAAGAATTTGATATGCTTCTGGGCGAACAGGGGCTCAGAGCAATCAAAGCAGAGGTCAACCTTTTCGAGTACAAGCTCAGTTATAAATATAGGGCCAAGAAAGAAAGTGACTCTGTACAGAGAATAAATTATACAATTAATAATGAAAAATTCAGGGCGGAAATCGCCGAAATAATGCAAAAAAATGAAATTACTAACGCCATACTACCATTTACTACCACGATACAAGCCACCATTAGGACGAATTCCGAAGATCCTATTTGGACAAAGCAATATCCGTACCCTATGTCGGATAATGAGTTTATTAACAAAGAAATTAACAAACTTTTAAAAAATGAAATAATTCAACCCAGCAAAAGTCCGTACAACTCTCCCATTTGGACAGTCGCTAAAAAAGGTACCGATGAACAAGGGAAACCTAAGCGCAGAATGGTCGTAGACTTTCAGAAGCTAAACGCTCAAACTATCACAGATAGATACCCCATACCTGATGTGGCTATGACCATACAGAATTTAGGTAATGCAAAGGTATTTACTACTTTAGATTTAGAGTCTGGCTGCCATCAGATCCTTATTAATGAATCTGACAGAGAAAAAACGGCCTTTAGTGTAAATGGAGCTAAGTACGAATTCCTTCGTATGCCGTTCGGCCTGAAAAATGCCCCATCCATTTTTCAAAGATGCGTGGACGATATTCTTAGACCATATATCGGGAAGTTCGCTTACGTTTATATAGACGATGTTCTCATTTATTCTTCCTCTCCCGAAGAACATATCGAACATATCCGCATAATTATAAACGCACTTCACCAAGCCAACATGAAGATTTCGAATGAGAAATCACACTTCTTTCATGACTCTGTAGAATACTTAGGACACATAATAAAATATAACCGGATAACTGTTGACCCTATAAAAATACAAACTATTAAAGATTTTCCTATTCCCAAATCGCTGAGGGAACTCAGATCCTTTCTAGGTCTCGCCAGTTATTATCGAAAATTTATACAAAATTTTGCAGCCATCGTCAAGCCACTCACTACGTTCCTCAGAGGAGACAACGGTGGCATATCAAAAAATCAAAGTGCAAAAATAAAAATCTCCTTAGACGAACCTGCACTAGAAGCACTAAACAAAATAAAAGAAGAACTGCAAACCCAGGTTGAACTCTTCCAACCAAATTTTGATAAACCTTTTGAATTAACCACGGACGCTAGCAATTACGCTATAGGAGCTGTATTATCCCAAAATAAAAAACCCATATCATTTATTTCACGAACACTCAGCCAAACAGAACAGAACTACTCTACAAATGAGAAAGAGTTACTCGCAATTGTGTGGGCATTACAGAAACTCCGTAACTACTTATATGGTATAGCGGATTTGACTATTTACACTGACCATCAATCTTTAATCTTCTCCATATCGGAAAAAAACCCCAATACAAAATTAAAAAGATGGAAGAATTTCATCGAAGAATACGGCGCAAAACTTGTTTACAAACCTGGACACCAGAACGTTGTCGCTGATGCACTTTCTCGCCAGCAAATAAACAACACATCAAATTCGGATGACTCCCAACATTCGGCACAAAGCTCACCAACACAAAAACCCAAACGAGTAAAGCAACCATTAAACTGCTTTAAAAATCAAATTGTTATAAAACAATCAGATGCGAACCTAATCGAAATATCATCACAAAATATTTTTTCTAACAGTCGACATACCCTTTTCTTTAACACCAAAGCTGAATTACTGGACAGACTAAAAAATATAATTAGACCAAAGGTAACTAACGCTCTTCAAATAGACGAGCAAATATTATTTTACGCCGAAAACGACATTATTGACACATTTCCGACCGTATCAATCGTATTAGCCCAAAAAATGGTAGACGACATCACCGAAACCGAACAACAAAAACAAATCATACAAGACACACACAGACGTGCTCACAGAAATTATAAAAATAACGCGCAGGAAATTTCACTCAGATATTACTGGCCGAACATCCGTGACGCTTGTAAAAAAGAAGTACAAGACTGCGAAATATGTCTTACCAACAAGTATGAACGCCGACCAAATAAACAACCAATAGGTTCAGCACCAATACCAAACAAGGTAGGCGAATGCATACACTTAGACTTATTTTATATGAGCAATAACATATACATTAGCTCAACCGACAAATATTCAAAATTTTGCCATTTGAGACAAATACCCTCAAAGAAAGATACATACAAATACGTTGACGAGATTCTCTCACAAATATACCCAAACGCAAAGTTTGTAATGACTGATAACGAGTCAACACTCACTAGCATATGTGCACAACAAATTTACAAACGACTACAAATAACACACACCAAAACTCCTGCCTTTCATTCTACAACAAACGGGCAAGTCGAACGTACGCATAGCACGATAATCGAACTCGCGAAAGTCTTGGCACACCAACACAGTTCAGCACCTGACGAACAGATATACGAAGCAGTCCGACAATACAATAAGACAATCCATTCAGTGACCAACGAGAAACCCGAGGACGTGTTCTTCAACCAAAAGGGGTATCCTGGCATCAAAGAGCGCCTTCAACAAAACCAAGACAGAGTCTTACGATACCACAACCACAATCGCAAACAGCTGAATTACAAACAAGGTGATGTTATATATTATATAGTTAAAGAAGACAACGGAAAAACGATAACAACAAATAAAGGACTCATTATACATAAGGACAACATCAGAGTGAAGGCATGTACGGAGTAGTATTTATCTTACTTTTCCCTATCGCATTTAGCGATAATATAATAGACTTAACCAATAGAAAATATGTACTAGTGGAAACAGATCCTGTTTACATTTATCAGAATACAGCTTTCCTGTATCACATATCTAATCTTTCAAAAATACTCGCGCCTTACGAAAGTGTAATGAAATCTACATATAATTTAGAAAACTACCCTGAGACTCAAATTTTAGTGAACAGAATTGAAACTTTAAAAAATCAACTCATACCAAATATCTACAGACCAAAGAGATCACTTAACTTCCTTGGTTCCATCCTTAAATTCATCACTGGCCCACCAGATCACAATGACCTTATAAAAATTAAAACGTCACTTAATATGCTAATAGAAAATAACAATAAGCAAAAAACAATTAACTCACAGTTCGAAAGAATACTCGAAACTCTTGATCCCAAAACAATTAGCGAAAATATTGTTATATCAGAAGTCTATAATGAACTTCAATCAATAGCGAACACTATTAATTTTGCGAAAAATAATCATTTTTATTCTGGCACATTAAATTTGAAAGATGTGTATGAGTTAATAAACCATGAACAGTTGGATCTTCCAATAATCAATATATTAGAATATGCGGACATTCATATCTGTTACCTACAACATGCAATTATAACAATATACAAATACCCTATTCTTGAAACTAAATGTAACCTATTTAACGTATATCCTTTAGCACATAAGCATGGTAAAATTAATTTAGATCCTAAGATTGCAAAATGTAACGATTATCAAAGAGTATCAAAATGTAAAAATTATATTAGTACCTTTATTTGTAAATCAGAACCCTCTGATAATTGCACTTTAAAAATATTAAAAGACAATCCTGCGCAATGCGAAACAATCCATGAGAATAACGCCCCACTCCGAATCCTAGAGACTGGTCACATCTTGACGGATTATGAGCATACTTGGAACAACATGCATATATCAGGCCCAAAACTAATACATTTTAAAGAATCTACAAACATCGATGGCATCACTTATTATAACCATCAACAACAACTCAGAGAAGTTATACACAACCAACATAGCGAAAAACTTGAGGTACTCCGTATCCTTTCCTCAGACTCAAAATACAAATTCAACAACATTCAAGAACTCTCAACGTTTTTAATACCTGTCGAGGAGAACCCTGTACAGTTTACACTTTTCATCATAATTGCATTCCTTACCTTAGCAGTCACCACTTATGGTCTAGTACACCTCTGCCGATACTGCGAAAATAAAAGAACACTTGGCAGACAAAGGCGAATGGACGAACTTTACGAAATCGAACTCAACCGTCTTCAACAACAACACCTAGCAGCAGTGTAGCGAGGACGCTTCATTTTAAGAAGGAGGGGAGTTAATGACGTCATCACAAGGCACAACGTTTCCACAACCAAAACATGCATTATCAAGAAATGCATTATCAACACGTAAACAACAGATAAACATGCATTACCGAGAAATGCATTATCAACACGTAAACAACAGATAAACATGCATTACCGAGAAATGCATGTAAACAACAAACAACTGACCTGCACATAAGCAACGGACAATCATTGGAAAATAGAAATGCACTATCACTACAAACAATAGATATCTACACTCGTAAACAACAAACAACTGACAATGGAATAATCCACTACGATAACTACCACCACATCTCAATAGTATAAATAGAACTAAGAATTCAAAATGTAAGACAGTTTTTAGAAGATCAATAAAGAGCACGCATTTCGGCGTAGCGATAAAAGATATTTTTTTAAACTCATATCGTGTGAACGATATTAACTCGCGCAATACGTCGTATAGCCTCTTGAATAACATCCTGCAAAATGTTAACAAAATTAAAGACCTAGGAAGTATATTTGACCCTAAACTCTTTTATAGTAGTCATATCAACTATATTGTTGCGAAATCATATTCAGTTCTTGGTTTTGTTCGTCGTAATAGTACAAAATTTTTAGACCCCTACACCTTAAAAATTTTATTTACTAGTTTTGTTCGCTCTCATCTCGAGTATGCTGTGTTTGTTTGGAGGCCCTATAATCAGCTCTCGACGGGGAGGATTGGACGTATACAAAAAATATTTCTGAAATTTGCTCTAAAGTCCCTCAACTTTACAAGTCCATCACCGTCGTACACATCTCGTTTGGTGCTGATTAATTTAAAGTCTTTGGAAAGTCGCAGGTCTGTGTTATCACTGACCTTTACATTTAATGTTATACAAGGATTAATTGACTGTATCTAGCTTTTGAAGAGGATGAGTTTTAATGTTCCTAAGCGCACTCTTCGTGTTTCCTACCCCTTCTATTGGGCAAACGCTAAAACTCCGATTGCTATTAATGCTTCATTAGCCAGATCTATGCGGGAATTTAATATAATATCTCAGAATGTAGCATTTGACTTTGCATTGTCGAAGCAAGCCTTTACAAATATTCTAAATACAATTTTTTAATCTTAAATTGTAAATTTAAATTTAATCCATGCCTTATGTAATTAGTCTGTAAGAAATTTTTTTTTCATTGACTTAAATAAATAAATAAATAAATAAGTAATTGACACTTAATTAAATAAATAAAGACTTTAAATTTTCCACAAATATTAACTATTATTGGGCAATCAAAATCACTAATTTCAAAAAAATAAAACATATGGCTCTCATATAATTCTTCTATTCATTAAAGGTATGAAGCCCTCGGCATAGCCGATGTTTGTACTTAACGTAGGTACATATAAGTGTGATATTGACCACGGACAGTGATTAAATATTGTTTTACTATATGTATGTATATGCATTAGCTGCTGTACTAAATATGTATGTTTGTACGCGAAGTATAAATTATTTTGTATGTTTGTAAACTTTTTTGTTAATTTTTTTTTACGTTAATTGGAAATACCAATAAATACATACATATGTACATAAATTACAACAAATTGTTCTTCTTTGTTATATTAATGTTATTTCTTTTGAAACTACTACAGTACGACGATTAGAGATGAGTTAAATTTTGTTTGAAAAATGTTTTATTAAAATCATTCTCTGTAACATTCGAATATTTATAATTTTTTATTAAGTATAAAGTATAATGTAGTGTTTTCTGGCAACACATCAAAGATGAAACAAATTTTTTTCGAAACGATATCATGGAAATAACCCTGATTAAGGCAATTGATAACAAATATTTCAAACGAACTTGCGTATACCGAAAAAGTTTTAATTGCCATAAGAGTACAGTACTATCTCGTTTTTCCGGACACATATAGTTCCGGGGTATGTCCGAAATACTGGATTTGTCCGGAATATAGAAAGCTGTGCAATTATTGACACAATTATATGTAAAATTCATATTTGAGCTTTATTCATTAAATAGCTTTTATTAAAATGTTTTGTATACAGGTTTCAAGTACATAAACATACATATTACATAAATAATAAGAAATTAATATCGTTTCCAAAAATACCTTTACATATGTTCATGTGTAAATGTAAACTTACGTACATGTACATAAATAATAAAATATACGCTTATGCATTATTTAGTGTACGAAGTGAAAAAATTTTGAATTTTTTTCTGAACTGACTTTTCCGAGTGCAACTTTTCAGCCTTGTTTTTAAGACATTTTAAAAGCAAAATTTTTGATTGACTTTCGTTTATCTGTTCTGCCCACTGAATAGCTCTGTCAAACAATTCAATAGCTTCAATATTTGTTACGTGCTGAGTAGTTGAGCAGTCGCTTTCTTCTCCATCCTCATCTTCTTGGCCCTCAATTACTGTCTGTATAATTTCTTGGTCCGAATAGTAATTTGCAGCCTCATTTTCCCCAATCGCCCAAGTAATGATATCTTCAGACCTTGCTTCAATATTTTCTGGAACTAATTGGTCTATAATATCGCGGATAATATTCAAGTCCGAACAAACTTTATTTATTTGTTGCCATTCTGCTAGCGGTACAAGATCTTCATCATTCCACTCATCAGAAGACTGCGGCCACAAATTCAACCAGCTTTTTTCTAAATTTTTCGTGCTTATGCCGTCCCAAGCTGAATGTAGAAGGCAGACGGCATTGAACAAATTAAAGTTTTTTAAGATTTCAGAAACGTTTCCATCTTCTTTTTGAAGAATGTGGGTTAACAAGGCCTTTCTGTACGAAACTTTTATATTTTGGATAACATTTTGATCCATTGGCTGAATAACTGCTGTACAATTTGGAGGTAGGAACACTACTCTAAAATTTGGATCGAAGTTTATATCTTCTTCTTTGGAGTGAGATGGATCATTGTCTACTAACAAAACCGCTTTAAGGGGCTTATTGTTATCTTCCAAAAACTTTTTGACATGAGGAATAAATTGGTTTTTCGAAGATTTGTATATAACAGGGAGATTATGGTTTTTGAAAACGCGTGGCTTTGCTGATTTCCCAATTACAAGAAGTGGTAATTTATGAGTTCCTTTGGCGTTTGAGCAAGGCATGAATGTGAAGCGATCCTTTGAAACTTTTCTGCCGGGAGCTGAGGTTTCATTTACGTGAACATGCGTTAAATTTGGAAGAACTCTCCAAAATAATGCAGACTCATCAGCATTGTAAACTTGCGTTTCATCGAGTCCCATTTCTTCAATAATTTTATGAAATCTTTCTTTAAAGGGCTGTACGGCAGCGGTATCGCTAGACAATTTTTCTCCACAAACTTTAAGGCGTCGAATCCCATGTCGCTTTTTAAATTTGTCAAGCCAACCTGAGCTAGCTTGAAAATCGTCTCTTTTTGTTATTTCTTTATAGAAAAATTTTGCTTTCATTTGTAGCATATCTGATGACACGGGTAAATGGTAATTTCTTTGCTGCAAAAACCACACCATCAAAGCTTCTTCTACTTGTGGATGCTCACCTTGCCTGATATTCTTTATTTTTCCTGGACAAAATTTGGTACAATCATTTATATTTTATTCGTTGAATTTCAGCTTACCTGATCCTTGGAATGTTTCCGACACATATTTTCGAATCTTTTCTTTATTTTTCTTTATATCAAAAATTGTAGATTTCGATAATTTAAAATGTTCAGCTGCATATCTTATTGATTTCCCTGAGTCAAGAAATTATAAAACTTTGCATTTTTCGGTGATATTTACCCGTTTATCTTGCTTTTTTATCGCTGACATTCTCTAATTACTTTTTTTAATACGCAGAATATTATAAACTGTAACCACAGCTTGCCAATAATAAATACGACGTGCACACAAAAATTCACTACACAGACTGAATTAACTTTACATATGTATGTGTGTACATTAGGGTGACAGTTAATTTCGAAAGTGATATTTTCTTTGGTCTCAGTATTTTTTTGTGTGTAGTTTTATTTAAAAAAAATTCTAGTAAAATTTCAAGGTCGTATCAAGAGGATTAGGGGGCGCGTCGGCCCCCCAAAGTTACACAAAATACGTTTTTTCACGCAAATTCTTACTTTGACTGCTTGTAACTTTCTCTGTGTTTTTTTTTTAAACATTACTGGCGAAAGATGTTCATTAATATGTCTACAATAACATCTGTCAATAACATTTTTGTCTAATGTTAATATTTAATGAAAAAAACTTAAATATAGGAGAAAAGGTACGCCTCAATGTCGATTTATTATACTTAAATAAAATTACTTATATGATTCAAATTTTGGATTTTGTTCAGATTTATTTAATTAAAGATTCATATAGAAAATTCCTTATGATTTACGTAAGAGTAGCTTCAACAATTGTATACAGTAAGACCTCGCTAGACCGAACTTCAGACTTTTTTTGTTTACTTTTGTTTTCAAGTGTAAGAATTGTCTTTAAAAGTTTGCTTCAAATTTTTTTTGCCTGTATGCTAAAGCGATCTATAATATTGACAATTGTGACCGAGAATATTCCCGTTACAACCTCAACAATATTATTCTCAATGCTTGCGTAAGCTACCGACAAAAAATCAGCACCAATGTTTCTCGGAAAATAGATTCTTATTTTACAGTTATATGCAGCAGCCGCAAACATTTTTTAATAGCATTAAATTTGCAAAAAAATTATTCGAAGTGAATATTTGAATGTGAAATGTCGAAAATGCCTGCTAGAAATTTACGTGAACGCATATATTTAATTGGTTATTGTACCAACTCATTAACGGGAAGTAAACTACCCTCCAATATAGAAGTGTTGAAAGTTTTGTTTTTCAATTTACGTGTAGTAAAAAAAAATTTACGGGAAAGTTCAGATTTAGTTGTAAAAGAACTATTCGTGTTCTGGGAAAAAGCCCGCATTCCGGTCAAGGATAAACAACACTGCATTACAAATGTAGAGAAATTGTATAAAGAATGGCAAAGCTTTCAAAAACATTTAAAGAAGACTTCTAATTTCCATAAAAGCAAAGTAAACACGTGGAAAGAAAAGTTGGATATGCTTTTTGACGTGGCGCATGCAAGTGCATTAAAAATAATGTCGAATCAAGAAGATATTGATTTCTTGATAAGTCAACGAAAAACGGGGCGCCCAGGCTTTACGTATGGTATCGATTACGAAGAAGTACGCCGAGAGTGCCGACTTGAAGAACGCAACAACAATTTATTACAACAAGTGGAGCGGAATAATCGTGAAATTGCATTAATTGGTTCGTAGTATGTTATTGTTTATTTTTTATTTTCTTTAAATTAAGTCGTTTTTATTAAATAAAACTGCAGAGTTGCTGTCATCTGAATTTTCAGAGAATGATAACAGTTTTCCAGATATGGAATGTGACCCACGTTGTAGTCAACCTCCAGCCAAAAAATGTAGGGGAACAAATAAAATACTAACACCAAAACTGGCGGCCGCACTCGATGTCTGTAAAATCAGTGACAGACATGCGGTTCATCTAATAAGCGCAGTCGTTGAAGCTCTGGGTAATAATGTTGAAGATTATATTTTAAACCGAACGTCTGTACACCAGGAAAGGGAACAAATCCGTGAAGAAAGAATTTCAGCATTAAAAAATAAATTAAAATTAAATGAGCTCGACGCTATCTGCCTTCATTGGGATGGTAAACTTTTGCCGGCGCTGACGGGAAATGATAAAGTTGATAGGTTGCCTATAATAATATCGAGCGGTAAAGTTGAACAGCTTCTTGAAATACCTGCACTTGATTCCGGTACTGGAAAAGAACAGGCATCCGCTGTATGCGATGCTATTTATGAATATGGTCTGCAAAATCACATCAAAGCTTTAGTGTTTGATACAACAGCGGTCAATACTGGGCGTTTCAATGGTACCTGTACGTTAATTGAAAATAATTTACAAAGACAACTTTTATGGTTACCATGCCGTCATCATATATACGAGATTGTTTTAAGATGCGTTTTCGAAGAAAAAATAAGCTGTTATGGAAGTCCAAACGTTAAAATGTATGAGAAATTTAAAAATGCTTGGGCTTTGATTGATGCTAAAAACTATGAGTATGGCATCAACGATATAACTGTCAAGACGTACATGAAAGAGTCTGCTGTTCGCATTATCGGTGCAGTAAATAATATCTTGGAAGAAAAACAACCCAGGGAAGACTATAAAGAATTATTGGAACTCACTTTGCTCTTCCTGGGTCAAAAACCAGAAAAGACACATCCAAACAGCCTAATGTTTCGATCGCCAGGAGCTGTTCACCATGCAAGGTGGATGGCAAAAGCGATTTACTGTCTAAAAATATTTTTATTCCGTAACGAGTTCCAGCTTACAGCAACTGAATTAAATGGGCTTCGTCAAATTTGTGTTTTTATTGCTGAAGTCTATGTCGAAGCGTGGTTTTCTGCTCCTTTGGCCATTAAAGCGCCATATCAAGATTTTTTATTTTTACAAAAACTTGAAAACTTCAAAAAAATTGATGCTGCTATATCTTATGTTGCTCTTAAAAAGTTCAGGAACCACTTGTGGTATTTAAGCCCTGAGGCGGTTGGTCTTGCATTTTTTGACAGCAACGTATCCCTTTTTTCAAAACAAAAAATGGTGGCGGCTTTGGAAAATGATTTTCAACAAGAGCAAAACACAAAGCGAGCTACAATAAATGATAGAGAAATCGTTGAAATATTCCATGACGGAATTGAACAGTTCGTCTCTGCCGAAACAAAAGCATTATTTGAAAGATTTCAAATAAATACTGATTTTTTTAAATTAAACCCAGACAAATGGGAGCAGGACCAATCTTATTGTAAAGCGGCTGAACTGATGAAAAAATTAAATGTTACAAATGACACTGCCGAAAGGGGGGTTAAATTGATGGAAGAGTATAATAAACTATTTACCAAAAATGAACGCCAAAAACAATTTGTTTTAAAAATTGTTAGCGATTACCGCCATCGGTTTCCGGACTGTAATAAAAAGACATTGTCTCAAGTGCTTTAAACAATATTAATAAAAAGAGAAATCATATACATAAGTAGTTTTATTTAAGTATAATAAATCGACATTGAGGCGTACTTTTTCTCCTATATTTAAGTTTTTTTCATTAAATATTAACATTAGACAAAAATGTTATTGACAGATGTTATTGTAGACATATTAATGAACATCTTTCGCCAGTAATGTTTAAAAAAAAAACACAGAGAAAGTTACAAGCAGTCAAAGTAAGAATTTGCGTGAAAAAACGTATTTTGTGTAACTTTGGGGGGCCGACGCGCCCCCTAATCCTCTTCCTACGACCTTGAAATTTTACTAGAATTTTTTTTAAATAAAACTACACACAAAAAAACACTGAGACCAAAACAATAAAGAAAAAAAAAATACTCCATACATTTAATTGTCACCCTAGTGTACATATGTGCATACATACATGCATTTGAAAATCAAAGCCTACTTGATGTAAAAGCGGACAGTTAATTTGAAAACAAAACATGCTAGAGTTTTTTCTGTCCGAATTATAGAGGTAAAATATGAAAAATGTCCGGAGTGTGCAGGTGTCCGCATTACTGGGAAGTCCGGAAAAGTGAGTGTCCGGAAAAACGAGATAGTACTGTATATGTATATGTACTTGTATATATGTGGTAACTACACTGTTTAGGTTTATAATATGAGTATGAAGTTTAATTTAATGATTATTTAATGTTACAAAGTTTAATATTTAATTGGAAATAGTGAATTGGTTTATTTAATATTCGGCGTCGTTAGGTGTGAGGTTTTGAAACGTCTCGTCGTCTTTTTATTCACGCAACAACTAACTCGTCGTTTTGTAGTTCGGAGACATAGTTGCCAGATTGCTGACTTCGGTCTTTTATGTTAGAAGATCACCAGATCTTCCCACAACTCGGCCATCCTGCTAAGCATTCGCCTCGAATGCATCATCAAAGTCGTCGTTTTCACCAGGCCATGGTTTCATGAATTATGCACACGTCGTGGTTTGTTTAGAGCCTTCACCTTCACCAATACGCACAACATCGTACGTATCATTTGACTTAACCTTTTCAACACGGTACGGCCCCAAAAATTTAGGCTTTAACTTAAGGCCGCCGCCGAATTGCGTGCGTTTAATCGCTCCCATATCACCGTTTTTGTAGGTGATCGGTGTTTTGCGTCGAAGGTTGTATGACTTTCGGTTTTCGTTTTGGATTTTGAGGATTTGTTCTTTTGCTGCTTTTCGCATAGTATCTCGTTCATCGTCAAAACGGGAAACAATTTCGTCTTCAATTAACTGCCTCAAATGATGGTCGGTTTTCGTACGCATTTTTATTCCCACTAAAAGTTCGAAGGGTGTTCTACCTGTGCTTCTCGCGTAGGTATAGTTAACTGCTTGCTGTACATCGATACCACCTAGTTGGGTCTTCAATGCTGAGTTTTGCCAAAACGTTGCTGATTGTCGCGTTCAATCGTTCCACCTGCCCATTGACACGTGGTAGACCGGTGGTAACTTGATAGTGTTTAATGTTTTCAGCTTCACAGTAGTTTTTAAAGTCAATCGAAGTAAAAGCTGAACCACGGTCGGATATAATTCGTAAAGGGTTGCCGAAAATTATGCTTTGCATGTGCAATTTTGCAATGACTTCTTTGGCAGATGTCGTCTTAGTCGGATAAAGCCGACAAGCTCCTTTGTTTTTTTTAACGCAAAGTGACCTCTATCATGCGCTTGTTTAATAAATTCTCTTTGCATTGCCTTTGGAACCACTAGCAACTCGTCATCGTCTACAATCTTATATAATACGTCGTTCTTCATACAGTGCCCATTGCATGATGGTTTATCTTTCAATAACGCTATTATGGTTTGCAATTCCATATCTTGCGATTGCGCTTGGCGAATCTTAGCTAAAACTTTGTCTTGGTTTATTGCCATAACAGGATGTCTGCTTAATGCGTCTGCGTGTCGAATTTGCGAGCCCGACCGATGTTCAACGATATAGTCGTACTCTTCCACCTTGCTACCCTAGTGTTAAGGTCTTTTTTATCTAAGGTTTGAGTAAAAGCCTAACAGCCAGTCACTAGTTTGAACCGTAATCCGAGCAAGTAAATTCTGAATTTCTTCATAGCTTCAATAACGGCTAAGACCTCTAACTCGTAACTCGTAAGTTTGCGCTCAGCATCCGTCGTTTTTTTACTTATGTAGTAAACAGGGTGTAGTTGCATGTCTTCTGGCGATCGTTGTAGCAAAACGGCTTCATAACCATCGATTGATGCGTCTGTGTGAACTTCGGTTTCGAAATCATGGTTAAAAATTCTTAAAACTGGACCTGTACTTAAAAGTTCTTTTAGGGTATTAAACGATTTTGTTTGCGCTTCTTTTATTTCAAATTTTACATTTTGTTTTCGTAGATCGCTGAGGGGTTTTGCGATTATTGAAAAGTTAGGGATGAATTTTCGGAAGTAACTTGCTAGTCCAAAAATTCAATTTTATTTTTAAGAAAATTACATTTTTTTACGTTAAGTTGGAGTCCATAGTCTTGGCATAACTTGAACACTTCTTCAAGATTGCTTAATGCTTCATTTTCGTTATTTGCCGGAATAATAATGTCATCAATATATGGTAAAGCTATACCACGTCGCGATAAATCTCTAAATATTGCATTTACATGCCGTGGAAAAACACTTGGTGCATTTGAAAGACCAAAAGGAACTTTCAAAAACTGATACTGTCCATTGTGGGTTACAAATGAGGTATATTTTCGACTCTCTGGTGCAACTGACACATGAAAAACCCCATTTTTTAAGTCTATTGTGCTAAACACTTTTGCTCTTTGCAACCTGTCTAGTTGGTCTTCAATAAGCGGAAGCGGAAAACGACCTTCACAGTGACTTTGTTGAGTCTACGGTAGTCTACACATAGTCTTGGCGTACCGTCGCGTTTTCGAACAAGTACAACTGGGCTACTAAACTCTGAATCAGACTCTTCGATAACACCATATCTAAGCCATTGTTCAACTTGCTCATCCACTATCGACCTTTCACTTAATGGCAATCTTCGCGGCCTACAAAAAATTGGATTGTCTTTAGCACAATATGTAATTGAACATTTGTGGATTTACACTGATTCGTTTTAAAATTATTTACAAGGTCTGTAACTTTTTGTTTAGCAATCGTACTAACTGTCTCTTCGATATTTATACAATCGTTATTTGAGTCAACTTCAATATTTAAAACAGAAAAATTTTCACTTTCGTCGGTAGCAATCTTACTTAGTTTTTTAATAATGAAACCGGAAGGGTTGATTGTAAGTTCCGCTTGTGAGCAAATGTCGGTGCCAATTATAATATCGACACTCAAGTTATCTGTTGGCACGACGCGAAAGAGTAAATTGAATGTCTCACCTTCAACTTCTATGGCTTTTGTCAGCTCACCCAGTGGTTTGCAATTATTTTTCTTACCAAAACCTGTTAAAATTACGTTTGAGTTGTTAAGCTTTGGCTATTTTAAAGCTTTAAACACATTGACAGACATTATGTTGACTTTGCTGCCGGTGTCAAAAAGTGCATCACAATTCACACTGTCGATTACTATATGCTTACGCATAATTTCGTCTTTCATTTCACTCACAACATTAACACTCTTTGAAGCGCCACCGTTTTGTTTAACAAGGCAATTCTTTGCAATGTGGCCAAACTGCTGACATTCAAAGCGTTTGGTACCCTTGCTCTTATTTTTACACTCCATCCATTTGTGCCCTTTCAGCCCACAGTTAAAACACATAGTTTCGCTTTTAAAATGTTTCTCAACACTGCTTTATTTCTTCTCACCGTCTTTCTTTACAAATTCTTTTGGTTGCATTTGCTTGTTTTTCTCACGCATTACTTCGAAGCATTTTAATTTAAGTTTAAATTCTTTTATATTTGCCGCACCGTACAGAATGGTTTTTTTTACATTTAAATCTTTGATAACGTCAATAACATACTGCATCAATGCGCACTCTTCTACGTTTCCAAGCGATGCTAAATCTTTCATATTAAAAAAATATTCTTGCACACTTTCTTCTTTATTTTGTCTTCTTTCAATCAGAAGTTTGTTCAAGAGTGCGCTATTTGTATTTGTTTTAAATTCACTCAACAAACTGTCCTTTAACCTTTGCCACGACGTTATTCCCCTTTCTGTTGTAATAAATAATTTCGCAAGTCCTTTGAGGGATTTTTTGGCAAAGATAAATTTTTGAAAATCGTCCCAGTACATTAGCGCAGCTGTCTCCTCAAACTCTTCCACCCAAGTTTCAACACAAAATTTTTCAGTGCCGTCAAATGATTTAATAGTATCTTCGACATCACGAAAATTTATTGCAAAACGAGGCACAACATTTGCCATCGCATTATTTTAAGCCATCACTGTATTTTCGTTTGTTGTTTGCACACAATAATCGTAATTTTTTTGTTTCATGCCACGTTCGTCACCTTGTGCACTTGTTCTCTTAGTTCTGTCGTCGTTTTTGTTGCCTGTTACATTTGAAAAGCCTACCGAACCTGTCACGTCGTCATCGTTTCTATTTGCCTCTTCGTTGTCAACGAAAGACAAAAAGCACTCGTTTTCAATTCTTTGCTTAGGCAAACTCGCTGCTTTTGTTCGTCGATTTGTACCGCTGTTGTTGTTGATTTGGCTTTGGACGCCGCATGCACCGTCTACTGTGCTCACGCCGTCGCCGTCGCTGCCATCGTCGCTTTCAACATCGTCGTCTTCGTCGTCACTTGCGGTTGCGCAAAGCAAATTGCCTTCTCTCAAATTATTGACAATATGGAACTTTAAATTTTCTTCTTTGTAATTTAAGTCTAACACATTGCATATTGTAGCAAGATCGCTTGAGCTCAAATTGGCATCTATATATTTCATTTTATTGCTATATTCGTCTGCACTTTCATCAAATTCGAAGCCTAAAAACTCGCGTAGTCACTTGCGATTATTTCGGTCGCCTTCGTACTCACAAACATATTTGTGCAGCGCCGCTATGCACTCTTTTTTACAACGTTTTACATTTTCGCGAACTTTCGAGAATGTACCTAGCGACATACTGTACGCGGTTAAAAACACAACGCTTCACTTTTTTTTTAGGTTTTTTATTGGTGGTGCTGCTGGCGTGTGCGGATGATATTGACATCGTTGGCCCTAACAACAGGGCCGTCAGTGCAGCATTTTCCAATCTAGAAAAGTCAACGTGGACAAAACAAAGTATCTTGTGGTAACAATCAAAAAATCCTCGCGTATTGGGACCCTCGTCACTGTTGGCAGTTACAACTTTGACGTAGTCAAGGGCTTCGTATACCTTGGATCCAGCAATAATACCACCAATAACGTCAGCCTTGAAATCAAGCGAAGAATAACACCTGCCAACACCTGCTTGGTAGGCAGTTGAAAAGCAGAGAATTTTCTCGACAAACTAAAATCTCGCTCTCATTTTAAGAGAAATGTTCTACGCAAAATGTATTGTCCTGTTCGCGGTAACGACGAGTACCGAAGAAGATGGAATGATAAACTGGATGAGCTGTATAATAATACGGACATAGTCAAGCGCATAAAAATTCAACGACTGCGATAGCTCAGCCATGTCGTTCGTATGGATGATGATGCTCGGGTGGAAAATCCTTCGATTCGGAGTGCAGAAATACCTGTCTTCACTTGGTGTGAATAATTAGCGGCAGACAATGGCAAACCTCTAAGGGTATTTATGCCATGAAAAAGCCTCACGGAGTCGGCACAAAACTGTAGGTCCCTGCATTTGTAATGTAACATAAAAACGCACACCACTAATGGTAGGTAAGCTCCAAATTATTATTATTATTATTGTTAATTCAGCCTACTATTCCTGGTATTCCACTTTTCCCAAAGAAATACATCCTTGCTCTTCGCTTTTTTCTTTGACTATACTTAAAAAATATCCAATCTTTGCTCCAGTTCTCTTCCAAAACTCTTAGCACTTCAGAAAAAATTCCACTGCTAGCTAAATAGCTGTCGGCACTGATGTCTTTTTACGCCAGGTTGTAGTTTGCTTTCAAATATGTCAAGCAAATATGCAAATGCAGCTTTCGGTATACGGAAAGTTGTTAAAAATCTATAAAAACACGATGTTTAAGTTAGTTTTTAAGCATTATACAAAACTCACATACATTTTCCCTTCCAAATCTAAAGGATTTGAAGCATCTCTTAATTTTCGCCTTGCTTTTGCTAGTTCCATTAGTGTGCTTCTTCACCCTCCTCATCTTCAATAAACCACACTTTAACACTATCCATTGATATTGGTTTTTCTATGGTAAATAAGTTGTATTAAAAATAATCTTAGTAACCCAATTCTTGGATTTTGGCATGGTGCCACCCGAGCTTATGGCTGAGTGTAAGTAATCGCAGCGCCCATCGCGCGGATAGCTTTTTCATATCGAAATATTCGTGTAAAATGTGATGTACCCGCTCATTTGATATGCCACAGCCTCAGCCACCTCAAGCGCTTTCTTTCTCCAATATCATTCCATGGACTTGGTTTTTCACGAAAAAATAATGCTTTAACAGCACATGAAATTCACTCAGACTGCTCAAAATTTGACAGTAGTCTGTTAATAGATAGCAGTTAAGGTCAGCAGTGAAGAAAAGTTTCTGGGTAAGTTCAAGAAGTCACTGACTAAACTTTAACTGTCCTCGTACAAAATAGATGTTTCAAATGAACTGTCAGAGGAAATGCGAATAAGACAATAGGTCCATTCCTTATCTACAGTTTTTTACAGTTTTTACAGTTTTTTACAGGATTTAGTCCAAAAAGCATTCCCGTACTCAAAAAAACTGTAACTGAGAGCGCAATTGAGAGAGTAACTGCGACTCTCTTCTTGTCCGAAGTTACAGGATTTAGTCAGAAGTTTTTTTGCCTGTAAATATCCAAAAAGTGTCAAAATCAGCTGTTAGAGGTATTGTTGTGAAATCACAAAATAAAGAAAATTACAAAATTTGTGTAAAAAATTAAACATTTGAGTAAAAATGAAAGTGCTAAAGTAATAAATAAAATTGGTAGTTCTTGTGATTGTTTTGCTTGCGTTTAAGTGTTTTTATAAGCATTTTTTGCATAAATATTCTGACATTCGCTTCTTAGGCTAAAAAAGTGGTTCATTGCATTCCCGTACTTTTTCCTGTAATTCTCTATTAGAGAGCGTTTTTACCTTACTCTCTTGCATTTCGACACTTTTTAGGAACTTACAGGAAAAGTAAAGGAATGGACCCAATATAAATGGTTTTGAAATGACTTATTCAAATGCGCATTTAGGCTCAATATAAATATATTATTAGCTGACATTCAAACTGTTTACAATATCGCGATACTTGTGTTTTAGTGAGCAAAATTTCATGGCGAGCGTCGCTGAGAATGTCACTCTACTGGGCGAAAATTGGACGTTCGCCGGCATTATGATTAAGCTATAAGCAATATAATAATTTACTACAGCTAAAGTTTCAAAAATATTTTATCAACTACCTTGAATTGTACTGAAATACAAAATTTGAAAAAGCGAATTAAAATTAAAAATGAAAAAAGTTAAAAAAAAAGTTTGCTGCGCCTACCTATTTAATATGCCTTGACTTACATATACCCAATAACACAGTGTTACAAAATGGAAAAAAATTGAATGAACTTTTAAAGTGACATATTGGAAATTGTTCACCTGGTCGAATATAACTCAAAACGGTTTTTGGAAAATTTGTAACACCCTCAAAATCTTGCTTTACCGTTAAAAACCCGTTCTTCGGAAGTGTACGCGCAAATCTTTTCATTACTTGGCCATTTCTTTACCGATTTTCAATATGAAATATGTTTTGAGAAGGTAAGGATTATACCTATTTTTTGAGCTAGCGTGTTGTAAGTTCTCATCGGGTAAACTTGGAAAATTTGTTTTTTCTTCAAATTTTTCTACTTTGACCGCATTTTATTGCAGTATTTTACTAAAAATATATCAAGTATGAGGAATTATTTTGAAAGTACATTCATGTCCAAAAATTTTGAGTGCTCATACATTGAAATCGGACAAAAATTGACGAAGCTATTAAATTTTTTCTGCTATTAAATAAATTTACCTTGCGAAAAGTTTTTTTTTTTTAATTTTTCTACTTTGACCGCATTTCATTGCGTTATTTTACTAGAAACATAGCAAGTATGAGGAATTATTTTAAACACATTAATTTCCAAAAATTTTGAGTGGTCATCTAATAAATTTACGCCGTCAATTCGACGTTGCGACCGCTTCGCAATTATATTGTGTACTAAGTGTGGTAAAATGTGTGATAGGCGCAACAAATTTTGTTACGCCTGCGGTCTATTTGTTGATAAGAAATATCGGTTCGATTTAAGAACAAATAAAGCTGTGGTTGAAGCGTTCAACCTCTTTTTCAGTTGCTCATACGTGGAAAGTGCTTGGTATGAACCCGAATATATTTGTTCGATGTGCTGTACAACATTAAAACAATGGAAAACCGGTAAATGCGATGACCAGCGTCTGCCGTTTGTGACTCCTATGGCTTGGCATTATCAAATATATCACAAGCCGGAGGATTGCTACTTTTGCCAAACAAAAATCACTGGTCAAAAATCCAGCTACATTTCCTGATTCAAGCCACAAATCTTCTAATGAGGTAAATGACGAACCGTACCTTCCAACCAAAGCAATAGAAACGGAACGTCATTTCGTGTCAAATCACGATTATTGTGATCTTGTGCGGGATATGGATCTGTCTATAAGACAGACAGAGATTCTGGCCTCCAGATTAAATCAGTGGAATATAGTAGACAGTAACTTTAAAGTAACGTCTGCACGAGACAGAGACCTATCTTCGTTCGAACACATTTTCAAAGCTGATGACACCAATAACAAACTAGTTTATTGCGTTGATGTGGATGAATTGTTTGCTGCACTCGATCACGTGCACTGTCCACAAGATTGGCGATTATTTCTAGACAGTTCTTGCAAAAGTAAGTATTTAATGTGTTATGAGTGTGAGAGAACTAAATTTGAATACAATTTATCAATTCATTTTCAATTGACTAACATCGTAGGTCTAAAAGCTGTATTGCTGCACAACAGAAATGAATTGCCATCAGTTCCAGTGGCATACGCTACTGATATGAAAGAGACTTATCAAACGATGGAAAAAATTCTACGATTGCTTAAATACAATAAATTTCGCTGGCAGATTGTCTCGGACCTTAAAGTCCTGACAATTCTACTTGGAATGCAAGGTGGCTACACTAAATATCCTTGTTACTTTTGTGAATGGGACAGTCGTGCATATCATTACAAGTGTAACATATGGCCACCGAGAAAGTTTCAAATTGGCAAAAATAATGTTCTCAATATTGCATTAGTTAAACCTGATGATATAATTTTGCCGCCATTGCATTTAAAATTGGGGTACATGAAACAGTTTGTTAAACGACTCGAAAAAAACCGCGAGGCTTTTCTACACCTGAAACTTGTATTCCCCAAGTTGAGTGACGCCAAGATTAAAGAAGGTACTTATAAAAATTTCCCAACAAGAATTCTTCAAAAAGAATTCATCCTAATTTATTTTTACATTTTGATCATGAATTACAGGCGTTTTCGTTGGACCGCAGATTCGTAAGATTATGACTGATGATGACTTCATAAAAAAATTGAACCCAGAACATGGTGCCGAAACCCGTCTAAGGGAAAAAGACAAAAAAAAAATAATATTATTAAAAACAAGTGCAATTGTCGCGCGAAAACAAACAAAATATATAGAGTGCAGTGTATGCGTGCATAGGTATGTACATACATACATAAATAAATAAAATTAAAATAACAAAAGCGGTCAACATCGGTCGCGCTAAAACCATATAAAAAAAATGCAGTGCCTACTAAAATATATGTGTACATACATATATACAAAAAAAAACACATAAAGGAAAACAAAAAACCTGTTGCGCGCGGTAACAAAAAAAAATTAACAAAAGGGCGGTGAACAAGTGACACTAAACATACATATGTACATATGTACATATATTTACATACAAAAAATAAATAAAAAGTGAAGTGAAAATAAAACATACATATGTATATCCAGTGGGCAAATTAACAATAAAACACGCACAACCGAGGAGCAGCAATACATCAGGGAACACCACCTGGACATACTCCAACACAGAACCCCGCACACCCTTTTTTGGTTTGTAACTAAAGTCATGTCAAAGTAAGTCAATATAATTCTTTGTATAAAAGCTTAGCGGATTTCTCATATAGAATTCGGAAAATCCCGATATTTCCATACAAATTAAAAGAGCGGTATCTATCGATATATATACCTCAAAATCCGCTAAGCTAACACTGATTTTATACTTACATATACTTAGCGGTACAAAAAGACGGTAAATAAAAATCCTCTAATTTTCATTTACCGTATATCCCAGCGCTTATATATATATTATCACATATATAAAAATTCCCGCGCTTTTCCTCCTCAAATAGTTAATACCCATAAAATTAACTCACCGCTAAGTATTCGTACATACAAACCACGTATATAACTCATATAGATACAAACATAAATACACACATGTACATAACCCGCCCAAAATTTGGTCGAATCCCAAAAGGACCAACGCGCGCAATACTGCCCCTGCTTAATACGTATGTATATAAAAAGCCGCCCCATCCTAACTTCGAAATTCGTACTCGGTATATACATATATATGTACATTTTCCCGTTCGTACATAAAAACACTTAGTCACCGCTACCCATTTTTCATATGTACATAGTTACATACATAAAAACGCTGCTTTGACTCTGCAGTTAGTTTTCGCATTACGGCTGTTCCCCCTCATTATCGCTACTCTGTTGGCAAGCACAGCCAGCGGCTAACAAAATATATACACACCCGCATACGTATATACCTACATAAGTGCAGTTACATATCCCAATTGGCTGCACAGGTATATACAAACACACACCCATAGCTCAAAAATAAAAACTGTATTGGACTCAGATGCGCTGAGACTTACAGTGGGACAAAAAGGAAATACACATTTTAAATAAAATAAATTTAAAACTGACTCTAATAATTAATAATAAATAAATTAATTAATACACTCACACACACACAAGATGGAAGACAAAGCAGTGCAAGCTGGATAAGAAGGAGGGGCAAGTCTCAAGACAAGGAAGAAAAAGTGAGCCTCCACAACAACAAAAACTTGACCTACGAAATAGGGAAGCTGGAGAAGCTGATGACAAGAAAACTCGGGCAACGGGCCAGGAGCTATGCGACAATGCCATGGAAAATGGATTTCAAACCCTAATCCGGATTGGTGATGTACTGGAGCAACTCAAGGCTGCATCGGAATCCAGTATGATGACATCCCAAGCGCATCCCTTAGCGCAAATCCGGACAATGCCCAACTCACACAATACATTAAAATTACCTGCATGTGATACAAATCCGTTTTATGGAGGCTACGAAGACTGGCCATCCTTTAGAGATTTGTTCACTGCAGTGTACATAAAGCATCCCATGCTCTTCAATGCACAAAAATTGTACTATCTCAAGTCGAAAGCACGGGGAGAAGCAGCCCTGGTCATAAGACAATGCTCCGTCAATGACAAAAATTTCGACCTTGCTTGGGAAGCACTCAAATCCCGATACGAGTATCTTCGTCTTTTGGTAGACAACCAAATAGACACACTCTTAGATCTCGACAAAATTAATAGTGAAAATTCGGATCAAATATAAAAACTCACAATCACTATAACAAATTGCCTCTCTACTCTAGCCTCTCACTCAATCTCGACAAGTGACTGGGATCCCTTCCTAGTCCGGTTATGTACGAAGCGATTGCCCAGAGAATCTCTAGCTCTTTGGGAACAATCGATGAGCAATCGCACAGACCTCCCACTCTGGTCCGAAATGAACGACTTTCTCACTAGTCGGTTCAACGTGTTAGAAAAATTATCACCTATTGCTCCAAAACCGAAATACTCTAATTTCGCTCAAAGAGGCCCTAGTCATAACTCAACTATGATTAGATCTCATCCCTCAAACTCTACTCAGAGGGCTCCAAGTCATAACTCGACTTTTATAAATAAAAATAAAACTCACAATTTCTACACTGAGCCAAAAAGGCCAGCCTTGTGTAAATTATGCAACTCAAGCCACTCGATGATGATGTGTGCTAAATTCAAAGAGCTCTCAATCACAGATCGCAATAAATTTGTTAGAGAAAACAGATATTGCAAAAATTGTTTGACATATTCACATACTGAGTCTGATCGTCAGAGCATGTTTACTTGTGTATACTGCCAAAAACTACCGCTACCAAGCGAAACCTCAAGTGCCAAACAATACACAACCCACTCGAAGAAGAGTCACGTCTCAAGTGACAGTTGACGCAGAAAGGCCTTGCACCTCAAAACAGGCCGCGTCAAATAACTCAACTACTCATCCTCAAAGCACCAATGATAAAGTGCTATCACACCTCTCAAGTACTCGAGAAAGAACTTCGGTACCCACAGCAAATATACCCTTACTCCACAAGGGTGAAATTACTCAAGTCCGTGCTCTAATAGATCAAGGATCCCAAAAAACTTTTGTAACTTCTCGTGTACAAAAGTTACTTGGTCTACCGACAACTAAGTCCCACTTCCAAATACTAGGGATGGGCGGACGTACGGTACAAAACTCAAATAAAATATGCTCTTTGACAATTTGTTCACCAGATCTCAAGGTAAAATTCGAAACTCATGCGATAATATTACCGCAACTCACTCGGTTCCTGCCCTCATTCAAAGTGACGTATATCGATCTCAATGAATATGCGTCACTAACACTAGCAGATCCCAACTGCTTCTCACCCGCTAGAATAGACATGGTGATTGGTAGTGATATACTACCACAAGTACTCGTACCTGGTCTAAAAAGCAATATTGGCGGTAGCTTAATAGCACAAAACTGCATCTTTGGGTGGATATTAAGCGGCCCAGTGACGGAACAAATTTCGAACTTTAACACTTAAGTGTTCGAAATCCAACCGATTCTCTAGGCGATTTACTAAAAAAATTCTGGGAACAAGAAGAAGTTCCAACAACACAAACTCAATCCGAAGATGATACTTATTGCGAAGAGTTATACAAAAATACCACATACCGAAGAGACGATGGCTGTTATGTGGTAAAACTCCCATTGAAATGCGAATTCCCCAACTCAATCACATTGGGACACTCCAGGCTCTCAGCGCAGCAGCAATATCTCAGCATCGAACGGAACTTCGAGAAAAGACACGAACTCAAAAATACATATTCAAATGTTCTAGAGGAATATCTCACTCTGAATCACATGGAGGCCACAAATTCTCAAGAAATCATACGTGATGGTAAATATCACTCATTTTACCTCCCACATCACGCTGTGATAAAACCGTATAGCAAAACTACAAAAGTCCGAGTAGTGTTCAATGCATCCAAAATATCTTACTCTGGTATATCACTCAATGACGTACTTCACACAGGTCCAACTCTCCAAAATGACCTAATGCTAGTCATCCTCAAATGGCGGCTATATAAGTACGTCTTCAATGGCGACATTGAAAAAATGTACCGTCAAATATACGTTCACGAGGAAAATCAGGATTTTCAAAGAATCCTATTCCGACGATCTCCCGATAGTCCGATAAAAGACTTTAAACTAAAAACTGTCACCTTTGGTGTCAACTGCGCTCCATATTTGCCCATAAGAACTCTTCACGAGTTGGCCAAAGATTCTCAAAATACACATTCAAATATCTCAAATATACTGCGAAATGGGACTTATGTTGATGACATTCCCTCAGGTGGACATGATCTGGACTCAGCCAGTGAATCGATGACTCAAACCATCGAAGTCCTCCAATCCGCAGGTTTTCCACTAAGGAAACTAACAGCAAATCACCAATCTCTGCTGGAAAATATATCCTAGTCTGATCTTCTAGATGCAAACTTTCTCCAATTCCAAGAGGCAAGCTCCACAAAAACCCTTGGAATAAAATGGAATGGACTCCCAGATACATTCTCGTATTCTGTAGACCCGCTCCCAAACTCAAATACTGCCACGAAAAGACAGATATTATCAGCTGTCGCAAAACTTTTCGACCCGGCAGGATGGCTATCACCCATAATGATAGCAGCGAAAACTGTCCTCCAACAACTCTGGTTGGAAGGAGCAGACTGGGATGAATCTGTCAAACCCACTTCTCTCCATAAGTGGAACATGTTTCGACGGAGCCTCACCACGATCACTGAGATCAAGATCCCTCGCTGGGTACAATTCAGCCCGAATAACTCCATACAAGTTCATGGATTTTCTGATGCTTCAGAAAAAGCATTCTGCGCTTGTGTGTACTTAAGAGTACAGCAGAGTGAAACGACAGCAACAGCTCATCTCCTCGTGGCGAAAAGTAAAGTTGCGCCCCTACAAACCGTTTCACTTCCAAGGCTAGAACTCTGCGGGGCATTACTTCTCTCAAAACTCGTGAAACAGGTCCGATCTCAATTAAATTTGCCACCCCACGAGCTAAATTTATGGACCGATTCTGCCATCGTGTTAGCCTGGCTGGAAAAACAGGACGTCTCAGATCCTTCGAAATGTTAGCAACGCTACGTGGCGACATGTCGCCAGCGCCCATAATCCTGCCGACTTAGGTACGCGAGGAGCAAAACCCCTGGATCTTGTTCACTGTTCCCTATGGTGGACAGGACCAGAATGGCTTCCAAAACAACCCGTGTTTTGGTCAAAAAATACTAACTCAAATATTCACTCAGAACCTCCAGAACAACGGCAAATAGAAGCATTCCACTCAGCTGAAAACACTGATATATTAGATCGCTTCTCATCCTACTCAAAAGCTCTTAGAGTAGTTGCGTTCATACTTAGGTTCATAAAAAGAACAAAAAAACACCCAATTCCTCAAACACTCTTACTCACTCAAGAGGAAATAAACGAGGCAAAGTTGCGTCTCATAAGCAACGCCCAACACAAATATCACGGGCAAACAATCTCAAGTATCAAAGAGAAAAATCCCATTAATAAAAGGGACCCATTACTCACTCTCAATTCATTCCTGGATAGATCAGGACTGCTACGCGTGAATGGACGTCTCACTTATGCTGCCCTTAGCTATAATGAGCGTCACCCAATAATCATTCCAACTAACTCAAGACTTTGCTCTCTACTGCTTGAGTTTATGCACTCCACTCTACTCCAGGCCGAAAAGCAGCTGATGATCCGAATGGTTCAGCAGGAACATTACATTCCACAACTCAAATTAAAAATAAAAAGCTGCATTTTCAATTGTAAGACCTGCACCATCTATAAGCAAAAGATGAGGTCACAAATGATGGCTGCGCTACCTCCAGAGCGCTCCACATACTCACTCCCATTTCAGACTACCGGTGTCGACTTTGCTGACCCGTTTCTGATAAAAACCTCAACACTGAGGCGAGCCCCCTATCTCAAGGCATACGTATGCGTCTTTGTCTGCTTCACTACAAAGGCCATACATCTCGAAGTATGCTCAGACCTTACCACAGAAGCCTTTAAGGCAGCTTTCACACGTTGCGTTGGACGCCGCGGTATACCCCACAAAATCATGTCGGACAACGGAAAAACGTTCATCGGAGCACAGCGAAGCCTCCAACGGGAACTCTCCACCTTTCTCCAGGAAGCCTCGGAAGACATCGCCGGAAAATACTCTCTCCACGCACTCACATGGCAATTCATCCCCCCATATGCCCCTCACATGGGAGGACTCTGGGAAGCTGCAGTTAAAAGCTTCAAAACTCACCTCAAAAAAGTCGCTGGGAATCACAAATTCTCATTCGAAGAATTCAATACGTTACTCATTCGTATTGAAGCGGTACTTAACTCGAGACCGCTATCCCCAATGTCTCAAGACCCAGATGACCTCCAGGCTCTTACTCCAGGGCATTTCCTACGTGATGCCCCACTCCTCTCAATACCCGAGCCAAACGTTGAGAATGAAACTCTCATAAACAAATGGCAAAAATTAAGGGTACTTCACCACCAATTCAGTAGAAGGTGGAAGGCTGAATATCTCCAAGAGCTCCACAAACGCTACAAATGGAGAACTCAACAGCCTAACATTAAAGAAGGTGACCTAGTCGTCGTCAAGGACGATCTCTTGCCCCCCAATGAATGGCGCCTAGGTCGCATCACATGCCTTCACACCGCACCAGACCAAAATGTTCGCGTAGTGGACATCCGCACTCAAAGCGGCATTATTACTCGTAACATAACAAAACTCTGCATTCTGCCACCCGCGTAGTCACAAAGCAAATATGCAAATGTAATCCACACACACTCATATACATACTCCTATGTACCCACTCTTATTTACACACTCACATACACTCTCATATGTTCACTTATACAATAACAATTCACACAAAACACTAATATTGTTTTTGTTTTCTCGTTCAACACTCTTCTCGTTGCAGATCCCAGGACTTCGGGAAGTGCCGGCTGTGCTGCCGCAATCATTCCTTGAGGTATTGCCGATCCTTTCAGGCGATGACGCCATAGGAGCGACTGGAGTCTGTGCGCGCGCATCGGTATTGCGTCCATTGTTTGGCCACCTCTCACAGTACCGGTGCGTGCAATTCGCGGGACAGCTGCCATCGGTGTGGACTGGCCCATCATACGCTGCTGCACTGCAACAAAAGCAGTCGTCAACCAGCAGCAAAGCTATCCAAGGCCCAGCACAGCAGCAACCACAAAAGGATCGACGCGCCAAAACCATCGCGTGGCAAGAAAAGCCACGACCTACGCCGCGATGCGCGAAAACAAATCAACGCAGCAAAGACGGCACGCACTGCGAACCCTCGGCGCAGCGCTCAAAAATCAAGCGTATTGCAGCAGCACAAGCTACATCGCCCCATGCGGGGCCTGCTGAACAAGGAACTCAACCACACCTAAATTAAATATAAATAATAAAAAAAAAATGAATTGTAATATTTAATGAAATTAAAAATTTATGTAAACCCTATACCTTACTCACCTCATCATACTCACCTCATTCCTAATTCAATTCGCTCCATCCATATCCCGCTATCCTTTTACTTACCGTCTTCCTAGTCGTCCGTCCCAAGGCCAATCGCAATTGAACCTTCTAAGCGACCGCTTCTCGTTGTGCTCCGCCTACTTTTTCGCAAAATATACCCGTGTGCGCTCCACCTCCCGCTGTGAAAGTTGAAGTGAAATGTAAAATTGAAAACTGTACAAGTAAAAAGAAAGTTAAAGTAAATGAATAAACGCGCATAAAATTTAAATACTAATAAAAGTGCGTTTGACTTACGAAGATTGACACATATGAACAAATATTCCCAAAAAATTATAGAGTACAACACAAAATATTTTTTTATTTGTGAATTAATATTTCTGACCCAAACTTCGCTCTTATGTTGTTTATGCATCCATTAATTCGCCCTTCGAGTAAAGTCAGTAAACATTTAGATATTCCAGTTTAACAACTCTTTTAGTCCCTTTTCATTTGACAAGAGGCTTGTTCATGATTTAGGAAAGGACTATTAATTTAGCCTTAAAAATATTTGGCCAAGTATAACTGTTATTAGTAATAATAATAATAAAATGGCGCTTACACTATACTCGAACATATAGCTCAGTGTTTGGCCTAGCTTCGCCTACAATTTGTAGTGTGCGTCTTTATAACTGTTATTACTGAACTAAAAAAATAAAAGTCCAGGTTTTTTAGTTGTTATTGGACTTTTTGCCAAAAATTTGGGGAAATAAAAATAAATTCTGAATTCTTGTCCAGAAGGTCCTGGGATCAAAGGAGCGTTGGTAACTTTCAACAGTAGTTTTTAGTAGTTTATTCTAATCTACATTATAATTATCATGATTTACAATCTAACTACTTATATTTTCTATTTCAGTTGGGAAATTTTGATATGGCAGCGCAGTGTGTTGATCAATTAAATGACTTTGGTGCGATACAATTGAATGCAATGGCGCTTGTTAACGCCAGCATTATAGATTTTGAGCGCGGAAATTATAGTGCTGCGCGAATAAAGTTAGAACGTGCTCTTCAAATTCAACCATATCACTTCGAAGCAAATTATAATCTTGGCCTAGTTGGATTGCAAGACAATAATGTGAAGCTAATTCAAGAACAATTTGAGCAACTGAAAACCAAGATCATGGTACCACATTCTATTCAACATAGCCACGTCTATTTTCAGCTGGCAAATTTAAAGGAAATGCTGCATATAAATTCCAAACAAGCCTATAATATTCAAAACACCGCAACAAAGGACTCACTGCAGTCATATTTGCAGGTAATTGGTATAGCGGCAACTGACACTGATTCACGATTATTTAACAAGGTTGGCACACTTTACGAGCAAATGCAAGAGCATCAGGAAGCGAACCATTGTTACAATGAGGCTTATCGTGTTAACCCGAGCAACATAAATATTGCAAGCTCTATCGCTTCATACTTCATCAAATTGCAAGCAACAGAAAAAGCTGTTTACTACTATGAGCGTGCTGTGCTGACCAATCCTAACGATCCAAATCTTATGTTGCGCGTTGCCAGCTGCTTTCGTAATTCATACTTGCCTCCCAAACAATATTTGAACATATTCGAAAAGATTTATAATCATTTTCCTGATAACTTAACATGTATCCGCGCCTTGATTCAGGTTACAAAATCACTGGGATTGACAGATTTACATGAAAAATACTCTATGGAATTCGCTCGCTTGCATAAAGTAGTTATTGAACGTGAAATAAGTCAAAATTTTCTCCAACAAAGACACTCTTCCAATTCAACAAATTCTATTAATGGATTAAAAGGTATATTTAATAGCATGGATATACATAGATAAGAAATGTATAAGCACAAATAATAATAATTTAGCGCTTACACTATACTAAGTGTTTATCCGAGCTTCGCCTACCTTTTGTGGTGTACATCTTGAAGTTGTTTTATCATAAATGGAAGGGCCCACCCTTTTTATAATAATTTCGCGCTTACCCTGTATAGCTCAGTGTTGGGCCAAACTTAGCCTAGATACCGTGTGTGGTGTGCGCCTTGAAGTTGTCTTCCCACAGTTTTATGCCGACTCCAAACGACAGATGTACATATTTTATAAAAAGACTTTTTTTTAATGTTTTGTTTTTTACAAATAGTGAAAATTGGGAAGTTCAATGGCGATAACTTTTAAACTATAAAATAAATATACCTACGTAAAATGATATTATATAAGATGACAAAGTAGTTGAAATTTTTTTTCAAAATTTGGCAAAAACTTTTGACTACAAACACAACACATACCTTATTGTTGGGAGTATAGATATGTGGACATAAATATGAAATCAACATGCCAGATGAATCGAATATTTGTGTAAATTATTTTTGCGCACGTCTGTGCTTTATTGAGTCTGAATCTTAACTTAGAGGGCAGTTACCCAACAAACGTGTACGTAGCCGTAAAGTAAATGTCTACAGCGGCACACACTAGGATTTCCTATGTAAATTTTACGATAGAACGGAAATTCTGCTGTGGTGAGTTTTTATTTGCATGGTGCTCTCGTAAGTTGTATCGTGTCAGCTGACTCGTTCGGCCGTTTCTACGTCGGTGGGTAACTGCGCTCTAACTCTTCTTCCGACTTATTGCTACGTCTAAGCCTAAAGGCTCAGTTAGTCAAGACTTAATTTAACTTTACTTTACTTAAGAACTGGCGAGAATTACTCAACATGTCAACTTAATTTTGACGATTTATTATTGTTGCATGTTGTTCTTTGAATATCTTCATTGACACAAAGTAAAAAATAAAGCACTAGTGTGATTGTTTTTGAATCGCATAATGCTTGTAAAAATGTTAAGAAAAATTAAATTGTGTCGAATGTTTTAAAGTTTAGTACAAATGTAAAAAATATGCAAGACGGAGTTACTTGGTCAGAGGAAATGGTGGTGGCATATCCATCCATCATCTCACTCATTTTTATGTTGAAATTTTCTTCTTGTCTATAATTTAATTTTTAGCTATTTGACGGTTCGCCGCCTATGTTATCACATCAAATAAACTCGTTTTAAATGTAATTTGTGCATACATTTATTTTTAAAAATTGTAATACATAATCAAGATATGCTAAGCCTGATCCTCTCACTGCTCATACCGCTCTCAATTTACGTAAGGTCGAAACTTAAAAATCTAAAATCAACATGTTCGTAAGTTTCTTACAGTAAGTTAAGTGTTGACTAATCGCGCACACGGCTTTTTATATAACAAGTCAGCCGAAACTTAAATTAAGTTAAATTAAGTATTGACTAACTGAGCCTTAAGCCGTCCCCGCTGACTCTGCTGTCATTGCTATAGCTGTTTTGTCGCTGACCGCTGCCCGTTACGCGTATGCTTTGTCAGCGGATCTCACGACTATGAAGTGCAATATCAATATTTGTTTGTCGCTGCCAGTCTGCTGTCTGTTGTGTGTGTGCTGTGTTAGCAGATCTCGCAACTATGGCTATTGTAATAACACAGTGTTACAAAATGGAAAAAATTTAATGAACTTTTAAAGTGACATATTGGAAATTGTTCACCTGGTCGAATATAACTCAAAACGGTTTTTGGAAAATTTGTAACACCCTCAAAATCTTGCTTTACCGTTAAAAAACCGTTCTTCGGAAGTGTACGCGCTAATCTTTTCATTACTTGGCCGTTTCTTTACTGATTGTCAGTATGAAATATGTTTTGGAAAGGTAAGGATTATACCTTTAAATTGAGATATAAAGATCTATTTTTTGAGCTAGCGTGTTGTAAGTTTTCATCGGGTAAACTTGGAAATTTTGTTTTTTCTTCAAATTTTTCTACTTTGACCGCATTTTATTGCAGTATTTTACTAAAAATATATCAAGTATGAGGAATTATTTGGAAGTAAATTCATGTCCAAAAATTTTGAGTGCTCATGCAATGAAATCGGACAAAAATTGACGAAGCTATTAAATTTTTTCTGCTATTAAATAAATTTACCTTGCGGAAAGTTTTTTTTTTTTTAATTTTTCTACTTTGACCGCATTTCATTGCGTTATTTTACTAGAAACATAGCAAGTATGAGGAATTATTTTAAACACATTAATTTCCAAAAATTTTGAGTGTTAGATGACAATTTACGCCGTCAATTCAACCTTGCGACCTTACTTACTTACTTAATTGGCGCATTAACCGCCTAAGCGATTTTGGCCGAGGTCAACAAAGCACGCCAGCTGTCCCTATCTCATGCTAACTTGCGCCAATTGGAAGTCCCAAGTATAGCCAAGTCTTTTTCCACTTGGTCTTTCCAACGCAGAGGAGGTCTTCCTTTTCCTCTGCTACCAACCGCGGGTACCGCGTCAAAAACCTTCAGGGCTGGAGCTATTTCATCCATTCGAACGACGTGACCTAGCCAGCGGAGCCGCTGATTCTTAATCCGCTGCACTATATCTACGTCATTGTACAGCTCGTACAGCTCATCGTTCCATCGAACGCGGTATTCGCCGTCGCAAAGACGCAAAGGTCCATAAATCTTTCGAAGAATCTTTCTCTCGAACACTCCAAGAGCCCTCTCATCTGATGTTGTCATCGTCCATGCTTCTGCACCATACAATAGGACGGGCATGATAAGAGACTTATAGAGTATGGTTTTTGTCCGTCGAGAGAGGACTTTACTGTGCAATTGCCTACTCAGTCCGAAGTAGCACTTGTTGGCAAGAGAGATTCTCCGTTGGATTTCAAGGCTGACGCTGTTATTGGTGTTAATGCTGGTTCCTAAGTAAACGAAGTTCTCAACTTTTTCAAAGTTATAACTGTCAACAGTGATTTGTGATCCCAGTCGTGAATGTGCCGACTGTCTATTTGATGACAGGAGATACTTCGTCTTGCCCTCGTTCACCTCCAGACCCATTCGCTTCGCTTCTCTATCCAGTTTGGAGAAGGCAGAACTAACTGCGCGGTTGTTAAGGCCGATGATGTCAATGTCATCGGCGTACGCCAGCAGTTGCACACTCTTATAAAAGATGGTACCTGACCGATTTAGTTCTGCGGCTCGAATTATTTTCTCCAGCATCAGGTTAAAGAAATCGCACGACAGAGAGTCACCTTGTCTGAAACCTCGTTTGGTATCAAACGGCTCGGAGAGGTCCATCCCAATCCTGACGGAGCTGGTGCTGTTGCTCAACGTCATTTTACATAGCCGTATAAGTTTTGCGGGGATACCAAATTCAGACATTGCGGCATAAAGGCAACTTCTTTTCGTGCTGTCGAAGGCGGCTTTGAAGTCGACAAAAAGATGGTGTGTGTCGATTCTTCTTTCTCGGGTGTTTTCCAAGATCTGGCGTATTGTGAATATCTGGTCGGTGGTGGATTTACCAGGTCTAAAGCCACACTGATAAGGTCCAATCCGTTCGTTGACGGTGGGCTTAAGTCTTTCGCACAATACACTTGACAGAACCTTATACGCGATGTTAAGAAGGCTAATCCCGCGATAATTGGCACAGACTGCAGGATCACCCTTTTTGTGGATTGGGCAGAGCACACTTAAGTTCCAATCAGTAGGCATGCGTTCTTCCGACCATATTCTAGAGATGAGCTCGTGCATGCACTTAACCAACCTTGCGACCGCTTCGCAATTATATTGTAAGTGTGGTAAAATGTGTGATAGGCGCAACAAATTTTGTTACGCCTGCGGTCTATTTGTTGATGAGAAATATCGGTTCGATTTAAGAACAAATAAAGCTGTGGTTGAAGCGTTCAACCTCTTTTTCAGTTGCTCATACGTGGAAAGTGCTTGGTATGAACCCGAATATATTTGTTCGATGTGCTGTACAACATTAAAACAATGGAAAACCGGTAAATGCGATGACCAGCGTCTGCCGTTTGTGACTGCTATGGCTTGGCATTATCAAATATATCACAAGCCGGAGGATTGCTACTTTTGCCAAACAAAAATCACTGGTCACCACTATAAAAGTCGCCACCTCATAGAATATGCCAATGTGTTGACTGTATCGAAACCGATTCCAAGAGAAAAACAAGATCAGCGAACTAAAGACAAAAATCCAGCTACATTTCCTGATTCAAGCCACAAATCTTCTAATGAGGTAAATGACGAACCGTACCTTCCAACCAAAGCAATAGAAACGGAACGTCATTTCGTGTCAAATCACGATTATTGTGATCTTGTGCGGGATATGGATCTGTCTATAAGACAGACAGAGATTCTGGCCTCCAGATTAAATCAGTGGAATATAGTAGACAGTAACTTTAAAGTAACGTCTGCACGAGACAGAGACCTATCTTCGTTCGAACACATTTTCAAAGCTGATGACACCAATAACAAACTAGTTTATTGCGTTGATGTGGATGAATTGTTTGCTGCACTCGATCACGTGCACTGTCCACAAGATTGGCGATTATTTCTAGACAGTTCTTGCAAAAGTAAGTATTTAATGTGTTATGAGTGTGAGAGAACTAAATTTGAATACAATTTATCAATTCATTTTCAATTGACTAACATCGTAGGTCTAAAAGCTGTATTGCTGCACAACAGAAATGAATTGCCATCAGTTCCAGTGGCATACGCTACTGATATGAAAGAGACTTATCAAACGATGGAAAAAATTCTACGATTGGCAGATTGTCTCGGACCTTAAAGTCCTGACAATTCTACTTGGAATGCAAGGTGGCTACACTAAATATCCTTGTTACTTTTGTGAATGGGACAGTCGTGCCAAAAATCATTACAAGTGTAACATATGGCCACCGAGAAAGTTTCAAATTGGCAAAAATAATGTTCTCAATATTGCATTAGTTAAGCCTGATGATATAATTTTGCCGCCATTGCATTTAAAATTGGGGTACATGAAACAGTTTGTTAAACGACTCGAAAAAAACAGCGAGGCTTTTCTACACCTGAAACTTGTATTCCCCAAGTTGAGTGACGCCAAGATTAAAGAAGGTACTTATAAAAATTTCCCAACAAGAATTCTTCAAAAAGAATTCATCCTAATTTATTTTTACATTTTGATCATGAATTACAGGCGTTTTCGTTGGACCGCAGATTCGTAAGATTATGACTGATGATGACTTCATAAAAAAATTGAACCCAGTAGAGAAAAGAGCATGGCTGAGTTTCATTTCTTTGTGCCGAAACTTTCTTGGAAACACGAGAAGTTCAAATTACGTTGAGCTGGTCCATGAATTTTTGGAAGTTTATGGAGAAATGGGATGCAACATGTCTATAAAAATTCACTTTTTGCATTCTCATTTGGAATTTTTCCCGGATAATCTTGGTCAATTCAGCGACGAACAAGGTGAAAGATTTCACCAAGAAATCTCCAACATTGAAAAACGGTTTACAGGAAAGAACCAAGTTAGGATGATAGCTAATTACTGCTGGTCACTCAAGCGTGAAACAGATGACTCATCTTATAAACGCAGAAGATCAAGCAAACATTTTTTGCTATAAAGTTATTTAGCATTTTAATGATTAATTTTTTTTTATTTTCAGTCACAATAAAAATTTGAAGTTGAAAGATAATCAAAATGTATAAATTTTTAAATATGGTCATCATTTAAAATAATTTAAATATAAATAAATCTGTCAATTTCCAACCGATTTTCGATTGAAATAGCTTAATCGACGCAGTACTAAATTCACTTTAATAATATTATCTTTGATAGGCACCTTTCTGAATTAAGACTATCGTAAAATCGTAGTCAAAGTTTCAAAATTAATTTTTTTTTATTAAGTTACGATTTTTTTTCTCTGTAGCTTCGTCAGTTCTCGTTTGATTTTGATGAGTTATACGCCATTAAAATAGTGATTTGTCACCTTTCAAAATATATAAACAACTTTTGAATCGGATGAAAATTCGCAAAGATATTGATGATTGACTAGCGAATGACCTCAAAAACAGTTTTTTTGCCCTAAAATGAGATTTTGGGGGTGTTTCGCAAATTTCAAGTATACAGTTTTTCTTAGTTTTATAAGGCCTAACGCCTAGGCTAGGTCTCTTTCAAAGTTCATTTTCAGTGTTACACAGTGTAATTGGAGCGATGATAACGTGCTTCATTGCTCTGCACGGATGTTTAGAAAGGTAAAGCCTACTGGGAAAACCGCTAAATATCGTTTCGGGTTAACTTCTCCCCTCCAAAATGAGGATCGTCCGCGATACTCTCGGTCACTTATAGCAGATATTTCAGACTCAAAGTCTCTATATGTCCCAAGAGATTGACGCGCTGAGACGCTGGGATGTCCGAGAAGGAGTTTTATTACGGTTACAGTATTCGGTGCCGTTTACTGACGGTTGTAATTTTGCCATTTTCACTTTCTATTTTTGTGATGCTATTGTTGATGATAATTATGCCGTCATCGATTTTTTTGATGCCCTTATCATGGTTATCAGTAGTTAAACAGATTGCTACTAGACCGGTAATCAGTTGCTGACTCCAGAGTGGTTTTTTGCTTTTTGAAAAAAGTTTCGAATGTTGATTTTTCGCACTTAACTGCGTAGGCTTCGTTTCCGCACTCGGTAACAGTATTATCATCCCCGAAGTGAAGTATTCGTCCTTTATGGGGCACGACAAATAGGCTAAACTTCTTACAAACAATTTTAGGAATTGGATACTTAACTACAAAGTAATTATTATTATTCTGTAAAACCTTAATGCTGGACATTCCAACTATTTCTATAGTAGTTATATTAGTCGAGTACTCGTTGATAGTGCTATTGATATCACTATTATCTAGTATTATTGGTCTTACTCGGTTGAACTTAGCTAGGGCTGTTGAGATTGTGGCCGATTTTTGTTCGAGGATTATTGCCCTGTTTCTTGCGCATATTATTTAGTAAAGTTAGCCCGCCTCTATTTTTTCCTTTTTTGTGGACTTTATAATTTTATTTAACCCTAGAATGGTAAACACCACCGAATTTTTTTTTTTTTGCAATATGTCCTGATCGTTCACTCGTATTAAAACGTGCGCTCGTGTCAACTCAGTTGAGTGTTGTACGAGTTTGGGCAGAGACGTGTTTTGTTTTGCTGCGTTGCGTTGCTTATACAAGGTGGCGCAAAAGTAAATTTCCGATGTTTTTTGGCTGTAATTTAAAGAAAAAATGAAAAAGTTTGATTCTTCTTGTGGATTATTTTTATGTGGTCTTTTAATTTTTTTACATCAAGTCGAGAATATGATGTCATGTAAATGGCCGCCGCCACAGTTGATTGTCATTTGAGCCCTTTTTATGGCATTTTCCATCACTTTGGCCAAAACTTCCGGCGATAGGACCTCACATTCCTGACGGATATTGTCTTTAAGAGCTGCAAGAGTCTGAGGTTTGTTGACATAAACCCGCGACTTCAAAAAGCCCCCCAAAAAGAAATCTGAAGCGGTCAAATCAGGCGATCTTGCTGGCCAGTGCAAATCGCCAAAACGGGAGACTAGGCGCCCGGGAAATGCACCCTTTAGCATATCGGTTGTGGCACGTGCAGTGTGTGCCGTTGCACCGTCCTGTTGGAACCACATGTTTTCCAATCCAAATTCATCAAGTTGCGGCAAAAAGAACTCGTTGATCATTGCTCTGTAGCGCTCACCATTCACAGTTACCGTTCGGCCTGCGACGTCTTCGAAGAAAAAAGGTCCGATGACACCTCCAGCGAAAACAGCACACCATACAGTGACTTTGAGCGGGTCTAATGGCTCTTCGTGGGTTACACGCGGATTTTCAGTGCCCCAGAAGCGTAAATTTTGCTTATTTACGTACCCGCTAAGATCGAAATCGGCCTCATCACTCATGATTATTTTTGATGAAAAATCATCTTCCTCTTGGTGGTGATTAAGGATGGCTTGAGCGTATGTTAGCCGCGATTGGCGGTCAGCAGCTAACAGCTGATGCACCGTCTGGACTTTGTACGGAAACATCTTCAAAACTTGTACTAAAATTCGCCGTAAAGACCGTCGACTGATACCCATTTGCGTGGCACGTCGTCTGGTCGGTGTCGACGGCGCTTCCATGACATCCTCGGCTACAGCAGCAATATTCTCTGCAGAACGGCTACTCCGGGGTCTGCCACGCCTAGCAGCATCTCGTGTTGTGCCAGTCTCTTCGAGGCGAGCGGCTAAACGTCGCAGTGTCTCACCAGTGGGCGTTGGACGGCCAGGAAATCTGCGACGAAATTCACGTTGTGCCAAAGTCACCGACTGATTATTGGTCAAATAAATAGTCAGCAATATTCCGCGTTCTGGAGCAGTGTAGCATAACATTGTTTATTAACGTGTATTTCGCATGTGTTTACTACACAAATGTCAAAACAGAACTGACATTAGGGGCCAATCGCAAAATTTATAGTATTTTCTGATAGGAGGATTACTTTTGCGCCATCTTGTTTATAGATACGTGTGTCGCCTCTGAGGCGAAGTTTACCAATAAAGGTACATTTTTTGTAAATATTTGTTTTCTTTTTTTGCTAAATATTGATGTATCTAATGAAAATGATGTGAATATACAATCCACACCGACTAATGTTCAGGAAGCTGTCCGCACGTCGCAAAATGGCGATCAATCGGCTTGTGAGAACTGGATAATTACGCCATCGGCATCGGTTATAAGGGGTAAGAACAAATATAAATGGTCTTCGGAACCGTCTTCGACAACAAAATTATCGAACAGAACTCATTCGAGAAACATAGTTCATATTATGCCAAGGCCAAAAGAAGGAGCCAAGGGTATAGTAAATCCCTTGAAGTGTTTTGAACTGTTTTTTACTACACAATTGAGGGAGGAAGCACTCTTACGCACTAATGAATATATTGAGCAAGCAGCTACCAAGTATAAAATTCAAAATACCACTACATAACAGGTAACAATAGAAGAGCTTCGTGCTCTTATCGGTATATTTATCATGAGTGGGGCGTTGAAAAATAATCACTTGTCAACTGTTGAACTGTTTGATCCTACTATTTGTGGATCCCAAAATTTAGCTGCAATGAGCTGTAAACGATTTGAGTTCGTTGTCAAGTGTCTACATTTCGATGATCGTAGCACTCGAGAAGACAGAAAAAAATCAAATTTGCGCCTATCCGATATGTTTGGGAAATTTTTATCAAGCAGAGTAGAGATCTATATAAGCCAGGATCGTACGTGACAATAGATGAACAACTTTTGGCGTTCAGGGGACGTTGTCCATTCCGTATGTATACTCCTAATAAACCGGATATATGATTGATGCGTCACCGTATTTGAGAAAAAATGTAGGCACAATTATAAATGAACCATTGGGCTCTTACTATTGTAAGCTGTTGACAAAGACAAAGAAGGAACAAATCGTAATTTAACTTCCGATAACTGGTTTACTTCTATTCCTCCAGCTGAGCAGTTGCTTCAACCACCATACCACCTTACTTTTATTGGAACAATTCGGAATAATTAGCAAGAAATTCCTGCTGAGTTCAAACATAATTCATCACGTAAAGTTGGGACATCTCTTTCTGGATACCACGAAAAGCTCACTCTTCTCTGCTACAAGCCAAAGCCTTAAAAAACTGTTCTTTTGCTCTCTACAATGCACGACAAGCCTTCCGTTGACTCCACTTCTGGTAAGCCAGTAATAATTCAATCTTATAATGAAAACAAAGGTGCTGTGCATACGTTTGATCAAATGTGTGGTCAATCAAGCTGTAGCCGTAAAACCACTTTTTATGTAAATGGCCACTTTGTATGTTCTATGGTATGTTGAATATGGCTATCTAATTTATATATCCAATTATGAAGTTTTAAAAATAAAGCCAATGTCAAGAAGACAATTCCTTAAGAAACTAAGCAAGGACCTTTGTAGTGACTGGTGCGCCATTCGTTGAAGAGAATAAATAGAAAATAAATAGCGCGATTGGTGATAATACTGATGATGATACAGACGAACCAAGTATAAAAAAAGGGGAAAAGATCAATGTGCGATTTCTGTCCTCCAAAATTGAAGCGTATGAGCATATATTTCTGCGCAAAATGCATGAAAACTTATTGCTTAGAGCACAGATCACTAAATTGTTGGCAATGTGATGTAAAAAAGTATTAAGGTGGAAAAATCACAAACTTTATTTTGTCTTGCACAATATTTTTAAGTTTTAAGATTTATATTATTTTTTAATATGTTAATTAGATATAAGGTCTACAAGATATTGAAGTTTATTTTTTGATCTCAAACGAATTTTTAATTTTTTATATTTTTTTTGTAAAAGATCTTTCATACTACTGATAAAATATGTGATCTATAAATGTTGCCAATAATATATTTAAGATATTTAAAAAATGAATTGTTATTTGTTTATTTATATTACCAAGCATGTAATAAATACGTTTTTGTTTTTGTTTTAATAAATTTTTGTTTTTTAAGGGTAAAGTGTGAGTTATTTATAAAAGTCGCCTCACAGGCGAAGACTACCATTAAAGAGCAAAAAAATATGTTTACCATTCTAGGGTTAATGTTTGCGTAATTGGCAAGATTTTTCTGGATGTGGGTATTAATTTTATAATGTTATTTTAGTCAATGAGCTTGTCCTACCTTAGTTGAAGCCTTCAGAAGTCGGCGAAGTAGGGGGCGACGGCCACCATTAATGATTTCTTATATGGGTTGTAAAAGCGACTCTATATCATTAAATGAAGTAATATGTCTGGTTTTTGAGCCGAATATAATAAATGTTTGCTTTGATTGACTTTCGCTTTACTGAAGAATTATTTGGTTTCGAAAGCAATTTACAGGCTTATCGACTGAAGCGATGGTATAAGAAAGTGACTATTCATAGCGTTATCCGAAGCTATGTTCATGTCGGCTTCCATCAAATTCATGTACGGTCTTGACAGTGGGTCAGCAACATGGTTTTCTTTACCTGGCTTTTAAAAAATCTTTGTGTTAAAGCTCTCTATGTGAGACTTCGAGCGTTTGATTTTAGCGTTTTAATTTTTATCAGTAGCAGCAAATGTCAAAAGCTGGTGATAAGTGAAAAGGTTCAATTGATATGGCGTTAATCAATAATAGATAATTTCTCAAACTATTAAGATCCCACATTATTGATAAGAGTTCTCATTCATTTGTTGCCAAATGCTCTTCGCTATCTCTAAGGGTCCTTGATATCATGGTTATAGGTTTCTTTTCCTGCGATAAAACAGCTCCCAGGCCTTTTGAGGAAATGTCTGTCGTTGAATCCAATAATAATAATAATAATAATTTTGGCGCTTACACTATACATATAGCTCAGTATTTGGCCGAGCTTCTCCTGCCACATGTGGGGTGCATCCTTATATTATACCACAAACGGAGGGACCTACAATGTTGTGGCGACTCCGAACGGCAGGTGTATTTTATGAGAAGCTTTTTCATGGCACAAATACCCTCGGAGGTTTGTCATTGCCTGCCGAGGGGTGACCACTAATAAAAAAACTTTTTCTATGATTAAGAATTTGCTTGCTCTGACTGAGATTCGAACCTCGAACTTACCGGCATATCGAGTTATAGCACGCTCCGCTACCAACTCGACCACAGCAGCCAGCGTTGAATCAAATGGTTTAGTAAAATTAGGATACGTCAGTGTGACGTAGTCTGAGGCCAGAACTTCTTTAAGGTAGGATTTTGTTTCGACTGAATGGCACTTATTATGCCGTTTTCCCCTTTTAGCGGTGCCAATCCTAGGAAAGAACAAACCCCTCGAAGTGTGGTCGGTTGCTCGTAATATTTAATGCCATTGACTTTTTTAGGGCTTATTTGTACACAACTTCTTGATACCACAAAGCCTAAATATTCTACATCTGTCCTGAAGAATTTTGAGTTTTCTACTGATATCGTTACGCAACACCCATTACACAGTACGACAAAATCAATTTTTTGGTACACATGAGAAATGTTAACAGAATATGAAAATAGGCTTAAAATAAAGAAATACGTGTCTCGGCGTTTTGCTGTAGTGTATCGTATGAAACAATTCAGTTAAGTTTTAATTGTATTGAATTTATTTCATTGAGCAACTCAATGTCGCTTTGTAGGTTCTTTTACAAAATTGCCTTCTTAGCCTAACATATTGGGGTATTTATGGGAAATAATTGCTGCATAAGCATAAATAATATTATAAGTAAATTGAAGCTTAAAGTTAGTTTGTTTGACGGTTTGGCATGTGTGCCTGACAATGCGTGAGTTCTACATTCAAAATATTCAGACAACTGAAATAAGAAACCCTTGTTGTTATGAATGAATTAAATAAATATAAGCGTTAAGCATGGTCGACTTTCAGTTACACTACAGTAGCACGTCAGAATTTTGAGAAAATCGATTTTTAAGCTTCAAAGGACCGTGGAGGTTCACTTCTAATGAAATACTGTTATAAAAAGTTCTATAAAAACAGAATGGGTGAACCGATTTTAATGCTTGAGCCAGTTTTGAAAAGGTAAATAAATTTGAATTGTTTTATTAAGAAAATAATTTTTTTTCTCCCGTAGATGACGCTTTAATTTTCATGTAAATTTAAAAAATAACCAAAACTGTACGAAATAAAAATAAAAAATAAAAAAATACCAACATTTTTAACACAAAATAATAGTTAAGATTTACTATTCATTTTTGTATTTTTATAAAATTTTTGTATTTTTAATGAATTTCGTACATTTTTAGTTATTTTTTAAGCAGTTCACCCATTCTGTTTTTATAGAACTTTTTATAATAGTATTACATTAGAAGTGAACCTCCACGGTCCTTTGAAGCTTAAAAATCGATTTTCTCAAAATTTCTGACGTGCTACAGCAAAACGCCGAGACACGTATTTGTTTATTTTAAGCCTATTTTCATATTCTGTTAACATTTCTCATGTGTACCCACCACTGTCGTACTGTGTTATATGTCTTTTACAAGGCCTTCTGCAGTTTTTGAGATGACAATTACGTCATCGACGTAAACATGGCATGACTTGGCAATTTGTTCCCTCAGAACATTATCGATTGCTCTCTGAAATATATGGCGTTTTTAAGCCCAAAGGGCAGGCGGCAAAATTCATACTTGCCATTGTTAACAGAGAAAACGGGGTTTCCCTGTCTCTCTCTCTGCTAATTTAATCTGGTGAAATCCAGATTTCAAATCAAGTATTGTGCACCCTTCAGATTTGACAATATACCAAAGCATTTGACATTGATACTTGTCCTCCATTCTGACCTCATTCAGTTTCCGGAAGTCGATCGCTTTTTTTATTTCCTTCCTATATCTACTCCTTTTTTATCAACAACCCAAATCGGATTATTGTAGGGAGACCTAGACTACTACTTCTACTTCTTTATTGACGATGTCGCTTACACTCATCGGATAAAGATAAAGTATAGAATTCATTGGCTCTTCGGTGTTTTCCTTTGATAGCGATTAAATTTGTATTAAAAAGCAGGGACTAATTAGGGTTTACAAAAGCTTTCTTTTTATTTTTTATCATTTTATAAATCTGATTTCGCACTGAAGAAGTAATTTTTTCGCTTATCACTCATGGAACACCAGCTTTTCATTTCTGAAATCATGTCGTATTTTTCCATTGCGTTTACTTGGTTAAGTAGGTCCAATCCAATTATACCGTTAAACGTCGTTATATTAGGCAGTATGAAAAAATCTGTCCATACACGTAACAACTTAATTCTACATTTTTCCTTTACAGGACTATTTCCACTAACAGCCTTATTTTTTCAATAGTCCCCAACTCCTCGCTCAATCCACGGGAGTAGGTGCTTCCCCTTAAGATATTTAGTTGCTCCTCTTCAATTCTTTCTATTTCACCTTCGGCTTCCTGATTATAGACTGCCTCCTGATTGCCACGACCCTTATTCTGATGAATACACGGCTGTGATTCTGATGAATCTACCACCATTGGTGTTGGTTGATCCACTCCGTTTTGGTTGCCTATTAGATAGGGCTGCCAGACGACGCGGTTTACCCGGACACGTCCCGGTTTTAGACTATTTGTCCCGGTGTCCCGGTCCAACCTTAAAATGCCCCGGCTTTCGTCTGAGTGTCCCAGTTTCAGATTTAATTTCACAAATATGAAGAAAAGTTCAAAATTCACTACCGGTTTCATTTGTGAAATAGTTACATCTCCCAATATTGGCAATAGTTGAACTTTGCATAATAACTATGTATCGATAATCGATATAAAGTGCCAATACTAATCACCAGCAGCTGTTTCTTTGTTTTTCGTGGTGGTTCTTTGAGTTTGTTTTTTGTGCATGCTTTTACTTCCAATGTAAGTTTTCGCCACAAAATTTATATAGTATGTATATAGAACGAAAAATAACACTGAAGATGGCACAACACCGAAACCGGTTTGTTTCAAAACCAAATTTGACAAGGATCGACGGAAAATCGTTTCAAAATACATCAACTTTCAACCTTGTCGGAGTAAAAAAACAACAAAAAAAAAAGAATAGTATATATGTGTTTAAAGTGTTAATTATTACCCCTAGAAAATGCCAAAGAGGAAGTGCAAATTCCTTCCCGCTTACACAGAAGAGTGGGCGTTCATCAAACGAGGAAGAAGTGAGCACGAATCTTTGTGTTCATTTTGCAATTTCTATATATCCATCAGCCACGGTGGACGGTCAAATATTATTGACCATATCGCAAGTGCCAAACATAAATCGAACCTTTGCGAGGCTTCAACGTCAAAAGATATTTCTTCGTTTTTTGTAAAACAAAAGACAGCACAATGTCATCTGATCTCCGCCGCTGAGTTAACGACTGCTTTTAAAATTATAAATCACCATCAATCCTTCAGCACCGTAGATTGTACTACTAAACTAAATGCACTCATGTATCCCGACTCGGAAATAGGCGCAAAGCAATCAAATGCTAGAACAAAAGCAACAGCTTTAATCAAGAATGTTTTGGCTCCGCATTCAGTATCAAATTTTGTAGATAAGTTAAACAAAATGGTGCCTTTTTACGGAATTTCTACTGACGCTAGCAACCACAAAGCCGAAAAAATGTTTCCCTTGCTAATTCACTTTTTCACTGAAAAAAAAGGCTTACAAATTAAGTTATTAAAACTCACCAATTTACCCAATGAAACTGCAGATTCTGTAACTTCATTTTGTATTGACGCACTAAACCATCACAAAATACCCTTACAAAATCTTGTAGCTTTTGGTGCTGATAATACTAATACCAACTTTGGTGGAAGGGAAAGGCGGGGACTAAATAACATTTTTTATAAATTAAAAGCAATTTCCGGAAAAAGCATTGAAGGAATAGGTTGCCCCGCTCATATATGTACTTCACAACACAGTTTCAAGCGCAGTGGATGCGATATCAATCGATGTGGAATCTGTGGTATTTAAAATATATAAATACTTTTATATATTCACTGTAAGAACGGAGAGGCTTAAAGAATTTTGTGACAATGCGGACACAATGTACAAAGGAATTATCTCTTATAGTAGAAGCCGGTGTCTCTCATTTGTACCAGCTATAGAAAGAATCTTGCAAATGTGGAAGCCGCTTCAGAATTCCTTTTCTAATGAAAAGATCGCTCCTAAAGCTATTACTGATTTTTTTAACAACCCCTTAGCTGAAGCGTATCTGTCATTTATTCACTGCCAATCTTTCTTGTTTGAAAAACAAATTAAGAAAATTGAAAAATACGCAATCACAATTATGGAAGTGCAAAAACTAATTAATGAAACTAGAGAAAGTTTACAAATCAGATTTAAAGCCTCGTTTTAGAGCAGTTAAAGCAGAAAAACGATATTTTCTCAAAAGAAATTTTACTTTTTAAAGAGGATGTAAATAACTTCTTTAATACAGCAAATAGTTACTTGGAAGAATGGGGTGTTCATTTAATTCAGTATAACGTTTTTAACTGGATGACCTTAGATAACATACCAACTTGGCAAGAAGTTCAAAAAACAGTAACGTATTTAAGTGAAAAAAATATAAAAATTTCTGACGAATGCTTTGAAGAGGTTATATATTTGAAGCAGTTTATTGAAAGTCAAACTGATAATTTTAAATGTAAAAACCCAAATGAAAAATGGCTTTCAACAAAACTAAAGAAAAGGAGAGGAAGCAAAATTTACTTAAAATAGTACAATACTTGTATGCGATACCTAGTCATAACGCAAATGTGGAGCGAATTTTTTCTCTTATTTCATCTCAATGGACTAAGGAAAGAAATTCGCTCCATATTTGTACGTTAGAAAGCATAATTCAATGCAAAGTCAGAAGTTTTAAACCAAGTTCACAGCAACGAAAAATATAATTGATTTTTTAATGTAATGTTGCGAGCATACATATTTTTTTTCTTTTATTAAACCTAGTGTATGTACCTACTAACTTATTTTAGCCGCTTGAAGTGTGATTGCTTTGAACTGTAGTTAAGATAAGTTTTTTTGTTTTGTTGGTGTTCTTTGAAATGATCTCATGTATTTCTGTGTTCTTTTTTGGGTTATGTAAAAATAAAATTTTACTGCTTATGTACATATGTCAGTAATTATTATTTTTGTGGGAGAAGGGGTGGAGTTTTATGTTTGTTGTGTAGGATTTACCAAAGCGACCCGGTTTGGCAACATAGATATCTGGCAGCCCTGCTAGTAGAGAAACGTGGAAAAATTACCCTGTCGAAGCGTAGAAAATAAATTGGACGTTCGTCCGCATATGTAAAATCAAAACACATGATTATTGCGTCCAAATTAGGAACGTTGTTAAAAGATGCTAAAACGGCATCTGCTGGTCCCTTTAGTTTATTTCTTTCTCCACAGCTTGGTAATGCCTGGCGCTATCCTGGTAGTTGCGAAATTTTTTAAAAACTCTGTGCGCGGCTTGGCGCCATGAAACGTAAGTACTTAATTGTCCGTTAAATTCCGGTAAGGATTTTACTAGATTAAAAGACTCCTCATATCCTTGTTGTTGCTGCAAGGCATCCGTTATAGCGGCTTGCACTAAAGCCGTTAATTGTTTTACGTCCATTTTATTTCTCCTCGAAATTTGTAAACTATTCCTCAAGAATGCTGTCGCTATTACTCATCACTCATAGCCGTTGTTAAACGTGAAAGAGATTAATAGCTAAAGCGAAAACCAATTCAACCAAAATGTTACAATGACGCAACTATTTCCCAAAGATTAATAAATTTGTGTTAAACGAACTCTTTATAATTTATAGCAATGTCACAATCACATTTCTTTACAAAAATGCATATAAAAAATTGTTTCGTTTAACAATAAAAATTTCCTTGATTTTACTATTTATTTAGTTCCAATTCACATACATACATACGGGTTTCCTTTGTATTTTTCAAAATTTAATTTTCAATATTTATAAATTTTCATACATTTATCAATTTTCTTCCAAAAGGTTGGCCTTTAGATTTACATAAAGAAAATTCTTCACTGGTAGAAAACAAAAATTTTCGTTGCTGATATATTCAGTATAACTCCTTAAAGATAAAACATTTAATTAATTATTTTTGAGCTTAAGGACGATCGATTTTTTGGGAAAATTATTAGGAAAAAACAACAATACTCAAAGCGGTAGAAGTTATAGTACTATTTCGGAAATCACCACATTTGACCATCAGACTCTTTTTTTCTTGGATTTTGAGGGAGTCGAACCCACATCTAAATACACTGAGCTGAGCTTACGCTGTGTGAGCTGTTGTTATTTTTTCAATTTTTTCCTTGACAACTTACTCCAATAAGTGGTTATTATCGGAGATGCAAGCAACAGTAATATGGTTTGTGTTGCTGTCCGAGCATTGGAACACGGCGGAAATTCTGATGACAATGGCGATGGTATGGGAAGCTCAGTCAATGATGAAGGTGAAGGCAACAGCATGGTCTAAGGTGATGGTGGTGTTGCATCGTTATACGAAGATTTCATTTCTTTAATTTGATTCCCTATATTTAACTCAGTGACTTTTTGAAAAATTATATTTTTTTCGGCAAAAATCATTTTATTTCTCTAAATAATCTCTTTTTAACTCTTTCTACTCCAGCGTTTTCCAATTATTTCATTCTCTCTCAAAACAGGCGTTTGTTTCTAGGATGAAAAAATCTCTTACCACCCAGTCCTTTCTTCAGATTTGTAAAAAGGAAATAGTCGTAAGGGGCTAGATGGCGAACAGTTTGTGGTACGATTCATTCCTTTGCAGGGATCACATGTTTACGCTAATGGTCGATTGTGAGCAATCGCGGGACCCATCCTGTGGATAGCTTTTTCGTATCAGAATATTCATATAAAATGTCACGTATCCACTCTATTCAGATGCCTGCAACCTCAGCCAAATCGCGTACTCTCGTGGATGCCATGGACTTCCATGGATTTTATCGACGATTTCTTGTGTAACGACCTCATTTTGGCGACCTGAACCCACTTCTTACCCATTGAAATTGATGGCAGTGTACCTATAGTATTTACCAAGCCTTTCCTTGGATTCGGTGATGGGTTTTTACCCAAAAAATAATGATTAATCAGCACACGAATTTCACTTATTTTTCACTTTTATTACAAGTCAAGAAGATAATCAAAGTTCACTTAGGATTTATGGAACAGTCCTCGTATTTAAAATTATGGGCTGCCAAACCAGTAAACAATCCAACAAAATTTTGAACAATGATGCCAAAATGTGTCAACAGTAGTACGGTAAACTCCGAATTTATGTGAAGTGTTTGAGTTAAAACTCTAACATTGCTCATAAACTTGAGTTAACGGCGCAGTCAGACCATAATATAAAACAACACAAAGTAAAACAAACCAAACAAACACAACACAATACAATACAACACAAACAAAACAACACACACAAGCAAAAAAAAAATAAAAAATGACAAAAAAAAAGCGGAAGTGAGAGCCCTCCTACACGAGATATCAACCAGAGAAGGTGCTACAGCGTACACGCTTCTGGTGGTTTGGCCACATTTCAAAAGAATGCACAAGTTGTGCAGCGAGGACTGGGTAAACAAACCTATGTGCCTACTTATATCAGCACGCCAAAGAAGGGCCATCGGAACATGCCAAGGGAAGTAACAGGTGCCCTTAGTACAAACGAGCAATCGCCAAAATGTCAAAATGAAGTGTATACAAATAAACTTAAATCCTTGCGAAGCTGCTCAGGGTCTTTTTAAACAAATGGTGGCAGAGACGAAGGCAGATGTGGCCATTATATCAGGTGGGTTACCGACCAACAAGCTGGATGCAGCACGATATTCAGGAGTTACTGAACTAAGCAGCCGGTCGACACCATTTAATCATCGATGGCGACTTTAATCCCTGGGCTACGGAAACGGGTAACAGAAAAATAAATGTAAGCGGTATACCCCTGCTAAAGAGTTTCGCTCCTCGAGACTTGGTCATAGCAATTCGCAAGACTAACAGCATATCCGGAGAAAAAACAGAGAGTCCATCATTCATATTACATTAACGAGTGGCTCGTTGGTAATATATGTGAACTAAATGGATGGAATCCTGTTAGACTTCTCTAGTGATAAGCGCAGCGGTCAAAGTTTCCAAGCAAATAAACACCATCACTTGTTTATTATTGTATTTTAAGAGAGGAATCCAATAAGATGTATCCAACAACCAGAAAAAGCAGGATGATGGCTCTTAAAATCACCATTGCGGAAAACCCTCAATTGTATGCAAGAGTGATGTAGTCCTGCAAGGCGTTTTTTCCCAAGGTGTGGAAACTGCTGCTGCTCCTAAAACTAGGCAAACCGCCTGGTTAACCATCATCTTATCAAAATCTTGGGAAAGTCACAGGAGAGAGTGATATAAAACTGATTGCTACGGTTCACTGAAGACGATACGGGATTATCATCACGTCAGTATGAGTTCCGAAAGCGAAGATCGACTACAGATGCCATACAGGAAATAATCTCTATCGCTACAAATGCAAAGCTGCTAAATATGGAGAGGGGCGGATACAAATTCATGTGCCAAAACAAAACTCGATGTAAAAAATGTCTTCATCTCTGCAAACTAGGTACACATTCTCAAAGTACTTCAAAAGTTGTAGTTTCTCTACAATTTAGACCGTCATTAAATAGCTGGATGGCGTAAGTTTATCTTCAACCACGAAAAAACAGAGGCTGTTTTAATAAGTAGTCGCAATTGGCGGTATTTAAAATAAAACGCTACACTATTGGTAAATCACCTTAGTGGTAATTATTGACCATAGTTCATCTTTCGGACCTGACGCAGAATATGTAGCGCAAAAGGTATTAATTCCAGAATTCTCCGAAATATATGCATGCCTAAATAGAAGCAGCAAAGGAGCCCTTGTGGTCACAGTATTTAGCTCAGCTTTACTGTATGCAGCACCGGTGTGGCCTAAGTCAGTAAAATCAAAGGCTACAGGAAACCATACGATATTATGTATAGGCTATGCGCTTTGCGAGTGACGTGTGCGTATAAAACTACATTGGACTATACGGCAATCGTCATTGCGAATATGGCAAAAGAAGGTTGCGTTAGGTTAATCTGGCTGGCTATGCGTCATACAAAGACCGATTGGTCGGTAGAGATTCCAGATGGAGCTATCCTTAATAAGATAGGTAATAAACATCATTTAGGATGCAAATGCCTTTGGCGAACTTGAGTAGAGATTGAAGACCCATTCCTGCGGTATCTTAATTAAACTGCGGAACTTCTAATAGTCATAATAGCACTTTCGTCTGCCTCAGCACCTCTATGAAGCCCAGAATGGCTGCCGGGGACATTGAGTGTATGTGCTGCTCTTCTGGCCACAGTCGTCCTAGGACGATCCCTCTTCTGCGCGCGACAGCATCACGCTCCATGATCAGATATTGTGGGGTTTCTTTACCTGAGTCACAGAAGCGACAAAGATCACTTGACCAGATTCCTAGCCTGTGTAGGTGGCTAGTCCATCTGCAGTAACACGTCGGAAAACCTGTAATATTTCTTAGTTTCTCTTTGGGGAGGTTCATCAACAACTTGTTTCTCTTTAGGTTGCATTCTCCATGGAGACACTTGGCCTGTCTAAGGCCTGCTTAATTGCCCCAGTGTTGACTTCTCAATCTGGTAGTCTCCTTCCTTAGCATCTCTTTCACAGTGCTAGAACCCACTGTTAGGATTGGCTCAGGTCGAACAGGAGTGAAGGCCGTCCCCGTCCTGGCAGGTGGCATTCCATCCACCCCTCTATGTCCTGGCACCAGAGGAGTTTGATCCTGTTCTTCACCGACAGGGGACCACGGATGCCTGCTCCAATACCCTTGGGAGTCCTGGACCCGTCAGTGTACCCATGCAGAGTAATCCTCTCGATGTGGTTGTCCAGAATGGAAGCACTCCAGGTAGCCTTGCTATGTATTTCCAATACAATTTTTATATCAAATTTTATCTCTTTGTGAATCTCGTCTCTGAGGCAGCCTTCTAGAGGAAACTGAGGTTCAAGTCTATCCCTTGTTTTGGACGAGATCATCTTTTTCTTGCCAAACCCCTCCTGAGAGAAGTTCATTATGATTCGCTTAGCCACCTGGTCAATAATGATTTGCAGTGGCTCAAGCTCCAGAATCACCTCCAGCATGTGTTGGGTACGTGCGAATCGCTTCCGTAATGCACACGCACGCCAAACGCAGCAGCCTGGACAGAGACTCTCTAACTGTAGACAGGGTGACCCTGGTTCCTCAAGCCACCGCCCCGTTGGTGACTATTGGCCTCACTATCATGGTGTATGTACATCCACCGCAGGATGTTGGCGCTAGAACCCCAGGACTTTCCTGCCAGTCGCCTACACCATCAGTGCTCTCCTAGCCCTGGAGACAGCCGCATCGACATGAAGTTTCCACAGAAGCTTAAAATCTAGGATGAGACGTATTTCACTTTCGAGGTGACCTCGACCGCTTCTTGGATATTCCTGGAAGTAACTTGGTGTGAGCTGATAGTAGTCCGGAACCTCTTTTTCCAAGTGAGGCGCAGTGCAATGTAGTCCGTATCGACGGCATCTCTTTTGGCTACTGAACTATGTTGAAAGGTTTTCTGTGCAAACTCCCGTGCCGCCAACAGCCTTTCCCTGGACTTAGCTGAAGGGCCTTTCGCGGCAAGGTCGATTGGCGACATGCTGAATATATTTTCTAGAGCGGATGTTGGAGTAGTATTCAGCGCACCCGTTATACATAGTAAGGCGAGGCGCTGAATTCTTTCTATTGGTGTGAGATAAGGGAATTTTCTAATTGCTCTGTAGCACCCATGCATTTGGATTGCAGACAAACCCAGCATATTTCGCATTTCTGGATTTTTTAGCCATCTCCTTAACAGCAAAATCACTCTAAGATACTTGGCGTGGTCTTTTGGTTTTAGTTCCGTGTCGCTCAACTTCGGCAGCTTTCAGGTGAAAATTTCTTCCTCGTGAAGAGTAGCATGTCCATTTTGTCCGCATTCAGTTCCAGGCCTGAGTGAGATGCCGATTGGTGAATTAATCAAATTCTTCTAAAGCGTTTTCAGGAGGAACGAGGACAAACTTGGTTACTTTTACCTGCCTTAGGTATAAATATATTTTTGCAAATTAATTTTGGCGTGGATGGTTGCAAACCCCGTTGCTGAGCTCTTTGTTCCACCAAGCAGACTTTGATATGTGTTTTGTACGTACTGGAAGGTATGCAATTGAAAGGAGTTGTAAGTCACTTGACACTGTTTTCGAGCTCAATGTCTGAGCTTTGCTTTCTCGTTTCGAGTCGTTTTTCGCAATTATTTCCCTATAGAGGTCTCAGTTTAAATTCCCGAGACTCCCCAGAGTTTGAATTTTTTGTTTCGGGGAGAAAAAGACGTTAAATTCTATGTATTTTTGATCAGAGTAAAATAGTGTAGTGCGTACCATCCAGCCCTCTACAATAATGTGTTTTTCGAGGTGGGTCCAACATATGTGAGGTTCTCACCGCGGTTTGCTTCTTCAAGACTAGCTCGACGCAAAAAGTAGTGGCTCATACCTACCGCCCTACAAACGGTGGCTTTTCACCGCTGTTTCCTTGATCCGCGGCTGTCAATAGAAGTCGCTTCAGAAATTCCGCGACCATTCTCGATCTAGTGCTTTAGCCCATGTCAACCGTTTCTCCTCTTCTTACGTCTGGTTGGATCTGCTACTTAGGCGATCAAAGGCTTTCACCGCTGCCTTGTAGCGTGATTTCGCCTTCAACTCCTCCCTAGTGGCCTAGGGGTTAAGCATTTTCGCTGCTGTCGAAATAGCGTTTCAATACTAGGGTGTTCGATTATTCTACTATTTTGTAAAACCGGTTTTCGAATTATTCGGAAAACTGTAATATGAAAAAAACGGGTTTCAATTTTTAAATCAAGAAAAAACCGGGTAAACCGGTAAAAAACTAAGTAAAAAGGTAAAAAAAACTAGGTAGGCTTGCGTGTTGCGGTAGTTGCTTATCAGCAGTAGCACTTCAGCTACTGTGAACTGCTTGCTGAATAGCAGAGGGGTGGCCGCTAGCGACACAGCTTTGTAAATCGCAGTCCCAGCTGGTGGTAGTAAGCATTTTTCCCACTGACGTTTGTGCTGATATCCCAGCCCGTGCTGGAACTCTCTCCTAGCTTTTTATTGCTACCGCCCGGTACTTCGATAGCAATGACCATTCATCCCCTACAGATATAGTGCACGAAGCTGAAGTGGATGAGCCTATATACTGGTCTTAGCTAGATGGTGCCTCCACGGCTGTCAAGCCACAACGGTGAAAGCAGCGCCACCCATTGCCTCAATAAAGGGAGATAACATTTCAGCGGAGAAAGCAGTACGATAACACATAGGAGATTGATGTGCATGAAAATGGGGTATCCCTAAAAAAAAATAGCAGGAGCGTTGGGATAACTCCGAAAAAGGAAGATGGACGCAGACTCTTATTCCCAATATTGAGAAATGGGTCAACCAGAGGCACGGTGAAGTTAACCTTTATCTGACGTGTTCCTCACAGGCCATGACTGCTACCAAAAATACCTTAACCGCTTCGTGTTGGACGAGTCTGCTCTCTGTCCAACGAGTAATGTAGAGGAAGGCGCGAGGCATGTTTTATTTCCTTGCCAACGATTTTTGCCAGTTACAAATAACATAAGTACTCTATCTGCAAACCCGCAAAGCCCAGTTAGAACAATCGACACAATGATTAGCTTTTACCGAGTCTGGGAAGCAATCAGTGGCACAATTGTAGAATAACACGAAAAGAGGATTGCACTAAGCAGTTATTAAAACTTGGTATGGTTGAAACAGAACTTATGCAATCCGCAAACTCAGTGTGGTCCAGGAACCCGTTCGTCACACCACTTACGCAATACATAGACTCTGTCGATAGTTGTACTCGGAGTCACGTCTGTTTCATCCGCTACGACTGATAGTGAGTTCTACTAAACTCAACATAATCTGCATCATCCAAGTGAGGAGAATATATGGGTTGGAACCGAACGGATTCCTTCCGCAAACTCAGTACGAATCTGCTTCTCGTTCGTGGGGCCAACCACATAATGTGAAGCCATCATAGATGTTTCTCGGAACATCGTTTGCTCCTACAGCTACGATTGGACACAAGCACTGACCTTACTTAGTAGTTCCATAAGCATCATCACTGCCCTTGTAAACGGCGTAAAGCTGAGAAGCGCAGTACTGGTACCAGGCGACTTTAATGTATATTCTATCGAGTGGGGCTGTAAATGAGCAAATCCAAAAGGCAGATAACTTCTAGACATTTTAGCGGCCCGAAGCCTGTTGTTACTCAATAGCGGGGGAGAAAATATCTTTAGCATAAAGGGTACTGGTTCCTTCATCGACCTCTCGTTTTTAAGTACAGGGCTCAGTGGGAATACTAGCTACCATCAGAAGTCATCATATTGGTGAATCGAACAGATTACAAATCTCGCCGATTATGCCAACGTTAAGGTAATGCAGCAAAGGCTTTTCAGCTCAGGCAGAACTTCAAGATCCGCAGAAAACTTTTTGAAAATGCTAATCAAGTCGCAAGCAATAAATGCTCAATGCGATAAGCGAAGAACTTAACGAAAATCCAGTTGGGTTATATTCGAGGACATAATCAAAAATAGGCTGGAAGATTTTGCAGACAACCGACTTTCTAGCAATAAAAAAGGCTTTATAAAGAAGCGCTCGATAGTTCATGCTACCGGAATCGTAAAATCAAAAGCAGAAAAGCAATTGATGGAAAGCATTGGTAAGAATATTGTCCACTAGTCACACTGGGTGTCAAACACGAGTTCAATAGTGTGAGCTGGAAGGAAATACTAAACGCATTTCACTATCTCTCAAATAGAGTGATACGATACAATTACGACCACAGGATCGTCGTGCATGAAATAAGGGCAGGAGTACTACAGGGTTCAGGCATAGAGCCCATTTTGTGGAATATTATGTACGGCTTTGTCATAATGCTTGCGGTAGTTGTACACATCTTAGAAAATTCAATTACAACTGATTAAGAGCGAAATCGTTCAAATTAGCCTCCCACAAGATGGAAGCTGTTCTCATCAGCAGCCGCAAGAAGGTGGAAACGGTCACAATTAGAGTAGGCGATTCTCTCATAGAATCTAAACCATCGGTGCAGCACCTTGTTGGCTTAGTAGATCACCACAAATGTTTTCGGGACCACTTGTAGTATGCCAACAAAAAGGTCGATACAGCCAGAGTAACTCTGCCCAGACAAATGATAAATATCGTTGGCCTTGAAAAATACTGCGTACCGAGCAGTTTCCGATGACTAAGCTACCGTTAGCGAGTTATGTTCGCTTGTCTTTGTAGTTCGTCAGAAGTGCGAAGTAGCTAAGAAAACATGCTCAAGCTAACACTGGTGACAGCAATCGCGATTGCAACAAGTCAGCGCACCGTATCTTTGTAAAAGCCACGATGGGAGACGTCAACAAAAGGCAGATGGACGCACCGCCTCAACTTGATAAATGGCTCAACCGGCAACATTGAGATGTGTATTACTACTTAACGCAACTCATCATTCGGCACGTATACCTTTACCGTTTCGGGAATGAAATGGACCATCTGTCATCGAAGATGCGGAACACGAATTTTTCCAGTGTCCAAGGCTTAGCAATCAGAGAGATGTATGTAATAATTATTTTGGCGCCTAAAGGACTCGGAACTTTGTATATCACTATTGCTAATGAGCATAACAATCTATGCTGTAAACCGAGACACGTAGTTTGAGTGATGAAGCCCAGCTTAGCGACGGTGCTAGGCTTATCTATATATATAATTTTGGCGCGTACACTATACAGCTCAGTGTTTGGCCGAGCTTCTCCTACCATTTGTGGTGTGCGTCTTTATATTCTAACATAAATGGAGGGACCTACAGTTTTGTGCCGACTCCGAACGGCAGATGTATTTTATGAGAAGCTTTTTCATGGCAGAAATACCCTCGGAGGTTTGCCATTGCTTGCCGAGGGGTGGCCGCTATTAGAAAAAACTGTTTCTATTATTAAGATTTTGCTTGCCCTGACTGAGATTCGAACCTCGAACTCACCGGCATATCAAGTTATAGCACGCACCGCTACCAACTCGACCACAGCGGCCACTAGGCTTAGCTACCCACTTAAATTTTTGACAGACTGCATCAGTAACTGCCGTTGAGCTAAGCGCTCAAACCATCTTCCCACGATATATTTAACGGTGTTACCGGGGGGTTGGTACTAGACGGTTGGGAGTTTACTGCTGGTTAAAGTCCTACACTGACAATTCACAAAACAAAAAATATAAAACACAAAACTCGAAACAAAATAAAACTAAAAATAACAATAAAACAAAATAAAATAAAACTTAACGAAAGAAATCAAAATAAAACAATATATGTAGAATCGAGCAAAACAACTCAAAGTAAAAAAAACAAAACACAAAACAAAACGCAAACCAAATCAAAACACCCCAAATCAAAACATAACAAAACCTATCGAAGGGAACAAAACAAGTCAATTCAAAACGACACACCGAAACAACAACAAAGTAAAAAAAAAACGGCGCAACACAAAACAACACAATACAAATAAAAATAAACCAAAAAAAGGCAAAACAAACAGAAACACACAAAATAAAACAAAACAAAACCTCTGACAATTTCAATCAAAAAAAAATTCACGGCAAAACAAAACAAAATAAAACAAATCAAAACATAAAACGGGTGATTGGATAAATCCTAGTTCCATTAAGTATTACTAAGATTGAAACCGTGACAGATAGTTTGTATTGTTAAATTTCCGAGCAAAGAACGCATAATTGGAACTTCAAAGTTAACATAACAAATATCTCACTTTTCATAAAAACAACATTTCCAACATGACAGATATATGTAACTCTTCAGCTTTTGTGTTTTGTTGTATATATACCAATTGGGACCCCTAAACGTTTAAGCGCAAATAAAAACAAGTAAGGAAAACAAAATGCGACCAAAACCGCATTTATATACACATTTTCAAATTATACTTTATTAGTTGAGCTCCGTTAGATAACTGAAACTTAAAAGCTAGCAGCAACTAAAATCTAGCCCTAACGTCCCGTACTCGCTGCCGTAGCCGCTGTCCACTGCGCTGCTCGCAACATTGCTCACTACCTTCGATGCCAGGTGCAGGTATTCAGCTGCGTCAGCATAAACGGATTCCCACGACTTGTGAGAACCGTTGCGACTGCTAGGTGGCTAAGCTAGCTACCTCAGATAGCTGACGATAACTACTCCCTCCGTAAGTGAGGGCCGTCCTCGTTCCTTCTTAAGTTTTCGATGACATTATGAAGATCACGCTGTTTTCGTTTTCTCTGGAAGTGTTGCTTCAGTTTCATAATCACATAGCAAATGGTAATGATTGTGAAAATTATACCACAAGACAGTGCCGGCTGTGTTGCTACTTTTGCTTCTACTTCATTTATGTAGCGCAAATTTTCTACGTTCAGCCTATGCAAAAACGGCAGGCTAGGTATCTTCTGATGACCAGTAATGTTTAATAAAGGTGAAGTTGCTACGCCTGGTTGTCTATTTCGAAAGGCATTACGATTCACAAACATGGTTCCATTCACCCAAACCTTGTTGGCGAATGTGATCAAGTGCGTGCCAGATATGATCTTTTCGGTTCCCTCTGACTCCTTTACTCTTGCTGGTCGGTCATTAATTACAACGATGTCTTCATCGATTACTATTACGGGGCCTCGGTGATCAGGCTGAGTACTGCAGTGTGCTCAGCTTCCCGAATGTAACTGTTGTGCGCACATCTCATTAATTGACTCCCTACAGAAGGTTGTTGTTGTTGGTATTCAGCAATCACTAACTGCCGTTACGCGACTATTACACTCTGCTACTATGTTGTTCTCAGCAAGGTAAAGTATAATGCCATTATGCGAGACGGGGAAAATACTAATTTTCTTACATGAATAATGAAATGCAGTATATTTTCATTTTGTAAAATCTTAACACTAGATACATCCATTAATTCTGTTATACTAATATTTGTGAATTGCTCGTTTATTATTGACTTTAAATCATTATCGTCAAGAATTGCCGAATTTATAACATTAATTTTGGCAAGTGATATCGACAGCATTAAATTTTGTATTTCTGTTATTAAAATTCTATTTCGCGTCATTAAAATGTCGTTAAGGTAAGAGTTATCAATTTGTTCCTCTTTCATGTTTGCTAGGATAATATTCACCCTGTACGTTAATTTTTTAATTTGCTCTTGAATTTTTGCATTTATTAATATCTGCCTATTGTTTGACTCGATGAGTTGACTCTGCTTGAACTTAGCATGTTCGAAATCAGGAGCGCCTGCAATTACCTTTAAAGCCGTTCATAGGAAATTCAAACTTCTTGCTTGCCTATGATGTATGTTTGTAGCTGTCAATAGCGTCTCCAAATGATTAGTGTCTAATTCCAAAATTTTCTTCAGGTGTTCCTGTGGGAAGTCCCTAGCCAATTTGATGGTCTCAATTACGATCTCAGAATATGCAGTTAAGTTAGTTGTGTGCCTGAAGTAGCCATGTTCCAGCCAAAGGATAACCTCTCCGTCTAGAATCGGAATATATTTCGAGTGAGTGTAATCGGTCAGCCTCGCGATCACAGTTGACATAAATGAGATCATCACAAGCAAGATCCTGGAAAAATGTTTTCTTCGTTACATATTTTTGTTTTTTCTATTTAAAGTTGTCCTTGTGGATCACCCTCACTTTTATGAGAACGGCTGTCCCTAAGTCAGCTTCGACTTTTTCCTCCACGCACAGGGGTGAAAGCTTATTTCCTAATCTTCTATTTGTTTTTACTAATACCTTTTCTCCCACTTTAAAAACTCTATCCTGTCTTGACTCATTGTGTTTCTGTAATTGAACTTCTTGAGCCCTTTTAATTTTATTTTTTATTTGTTCTTCACCTTGCAATTTCCAACAAAGAACAAAGTAGTCTCTCCACCTGTCTGTTTGAAGTCCTATGGAGAGGTGGGGCGTTTACTATGTGTACATCGAAGCGGTTTAGTAAAATTGTTCTTTTGGTTTCGGAATTTAAGGAAGCCTCGTTGTCACAAAAAATAGTTTTTGTTTTAGGAAATATGTTCATTAATTGTAGAATGTACAATTTTACATCTATTATTATGCGAGATGATATCGGTTAAACTATTGCGAATTTAGAGAATTTATCAACGCAAGTGAGAAAATATTTGTTATCTGTTGGGAATATGTCAATGTGCAAAATTTCGCCGGCATATGAAGGGATCGATGTTTTTCCGATTAGTTGCTTTTTCGGATGACGATTGTATTTCGCCCTTGAACATATTTTACAATTTGTGACCATCTCGTTTGCTAGCTTTGTCATTTTTGGAAAGAAATAGTCACCCAAAATTAGTTTGGTGTTTTCTTGAGCAGCTCTATGCGCTCGGTTATGTTCCATAACTACAATTTCTTTTTGTTAATTTTTATCAAAAATATCTGTTACGAATTTCTTAGCATACCAGAATTTTGTTGCTGGAAACAACTCAACAAGTGTTTAGGCTTCCGGCCTAAATTTCATCACCACCCTCATTCGACCGACAAATCGTACGCGCACCCCTAGTAAGCGGTTTGCGTGTACACACTCATACACACACACACACTTTCACCCCCATGCACACACACGCTCACGCACACACACTTTCACCCACATGCACACACACACACGCACACACAGTCCTTTACACTTTTCGGAGCGCCGGTACTTGCCGCCAAACAGTGCCCTTTCGTTAACTTTCCCCTTAACTCGGTGCACCGTTTGGCGGTTCAACGGCGTTTAAACAAACTCCGTCTGATTACTTCTTTTCCGAAGACGAGACAAGCAGGTTTTCACAGCAGCCACCACGCCACTACGGAGGTAATTGTTACGTTTATATATATTCTCATATAATCACCGATTCCGATTTATAACGTTTGAAAGTGAATCAATTCAATTCTTTACTAATATCGAAACACTCGTTCATTTTATTATCTTTCCATAAAACTTTACTACGGAGCGTATATTCCGTATACGCCGTGAGTAAATATTGGTCCTATCGGAGCCGTGAGAAAATACAGTCCACTACTACTACGGAGCTATCAAATCATCACCGTGTACACCACAATTTTCCAAGAATTAATCTCAGCACTTAATATCCATATCGGAGCGAGAAGCTTTAAGCGAACGAGTCGCTAACACACAACATCACTTATAACCACACTTGCATCCGCACCGAGCAGAGATAAAGTCAAAACAAATCAGCACTGCAATCATCCCAGATATTATAAACACAAGGTACGTGGTTTGAATTTCAGTGCCACTCCGTTTTTTTCTTTAAAACAATCTGAATAAAATATTCAAAAAGTTTGTAAACGCAAATGCAGGTTGAAGAAGAATATTCAGTGAAGACAATTTTTGAGGCACGCACATTAATATTGATGAATTTTCTTTTGTTCCAATAAATCCGCGTATTCACACATAAAATTGTTCACTTTATAAAAATAAAATTTACGCGCGAACATTAATTTTGTGTAAGACTTTTCCTTACAATTTTCACAAATCACCGGTCTGCGCAATATATGCACACGCACATATATTATTGAGCACTTCGCGCACTGTGTTGTTGTTTCATTGCTATTTCAATCAAGTGATCGATTTAAACGAATCTAATCAATTTCCACTTACATGGCATTTAATTCGAGATCACAAAATTTATTTGGCACATATTATTTGTTGCGTATAAGCGGTCAAATTGTTTTTTAAATCACTTAATTTTGTAAAGGTTCATTTGCACATAACCTTGAATATCACCTTGCACACTGCTTCTTCTTCTTCAAACTTGCGTCGACACAATCACTTATTGCATTGTCAAAAAATTTGAGTTTGAGAATTTGCGAGTTTAAAATAAACTTTTATACTGTTGCGTATATTCCGTATACGCGGCCGTGTAGATATTGTTTGTATAAATATTGTAAAACGTTGCACTGTTGCGTATATTCCGTATACGCAGCCGTGTACACATCGTTATTGTTATTGATATATTCCATATACACGTCTATAAAATTTTAATTCACACACTTGAAATCACCGGTCGTTGGGGTGGCGAGTTAGCTGGAGAAAGTAATACATATTAACAAAAAATACATAAATACAATTGAATCAATAAATACTATTACTTTTATATGCACATTCTTGCATACATAAAACCAAGTTGTTATTTTTTAAAGAGGCGTTTGTGTTTTTTCCTAGCGTGATTAGGCTAAGGCTACTAATTTGGTCAGAGATTTCAAAAGAGACAATAAAATTTTCTAAAAAACTTGTCAACTACGGTCATAGACACAGAAACTCAAATAATGGAAACTTTCATCCGGTTGGCAGACTCAGTAGCAGAATTCGAAACTGACTACACCAGCGCTGACGCAGCTGAACACACAAAACATTCTATTGCAATTGAGCAAGAAGAACTAAAAGCTTTATGGGGAAAAACTAAAGTAGCTTATGATGAACTCGTTGGTTCAACACAACTATCTTCAAAAGACCTCATGGCTATAAAGAAAAAATATAAAATGAGTTATTATAGTTTTGTTCGCTGCCAGACTACCATGGCCGACCTCTCCGAAAAATTGACCAAAGCTGAGAAGGTCACTGAAGATAAACCTGCTCGCGAGCACAACATTCACTTGCCTCCATGTGATACAGACATCTTTAGGGGAGATTATCTCTCATGGCCTTCCTTCCGAGACATGTTCACGGCCATATATATAATAAATAAACGTCTTACCCCGGTTGAAAAACTATTTCATCTAAACCAAAAAACCCAAGGGGAAGCGAAAGAAATCGTGCAAAGGTGCCCATTAACAAACGAAGGTTTTTCAACAGCTTGGAAAAACCTCAGTGACAGATACGAAAACAAACGTATACTAGTCAACACCCAGCTAAAGCTTCTCTTTAGCTTAAAGTCAGTTGAGAGTGAATGTGGTAGCTCTATCAAAAAGTTGCAGCGCGATATAAATAATTGCATCTCATCACTACAATGTCATCAAATTGACATCTCCAACTGGGATGCAATCATCACATATTTGTGCTCAACAAAACTTCCAGAATGCAAACTGGCACTATGGGAACAGTCCATTGAAAACAAAACCGAAATATCCAAATGGGAGGATATGGATCGATTCCTATCCAATCGGTTTCAGACTTTGGAAACAGTGTCAGGCTTGAGAGCCAGTAAAATTTCACAGGCACCTAAACCACAAAGCCTGCGGCAAAACCCTGACATTCCACCAAAAAGATTTGGCGCTTATCCAACGAACGTGAAGCAACATTCCTGTAAAATTTGCCAAAGCAATGACCACAAATTACGAAATTGTCAAAGATTCCGACAACTAACCACGACTCAAAAAATAGAGTATGTCAAGAACAATAATGGATGCTTGAATTGCTTATCATTTGGACACACGGTGTCAAGATGCACAAGCTCCTTCAATTGCAGTACATGTCACTCGCGACATCACACACTGCTCCATGTGCAAGCATTCCAGCCCAAAGCAACAGCTCAGAGGGGAACTCCGAACCCCCAAGATGACATACCTTCTACTTCAAGGCAAGCACAGTGGAGACGAGAATCAACGAATAATAATGATAAAACTGTGAAAAACGTTAACTCCTGCTACGCAAACACAAATGTGGGAGTGCTATTAGGTACGGCACGTGTCAACATATGTTATAATGGCACAAATTTTTGTGCTAGGGCACTCATTGATTCGGGTTCTGAGTGTTCATTCATTACCGAAAAGCTCAAGCGCAGAATTAACATTCCGTCACAGCGGTTCTGCGCTCAAGTGTCGGGAATCAACAATACCAAGTCTGCGCAAGTTAAAGAAGCATGTGCAATACAACTGCGGTCGTCCACAGACCCACTAGTAAAAATCGAAACAGTGGCTCTTGTTCTACCACATCTAACGGGGAATCTGCCAACTTGCCAAGTAAGCGCAATGACGAGGCAAGCATTCCCAGACTTGGTATTGGCAGATAAGAGGTTCTTCGTCAACGAACCAGTTGATCTTATCCTTGGCGGAGACGTTTATCCCCAAATTATTCTAAATGGCTTAAGAAAAAATGTGCTTAATACACTCATTGCTCAGGAAACCGTGTTTGGTTGGATAATTACCGGCAATGCAGAAACTACGAGTTCTTCCACTAATATCGTCTCATTCTTCAATGAAGTTTCAGTGGATAAGCAGTTAGCGGCCTTCTGGGAATTAGAGGAGATTCCTAAAAAGCGGAAGGCAAGCGAAGAAGACGCTTATTGCGAAAAGCTCTTCAAAACAACAACTCAACGAAATTCTGACGGAAAATACGTTGTATCCCTGCCGTTTCGACAAGATTTTCCGAATCATGTCTCCCTCGGGCCTTCTTTCAAAAGTGCATGCTCTCAGTTCTACCGGAATGAGACACGACTAGCAAAGAAACCTGTACTACAAACGGAATACAACAGGGTTGTTAAGGAATACGAGACACTTGGACACATGACGAAAATTACTAGCAACGTGGCAGCGGATTCCACCGATTGTTACTTCCTACCACACCATGCAGTCCTGAAAGAGGAGAGTGTCTCAACAAAGGTCCGAGTGGTATTCAATGCCTCGTGTCCTACCGCAAACGGCGTGAGTCTAAATGATGTCCTCCTTCCAGGTCCAGTTTTACAAGCCGACCTAACAATACTGATCCTGCGTTGGAGGTTGTTTAAGTACGTTTTCAATAGTGATATCGAGAAAATGTATCGGCAAATTCTGATAAACAAAAACCAAGTAAAGTATCAACGCATAGTTTTCAGAAACAATCCTCAGGATCCAATCAGTTTATACGAATTAAAAACCGTGACCTTTGGTATCAACTGCGCCCCATTCCTGGCGATCAGGACATTACATCAATTGGCCGACGACGTGGAAACATCCCACCCACGAGCATCGACCATTCTTAAGCGATGTATGTACGTCGATGACGTACTCGCCGGTGAACACACTATAGAGGCTGCTATAACAGCGAGAGACGAGATAACGCACGTACTACAATCGGCTGGTTTCCCATTAAGAAAATGGCATACCTAAGGAACATTTGCTGTCCGGCGACTTCTTGGAGTTTGAGGATACCAGCACGGTGAAGGCACTTGGCATCAGATGGAATGCTCATGCCGACCATTTCTATTTCCACGCTAAGCCAATTGAGGATCAGAACAAAATCACAAAAAGAACAATACTTTCCGCTATTGCCAAACTTTTCGATCCTCTAGGTTGGCTCGCACCCATAATCATTATTGCAAAATATATGGTTGGAAAAAACAGACTGGGACGAAGAAGTATCGTCAACCACTTTGGATCGATGGCTAGCATTTATGCGTGATTATACAGAAATCAACAGCATCCGCATACCAAGATGGGTCCAATTCGCACCAACGGAAGAGGCCGAGATACATGGGTTTAGCGATGCGTCAGAAAAAGCATATGGAGCAACTATTTACTTGCGGGTTAAGACCGCCAAAAAAGTGTTCGTCAATTTACTCATGGCAAAGACAAAAGTAGCCCCAGTAAAAACAATATCCTTGCCTAGATTAGAACTATGTGGTGCAGTCCTATTAGCGGACCTGGTCGAAGCGGTCACCGAGAACCTTAACCTCAGTCATTTAAAGATCAATCTTTGGACTGACTCAACAATTGTGCTAGCCTGGATTCGGAAACCACCCTGCTCTTGGTCAACATTTGTGGCACATCGAATAACAAAAATAATAGAAAAGGTTGGAAGCAAAACCTGGCGTCATGTGGATTCTGCATCGAATCCTGCAGATTTAGCAAGCAGAGGATTACTAGCTAGCGAAATGATCGACAATGCCTTGTGGTGGCAGGGACCTTCCTGGCTGCAAGAAGACAATTCCCAATGGCCAGCAGAAGAAGAGCATTATAATACAGTCATTGAAGAAAAAAGGATACAAGTTCACGCTGCTACCACATATATAAACAACATTAATATTTTTCTCGAGCGATTTTCAGATTTACCTAGGGCTTTGCGAGTTATCTCATACATTCTGAGATTCTTTCAAAGAACATACTCAAAAACAAAATCTTCATTTCAAGCAAAGTCTTGCCTCATTTCATCCGATGAAATTAAAGCAACGACTCAACGCTTAATAACCCTTTCTCAAAAGCAATATTACTTAGAGGAATATAAGAGTCTTAAATCTGATAAGTCGATTGGAGCGAAAAGTGAAATTTTGCCTCTCAACCCTTTCATCGATTCAGCCGATATTATAAGGATCGGAGGCCGTCTAGGTGCTTCGTTAGACCTGGCGTATAGTGAACGACATCCAATCATATTACCGTATGATTGCAGGTTGTCCCGACTCATTGTTCAGTTCATCCATCGAATTTCCCTTCATGGAGAAAATCAACTCATGCTACGAACACAGTATTGGATCCCACGGGTAAAGAATATGATCCGATCTGTTATTCATAATTGTAAGGTATGCACCATTCATAAAAAACGCACTCAAACGCAAATTATGGGCATCTTACCCCAAGAACGCACCACCTTCTCCCGGGCCTTCACAAATAGCGGTGTAGACTTCGCAGGACCCTTTGATATTAAGAGCTACCGCGGTAGAGGATGTAGAACTTCAAAAGGGTATGTCTGCTTATTTGTATGCTTCACCACCAAAGCCATACACCTCGAAGCTACCACCGACCTTAGTACCGCGTCTTTTTTGGCTGCATTTGCCCGTTTTATTGCGAGACGAGGTTGTCCGCAAAACGTTTATTCCGACAATGGCACTAACTTTGTCGGAGCTTCTCGAGCTTTACGATCCGAAGCCAAAGCCTTTATGGCTGAAGCACGCGGTAGCACCCTGTCAAAGTATTCGCACCAATTGATTTCCTGGCATTTCATACCTGCGGCTGCCCCACATATGGGAGGATTGTGGGAGGCCGGGGTAAAAAGTTTTAAAAGCCATTTCAAGAAAATCGCCTCGAATACAAAATATACGTTAGAAGAGTTTATGACTCTCCTATGCCGAGTTGAATCGTGCCTCAACTCACGCCCAATTAGTCCTGCTTCGAACAACCCATCAGACCTGGAGCCGCTTACCCTAGGCCACTTTTTCGTGGGGGGGCATTTATTGGCTCCACCCGAGCCTGACACCCACGAAAACCCTGCCTCGGTCATAAATCGATGGGAAAAGCTCAAGGCTCTCCACCAGTTATTCTGTAGAAGATGGAAGTCCGAGTACTTGAGTGAAATGCAAAAACGCATAAAATGGAAGCATCCACAAGGTAATCTACAAAGCGGAGACCTTGTTGTTATTAAGGAAGAGAACCTTCCGCCTAATGAATGGAGACTGGGACGAGTCGTGAAATTATACCCAGGCTCCGATAAACGGGTCAGAGTCGCAGAAGTTACAACAGAAAAGGGACAAGTTACTAGACCAATTGCAAAATTGGTCTTACTACCACACGACAGTGAAACCAGAACAGAAAAATCAACTTCTACTAAATCTGCCTAAACCCTCAATTCTCTTCCCAACAAACCACAAGCAAACCCAACGATAACTATAAAATATATTAAAAAAAAAAAAAAAAAAAAAAAGGGGAAGTTACAACTGAAAAGGGACAATCACTATACTACGTGTATGCACATAAGTTCGGACATATACTCATCCCCCTACAAACTTCGAAGTTAGCTAAGGCCAAAGTAGCCGAATCTTTTAATCACCTGTATGATCATAATAAGATTGCAACAGAGATATTCATTTTAGCCCATGCATAAATATATATGTCTACTCACGACAACGAAAAAGAAACACTCACCCCATGTCCCAAACGTTTTTTTTTCGGCAACCGCAAATTCCTGAGGACAACTCATCAACTTCGTTGAAATTAAGGTATATCCTTCCCATGGCAGGACGAACTTGGCGTAGAGTCGATGTGGTATGTACATACGTGACCTGAAAGTAAACGATTTTAGTTCATTCATACATGAGAATCTTAGTCGATACGTTAGTGGGGGGGGTATATTTGTAATACATATCAACAAACGCAAACCAGCGCCAATTTCCCGAAGGATCACTATACATGCCAGTCATGACATAGACAATAGCCTGGCCAATTGTAATAACCACACCAAAGAGTTGTGCGCCATTAAACAATGCACGAGCCTTGGGCGTATCGCACCCGCCAGCAGCTGCATAATCAAACCGGACATTACGATCGGCGAAATACCAAGCTGTAAGAGTGTGCCACGATTCGAAGCCAAGATCACACGGATTCAATAAAATGGATCAGCCGAGTATGAGCTCATGAGACCGAACCGCGGGATTCGGCAACAAACCAGGAAGATGAATAGTGTTACTGCAATCCATAGCACCTTCTCCCTGAATTGAATCTTTCGCTTCGGCTTTGTAATTTCAGGGAGTATGCTGCAGAGGGGTTTGATAACTTCAAGGAATTTTAGTTCTATTATGCCGTTTTATTTTCACGTGTATTTAATTAAGTATATAGAATTTTTCCCGAAAACGCACAGAAGATTTGACTTTCCAAATTCGACCACCAATCACGGTGAACACACGTCTACCACCATCAAATTTCTTGGTTCTTTGTTCTTTCCTGAAATGATAAAACATTGATTAAGACATATATAATAATCACCGCAACTACTACATCCAATACCTGGTGTTTTACATACGTACGTGATGTTGGAATCCGCGGGTATGTTCACAAATGCAAGGCTTCTTACGGTGTACTTTGCTCTATCCGAGCCCGACAATGATTCTGATGCGGGTGCTGCTTCTACCACCGCAGTCGGGGCCATTGTCGGGCACGTTGAACTCGCATGTACACCTCATTTCATTCCTTGCGAAGGAAGGCCCAAGAACTCGGTGCCCTCTGCTGAGAGCATTGCAACATCGCAGCGTACATGTTTTTTTTTTTTTTTTTTTTTTTTCATGGGCGTTGTGGTAGCGCACTACCCTCAAGTGGCCCTTTGAAACCAGGATAAGCCTGTTTTTTTCGTCGAATTCTCCACCCCACGGAACTGCCGTCAAGCATTACATCATGGGGGGGAAAGGCGGTTAGTCGCCGCTGCTACGCCGAAGTCTTTCGAGGGTTCTCAACCTCTTCATTGCTTCTGCTATTGCATCACTAGCTGTCTTCATTTTTCACTGCTTTGTAGCATAGACGCTACGAGCGATTTGGGTGTACAAATTACCCCGGTTATGTTACGAATTTTCCGTGAGATGTCATCAAATCGCGTGCACTCGAAGAATACGTGGTGGACGCTTTCTGTTGCGTCTCCTCCACAGTAATCGCACATCGGGTCCGGTTCGTGTTTGAAGCGGTAGAGATATGCTTTAAAGCACCCGTGTCCCGTCAGGAACTGTGCTAAGTAGAAGTCTACTTCGCCGTGCTTTCTGGTCAACCAGCTTTTTAAATCTGGAATACAGCGGTATGTCCAGCGACCCTTTGTTGCGTTACTCCATCTGATCTGCCAGGTATGCGTGCTGGCCTCTCTTGCAAGGGATCGCTCCATTGTGTTTTCCGCAATGATTGCCGCTTCGTTCACTAGTATATCGATAGGATACATCCCCGCGATTACTAGTGCTGCTTCGTCGGAAACCGTTTTAAAAGCGCAGCACACGCGGAGCGCGCATAGGCGGTATGTTGCTTTTATGCCACGCATGTACGATGCGCACTTTGATGCCGAGTGCCAGACTGAAGCGCCGTATAATATTTGGCTCTTTACTGTGCCTGCAATTAATTGGCGTCGTCGTTGCTTTGGACCGCGTGCATTTAGCATTATCCTCGATAGTGCAGTTACTGTGGCTGATGCTCTTACGTTGGCGTATTCGAGGTGCGATTTGAACGATAGCCTCCTATCTATCATTATTCCCAGGTACTTAACTGCTGGCAGTGTTGTTATATCGTGGTCGCCAACTTTTATTGTGACTGACTCCACCTTTTTCCTGCTGGATATGAGCACTGACTCTGTTTTCTGCTCCGCCAGTTTAAGTCCATTTTGCGCCAGCCACGACTGAACTAATGCTATAGCTCTATTCGTGGTGTCGCAAATTTCGCTCAGGTGTTTACCTGTAGTAATCAAAGCGATGTCGTCTGCGAATCCGATTATTTTTGCCTCGTTTGGCAGTTTTATACGTAGGACCCCGTCGTACATGACGTTCCAGAGTAATGGTCCGAGTACGGAGCCTTGTGGAACACCGCCTGTGACTTTCAAGTTTCTCGCGCCCGCTGATGTTGCGTACTCCAAAACGCATCCTTCAAAATAGCTGCGCATGGTTTCTCGTAAGTAGCTGGATATTCCAATACGGTCCAGCGCATCTAGAGTTTTAGCCCAGTTGGCTGTGTTGAAGGCATTTTTAACATCAAGAGTCACCATTATGCAGTATTTTTTAGATCCCTCTAGCCATCGAGTACCACTAATCGCCTCTTGTGCTATTTTTGTAGCCAAGTTTACGGCGTCGACAGTGGATCTTCCTTTTCTGAACCCGAACTGGGTTTCGGATAAACCGTTTGCGGCATCAACTTCGCTTTCAAGGCGGTTGTATATTATACGCTCTAAGATTTTACCTGCAGAGTCGAGCAAGCATATTGGTCTGTAGCTAGATGGCTCCGTTAGGGGTTTACCTGGTTTGGGCAAAAGTACCAGCGTTTGTCGCTTCCATATCGATGGGAACGTTGCCTCCGCCAAGCAGGTATTAAATATATCTACTACTGTTGATGTCACGTGGGTAAAGGCCAGTTTTAGCACCTTGTTTGGAACTCCGTCTGGACCCGGAGACTTTTTGTCGTCGAGTCTCTCTCGCAGCGTACATGTGTCGTGCTGCATGTGTGTGTGTGTGCGCGCACGGAATGCACATGTTCTGCGTTGGCAATTTTACGCGTAATGGTTGCAACTTATAATCACTTGAGAAAAAAAAAAACTGAAAATAAAACTGGTTGTTTCGTTGAGCTTTGTTTTAAGCTGGTTTTGTGCATTGTACGGATGTTGACTATGATGACGACTCCTTGAGGTATTGTGCATTTTATGAATTTTATTGTCACTACTGCTACTGTGACAAATACTTTGACCGCTTTTTACAACATTTCTTCCGTTATTATTGATATTCTCTTCCTTCTCCACCTTTTTGTAATAATTTTTAATGCTGCGATTCATATTTGGCTCATGAATAAATTCCAGGTTGTTTGTAAGCAATGTGTCCTTTGGCCGAACGAGTATTGAAGCGTAACTTTATTGCAAGAGACTAGAAAACCTTCGCGAAAGGAAGTACTTTCTTTGCCAGGAGATAAGTATTTTTAGTTTGACGCTTCATCTGAAGAATAAAAAGCAGAAACTTGGTTCACACTATTTCTCCGAATGCTTATAATTCCAGATAATCCAAAACTGCCACCCGAAAAATCACAGGTTGCTAGAACAAATACCTATGTAAATGCACATAACCAAAGCCGTTCAGCCACGCGTTGACTTTTACTTAAGCACAATTAACACCACAACGGAAGGGTATTTCTTATCGACACGGCGCAATTGCAATGCGATCAATATCTTCCTTAGAAAATATAACTTTTGGCCAATTATTTCCTAGCGAAACTTATTCACTTTTCAGAAAAAGAATACCTCCGACATTGCTAAGCAGAAACGAGTGCCACTTGTAGTTTTAACCTTTTCTTCGCAATACTACGCGGCATGCTAAATGTGAGAATGGTGCATATGTATGTATATGTGTGCGTGCACGAAATATTCATGTTCTGCACTGGCAATGGATCGGCAAACCAAATGAGTCCTCAAAGCATTTTTTCCTGAAAATAGAGAAGAAATTAGTAAAATGTATGCTGAAGAGTCTAAATTGCTACATACTATACCGTGGTTGTTATACATTACCCGTATTACGCAAGAAAATTTCATTTTTCTCACGACCTCGTGCTGCTGCATATGTTCTGAATGACAGCTGAGTCAATTCAAGAAAGTGGCAGGGTATGGTGTGTTGAATAAGCACATACCGTGTTGCCACATGCGACACTTCATGCATATATTTCGAACATCCCACCTTTTTCTTTTTAAAAAAAAAAAAAAAAAAAACCAAACAAAACAGAACGAGCCCACAATTCAAGACAATTATTTAGGTGAGTTTTGAAACCAATCGGGGCGCGCCATCTATCGTGGAGTATTTTTAATTTATTTTAATTCAACCATTTCGACTTAGCCAAGGACACAAACCAAATCGGCTAAGATCGTAAATTTTTCGGGTTGCAGGCTATGGTGACCGACAAAGTCACCACTCATATTGGATAGCTAGCAACTAGGGATGTTCAAGTAAATACTCGAAAAACTCACTTACCATGAAAAAAAAAAAAAACTTTGAGTTTAATGAATGAATCTCTCAATTATTTGTAAATCAATTTAATTTCATTGAACTCAATTCACTTACCATAAATTACAATGAATGAATGAATTTTCAATTAGTTTTCAATTCAGCTTAATTTTATTTCATTCAATCTCAATTCAAATCTCATAACACCTACTGCTATAAGGAACAACAATTCGTTACCTATAATAATAATAACTTTAGCGGCCCACGGCAGACACAAAGGGCCGGACCTCCACACTACGTAGGCCAAGGCCATCAACTTTTACACGCAGGGTCATGCGCGGTGGCGGCGGGACGGGGTTCGAGGCAACCAACCCAATCCTGGGCTGAGTCGCGGCATCGTACTTTTGCCAAACCACCACCCGACGGGTTTCTGGGCCCCGGGTATGCACAATCACGCGCATAGTCATGCCTTCTTTCGCTGGGGTCAAATTTCCCAATTGATTCCTGGAGAAAAAAAAAAAAATAAAAATAAAAATAAAAAATATATAAATAAGATAATAAAGAAAATAATAATAAGTGAATAAAATAAAAAATATATAAATAAGATAATAAAGAAAATAATAATAAGTGAATAAAATAAAAATAACTTGCTACTTACAAATTTGGACTATCCATATCTCAGTTCAAGCCGCGTGCTGTGTTATCCTGTAGGTTATGCGCCAAATGACCGCTAACCCGTTAGGACACCTGTCAAGTGTGGGTGGTGGAAACCACTCACACAGCGTTGCCATACCTTATCTGTATTTCCGATACAAGATAAATAAATAAATGATAACAAACCGTTTTACGCGTAGTACCTAAAGAATGGGCACCTTCAGCACACCCTCTAGCACAAATTTTTAGATTTTTTCATAGCTCGCCTGTAATTGGCAGCATACCAGACATCTGGCATGAACTTTTGTTCGTCCCTCTGGCAAAACGCAACTCTGAACATACTCACCTCAGTCTTGAATAAAAACCTTACAAGACGCCTGCACTGACGAGGTTTCGCATTATTAGCACCCTCTCTATCAGTTGTTAGCATTTCATTGCACCTTCTTACCCAGTTGTAAGGGAATAGTTAGGAGCATATCCGCCACTACTCGCCACCCAATAACGACAAGAAAGTTGGAGATAGATAAAAATAGTATACCTTTTCTAGCAATATGGGCCGTTTCACAGTAACGCGAACCAAGCAGGAAGACCGTGGCCAGCGATTTGAGATCGCATGTCGACTCTGCGACAAGAACCACGGATTACGGTTCTGTCCAATATATCGGAAGAAATCCGCAGAAGAGAGACTCCGAGTGGTCATCCTTCACCGGTATTGCACCAACTGTCTATCCCCATTTCATCACCGGGAAATATGCGGCAGCCAGGGGCGGTGCTTCCGATGCCATGAAAAGCATCACACCACTCTGCATCTCGACGAGGAAGATGCTCGCCGACCGCCAAGCTCCGCAACGCTGACGGAAATGGATGAGGTATTGTCTCTTGACCTCACTGGGCAGACGTTGTCCTGGGCGCAGCAAGTGGAGGAGGCGGAGAGGCTGGATACGGAAGAAGCCGAAGAATCTGCGCAGCCGATAACTACGGACATATCCATACCAAGGAGATTGCGTCCGAAGCTGCAACACGAAATACACGCAGGCGGCTCGGAAACCCGTCCTTTCCGACCGTCAAAGCAGCGCGGCTCTGGATCACGTCCATTCAGACCGCCTGTTCAGCGGCGTGTTCGCCATACTGAGGACAGCTCGGAAACCCGTCCTTTCCGACTGTCAACCCGTGAAAACCACCAACGTATGAGTGGCTCGGGAACACGTCCTTTCCGACCACTCCATCGCACAACGCGCCACGATGCAATCGTCCCTCGTGAGGCGATAATGAGGCGACTCGGCCAACCGGCCAGCTTCCGAACCGGGCGACTCACCAGTTCCAACATCCCCCCCCTGACGAGGGTCTTTGAAGCTGTGGCACCAACTGTGGTGGCTAAAATAGAAGCAGGGGGGCGCCTCCATCTGGTCCGCGCGCTGGTCGACCCCTGTGCGGCGTCCACGATCATAGACGATGAGCTGGCGCGAACCCTCCGACTCGAGCGCGCCACAACAGAGCGCGGAGCGACGTGCGCACTGATTCTCAGGGGAATACATGGCGTAGCGGAAAGAATCACGACGCAGGCGACCGTTGCCAAATATTATAGCCGCATCGTTCCGCGAGAAACCCTGGACCCAAAGGTGGCGATCCCATTCAGGCTAATGCGGCTTGCGGACCCGCAGTTCTACATGTCCACACCCGTGAGACTAACCCTGGGGTGCGATGTGGTCCCCCAGATTATGCTGAGCGACCCCCCTCCTACGACAGTCGGCGGTTTTCTCACACAGGCCACAATCTTTGGCCTGATGGTCTCCGGTGCTCACCAACGTTAATCATTTTTGCACCAAAACCGTTGTAGAGACCTATATAACTTTAATTTTTCAGCAAATGAACGCTATGCGTAAATTAAAAATTCAAACAAATTATTATTAACATATTATACACTTCATGTATATTTACTTATTTGTAAACTATTTAAAAGCACTGAAATTCATCCATAACCACGTCCTTATCGTAGTATTTAAGCTTATTTTTTTCATAGAATTATATCCCGCACGTGAGCGTGGTGGCGCGCATTTCGCTGTAATTTTGCTGACAGCAAGGGGGCCGGTATGTTTAGGCTTCCGGCCTAAATTTCATCACCACCCTCATTCGACCGACAAATCGTACGCGCACCCCTAGTAAGCGGTTTGCGTGTACACACTCATACACACACACACACTTTCACCCCCATGCACACACACGCTCACGCACACACACTTTCACCCACATGCACACACACACACGCACACACAGTCCTTTACACTTTTCGGAGCGCCGGTACTTGCCGCCAAACAGTGCCCTTTCGTTAACTTTCCCCTTAACTCGGTGCACCGTTTGGCGGTTCAACGGCGTTTAAACAAACTCCGTCTGATTACTTCTTTTCCGAAGACGAGACAAGCAGGTTTTCACAGCAGCCACCACGCCACTACGGAGGTAATTGTTACGTTTATATATATTCTCATATAATCACCGATTCCGATTTATAACGTTTGAAAGTGAATAAATTCAATTCTTTACTAATATCGAAACACTCGTTCATTTTATTATCTTTCCATAAAACTTTACTACGGAGCGTATATTCCGTATACGCCGTGAGTAATAACAAGATTATGCTGGATATGCGCTAATACCCGTAATTCACAGTTGATTGCATTAACAACGTCCGGTTTGACTACTTTTTGGATTGATTCGATTAGTGAGTTTATGTTTGAAAAATATATAAAATGCCGCGTCTTCTTTCCAAATATTATGAAAGTCCGCGTTGAGGGAAATTGCGCTTCTTCTAAAAGAATTTGGTTTCTATAACAGTTTATTGGTTTATCTGTTGATTCTATCGTATAAGTCGAAGAAACTTTACTATGAACTGTAGTAGCGTCCGATTCAGGTCAACAGTTCTCTTTCATTGGTTGCGAAGTGCAACTCTCTATCTTTCAGTATTCTGGCAATTATTGTTATTGGCTTTCCATTCTGAGATAAAACTGCTCCCAGACCATGTGACGAAGCATCCGTCGTTAGATCGAAAGGCCTTCCAAAGTCCGGACAAAGAAACATTACATCTTCCGATATCAATATTTGTTAAAGGCTGGTAATTGCCTGTCGTCAAGTTAAACTTTAGTTTTTTTTACTTTTGAGCACTAAACCGACCGTTTTCATCTTTTAGGATGTCAGATAGTGGTTTCGCTATTGAAGCAAAATCCTTAATGAAGCAGCGATAGTATCTGGCTAAGCCCAAAAAGGATCTTACTCCTAACAAAGTGGAGGGTTCACTATAATCTCGGATGGCTTCCACCTCAGTCGGACTTACTTTGATTCCCCCTCTTGATACTGTGAAGCCATAGTATTCTACATTTGTTTTAAAAAAAAATTGACTTTTCGCGTGAAACCCTCATATTTGCCTCATACAAATTGCGCAGAACCCAGTCGATGTGTTTCACATGATCGGCTTCGTTTTCCGAAAAGATTATTACGTCATCGATGTAGACGTAAAAAGTTTTGCCTATTTGTGCACGAAGGACATCGTCGATGGCCCTCTGAAACATGCTTGGCGCAATTTTCAATCGAAATGGTAGCCGACAAAACTCGTACTTCCCATTATTTATTGAAAATGCGGTTCTTTCGCGATCCCGCTCCGCGGCTCCGCGAGTTCGATTTCATGAAAACCTGTTTTTAAATCAAGGGTTGTAAAATATTTCGACTTACGCAAGTTCGACAGTATTACTGTAACATTGGAAATAGGGTATTTATCATCGAATGTATTTTGATTGAGCTTTCGAAAGTCTATCACTAGGCGTTTTTTCTTGTTGCCCAACTCGTCGGTACCTTTTTTATCAAAACCCATATGGGGTTATTAAAAGTGGACCTATGCGGATTATTCCGTTTTTTAATAGATTTTTTATCTCGCTGTTAACGAAATCAGACACTCCCATTGGATATGGGTACAATTTTGAATATACTGGGTTGCTATCTTCGGTGCGAATAGTAGCAACAATATTTGTGTTAAAGGGCAGGGCTTCGTCGGGATCTGCAAAAGCTTAAACCCTATTTTTTAACATTCTATTAAATTCGGCTACTACCGATTGAGGCACTTTTATGTCCTCTGGTTTCGTAAAATTCACGCCCTCGCATTTATACAATTGAATTTTTTCAAATCCAGTGGCGAATCGAATTAGTCTTTCTTTTATATTAATGGTAGCGCTTACCTGCGTTAGCAGATCAAGGCCAATAATACCATCAAAGGTCGTAAGACCCGGCAAAACAAAAAATTGTGTACTTATTCCGAAAAAGGTTATGTAACATTTATATTTAATATTATTGCATCCATGTATGGATTTCACTTGGAAAGGCTCGTCAACTGGGTCTACGTTTCCTGTTTCCTTTAACGGCTTTATGTAATTCTTAGAAGCCCCAGTATCTACTAAAAATTTAAAATATCTCCCTGCTATTGTTCGTCTTATGAAAGGCAGCAGGGAACTTCCTCTAAAAAAATTATGGACTCGGCTAACTTTTCGTAGTCCGAATTTTCTTCTTTACTTTTATAACATTCCTGTGAAATTTTATTAATTCTCTGTCGTCTTTGTCCTGAATTTCTGTCAGAACCATATGGTCTTTTGGGTGCTTGGCCTGAGTTATTATTATTACCGGTGTTTTGTTGGGCATAATTTGTCGACCGTCGGAAACGTGACGACGTGGGATCAACATCCATTTTCTCGACCGGTTGTAAGTTGTATGAGTCCTGTCGCCTGGTATAGTAAGGATTTTTGCCGTGATTCGGTGCATTATTCAAGTTTTTACTATTGAATTTATTCTGCGTTTGAATACGCGTGTTATAGGTTTGCTGTGTCTGAATTCTATTTTCGGAGCTTCTTGCGTAATTCATTGCAAACATATACCTCTCGTGATTTGACTCAAGTTCCTGAGCCAACGATAAAGCGGCAGGCAAATCCTTTGGACGCGATGCAAATAAAACATCACTTAAGGGTTTCTTTAGTCCGGATATGAAAACCCGGAGCGCATTAGCCCTATATTTACCATTAATAGAGTTCACAAGTTCGCCTTTGTATGTTGTTATTGGCTTATTGGTCAGTAACGTAAGTTTCTTTTCGATCTCATCATAATATTGCAGGACCGTCAAGTTTCCTTGTCGCAATGTGCTGAGCTCTTGCTCAATTAAATATATAGGCCGCTTGTCGGCATATGCAAAATCTAACCTCGCTACTATGGCTCTAAAATTAAGCGCCGTATTAAAGGAAGCTAAGGAAGCATCGGCAGAACCTCTAACTTTCTTTCTGATTATCCCTAAAGCTTGATAGTGCCGTGAACTACCACCGTATTTTTCAAATGGTTTATAAGCAGAATGGGCGGCCTGCCACGACACATACTGTTCCTGTTTGCCATCAAATTAGGGTATAGATATTACAATGTCAAGAGGCTCATCACATTTAATACCTTTAATAGCATCCTCGTATGTCTTAAGTTCTGTTGTACATAAATTTACAGCAGAAATTTTCTGCGTTACCACCCGCAATTTTGTTTCAAATTCGTTCCTTTGTACGTCTAACGCTGCGCCCACAGCAGCTTGTATTAAAGCTTGCAAATCTGAGGCGTTCATGTTTAAAGTCCTTTGTATAACACTTATTTGTAATTCTTCGAAATTCTCAATTATCTGCTTTAGCTCCCTATCGATATCACTCATCAAAATTTACTAATGTTCACTATTGTTCACTTTACCTTTTTTTACAGTTTTTATTTAATAACCTTTTCGACAAAATAAATTTTTTCACAAAAAAAAACAAGCAATCACTTACATCATGTTAAAGATAATTTGGATGTCGTTCCCCGCTCTTGGTGACTGTATAACACTTATTTGTAATTCTTCGAAATTATCAATTATCTGCTTTAGCTCCCTATCGATATCACTCATCAAAATTTACTAATGTTCACTATTGTTCACTTTACCTTTTTTGACAGTTTTTATTTAATAACCTTTTCGACAAAATAAATTTTTTCCCAAGGAAAATTCGTTCCTTGGTGACTTCCAATAGTCCAATCAATCGGTTTATAGTAAAAAATTTTTAATTTTTTCGCATTTGCGGTTCAAACGTTGGGCGCCAATTTTCAAATTATACTTTATTAGTTGAGCTCCGTTAGAAAACTGAAATTTAAAAGCTAACAGCAACTTAAATCTAGCACTAACGTCCCGTACTCGCTGCCGTAGCCGCTGTTCACTGCGCTGCTCGCAACATTGCTCACTACCTTCGATGCCAGGTGCAGGTGTTCAGCCAGACGCTGCGTCAGCATAAACGGATTCCCCCGCTTTGTGAGAACCGTTGTGACTGCTAGCTAGCTAAGCTAGCTACCTCAGATAGCTGACGATAACTTACACTCGCGATGTATTTTTATATGGGCAGTGCCACGGTCATATTTCAAAATATCATAAGAACTCAGTTTCCTTGTTTCAAACTACAGAAATAACAATTTTTTCAGTGCTCGTTCAACCCCAGTTTAAATTTAAACTTAGTTTTCTTGCGCTCAATTAAATTTGTTGCAAAGTAGTCAGCAATGAGCTGATAAGTTAAACGACCGTTCACGCATGGATAAACTTAGTTTAGGCTCTGTTTAAAGTTGAGTGCATACTGAGTTTGAACTTAGTTTAAACGTCAAACAGAGTTTAACTTACACTGAAAAACTGGGTGTAGGTGCAATAAATTATACAAATGTGTGACTTCAAAAAATTATTTGGAATTAGATTTGAATGTAAATTTTTGGTCTCCTCAACTATATTTAGATTTGCATACTTTCTCTTTTTATATTTTTTTTTATTTTGTTGAACATTGTAATATACTGGCCAACTAATATAAAATAAATAAAAAAGCATATTCACAAACATCCGCTCCTATTTCATCAGTTATTGATATAAAGTAAATTTATAAGAAAATAACTACAATTTTGATATACAACATACACATGTATGTATATTCGTAGAACTAGAAAGTACATATAATGTATAAAATATTTCATAATTTCAGTCACACATCACATTGATCCATTGGGACCTCCGCCTGAAAGGCCATGTACGGGAATAAATCCCAATTATCTTGATCAAGATTCCGTTGACGCCGAAATCAGCACTGACAGTCTATTGCCGATATAATTCAGCAATTGAAATGCATTAATCGTTTGATTACATTTACCCCCGAATTCAGTAAACAGTCTCAGTCTCAGTCTCTAATAGAGACAAAAGTCACAATTTTACACCAATTGGCATCCATTAGACTTAAAATAAAGCGTATAATCTCAAAATAAATTTTAAAATAGTGATGATCAGGTCACAAAAAATTCAAATTAAAGCAAAAGAAAAAAACGTGAAAGTGAAAAAAGCAATAATATCTAGCACATTTTGAAACTTGAGATGAGACTGATTTACAGAATTCGGGTATTAATGTATATTTGGACATAGTGTCTCACACCCAAAAAGACTTGGGCTGCCGGTCAAATTTTCCGCAGGGTGATGTGCTGCCAAATAATTGAATAAAGAAAGTTGCTTACATATGTCAGAAATAATTGAATAATAAAACCTACATATAATTAAGGCTTCGCCGATTGAGTACTCATTTAAAGTGAATTTTTTAAATAAAACTAAAGCGTCTTATTATTTATTATGATGTCAAAGTGAGTTTTGAAAAGTAATTTTAATACTAACTTTTTTAAGAAAAAGAAAATGCGTTTATAAATATGTTATATGTATATCTGTATTTTTAAACACTTATCAACAAACATGGAATGTAATGTGAGAAAATAAGCAAGCGTGTTTTGCTACACTAACGAATGATATGAATAATTTGATAAGTATGATCGACATATATGTTTCAAAAAAGGATACTTTGTTATATTTGCATGCAATTTACTTTAAGTGCATATCAACACCTTAAATGTGAAAAATGCCGTAACTAGTAATTTCTTTTAAAGAGGAATCTAAAAACATTTTCAAGGGAACCTGGTATAATCAATCACCAGTTAAGGGCTTATGGATATTAAATATAGCTGGTATTGAAATGTAATCGGTAACCGATATGTGAAATAGAATTTACTACACTTTACTATTATAAGTTATGCAACCCTGCGAATATTGTATGAATGAATTTTAACTCTCCTTTTGAATAAATCAGTTCGGATTTTGTCAGGACAAATCATAACTCTGGCGACGGGATAAAAAAAAGCAAATAAAAAAGGCTGTCTTCAGCTATGCCGAAGACTTCATACCTTTCATGAATAGAATAATTTTATGTAAGCCATATGTCTATTTATTCGACATTCATGATTTAATTATAATTAATATGTGTGGAAAATTTTTAGTCTTTAGCGGAATAATTGGAGGAGCTTTGGTGGTAAAAGCCATATATGAACAATCGGTTGTATCGTAGCTTTGTGTTATATTTCTCTGATCTGTATGATTTTCACTTTTAATATATATCTAACAATGACCGATATTTGTGCACCAATTCAAGTATTTAGCTTATTAAATGAAAAAGTTAAGCGGGTACCGCGTCAAAAACCTTCAGGACTTTAGCTTTTTCAGTCATTCGAACGACGTGAACCAGTCAGCGAAGCCGCTGGTATTTAATCCCAATCCTTAATCATCGTTCCATCGTACGCGGTATTCGTCCATAAATCTTTCGAAGTATATTTCTCTCGAACACTACAAGAGCCCTCTCATCTGATGTTGTCATCGTCCATGCTTCTGCGCCATACATTAGGACGGGAATGATGAGAGACTTATAGAGTATGGTTTTTGTCCGTCGAGAGAGGACTTTACTGTACAATTGCTGCGTTGGTGTTATGCTGGTTCCTAGGTAAGCGAAGTTCTCTACTTTTTAAAAGTCGTGAATGTGCCGGCTGTATATTTGATGACAGGAGACACTTCGTCTTGCCGTCGTTCACCTCCAGACTCATTCGCTTCGCATCTTTACCCAGTTTGGAGAAGGCAGAACTAACTGCGCGGTTGTTAAGACCGATGATGTCAATGTCATCGGCGTACGCCAGCAATTGCACTCTTATAAAAGATGGTGCCTGACCGATTGAATTCTGCGGCTCAACTTATCTTTTCCAGCATCAGGTTAAAGAAATCGCACGACAAAGTGTTACCCTTTCTGAAACCTCGGGATACCAAATTCTGACATTGCGGCATATAGGAAACTTCTTCTCGTGATGCCGAAGGCGGCTTTGAAGTCTTCTTCTTTCTAGGGTATTTTCCAAGATCTGGCATACTGTGAATATCTGGCCGGTGGTCTAAAGCTACACTGATGAGGTCCAATCAGTTCATTGACGATAGGCTTAAGTCATTCACGCAATACGTGCAACAGAACTGCAGGATCACCCTTTTTGTGAATTGGGCAGAGCACACTTAAGTTCTAATCAGCAGGCATGCGTTCTTCCAACCATATTCTAGAAATGAGCTCGTGCATGCACTTAACCAGGTCCTCTCCTCCATACTTGAATAACTCAGCTGGTAACCCATTGGCCCCTGGGGCTTTGTTGTTCTCAGCCGTGCTATCGCTTCCCGAATTTCGTCATATTCGGGTGATGGTACATCGAGTCCATCATCACTGATTGGGGATTCGGGTAAAACTTTCTGAAACATTTTCGGGAGTTTTTCCTGTCGGCCAGCATCTCAAGCTCTTCGCACTCGCGCATTTCGGCCTCTCTCTTTTCCTCACGAAAACTGCGTCTTTCTTCCTTCTTCAACTCACGATAAAGTTCCCGCACAGCTTGCGTTGCGCTCGATCGCAGTGTGGCCCTGTAGGCATCGTCTATACGTTCCGTAGCGGCGCGACATTCCTCGTGATACCAGTTGTTCTTCGGGCTCGCTGAAATCCGATTGATTCTTCAGCGGCGATGTGTAGACAGCGAGAAATATGGTTCCACTGTTCGAAAATATTGTTCTGTTCATTCTTGCACTCAGATTTGCACTCCATTTGATCAAGCTTTTTGCTGCACAGAGGCGTGTGCGGAGAAGAAAGAAAATTATCTGAGTCGATATTGGCTCCTCGGATCGTGCGCACTTTGAGTACAAGGGAAGCATGCCTTCCGTCTATCACATCATGGTCGATTTGGTTTCGTGTCTTACCATCTGGAGACAGCCACGTAGTCTGGTGAATATTGTTATGCTCGAACCTGGTATTACAGACTTCCATGTTTCGGGCCCCGGCGAAGTCGAAGACGCCCGCTCGCAGTCGCACCTCCTGGTGAACAGACGCTGCGGACTTTAGTGGACCCTTAAACCGAATATGTCGGAGTGGCTCCTAAAGCTTTCTCTCTATTAGCTCCACACGGATTGGTTAACGTATCTCGCACATGGGTTACTCACGTTTCCCAGGGTGCACGAACGTGGACGTAAGAGTATTGACTGAGTCCAGCCGTGCAACTGTAACCGCATCCCCAGAAGCACCACTGTACCTCATTGCACCAATAGAATATCTGAAGAATCGGCTCCTTTATATGTTATAGTTGTCCGATCCGGCCGATTCCGAAAAATGTACACCTGGCACTTGACTGCCAATTTTCGTCCAAATAGCCCCAAAACTGAGGGATTACGATTAGTTTGCTTACAAACAGTCGGACAGACAGACAGACATGGCTTAATCGACTCAGCTCATTACCCTGATCATATCTGTATACTTTTTGATGGGTCTAACTTTATCGTTCTGGTACTTTCAAACATTGCTTCAAAGTTAATATACCATTTCCATGAAAGGTATTAACCCTTAACCACCTGAGCCCTATATCAGTTACGTAACCACCTGAGCACGGTCACAGTGACCGCATCGGATACACTTGAATTTTCTTAGGATTTTAAGGTTTTATTATAAGAATACATTAATAAAACTCTTTAATATATATTTATTAAATTATTTATTTAACTGAAAAAGGAACAAAAACAAAACATATTTTTCTCATAAATGTGAACAATTGAATTGCTGGCACATTTTAACTAAAATTACATACTAGTTTACATATTGAGATGTATCAACATAGGAACAAAATGTTATATAAAATTCTGACTTTCTTTAAAGAATATAATAATATTCTAATGACATAAAAAAATAAAGGTTAAAAAAAAATCAAAAATTCGAGAAAATTACAGGGGGTAAATTCTTACAATTTTTCACGACAATTTTTGCACATTTTGTTAGAACATTCCACACAGATTGGATTTTTACATATAAAACACAAATGAAATGTTTTTCGTTTCTTCTTGGGATCACAAGTTGAACACGTTTTACGTGTTTCAAGATGATCAGCTTCAGAAACAGAAGGCAATTTTTCTTCTATTTTCAAGATCCGGCGAATAGAAGTCATCAGATTCACAGTCATCTAAAACCACAGGAACTTCCAAATCCTCAGGGTCTATATTACTGTAACTCTCATCCAGGGTTTGCTCCACATCCGACAGTTCCTCCTCTAAACATCTCGTAATATTTTCGATGTTTACATCCATTTTTACTCTAAAACAATAAACATAAACGTAACACACAATAATCACATAACTACCTGCACGCAGTCACCATGACCGCTATCAAAATATTTGTACTCACCCAAGTCAAACGAGCGCACTTGTATGCTTGCCGAGCGCACACGCGACACTAAACCACCACCAGAAAAGGTACACGAATGCACACTAACACGCGATAACGAACTCCTACGAAATTAAAATTCAAAAAGTCGTTGCGGTCACCATGACCGCTCGCAGGTGGTTAAGGGTTAAGGTATACGCGTAGCAACTGAAGCAAAAATGGTGAACGAAAAAGAAGTTTTTCAAAAGCTGTTTACAAAAAATATGCTTCAGCAGCAAAGTCAATGGATGCAATCCATCCCAAAACAAAGGGTGGTGGTGCAAGTAGTGGTAGTGGCAAAACCATTGTGCTATAATTTTACAGTTTCTCTAAGAAGCAGCAGACTTAGGAGTCTTACTGAAAGCAGTTGCAGTTGCTCATTTTGAGTGCGTATAATGTAAAGTGTCCAGAAAAGCAAAAGTCCTTTTTTCTTGCCTTTTTTGGCACAGAAATATTTGGGAAATTTTTGAAGTTTTTAAACGTGAAATGAAGCCAATGCAATATATAAAGAATTTATTGCTGATTTCCGCGGAATTGCAAGAGAGTGTCAGTTTGTGTGTTCTGCAGCAAATTGCTGTCTCAACTTCGCTGACGAGATGATTCGTGATCAAATAATCACACACACGTCTCATGATACTGTGCGCGTAACTTCGTTGTAAAAAATTAAACGGTCCCTCATCATGCAAATTGACGAGTCGTACGAAGTGACAACTAACGCAATTGGGTCAATTGAAGACCAAGTATCCAAAAAGAAAATTCTCGTTAACACAGTAAATACAAATTATTTACAAAGACAAATGAAATAGCAGTGCATATATGTAGAAACAGTAATGATGAGTTATATAAATCATGCTCGGGTTCTGGTAGTTCTCTTTCGCGACAAAACTGCAAATTTAGGAAAGCGATTTGTAATACGTATAAATGCGGGAAAGTGATCATATTGCAATTGTGTGTATGTCAAAGCAAAAGAAAGAAGGCGTATGAAAATTGTAGACATATGTATAGCAGAAGGTGACAGGTGTTATAGAGAGCGAAAATAATAAAAATTATATTAACTTACCAGTTTTCGGTAAAAGTGTAAAATTTCAGATGGACTCAGGTGGCACAGTCTCAATTATAAACTTAAAAACATTTAAAGAACTAAATAGCCCGAAACTAAGTGCGTCCAAAAGAACCTTGTTGGGTTTCGGTCATAATCGAAACCCAGTTCTGGGTGAAGTGTGTGCACAGGTGAAATGTGGTAATAAAGAAGCTGAAGCAATATTTGTTATTGTGACTGTTAACGGAGGAGACAATCATTTTGGGTTGGACTTACAAAATTCGATTTTGAAATACGGCAAATTTATAATGTCTATGATAAAAGTAAAACTACTACGTGAACAGAACAGCGAAGTGTTCGAACCTACACTTAGGTTAGGTTAAGTTTGCGTGGCTGCCACCGCGCAGAGAACAAGGTGGCGCACTTAGGCAGAAAGTACATAAACCTGTTGTTAAACTACTAGCGTATACCATGCATTCTTCCAATCAATTAAAAAATTGAACCATCCCGTTCGTTTGTTGTAAGTATAAAGTTAGGAATGCTTGCCGAGTTCAGGTCGGATAAGCAGTGCAAGGAGTAATTTTTGAAGTATTGTTTGCGTGTCTTTATAACGGCTAGTTCAGTCCCTTTCCCTGCCCGCTCGTCGGTCAGGCAATTGCCCGGAATGTTCTTATGACTAGGGACCCATGCAACACACACGGTACACATTTCTGCCAGCCGGTTAAGAGATGGTAGTTTGAAAGAGTTAATTTTACATTTCATCGTAAAGAGCACCGCCCCGATTTTGGAAGGATTGCCGCTGAGGCCACATTCCACAGAGCAGAAGTTAACAGTATTGGTAGCGTTTTGAAGCAAGTCGCTTAGGACTTGTAGATTTTTACCAGTTGCTATGATTGCTATGACGTCCGCATATGCAACGGCTTGGCAGCCGGTGTTGTTGAGGTATAAAAGTGAGTTATTTACCGTGGGACTTCACAATAATGGGGAGAGAACGACTCCTTGGGGTGTGCCTCTGGCCACGTGTTTAGATTTTCAACTGTCCCCTAGTATTGAGAAAATATATTAATTTTTGAGTAGAATCCCCACAATGTCCACTAGTCCCTACTGCCCTCCCACCCAGATTCCCACCATGTACTCCTCTTTGGCCAGACCTTTCTCGATTGTTAAGACGATGTCATGGAGAGCGGTCTCCACGGATTTGCCTTTTGAGTGTTGCATGCTGCTCCAAAGAGAGGCCGTCTTTTATTATATTCCGACGAATATGATCGTCTATGAATCGCTCAAGAAAGGGACATAATATGTCCTTGTCTGCTTGTAGTTGTGCAAAAAAAATTCCGGCCGGTCCTGGAGATTTAAATGGTTCGAAAGACATTATTGCCCATTCCGCTTTATCATATCTCCCTATAGATCCCGCGGTATTTCCTAAGAAGAAGTTGCTTTTTGGACCTGGCCTGGTGTTGGAGTCTTGAGAGCAGCCCGGAAAATGGGTGGTCAATAGTAGCTCCAACATTTTGCCACTTGTAGCGGTTTCTGGATAGAGTTTAAGCTAGGAGCCCTTTTTGAAAGAACTTTTATCGGCCTCAGAGTTCTTTTCTATGTTGTTACAGAAGTTTTGCAAGCGTCTTTGTACGGTTGCCATACAACCGTCCTCTTGGCTTGGATAAAGAGTCTTCTGCTCCGTTTGTTATAAAGTTTGCCGCTTTATCAATTTTCGACGATGAGTCCAGCTTACCGGAAAAACATCTTTCATGTACGAGAGACTCTCGTCATCAGGTGTTAGCGATAGGTCTAGCTTACCGTTATAAATGTGTCTGAACAAAGAGGCTGAGAGGACATTCTTGTACTTTTTCCAATCCGTTCGCCTCCTGTGTCTAGAGTAGTATAATTGAGAGTAATTTTAAAAGTTATGTAGAGGTGGTTGTAGAAGGAGGGTTCTTTGGCTTTGCCTGTCGCTTATCAGGTCAGAAATATTGCCTGATGCGAGGGTAATGTCCAGCACTCCTCTTCTGACAGAAGTCATAGTGGTAGGATCATTCCCACGGTTGCAGATAGAAAGATCAAAATAAAATAAAATAAATTAAACACTCAGGTCGGGAGTTAATTGAGCCTCACATTTCATGATGCAAGTTTAAGTCAATTGTGACCGGGAGTCCTTTCTTGTCAGCTCCTTGACAGCTTCATGTATTCTGGTTGGTAGTAGAGGTTGGATTTCGTTAGATCGAGAACCAGACTCTCTTCTTCACTTCGACGCTAATGCTCACAGTATATTCGTAGCAGTATTGAAAATAAAATAAGCAAATGCCTTATGGCTCTCTGCATCTGTCGTGGTGTCTAATACCCCCAATGGGATGTCCTCAATTACTCTCAAATGCTTGTTTTTGATGTCGATTCTACTTCGGGGGCAGTTGGGACGCTCGAGACTCTTCGCCAGAAAAGAAAGGTCGCAGCAGCAGGTCCGCTTGAGCCTCTGCCCGTCTGCTCCATTTGTCTAGCTCCCCCGCCTTCTTATGGATTTCAATAGTGATGAAGTAGAAGCCGTAGCTTATCACTTTCTTAATGAGCTCAAGAACCGCCTAAGCAATTTTGGCCGGGTTCAGCATAGCAGAACAGCTATTTATTTATTTCGCATACTGACACCAATTGGAAATACCAAGGGTACCCAAATCCTTAATTGCTTGGTCTTTCCAAAGCAGGGGAGGCTTCACTTTGCCTCTGCCACCACCAGCGAGTACAACGTCGAATTCTTTCAGGGTCGAAGCACTTTAATCCATTCGAACGACATGATCTAGCCAGCGAAGCTGACAGTCCATATACCGCTGCACTATATATATATCGTTATAAAGCTCGTACAGCTCATCGTTCAATCCTCTGCGGTATTCGCCATCGCAAAGGCGTAGAGACCCATTCACTTTACAAATAATTGTTTCTTGTACACTGCAAGAGCTCTCTCATCTGATGTTTTCATCGTCCATGCTTCTGCGCCATAATGAGAGACTTATAGAGTGTGGTTTTTTGTCCGTGGAGAGATGACTTTATTGCTCAATTGCCTGCTCAGTCCAAAGTAGCACTTGCTAGCAAAAGCCGTTTTCCGTTGGATTTCGAGGCTGTAATTATTTTTGAATTTAATGCGCGCGCAAATGAACGTAAGGAAAGCTCGGCGTAGGAAAGCTGTAATCGCAACAGACAGCCATCCACTTCGCCAACCAAATTGCAGTCCTTAAACTTAAATTATGAAATCCCGAATTAATGATGACGAAATTCGAAAGGTAATAGCTCGGCAGAAGAACAACAAAGCCGCCGGGGGTGATGGGTTGCCAACTGTGTTATGCAAGTACGGCGGGGAGGAACTGGTTGAATGCATCCACGAGCTCATTTCCAGAATACGTGTATCTCCTGTCATCAAATACACAGTCAGCAAATTCACGGCTAGGATCTAACATAGCAGTTGACAGTTATTACTTTAAAAAAGTAGAGGACTTCGTTTACTAAGGAAACAGCAGTACTTACTTATCTAATTGGCGCATTAGCCGCCTTTGCAATTTTTGCCGTAGTCAACATATCATGCCAGGTTTTCCTATGTCTAGATGACTGGCACCATCTAGAAATCCTCAATATACGTAAGTCTTTTTCCACTTAACCTTCGTCGTCGAAACCTGATGAATCCTTAAACCGAGTATGTCGGAGTAGCCTGACCAGGTTAGCCTTCTTACTTAAGCTCACTGCGAAATGGACTTTCGGGAGCTACCCAGAGATTACTTGTATAAATTCACCCGCAAGGAGTGAGATTCTTGATCTTATGCCTTTTTGATCCACATAAGCCGTTTGATGATCTATGTAATTTTCTTCGGCTGCTGCCTTCCTGCCAGTGTTCTGCGCAGTGGTGGTCGCTTTTTTGTGGGGGGCTTCTGTTTGACCACTACACCTTGCATTGAGGGAGTGGCCTGGGGGCTTGGACGCCCTTAGTTTTTCTACTGGAAGGGACTTTCCTCTGGAGGACTTAGTGCTTCCGGTATCTCGGGAGGATAGATTTCCCTCAAGGGGCGTAGCCATTTATCCAGCCGCTGCGGATGATCGAAAGTGTATTTTGGATCGTGTAGGCCCTTACGGCATTGTCGCTGCTGCTTCCGAGACTATTTTGGACTCTGCGTCACCGTGTCCGTCGGCGGTACTACTCGAGGTTCCGAGGCTGATTGGGGTTTGTACATGGTTCATCTGGTTCAAAGCTGAGACCTTTCGGTGGCAGGGGAAAAGCTAAGGGGAATACAACGGTAGACTACGGCAGAACCCCACACCGCAGCAAGTCCACCGTTACGAATTTATTTGGCTTTGGCGAACATAACCTAAATTTGCCTTGTGAATGGCGAATTAACGTAATCGCTAGAATATATCGTTGACATTAAAAAAAAAGTAGCGAGTTCATCAGAATTTGATATTTGTGTCATTTGAAATAATGTTTTATAACGCGGACCTTTATTTTGAGGATTATTACAATGTGGAACCGCGAGATAACCTTTTTCGACATCGGCGTTTTATTTGAGATAACAGAGCTGCCTTACGCGTTGTATTTATCCAGTACAAATGTAATGAACAATAAAAAGTTTTTAACAAATTTTGTTGCATATAGATGTATGTATATGTGTTTGTTTTAGCATAAATATAAGATTGTAAGTTTTTATGAATTAAATACAGTAATATTGGTATACAAATTATATTTTATGTTTATATACGTTTTGTAGGTGCTTGATATGCAGGTTCTGCACACGATTCGTTTGTATAGAACAATAGTTCTTTAAAGACATATTTGGATACCGATCATTAAACCGGAGATCAGAACTCTATTTATTTAGGTACTCAAAATTCCTTACTTCTGCACAAAATCTTAACATACATATGACTATTGAAAATAACAACAAATTTGCAGGTGACTTCGGATACCCGCTAAGTCCTTATTAATTAACACCCTTCCGTTATGCAGAATCTGGAACTAGGGAGTCAATTTTTAATAAGAAGCACGCGAAATTTAGAAATGTTGTTGAGTTTTGAAATGCCGTTTCAGATGTCTCCTGAGTGATACAAAAATGTGATACGATCATTCGGTGATCCGAATGAAGCTGACACTTTTTTTTGACACCGTTGTACCATCGGAACTTAATGAAAATGGCAATAGTTCACCAGGAGAGCATCGCAGAAGACAAATAGCTGATGCTTTGCTGTAAATGAAACTACAACGACTTTAGAAAATAACATCAAAACAGTCTCAATTGGATTATTTTATTTTATTCCATATTTTCGAATTCGATATTATATACATACATATTTAATAAATAAATAAAAATAAAATTTCGCAGCCGAGTTGTCAAACCGTACGGTCGCATTTCTTTCTTGCTTGAGCTTGTGTACACTTTTAGCAAACTAACGGTTCGCAAATAACTGATTGGCTATTTATTTATACTTTTTCACGTTTTCTATATTCACCCCAACCCTCTATTTGGTAATGCAGCCAAAGAGGGCAGCGCAAACAAAGAAAGCAGTGCAGTCGACGTGATTAACTCAGTCGCTGGACTCTAACGTACATTCAGGTGCACGTACATATAAATGCATTGTCACCATGCTAATATATACCTTTTTTTACACACTCATTGTATGTAACTTGTTCTTCCTTTAAGGGTTCGTCTCGTTCCCAAAAGTAGCTATAGCGATCATTCATGGAATAGTATGCATGTGTATAAATTACACAGGTCTGCAACAAAAATGCTGTCTGGATATTTCCAACTGATTTCTATGTATTTAGGTGTTCTGAAAACTAAAAAAATACTCAAAAAATTCCAGAACGTAAGGTTATTTTACAAAACGCAAATTTTATTATAAAACAGGGTTTTTTGGGCTAACTTGTACACTCAGAAAAAAGCGTTTCCTTAAAACAAGAAACCAGTTTCCTTAATTTAGAGTGGCAGTTTTTTCCTCAATATTATGAAAGATTTCCTCAGAATGTGAAATTTTTCCTTAATTCAAGTATATGCTCAAAACATTGCGTCATTCATTTGAGGAAGTAAATTTACTCAATATAAGTAATAATTTCCTTAAGTAATTTTGAGTTTTGACACAGCTGTTAAAAGCAAGCGCAGCGGCGCCATCATTTGACATGCAAACAGAGTTGCCAAAGTTGCGGTCATTTAAAATATATAAGATTTTGTTATTTAGGATATATAATATATTTGCTTACGTATTCAATTGGTGTTTAAAAAATTAAACAAGTCATCATTATGATGAGTTATGTTCTTTATATTATTAACAGATAATGTTTGTTCATTTTTCTGTTGGCCTAGTAAAATGTTAATATTTTATAATTTTATTGAGCTCAAGGCCAGTTACTTAGTACTATAACTTCAACCATTAAAAACTGTTGTTGTTTTTTCACAAACAAATCTTCCATAAAAACAGAATTTGCAAAATAAAAACACAAACAACAACCACACAAACAAGTTAAATAGCGGCAGATCAGTTGCTCTTGTTTGTAGTTGGTTTGTTTAAGGAAGATGAAATAAACACAACAGCCAACTCGGCTAGCGTAGCACAATAGGTAGCGTATTGGCTCTGCAACTCCGAGCTCCCGGGTTCAAAGCCTGAGAGAAGTGGTTATGAAAATTAAATTAAAAATAATTTAATTTAATAATCAAAAAGAAGTCTGATGAGGAAATGTGGTGATTTCCGAAATAGTACTATAACTTCAACCATTAAAAACTGTTGTCGTTTTTTCACAAACAAATCTTCCATAAACTGGCCTTGAGCTCAATAAAATTATAAAATATTAACATTTTACTAGGCCAACAGAAAAATTAACAAACATTGTAGACAAGGATGAGCACGCCTTAAAAATGCATATAAAGTAAAATAAAAACAGAATTTGCAAAATAAAAACACAAACAACAACCACACAAACAAGTTAAATAGCGGCAGATCAGTTGCTCTTGTTTGTAGTTGGTTTGTTTAAGGAAGATGAAATAAACACAACAGCCAACTCGGCTAGCGTAGCACAATAGGTAGCGTATTGGCTCTGCAACTCCGAGCTCCCGGGTTCAAAGCCTGAGAGAAGTGGTTATGAAAATTCATTTAAAAATAATTTAATTTAATAATCAAAAAGAAGTCTGATGAGGAAATGTGGTGATTTCCGAAATAGTACTATAACTTCAACCATTAAAAACTGTTGTTGTTTTTTCACAAACAAATCTTCCATAAACTGGCCTTGAGCTCAATAAAATTATAAAATATTATTAACAGATATTAATATAGATAGGTTGGCTGTGCAAAAAGGTTTACTTTTACTAGACAAAACTGCAGTAGCATAATAGTAATGCAAAATGCAGACATTATTAAAATGTGCAATATGTCTACATGTATGTATGTAGCATTTAACATGAAAAAATCATAGAACAGGGTTTCTTCTAATAGCGGTGGCAAAACATTAAGACGCACAATTCAAATGTTGCAAAAATTAAAAGTTTTGTAAGTTATTAGTTTACTAAACTTGCCTAATGGCAATCCTGATGTAATACATAGCGGAGATGTTCTAACGTATTGAAAATTTTCCACTGAACAAACGCTTGTAAATGTGCTTAGCAATGGAAAACGAAAATTAATTGCTAAATGTGTTAAATTTATTAAAAAGTGAAGTGCTTTATGATGTATTAAAAGGTAAAATAACATATGCAACATATATGTAACATATGTGAACATTTTCCATTTGAGAAATACATTTTAATTAAACTAAAAACACGTTTGGAAATACGTGCGTATTTAATTGTAGATTGTGGCTTTACCGTGGAAAGCTTAAAATATTTGAAACCAGAGCATCTAAATGACATTGCACCGTCTTCATTGTATGGCCCTCGCGTCATATTTGAACACAATTTGTTGAATTGGCAAATGGAACAGGTGAGAGTGAGCAATAAATAGTAGTGCAGCAATTTTTGTTCTTCGCGAAAAATTCCTTGTACTATTTGTCACTTAAGGGAGTCAATTTTGATAATTCATTGGATCGTCCGGAAATTCTACGCTTTCGGTTACATCAAGCTTTGAGACTTAAGTGGATAATATATCAGAGGTAAAGCCTGAGTGTTTTGGTGTAAAATTCAATGATTACATTTGTTTAGTTATCTATTTTAGCAATATTGAACGCGTCTGCTGTTGGCAAACAAATTGTTCAGTTTAACGAAAACAACAAACGATTAGTACCAAAATATAGAAGTTTGCTTGCGAAGTGCGTAACTAATTACCTTATCGAAAATGACATTAAGCCTAACCCGTTCACATTTGATTTAATTGCTGGACACTTCACCAATGAAGAAAAGGTATGCACGTTTATTATATGATGACTAAAAAAAAATATTAACAATAATATATACATATGTTTTGCCATATGTAAGTTAATCGAGAGCGACAAAAAGTGCCAACAGTTTTTTGGTGAATTTAGGGCTCCTGATATACTTATACTCGTATTTTTCGATTGTAGAGCATTTACTATGTTCGCCGAATAAAAAAGAAGCCTTTACGCAAAATATCATAACACCATCTACAATCTTAGGCGCGATGGAATTCTTTTGAAGAAATTAAATAATAGTACAAGCGAGGATGCCTCAAATTCAAAAATTCCGTTACAACCAGGTTTGTATACATAGATATATATTTGTACATACAAACATGCATATACATACATACATACATACGCTTAGTATAAGAGCATTTGTTTAATATTTTTATTTTAGATTTAAAGAACCAGCTCAAGTTGTATCGGATGATGCAATCATGGCAAAAAGCTGGCTCAAATATAACATAGAACCACTGGAAGAAATACGATCTAAATGGGAGTCTACATTCAAAAAATTTTATGGGTTAAACTAACCGAAAAAGTCGGTTAGTATGGCTCCAAACGATAAATGTGGTAAAAGTAACCTATAAAAGTAGTTACAAAGAATTTACCGAAAATACTGTTAAAAATTGTATATTTTACCAAAAAAATTTTAAATTTTTAACCGCTGCGGGTCGGTTAATCTAACTGCAAAAGTAGGTTCGTTTGGCTCCAACCGACAAAATTAGTAATATTAACCAATATTAATAGTTATTCCAACCTACCATAAAATCAGTAAAAAAATACTGTGAAAATAGTAGTATTACCGTAAAATTTGTAGAATTCACTTCTTTGCTGTAACGTTACTACAAAAATTGTATTCTAACTAAAATTATGGTACCAAACCGTAAACGTAAAAATTTTTACTATACAATTTTTTTTGTAGCATTACAGAGAAAATGGTAAATTAAACAAATCTTACGGTAGCATTACAATTTTTTCACTGCTTCGGTGGTTAGTTTTGAGAGTTACCGTGTGTCATTTCCTGTTATCCAAAATATTGCTATAATAAAAATTAATACATTGTTAAAAATATTATTCATATTCGAAAAAGTTTATTTTTTAAGAACTGAACACATACAATAACATGTTAAAAACTAAAAAGGTACAATGTTCCAAGCTTTCAAAGCTTTTTTTTCTTATAAAGTTAATGCATAACAATCTCTCATTTGCTTAGATATTTAAAGATAGATAAATGTACATTAGTATGTATGTATGTACCATATATACATAAGTTTTCTCAACCTAGACAATATTTTTATGGAATGAATTTGAACATATGTATATATTTATATTTAATAAAATTTAGGTCTTATAAATATTTTTCCGTTAGGAGAAAAATTAATATGTAAAGGTGATTTGTAAAATTCAGAATGGTTCAAGATATGAATGTTGTTTTCATCCCGTGAAACCAAGAATGATTGAAAATGTTCCGAAAATTTTTCAATTTTGTGTTTAAGGCAAACAAAACTTACTGGTAATTTGGAGTTTTCAAGTAAAATTATGTCTTCGATCTCAAAAATACTCAAAGACTTTGAAAGTAAAAAATATCCTACTTTATATAGGGTATTTTGATATTGATTTTATCTGTGAAATTAACGGAATCATTTGGCGATATGTTTTGGTGTGAAAATTCGTATGTATTTCTAAAATAAGCTTTATTAAGAAATCGATCTTCTTTAATGACTCCTGTATCTTGTTCTTTTAAAAATGAAATAAGATTCCTTACATTCTTTTCATTTTTATCTGTTTTGTTTTTTAAGAAATCTTTCTCCAAAAAGGGCCCTATCGGTAAAAACAATAACTGGGTTAAATCATTCACAAGTACTTTTATATCCTTTTTGGAGAAATTTGGTTTGTTATGCAAATGAGTTACAAACTTTAAAACAATTGTTTCAAAAAAATCTATTGAATATGTCAAATCGTTATAACTATCTTCTTGGCTTTTACTTTGAGTAAATTTAGGCCGCTGTGGTCGAGTTGGTAGCGGTGCGTGCTATAACTTGATATTTCGGTGAGTTCGAGGTTCGAATCTCAGTGAGAGCAAGCAAAACCTTAATAATAGAAAAAGTGTTTTCTAATAGTGGTCACCCCTCGGCAGGCAATGGCAAACCTCTGAGGGTAGTTCTGCCATGAAAAAGCTTCTCATTAAATACATCTGCCGTTCGGAGTCGGCACAAAACTGTAGGTCCCTCCATTTGTGATATAATATAAAGACGCACACCACAAATGGTAGGAGAAGCTCGGCCAAACACTGAGCCATATAGTGTACGCGCTAAAATTATATTATATATAAATTTAGGTTTGCTGTTGTTATTTAATAAATTCATTGATTTACAAATAAATGAGTTAGAAATACATGAATTAGAACTTTTAAATTGTTTTTTAAAGGGCTTCAACCCTTGAAAATGATGACTGCAATGAACGCAAAAGAATGTGCTTGAAGATGTTAAATTGTGTAAAATTTTAAAGTGAGTTGCAAGAAAATCTATATTTTCGAAATTTTTTTGACACAAAAAGCACGAAACCATATTGAATTAAGTATACTTAAGTTTTATAAACATATTATTTTAAGTTGTTAATTAAACACAATACGTTAGGAGATGTCTTGTCGGGTTTTAAATTTATAGAATAAAAGTACTTGTGAACGAACATCCAAAACTCTAAGCTATCGCCAGGGTATTTTAAATTCAATACATGATACGCCTTAAAACATGTTTCAAAAGTGCTTAAAAAACAAGGCATCTCATATTTGATTTCATCGAAATAAACATAAAATTTTGCTTCACTTAAATTATAACCAATTGCTATAATAATTGGTTGTAAGGTCTCACCGCGGTTGTAGATAGAAGTCTTCAGATTTTCCAAGCTGCTTTGAACATCGTTGGCCGTAATGGCGTGGAGGAGAAATGATATCTGCGAATCTTTGATGGTCGACCTGCCAATCTTTCTAATGCTATTCGGTTTTCGTTTGATAGTTGGACGCAGTAAAACGTGTAGGAGTAGCGCTATGAGCTGGTCAGATTCTACATGTGCAACAGAAATGTATAAGTGAAATGCAACAATTCAATAAATAAGCTAGCAAACCTTTATCTTCTGATCTTATTTTGTCCAGTTTCTGCAAGTGACCCAGGTCCGACAACTTCTCACTTAGGAATGGTATTATTTTGAGTTTGAAGGCTTCCCATTTATCGAATACAGACGTTGAATGTGGGTACAAATAACTAAAATCAATTTGAACCTAAAATATAACAAAATTATTATTTTTGAGTTTTTGTAATTGGTAATATTAAACTTACAAGATTATGCCCCCGCGAATGAGAAAAGAGCCTCCAATTTTGGAGGACGTCGATGATATTGGTTTTTGTGCCCTGTGTGTATAAAATCTGTTGTCTTCGTTTTTTGAAACACTTCCGCCAATTATCCTGCACGTCGTTCCACGGCTCGCAAAATATTTTCAGCCACTCGTAAGCCCTTGAAATATCTAGGATATACATACATATGTATGAACGAAGGAAAGCTCATGCACATAAATAATAATGAATGTACAATTTTTTTCAGTATTACATTTTTCGTCTGAACAGTCGGCTTCAATGTCGGGCTGTGAGGATTCCTTAAGTGTTCTTTTTCTCTGGTCAACAATTTCTCCCGCTTTTTTTAAGCGTTTTACACTATTTAATATTTATCATATAATCTTCCAGAGGGTCGTGATCCAATTTGGTTGTAATAAATTCCCTGCGTGCAAGAAAATATATGTTTGTATATATGTATGTACTTATGTATATGTATACTCGTACAATAATTAGTTAAATTAGCTAAGATATTCGAAAATCTACATTAAGAAACAAACCAACCTTATCATCATCGAATTTTTCTTCAATTTGAAGAGAAATTTGCTCAAATTGTTTTCTACCAATTTTTGTATTATTTTTAATGTACGAAGTCACTGTAGAATCTATTAGAATTTTACGTGCTGCATCGTTAAGCCTTCCAGTTTCTTTAAATATCCGATTGACATAGTCTCCATTTGGGTGGCTATCCAACACTGACCGGAAGTTCTTAATATTACAATTAAAATAGAAAGGCATACGTAATTGTATTAAAGGTTATTGAACAACTTATACTTATGTATATGTACAATGTACATATATGTTAATAATTACTAAACCAAACTCAAAAAGGAATTGGGAAACGCAAAGTTGTAATGTTAAGTTATATAAAATATTCAACATTTTGAGTAAGACGGACGTAATGTATGTAATGAACATATGTACTCACAATTATACCGCGGTGTCCAAGTGGATCGTGAATAATATGTGAAGACGTGCAAGTTGATTTACTACTGTTTACAATTGGGAAGTTTTCGATATCTTCCAAGAAAGTCGTATCAACAGAAACTGTATTGCAGGTTTTAATATCAGAATATCCCTTAAATAAAAAGTTATAATTTTTTTTATCAATATTTTACAATTTAATTGAGCTCAAGACCAGTTTATGGAAGATTTTTTTGTGAAAAAACAACAACAGTTTTTAAAGGTTGAAGTTATAGTACTATTTCGGAAATCACCACATTTCCTCATCAGACTTATTTTTGATTATTAAATTAAATTAATTTTTAATTTAAGTTTTCATAACCACTTCTCTCAGGCTTTGAACCCGGTAGCTCGGAGTTGCAGAGCCAATACGCTACCTATTGTGCTACGCTAGCCGAGTTGGCTGTTGTGTTTATTTCATCTTCCTTAAACAAACCAACTACAAACAGGAGCAACTGATCTGCCGCTATTTAACTTGTTTGTGTGGTTGTTGTTTGTGTTTTTATTTTGCAAATTCTGTATAAGTATTTTACTTAACATATATATATAATGCATTTTTAAGGTGTGCTCATCCTTGTATACAAATGTTTGTTCATATTTCTGTTAGCCTAGTAAATGTTAATATTTTACAACTTAATTGAGCTCAAGGCCAGTTTATGGAAAATTTTTTTGTAAAAAAACAACAACAGTTTTTAAAGGTTGAAGTTATAGTACTATTTCGGAAATCACCACATTTCCTCATCAGAAATAGTACTACAACTTCAACCATTAAAAACTGTTGTTGTTTTTTCGCAAAAAAATCTTCCATAAACTGGCCTTGAGCTCAATTAATTTGTAAAATATTAACATTTACTAGGCTAACAGAAATATGAACAAACATTTTTTTATCATTAAAATTGGAAATTAACATTTCTACTCAGCTTTTCAATTTTCCAATGTTGAAGCTTGTAACGGAACTCTGCTTTTTCACCCAATTTACGTTTTTTGAACAAGTACGTCAGGTCCTCATCTTGTATATACCGTAGCCTTTTAAGCTTAATAGACTCATCTACGAAATCAATAAATATGTACGGTTTTTAATATTCTTTAATAATTACTATTATACATTTATCAATTCTACGCAAGCCATAACGCACAATTTATATGAACACGGAGAACAATAAAAGCAACAACACAACCGAAGCCAAATAATGGAATTGCTGTTCATTGAAATTTCAGCTGAATATTGCACAATTCTATATAAAATCACTTTTATTAAACTTACCTTGTAAATCTTGCAGGATATGGCTGAACCCCAAACTTTCTATTAAAAGTCCTAGTTCGTTGTTTTCCGTAGTTTCTAATATTTTCTATTCCATTTTTATAAACTTGCACACACAAATCACGAACAACCGGCTTCTTCAAAGTTTTCAACGAACTGGTTATTGTTGGCGTTGCATGTTAGTATTGCCATCGTTTCTTTAACCACTGCAGTTGTAGGCTTGCCACCTTACTCTACTAATAGTACAAATGTAATATTAGAAGGTGAAAATTATTTAACAATTTTTCATTGTTGAAATAACCTTTCGAAATTGTTATAAAGCAACAACAATTTCAATTAGAAATATTCTAACTGTTATGCAATGGTAGAATTGACCAACATTTATTGTTGAATTAACGACTTTCTCCGGAAACAATTTATTTGTTAAACTAACCAAAAAAAAATAGTTAGTTCACACCAACAACATATAAGTAGAAAAAACTACGATTTCCATTGGTTAATTTTACAAGAAAAATAGTAAGCGTAGGAAGTAACAATTTTTGAATTGGTTAAATTAACTATCATTATTGATAAGAAAAAAAACAACAAATGTTAGGGAAAAATTTAACTATTTTTTATTGTTAATCTAACCTGTTGAAATTGTCAACATGACAACAACAATTTCTAATGAATATAACCTAACCGATAAAAAATTGTAGATTTGACCAACTTTGGCAGTTAACTGAATTTTTTTACAAAAACAATTTACATTAACAGTAAGTTAACTATGGAATTTGGTTGGTTTAACCTATGTTATTATTTTGAGTGTACGTTTGAAAACAGATTCAAAGCGCTGAAATCCGAATCTAGTTTGGATATAATTTTAGCTAAGTGGCCGTTGTACAAACAATCATTTGGATATACTTTGGTAAAAATTTCATTTCACATTTAATTTCGTAAATATTTTTATCGATTTTTCCAGATTGAGCTCGATTTCAAACGAATTTTTCCTGGCAAAGAAAATGCTTTATTCGACAAATGGGAAGGCTTCGGTAAAGCTGTTGTACCATTACTTGATACCATAAAAGACCCCTGTAGCTTACGAATTTTGACAAACTTAAAAGAATGTAGCGACGAAAGTAAGAAAAAACTTTCCTTTATCTTTAGCAATAAAATTTTCAATTACTTATGCAGAAATAGTTATAAATCACGATAATACTCCATACAATTTCAGAAAAAAAGAATACAAAATTCAATCTTCTTTATATTATTCTTTAATTAAAACTAAAATTGATGTCGAAGTTATTGACCAGTGTAAATGTTACGAAAGTATTGAATACAATGGAACACTATACAAAACTGAATTTGTGATTTTTTTCTATAATCCATTATTTTGCGCTTATGTTATCAAAGAAATTTTGGTTGTATCAAACAATGACATACATATTTTGTGTGAAAAATTGGAAATAATATGTTATAAACATCACTTTTCATCATATCATATTAAACAGAAAAATTCAGAATTTACGCTTTTTAGCGTAAAGGATATAAGATATCCTCCTATCCATATGCATATTGTAGAAAATATGATCTTAGTTAAACCTAAGCAATTTTTTTAAAATATATGTTTTTATGTACCATTCTAAAACAATAAAAATGAATTTTGAGCAAACGCAAAATTTAAAAGCGTCATTTATTTTTGGAAAAACCCCTTTTATAGGATTTCTTTAAACTGAGGAAATTTTCACTTCCTCCAGACAAGTAAAGCAAAATGCCAATTTCCCTAACGTCAGTAAAAAAATATCCTCCTCACAAGTTAATTTTCCCTAAGAACAAAGAAATTAATACTTAAATTAAAGAAATATGTTTTCCATGGACTGAGTCGAAGCGTTTACTTATCTTAAGGAAACCATGTCTTTGGAGCCATTTCAAGTACATTTTTCCTTGGAATAAAGTATTTTCTCGTTGCGCCAAGGAATGTTTTTTCTCAGTGTAGGCATTAATAATAGGTATAATTTTATTTTGACTACTGTTTTTAAATGTTTACCATAACTATCATTAATTTCTAAATAAGGAACACCCTGTGTGAGCTGCACTAACAATCATAAACATGTTTACTTTCTACTTTGCCTAAGAGGACGAGTTGGTTTAATGTACCAATATTGAAGGTTTGATGGATACATTTAAGATCTCATACGACCCAGCAGAGTGGCGTATTTTCATAGATTCTTCAAAAAGAAGCCTTAAAGCAGTTCTGCTTCACGACGGCGGTTTCTATACTTCCATTCCTGTCGGTTATTCCGTACACCTCAAGGAAACCTAAAAGAACTTGGAATTGACAAAAAGAATGTCCTGCATGAAACTTTGGTGCCTCCTAATAAAGTGCTTCTACCACCGCTTCACATAAAGCTGGGATTGATGAAGCAATTTGTAAAGTCACTTCCAAGAGATGGAAATTGCTTCAAATACTTAATATCAAAGTTTCCAAAATACAAATCGTCAAAAGAATGTTAAAAGCATTTCAAGCTTTAGGTTGCTTGATGAGTTTATAAGTATGTTTTCTTCATTGCCACCTCGACTACTTTCCAGAAAATTTAGGAGACGTGAGCGAAGAGCAAGGTGAGCGATTTCACCAAGATATTAAGGAGATGGAAAAAAGATACCCGGGAAGATGGAGCGTTTCAATAATGGCAGACTACTGTTGGACGCTTCAAAGAGACCTTCCCGATGCTTCCCACAAGCGAAAATGTACCTAAAGGAGTCTCACTAAGAAAAAGAAATGTGTTTAGTGCTAACTAATTAATGTATTTTACATAAATAAATTAGTTGTGCTACGCAATTATAAATTAAACATTTTTTTTTAATCTTTTATATTTTATTTTAAGATGATAACTTGTTTAACATAGTCACCTACATTGTCAGAAAACGTGACGTTCTATGACAAAATTAAAGTTACAAAACAGCTATCAATTATTTTTTTTTGCAGACTTGTGTAATTACATAAGTATTTCTTAAAACACATTATTTCTCATTATTATTCTAGATGTTATTTATACTTCAATGGAATATAAATGATTACTTAAGAAATTATATTGAACTTGAACTATTAAAAAAGACTCTTAATCCCTCAAACGAAATGTGCCTCAGAACATCCCTCCTTTATCCCATCAAGTATTTCCTCATTATCTATTGAAATTCTTTCCCCAGTAAAAGTCGTAATCACTTGCGTTTATACCCCTGCAAATCAAACATTTAGTTTATCTGACATCTCCGATCTCATTCCCACAGGCCCTAGGCCTTTCTTATTGGCTAGATACTTTAACACCTGGTGGTTTTTTATTAGGCCTCATTTTAATATTACGAATTGGCACGTATTTTTCAAACAAATATTTTACTAGCACTGAGAATTGAACTAACTTTTCATCAAAATTGGAGTAAAGTTACAATAACTCATTTGCAGGTGACTTCGGATACCCGCTAAGTCCTTATCAATTAACACCCTTCCGTTATGCAGAATCTGGAACTAGGGAGTCAATTTTTAATAAGAAGCACGCGAAATCTAGAAATGTTGTTGAGTTTTGAAATGCCGTTTCAGATGTCTCCTGAGTGATACAAAAATGTGATACGATCATTCGGTGATCCGAATGAAGCTGACACTTTTTTTTGACACCGTTGTACCATCGGAACTTAATGAAAATGGCAATAGTTCACCAGGAGAGCATCGCAGAAGACAAATAGCTGATGCTTTGCTGTAAATGAAACTACAACGACTTTAGAAAATAACATCAAAACAGTCTCAATTGGATTATTTTATTTCATTCCATATTTTCGAATTCGATATTATATACATACATATTTAATAAATAAATAAAAATAAGATTTCGCAGCCGAGTTGTCAAACCGTACGGTCGCATTTCTTTCTTGCTTGAGCTTGTGTACACTTTTGCGAACCGCAAACAACTGATTGGCTATTTATTTATAATTTTTTACGTTTTCTATATTCTATGTTTGGTTATACAGCCAAAGAGGGCAGCGCAAACAAAGAAAGCAGTGCATTCGACGTGATTAACTCAGTCGCTGGACTCTAACGTACATTCAGCTGCACGTACATATAAATGCATTGTAACCATGCTAATATATACCTTCTTTTACATACACACACTCATTGTAACTTGTTCTTCCAAGCAAGAAAAAACTCTCATGTGTAACATATAACGTTGTATGTAGATTGTGTCGAGCGGATGGAAGGTACACACAGCAGAGCACGCGCTTGTTCCGGCTCAGTATTGTCGGCTTGGGTGGGGTCGATATTGACTGCTGGGTGTTTGCTCGCTAGCAAAGAAACAATAAACAAACAAAAAAAATTCGCGTGCTGATTGGGGAGAGAAGGAATAGGGGAACACAAAACTTATTTGCCACAGACACATAGGGACTACACTCTAATGATGGTAGGTAAGAAAGAAAATAAAATAGAGAAGGAGCTAACCTAGCTAAGATCGCTTACGATCGCTTGTTGTTGATGTTGTTGCGAGATGACAGCGCAACATTAAAATCGCCCACCCTACCATGATCACTTACTGCCTGAGTAAAATTTAATTGTGATCCCTTATAAAAAAAATCAGAGACTATTGCCCCTATTCACACTGTGTCGATGCATGGTTCCGTAATCCAAAAAGCTCAAATTAACACATGATTAGATTTTTACAAAGATTTAATTAGGCTTAATTTCATTTCAAATTCTTTCTAAAAGATTACAAATACAATGCAGTTTTAATTCAAAATTAGGATTTTGGATATAATACAAAGAAAAAGAACTTAAACGAAATATAAAAAAAAATATTTCTCAAGCGTATGAGCTCATGCTGAAAAGCAAGATTAATGTTTATGTACATACATACGTACTAAAGAGCTGCATGAATGCGTTCATTTACAGCTCCAAAACATTCCATTGATATTAGAATATCCGATCTCTTGCACTCTCTTTAAATAACATAACTTAGAATGCTAGAGAAGAAAAATGGAATGGAATGAAATGAATGTTTGGTTTTCATAGAGTAACATTCTCAACGTTTGTAACTAAAAGTAGAGTGTTTGAGAATACAGCAAATATGTACATATATGTAGGTATGAATATTATGTACGACACTGGTCGCTGTTACTATACTGTGAATTAAGTACACATTAACATTTGTAAATTTAATAGTAAATGGTTTTTATTTCAGAAAGGTAAGGAATATACAAAAGCTTTATGTACATTTCAAGTAAAATAATAAATAAATCTAAAACGTAACTTATAGTTCATGAGTTAAATTAATTCAATTCTTTAATAGTGAAAACATGAAAAAATTTAAATATTATATTAAATTGAAAACATCAGCCTTTAAATAGTCTTCGTCAACATTAGCATTTAGAAACATTATTTGGTTGATGGATTCCTTATTAAATGAAATGTGCGTTCTTTTTCCTGAAAGTAAATTGCGCGCAATAGAAAACACCCTCTCAGAGGATGCACTACTAGCCGGAGTTGCTAATATTTTGCATGCAACTTTGTAGAGTAAAGGAAATTCATTTCTATGCAATTCCCACCATTGTAAAATGTTTAAATCATTTGTAAAAGCTACGTCCAAAGCTTGGTATCGATCAAACTCTCTTTTAACACGTTGAGTTGGAGTACAAATTGAATGATTCTTTACAAAATCTCTAAAAAGTTCGTTACTTTGTAATTCTATCTGGTATGCATTTTCATTATCATCGTTTGTTATATATTCCGACATCAAATTCATACATTTATCTCTAATGCCCGTTTTTTCTTCTTCACTAAATTGCAATAGTTGGTTCGCAGGTGGAAACAAAAATAATGCAATTTTATGATAAATGCTTAAGTTATCAATAACTACTGAATCAATATAACTATTCATTCTTTCTTTAAACTTCTTAATTACTTCCATATCTACTGAATTTACAATGCATGTTTTTTTAAGCTGATGTATATAAAGAAATGTTAAATGCAATGTAGGATATTTATCTCCTTCTAATTGTTTAGAAGCTTCTTCGAATGACTTCAATAATGGAAGAAGTAGTTTAATATAACTTAGATTTATGTTATCAAACCTCTGCGTATTGTGCAAAATTTTCTATCATTTAAATTTCTGCTTAAAAAAATGTATACTGCACATAAAAGGCCTACACAAAAAAGATCGCTTTAATCATAGTAACAGTACACCAATATTGCTGCTATTGCGTTTGCATACCCGTAATTACAAAAAAAAAATTGTGCTTGTCATAGAGTACTCTCAAATACTCCTTTATTTGAAGAGAAAAAGAGAAACAGAAGTCAGCGGAAAGAATGTAATGAAATATTCTGTTACAAGATAGGTAGTGAACATTCCATTTGCTTAACATTTTACTCTCACGCATTCTCATTCTCTTTAAATAGTATTTGTAAATATTCTACGTGATTTGAGAGTAAAAAGAATGACTGTTAAAGCAACTCCATTTGCGCAGCTCTTTAATACGTACAATATAATGCAATAATAAAAATATATCTACATAGGTATATGCTAGTTATGTAAATATGTAAAGAATATACATATGTTTTATTGTTTGACAATATTAAATTTTAATATGCGGTTCGTAAGAACAACCGTCGATGAACAAAATAAAAATACTTACATTCAAACATATGTGCAAAAAGATTTATGCAGCCGAGAGGCAAATTAAGAGGTAGGTTAATTCTCTTTTCCTTTTCTAATACGAAAGCTTAAAATGAAAAGAGCGTGACTTATACGCATGTGTGTATGTATGTATTTAACTATGGAAAATATAGGTATGCACCAAAGAAAATGCTATTGACTTTACAGGCGTCAAAATTTGCAAAAAAAAAGAACTAAAAACAAATAATAAAGAATTGTTTTTTTTTATGTATATGCATTTGTTAAAGAATTATAGGTGCGGTTGATGCTAGAAATTATGTATGCAGGTATGTATTGAACGTATGTTTTGGCGCAACATGCATGATTAGGTATGTATGTTTGTTTTAGCTGTACATTTGTATGTACATATGCAATATTAACATTAGGTTGGTTCACTAAGTTAATTAATTAAATTTTGAAGCATACTAATTGACTTATAAATTACATTTTTTTTCTTTCTATTTCATAATTATTTGACTACAAAAATTTTAACGAACATATTCTTTTTTTCTTAAGTTATGCTTTTACTACTTTTCTTAAACATCATTCAATGAATTTGTATACTAATATGTTTACAAATTATTTGCCTATCCAAGAAATTTTAAGCATGAAAATAAGAAAAGAAAATGAGACCATATACTAATAGGTTTACAAATTATTTGCCTATCCAAGAAATTTTAAGCATGAAAATAAGAAAAGAAAATGAGACCATATATGTAATTCAAATCTCTTTTATGGCTTTATGTCTTACTGATATTGTAGGTAAAAGTAATTAAATTTTCCTAAATATGCATATGGGCAGTTAAAAGCAAAAACAACGCCGTGTAAAAGCGATAGGCTTTGCAGTGCGGGTAAACGTGGATGGTAACTCCTCCTCCATGCGAGGCCGATCACTTCGCTGGCAATGACGGGTTATGTCCATGCGAGATGATATTGCGCTGATTGCTGCTCCAGAAATGATGTAGGTGGATGCAACAAAGCTTGCAAAATGGATTGCGGGTTTCTTGTAGCAGATGGCTACTTTGGACGCAAATTCTCTGTCTGATGAACGGAGTTTAATCAGTAGATTAAAAAGAAGGTTTTTCGCACACTAATATAAAATGCGATACAAGAAAACTTTTTTTTTTTTTCAATTGAAAACTTTATTTTAGCTAAAGCGCACACAACTGACACGATCGAAATCCACGAGGAAAGAGGCTAAGGTTAAGCGCTTTGTCAAAAAGGAAAACTCTCCTGGGCGGAAACTATCTCTTCCTGTTTTGTTGGACACAGAAAAAGTAAACATGTCAAAACAAGCTTACTACCTATTGACATATAATCTTGTCGCTAAGGGATTCAAACTAATATGACCGATATCATATTGGCCTTTGCTGGCCCTTCGCCTTATGTGTAGGCGTCAGCACGTCTCTGCCGCTTGTCAACAAAAGAGCATTGTTGTTCGTTGTATGTTCGCTTTTCAGACCGCACGGGCTAATTTGCACCCGCCTGCAGTTCTCGCTATTAGAATTAATAAAATTGTAATTTGTAGTACAAATTCGGTCTTGTTCAATTATTCGCAAATATTAGACTCCGAAAAAGCTCGGTGACTACACACCCCCTTCTCGCCCTGTAACTCCACTACCTATCTAATCAATGGAACAATAAATAACTGCAACAAAAATGCTGTCTGGATATTTCCAACTGATTTCTATGTATTAAGGTATTCTGAAAACTAAAAAAATACTCAAAAAATTCCAGAACGTAAGGTTATTTTATAAATCGCAAAATTTTATTATAAAAAAGGGTTTTTTGGGCTAACTTGTTAATAATAGGCATAATTTTATTTTGATCACTGTTTTTATATGTTTACCATAACTATCGTTAATTTCTAAATAAGGAACACCCTGTGTGAGCTGCAATAATAAACATAAACATGTTGTAACCGGAACGTGCGCGCTCCGATAGTGTAGAAGGTTTGATGGATACTTCCTCGGATTGTCGGGCAGAGTTTCCAGGACCTTTGAGTGCCCATAGTCAAGATTTCTTCACGGAAGGACCGCATTTAGCCTAGCAGCACTGCAGGCCGCCAGAAATTTCCCGTAGAGATCCACCGGTGGAAGATTTAATATTATCTCCAGAGATTTGGTGGGTGTAGAGGGCAGTGCTCCCGTGGTGAGCATTGAGGCGGCAGCCTTTCTAGCTTAGCTCTGATAAGAGTCCTGCTCAATGCCGGCCACCATAAAAAAGAATGGGTCTTATCACAGCTATGTGCATCCAGTGTACAATGTGTGGCTTTATTCGCCATTTCTTCCCCACGGCCGTCTTAAAGGCATAAAGAGCAACAATGATTTTTTGAAGCGGTCTTCAATGTTCCGCCTCCAGTCGAGTTTTCTATTTAGTACGATTCCGATATATTTGACCTCGGTAAAAAGACTAAGTACAATTCCGCTTACAGATGGTAATTTGAAGTCGGGGATTATATATTTCCTTGTAAAGAGCTCTGCTTCGGTCTTGGTAAGGTTGACGTTAATTCCGCATTCCACAGACCAGCGAGTAACGATATTTAGAGGATTTGCAGTAAATCACTAATGACTTGATTATATTTGCCCGTTGCTATGTCGTCAGCATATGCCACGACCTTGCAGCCAGTGCCCTTCAGGTTTAAGAGAGGTCAGAGAGTAAGTCGTTTACAGTAAGGTTCCAGAGTAAAGGTGACAAAACACCTCCCTGGGGTGTACCTCTAACCACATGTTTGAATTTAGAGCTGTCTCCTATTGTTGAGAAGATCGATCTTTTCCTGAGTAGGAGCCCCACAAAGTCAACCAGTCCCGCCATACGGAGGGATTTGATAACAGGAAAAGACATTGTTAAAGGCTCCTTCGATGTCTAGAAAGATCCCCAGCGGGTATTTACTCTTTAATGGCCAATCCTTTCTCGATCATTGAGACGATGTCGTGGAGAGCAGTCTCCACCGATTTGCCTTTAGAATATGCGTGCAGGTTCAAGGAGAGTTTGTCTTTCCTTATATTTCGCCAAATATGCTCTTCTATGAGCCTCTCAAGAGTTTTGATAAGGAATGAGGTGAGGCTTATGAGCCTGAAATCGCGTGAGCCCACTTCGTTTACTTAGTAACCGGAATTAACATCTATAATAATGTCAGCCTCGAAATCCAAATGAGGATCACTCTTGCCAACAAGTGCTACTTCGCACTGAGTAGGCAATCACATGGTAATAGGGCTAACAGACGGGCAATGTTGTCTAGATAAGTAGCCTTGATTTGAATTAACTCATGCATAATCCTCTTCCAAATGCGCATAAGCACTCGTATAAATGCACGCAAATTATGTGCATAAGTACTAAATATTGTTATTTCAATATGGCAATTCTGAAACTTTTGACAGAAAAATAGTGTTGTGCACTAGCAAATTGTGAACAGCTGCCGCAAATAATAGCAAATTAAACTAAATTATTAATTAAAATGCGATTTTTTGTGGGTTTGGAGAATAGCAATTCATGCAATCCGAAAGATTTTCGCAAACTGCTTGGCAAAAATCCACAACAATTTCACCAACAATACTGCATCCTATAGACATCAAAAGTTATATTTTCCAAAGCGAGCAATGAAATAACCACTATTTTATGAAGTGGAATTCATTGCTTCATATTGCTGTTCACCTTTTCAATGCCCAACTTTTCCACAAATTTTGGGAAATGCATTTGTCTTGAAATTTAAATTTTCTTTGAAACGATTTTCGTCCTTTAAGGGTTCGTCTCGTTCCCAAAAATAGCATTAATGGAATAGTATGCTTGTGTATAAATTACACAGGTCTACAACAAAAATGCTGTCTGGATATTTCCAACAGATTTCTATGTATTTAGGTGTTCTGAAAACTAAAAAAATACTCAAAAAATTCCAGAACGTAAGTTGTTTTACAAAACGCAAATGTTATTATAAAACAGGGTGTTTTGGGCTAACTTGTAGGCATTAATAATAGGTATAATTTTATTTTGGTTACTGTTTTTAAATGTTTACCATAACTATCATTAATTTCTAAATAAGGAACACCCTGTGTGAGCTGCACTAACAAACATAAACATGTTTACTTTCTACTTTGCCTAAGAGGACGAGTTGGTTAAATGTACCAATATTGAAGGTTTGATGGATACATTTAAGATCTCATACGACCCAGCAGAGTGGCGTATTTTCATAGATTCTTCAAAAAGAAGCCTTAAAGCAGTTCTGCTTCACGACGGCGGTTTCTATACTTCCATTCCTGTCGGTTATTCCGTACACCTCAAGGAAACCTAAAAGAACTTTGAATTGATTCTTTGCAAATTAAAATATAAAGACTACGGTTGGCAAGTGTGCGGTGATTTCAAAATCTTGGGCATGGCGCTCGGACAACAATCTGGGTTTACCAAATTCCCTTGCTTTTGGTGTCTATGGGATAGTAGAGACCGAACAAATCACTGGACCAAAAAGTGTTGACCTCCGAGGCCTCTCGGAGGCAAAGTTGAAGAAAGGTGTTTTCGTTGGACAAGATATTAGACGGCTTATGGCTGATCCACTATTCATCACAACCATGACGGATCCTCAAAGAGAAGTGTGGATTGTCTTTAAAGAGATCACACAAAATTTTTAGGCAATAACAAAGATCTTAACTACAAACAAATCGTCAAAAGAATGTTAAAAGCATTTCAAGCTTTAGGTTGCTTGATGAGTTTATAAGTATATTTTCTTCATTGCCACTTCGACTACTTTCCAGAAAATTTAGGAGACGTGAGCGAAGAGCAAGGTGAGCGATTTCACCAAGATATTAAGGAGATGGAAAAAAGATACCCGGGAAGATGGAGCGTTTCAATAATGGCAGACTACTGTTGGACGCTTCAAAGAGACCTTCCCGATGCTTCCCACAAGCGAAAATGTACCACTCACTAAGAAAAAGAAATGTGTTTAGTCCTAACTTATTAATGTATTTTATATAAATAAATTAGTTTTGCTACGCAATTATAAATTAAACATTTTTTTTTAATCTTTTATATTTTATTTTAAGATGATAACTTGTTTAATATAGTCACCTACATTGTCAGAAAACGTGATGTTCTATATATGACAAAATTAAAGTTACAAAACAGCTATCAATTATTTTTTTTTGCAGACTTGTGTAATTACATAAGTATTTCTCAAAACACATTATTTCTCATTATTATTCTAGATGTTATTTATACTTCCATGGAATATAAATGATTACTTAAGAAATTATATTGAACTTGAACTATTAAAAAAGACTCTTAATCCCTCAAACGAAATGTGCCTCAGAACATCCCTCCTTTATCCCATCAAGTATTTCCTCATTATCTATTGAAATCCTTTCCCCAGAAAAAGTCGTTATCACTTGCGCTTATACCCTCGCAAATCAAACATTTAGTTTATCTGACATCACCGATCTCATTCCCACAGGCCCTAGACCTTTCTTATTGGCTAGATACTTTAACACCTGGTGGTTTTTTATTAGGCCTCATTTTAACATTACGAATTGGCACGTATTTTTCAAACAAATATTTTACTAGCACTGAGAATTGAACTAACTTTTCATCAAAATTCGAGTAAAGATAACATGCATTGCAGGTTTAAGCGTTCCTTTCAATATGAAGTGCAGATACATCTATGTTATTGAAATCTCAAAATGATAAGTTGGGAGGTTCCATGTTGTAGAAATCGATATCATATGATAAAAACATAAACTCGTGGTTAGAAACCCCGGGCAAAGAAAATTGGTCAAAGTGATTAACTCTACCAATTACACTCACACCAAAGAGATCCAACAAACTTGGTTTATAAGAGGGTGCAAGACAGGTGACATATTTGTTTATAATGTTAACCCCACTTGAGGTAAAATTATCCAACAGATTTCTACAAATTACTTGTTTTCTAAAATGTTTATATTAAAATCTCCACAAATAAAAACATGTATATAATTTACCGACAATTCTGATAATTTTATAAAAAGCTGAGTCAGATCAACAGATTTGTGAGGGTTATAAACACTAATACCTAAGCACTTTTAACGCTGTCACTAAACTCAACGCAAATACTTTCAACTACATCATTTCCTATATAATTCCATACAACTTTGCGTTTTTTATAATAAATGGCGAAACCACCCCCTCTGTGACCAGATTTTCTATAATTTCATTAAACTGAAAAATCGCAGAGAGAATATTCAGAATTGTCAATATGAGGTTTAAACCAAGTCTCTGTTACAAAAACTACATCAATATCTAAATTATAAAAAATTATGTTTAGGTAGTCAAGTTTGTCAATAGTTAGACTACGTGCATTAAAGTGACAAACATTGAAACCCTTATGGTGATGGCATACCAATTTTAATGCCGTCCTTAGATTGTCATTGTTGGACAAGATGATTTCATAAAGGGAAAATGTAAAGAAAAAGGAAGCATTAAGCTATAGTTCAATGCGTGACAGACATATGGCATCATACATACATATGTAGATATAATAATAGGCCTCAACTTTTGTATGCGACTTGCAAAAGATCACTAGGTTGCTTATCGTATACCGTGGAAAGCAACAACAAAAATAAGCGAGTTGAGTTGAAATAAGTGGGTTGAAATAAACTCGCTTTAAAAATAGCCGACCTCATTGAAAGTGTTGGAAAGTGGTGCAATTGTGAATAATCATTGGAAAATACCGAGGGAAATTGGGAAATTTTCGCTAAACATCAAAATAAGTTAAAAACCAAAATAGAGCAGACGTAAATAAAATCGCCTTCTATATGAATTACTAATTTTGTCTTGTTTAGCTAGCTAATTTTACAAACGACCATTAATTTTGACAGACTAGTGTTGTAAAGTGTATTCAAAATATAACAGAGTTGATTATAAGCAAAAGTAAATAGGTCATTAAATACATAATACTAAACAGCAGCTGCAATGCGATCGACGCTCATACGATCCAGTACTTTGACAGCATTAGTGTTGATATGCTTTCTCACATAGACAGGCCCACGGATTGAAAATGCACTCACAAGTTGCTTTTGTTTTTTTAATTGTGTTCCAAATTGCATTAGCTCCCGATTCTTTTTAGTAAGACACTCATGAATAAATGAATATCTTATCACTGCACTCTATTCCTACATTACGAAGTGTTAGTGTTTCTCGATTAGATTTAGACAACGCCGCAATAGCCTTAAGCAAATGTGAGCGGTCATAGGTAGATTGTAGCAGAGAACGTATAAAAATGAGAAGGTGCATTTCGTATTTGGAAACTATTCAGCGAAGAATGCTAACAGATTTGAAATAATTAGACAGAGGAATTTAACATTTTGATTACCAGAGAAATTTTAAAGGCGGAGTTGAACTCGGAAAAAATAGAGTTCGCATTAAATTTGTTGCGTTTCACGCGGTAATGCCTTAGAATAAATTGGAATTTGAGTGGACAATTAAGTACTTGAGTAGCAAAATTCTTTTAACAGGAGACCTGCTCTTTCATATTTTCCGTTATTTGCATCGATAAAAGACGAAATGCGAAATAATTTAGATTTTGTTTATGCATCTTCATTTTATGCCAGTGAATATCACATTCAGAAAATTAATTTCTTTGGTTGCTTCATATTTTGAATGAGAAAATACTCGTTTATATGCTTTTGCATTTATGTATATTCAAAATAATGTTCATTTACATACATATGTATATGTATATGTGTATATGTATATGTGTATATGTATACATATCTAAACAACATTTATTACATATAAATCTATATACAAGTTCTATATACATCATACATCTATTTACATACCTATACATATGAACATACAATTCAAATATACATAATAATAATATATGTACATACATACCTACATATGACATCATTTGCACATGCGCATCCAACTTATTCATTCTCATAAATTTGCTTCATTCATAATTTGTGCGCACCTTGCACACTTGCCCCGCTACGCGCATGTGCCGTCCACAAACCATTATTGTTCGCGACGATGACACAAATCATAAAATCTGCAATTTGACCACCCGCTAATGTCGAAATGAAAATTGGCCACAAAGTGCTTAAACCTCTTTCCCTTTCCACACTTGCATTGCCCACACAAAAATTAGGAAGTCTGAAATTCTCTTCGCTAGTTGAAAATCGACAACAAAGCGCATGAACCCCTGTCCCCTTGGAGTAGTCTTGTCCACCGTAGCAAGCTTCGCTTGCTCTTCCCCTTCCTGGCATCTTACTTATTCTTCTTCTTCTTTTGCATGATGACAAAAATTGAAAAAGACAAATATAAATCGACCACCAAATTTGCAAATTCGGTGGCTGCTGGCATCGAAATCGTGCAAAACAAAACCGTTCGATTATGGCTTCAACTCTATTCATCACACCACAGAGCTTCTTACTGTCGGTCGATCTTAATTGCTGTTTTAAGCAGTTTGCTGAGAAAATTTGGATTTCGCCAATTTGTATACAGTATTTCTTGTTTATATGCGTTCAACACTTCTTCGCATAAATTTTATTCCTGATGAGAGTTTCCTTTTAATTAATAGTTGAATGTGCATTGTTATTATCTGCGCCCTATATGCAATTGGCGCTTAACAGCAGATGGTTATATTTTTATACCAAAGTATAAATTTATAAGAAAATTTCTTCGATTATAAGTGCGGGCAGATATATTTTTATGACGCTTGTAAGAGGGAAATACTGTAATCACAGATATGTATGTAGGGCAGATAACAAAGTACATACATATGTAGGTAAATATTATTTTTGCGAAGGAGATAAACGCGAGAAATCAATTAAATTTTAATTATTAAAATATGAAACCAATACAAGTTGCAAATTTTTGTTATAAAAATGTTATTTAAAAATTTTAAAAAGTTCCCCAAAAACTTCAGTAAATTATTTTAAAATAAATAAAAGGGCATTCTATGGAAACTTTACGAATTTGCATTGTGACTAACCCAATATAAATCAAATAAATTCAATCTCTTGGAAAATTTTTGTAGTACCTTAAAAGTACCAAAAAGGTTTATAACTCTTAAAAATCTATATAAAATAATAACAATTGCCTTTAATTAAAATTTGTCAATATTTATTTATAACACGCATGCGTCAGAAATTTTACGAAATTCTTCTGCTAAATCTCTGTGCAATAACATTCTGGATTCCCTAGCGCGCGCGTTTCACAAATTTATTTTTATCGTATACGAAATGCACCTTCTCATTATTATACGTTCTCTGATTGTAGTTTAAAAATTATGGGAGAGGGCCTTTTGTTGTTGTGCCAACTTTTACTCAGACGCAAGGTAGAGCGTAAAGATAGTGGAGCCAGACTAATTGAAGCACACAGTTTGTTGAACATCGAAGCCAACAGAAAATTTTTCAGAAAGACGAATTTATTGCTTAAGCAGTTTTGAAATCACTAACTACGCTTGAGCAGATGTATTAGCACAACTAGGGTGGTATATAACTTACCGACAATTCTGATAATTTTATAAAAAGCTGAGTCAGATCAACAGATTTGTGAGGGTTATAAACACAAATACCTAAGCACTTTTTAACGCTGTCACTAAACTCGAAAATACTTTCAACTACATCATTGCCTATATAATTCCATACAACTTTGCAGCTGAGCGTTTTTTATAATAAATGGCCAAACCACCCCCTCTGTGACCAGATTTTCTATAATTTCTTTTAACTGAAAAGTCGCAGAGAGCATATTCAGAATTGTCAATATGAGGTTTAAACCAAGTCTCTGTTACAAAAACTACATCAATATCTAAATTATAAAAAATGATGTTTAGGTAGTCAAGTTTGTCAATAGTTAAACTACGTGCATTAAAGTGACAAACATTGAAACCCTTATGGTGATGGCATACCAATTTCAATGCCGTCCTTAGATTGTCATTGTTGGACAAGATGATTTTAAAAGATCATTCATAAAGGGAAAATGTAAAGAAAAAGGAAGTGTTTGGTTATGCAGCAAAAATGAGCATCGCAAGCAGCAGAAGCAGTGCCGTCGACGTAACTAGCTCAGTCGCTGTGCTAGCACTCATATATAAATATTTATAAACATACATATGTACATACAAAAGCATTGTCATTGCGCTAATGCTTACTTGCATATATGTATGTACGTACACATTCATTGTAACTTGCTAGCAAGAAATACCAAAATTATTCTCATTATCACATACATATATATACGTATGTACATATCATATGCATTTATCAAATTTGCCTTTGCTGGCCCTTCGCCTTATGTGTAGGCGTCAGCAGGTCTCTGCCGTTTTGTCAACAGCAGAGCTATTCATTCGTTTTTTGATCGCTAATTAAACTGCACGGGCTAATTCGAACCCGCCTGCAGTCATCGTTATTTAAATTAATAAAATTGTAATTTGTAAGACGAATTCGGTCGTTTTAATTTATTCGCAAAATATTAGCTTCCGAAAAAGCTCGGTAGCTACACATTTTTTGGTGACTCCGACGTGATTTGTCGTCCATAATCGCGTTTTGAATAAAACATAAAATATTAAAGACTAATTCGCAAGTTTCGGGTGAAACTCATAGCAGCCAACAACAATATAGTGGTTTTGCTACATACAAATGCGCATACAGTTGCGATTATAAAAATAGCACTGTGAAAAACTAAAATTGTTAATGGCATCTTCTGAGTTGCTGTGTGAAAAAACATAATTGTAGTGTGCTCCCATACGTATGTATATATGTATGTGCACGAAAGCACTTACAGAAATTCGGTGCCGGCATAACGCGATCGTCGTTAATTTCGCCTCTTTAATAAAAAATAATTCGGGTCGAACTAATTTCCTCTAAAACAACCACAAAGGAAGTTATTATAGAGGAGTGAAGCTGCGTTCAACACTTCTTCGCATAAATTTTATTCCTGATGAGAGTTTCTTTTTAATTAATAGTTGAATGTGCATTGTTATTATCTGCGCCCTATATGCAATTGGCGCTTAACAGCAGATGGTTATATTTTTATACCAAAGTATAAATTTATAAGAAAATTTCTTCGATTATAAGTGCGGGCAGATATATTTTTATGACGCTTGTAAGAGGGAAATACTGTAAACACAGGTATGTATGTAGGGCAGATAACAAAGTACATACATATGTAGGTAAATATTATTTTTTGCGAAGGAGATAAACGCGAGAAATCAATTAAATTTTAATTATTAAAATATGAAACCAATACAAGTTGCAAATTTTTGTTATAAAAATGTTATTTAAAAATTTTAAAAAGTTCCCCAAAAACTACAGTAAATTATTTTAAAATAAATAAAAGGGCATTCTATGGAAACTTTACGAATTTGCATTGTGACTAACCCAATATAAATCAAATAAATGCAATCTCTTGGAAAATTTTTTTAGTACCTTAAAAGTACCAAAAAGGTTTATAACTCTAAAAAATCTATATAAAATAATAACAATTGCCTTTAATTAAAATTTGTCAATATTTATTTATAACACGCATGCGTCAGAAATTTTACGAAATTCTTCTGCTAAATCTCTGTGCAATAACATTCTGGATTCCCTAGCGCGCGCGTTTCACAAATTTATTTTTATCGTATACGAAATGCACCTTCTCATTATTATACGTTCTCTGATTGTAGTTTAAAAATTATGGGAGAGGGCCTTTTGTTGTTGTGCCAACTTTTACTCAGACGCAAGGTAGAGCGTAAAGATAGTGGAGCCAGACTAATTGAAGCACACAGTTTGCTGAACATCGAAGCCAACAGAAACATTTTCAGAAAGACGAATTTATTGATTAAGCAGTTTTGAAATCACTAACTACGCTTGAGCAGATGTATTAGCACAACTAGGGTGGTATATAACTTACCGACAATTCTGATAATTTTATAAAAAGCTGAGTCAGATCAACAGATTTATGAGGATTATAAACACAAATACCTAAGCACTTTTTAACGCTGTCACTAAACTCGAAAATACTTTCAACTACATACATCATTGCCTATATAATTCCATACAACTTTGCAGCTGAGCGTTTTTTATAATAAATGGCCAAACCACCCCCTCTGTGACCAGATTTTCTATAATTTCTTTTAACTGAAAAGTCGCAGAGAACATATTCAGAATTGTCAATATGAGGTTTAAACCAAGTCTCTGTTACAAAAACTACATCAATATCTAAATTATAAAAAATGATGTTTAGGTAGTCAAGTTTGTCAATAGTTAGACTACGTGCATTAAAGTGACAAACATTGAAACCCTTATGGTGATGGCATACCAATTTCAATGCCGTCCTTAGATTGTCATTGTTGGACAAGATGATTTTAAAAGATCATTCATAAAGGGAAAATGTAAAGTAAAAGGAAGTGTTTGGTTATGCAGCAAAAATGAGCATCGCAAGCAGCAGAAGCAGTGCAGTCGACGTAATTAGCTCAGTCGCTGTGCTAGCACTCATATATATTTATATACATATGTACATATGTACATACAAAAGCATTGTCATTGCGCTAATACTTACCTGCATATATGTACGTACACATTCATTGTAACTTGCTAGCAAGAAATCCCAAAATTATTCTCTTTATCACATACATATATATATGTACGTATGTACATATCATATGCATTTATCAAATTTGCCTTTGCTGGCCCTTCGCCTTATGTGTAGGCGTCCGCAGGTCTCTGCCGTTTTGTCAACAGCAGAGCTATTCATTCGTTTTTTGATCGCTAATTAAACTGCACGGGCTAATTCCAACCCGCCTGCAGTCATCGTTATTTAAATTAATAAAATTGTAATTTGTAAGACGAATTCGGTCGTTTTAATTTATTCACAAAATATTAGCTTCCGAAAAAGCTCGGTAGCTACACATTTTTTGGTGACCCCGACGTGATTTGTCGTCCATAATCGCGTTTTAAATAAAACATAAATTTTAAAGACTAATTCGCAAGTTTCGCGTGAAACTCATAGCAGCCAACAACAATATAGTGGTTTTGCTACATACAAATGCGCATACAGTTGCGATTATAAAAATAGCACTGTGAAAAACTAAAATTGTTAATGGCATCTTCTGAGTTGCTGTGTAAAAAAACATAATTGTAGTGTGCTCCCATACGTATCTATATATGTATGTGCACGAAAGCACTTACAGAAATTCGGTGCCGGCATAACGCGATCGTCGTTAATTTCGCCTCTTTAATAAAAAATAATTCGGGTCGAACTAATTTCCTCTAAAACAACCACAAAGGAAGTTATTATAGAGGAGTGAAGCTGTGCATAAACATATACAGGAACTAGTGTTTGTAGTGCGTGCACCTTTCGTACATACGTATGTACATAAATTACATGCAGTAAATTTGCCAACTCGCATTCTGTACTCGGTACATATGTTCCGCTAAGAACATCGCGTGTTTTTTAGCTCACTAACGGCCTAGTACATACAGTGGTGTGCATATAAACAGAAACATAATTTATAATTGGCTGTACTGTACGCACCGCTTGTACATGCAAATGTACATAAAAAAAAAAACAACGTTCGCTAAATTTATTCCGTCAATTTGCGAAATACATTCGGTGTAAGAGCATTTGTGGTCCGTTGTAAAAATCGCGCGTTATTGAACCCGTTAATTTTCTAACATATACTTACCGCTGCCTAGTCAGCCGATATTTTCGAACGGTCGAGTACAGCATTTTTTTTGGGCTTATCGCATTTAACATCGACACCATATCAACGAATGAAGCTCCGCGGTTGTCACCTGAAAACATGGTTATTTTTTACAAGAGCAAGGCGCAATCAATGTATATGCAGGCGCAGGCAATTGATCGGGCACTTGAAGGTGACCGTATAAGTTCGCTCACTGACGCCGATCTCAACGTACGCCTGGAGGGTCTTGAGCAAATGTCTGAAAAATTCAGCTCAGCTCATGATAATCTGGAAGAGCTGGATTTCGACGAGATTGGGGGCCAGCTGCGAATCAGCTTCGATGATTTGCTCATTTCACTACGGTCACGCATACGGCATGTTATCAGCAATCGCCAGTCACAAATACCACCATGCTCAACCTTGCGACAAGATCAGACCAGAAGGGCAAACAATTATAATGCAAAGCCGACCAAGGTTGCCTGAACTAAAGTTGCCTACATTTAGCGGCAATTACACGGAGTATACCAATGTTAAAGACGTCGAGATCTCAAAGACGTCGAGAAGCTGCAGCATCTACGATCCTCCTTAAAGGGTTCAGCGTTGGATGCAATCCGTTCTTTGGAGATTACAGGATGTAACTACATTATTGCTCTAGAGTTACTTAATAAACGTTTTAATAATCAACGACTTATTTTCCAGGCACACATCACTGAGATTCTTGGGCTCAAAAAGGTAGACTCCGCGTCAGCACTGAAGCTTCGGGAGCTGTCAGACAAGGTAAACGCGAATCTGCGCGCATTGCAGACCATAGGAAATTCGGAGCAGATAGCTGGGTGCATAATCATACACACCTTTTTGCAAAAAGTGGATATAGCCACGCAAGCCAAGTGGGAAGAAGCTGCTCCGTTGGATGTGATACCCTCATGTGAGCAATTTACGACATTTCTGGAGAAACGCTGTCAGAAGCTGGAAAACGTTGATCATTCCATTACATCATACGCGCGCATTTCTCAGGTGGGCAAGAATGATAGAATTACTAATCCCAGCAGAAAATCTTTTGTAACTACTAACGCATCAAACGGTTGTGGTTTCTGTGACAGCTGCAGTCGTTTCAATAATTTATCGCCACAACTACGTCTGAAAGAAGCCAAAAGGCAGGCATTATGTTTGAATTGCCTCCGAAGAGGCCACCAGCTCAGAGCGTGCCATGCTGGTTTATGCCGCTCATGTGGTGCCAAGCATCATAGTCTTTTGCATTTTGTTAACCTCAACAGGCAAGAAACAACATCTGTAGAGCAGAGTTCTCAATCGTCATCGAAAACTGCTGCACAACCGTCAAATCGCACTTTGGCTGCTACTTCACCCTCGACGCCGGCTTGTATGTCTGCCCAGAATCTCAGTCATGATGCTGTGCTCCTGGCTACTGCAATCATCAACGTTAAGAACAATGTAGGTACATGGGTACCTTGCCGCACATCATCACATCTCGTCTCGCTCATCAACTACAGCTACGCAGAACCAAGTCATCAGTTTCAGTATCTGGTCTAGGTGATGCAAAATTCGTATCTGACGGTTTCACCGTCGACATTTATCTTCATTCTCAAACTTCGGAGTATTCAGCTTCCATTACAGCATTGGTGGCTCCTAGCATAACGGAGAATCAACCAAATTGTACTCTGGGCATCGCATCGTGGAATATTCCATCCAACATTCGCTTAGCCGATCCGGATTTTTATAAATCCCAGCGGATCGATATGCTCATCGGCGCAAGTCTCTTCTATGAGCTTTTGTGTGTTGGTCAAATCAAGCTCGCGCCTGGTCTGCCGTTACTTCAGAAGACTAGATTAGGGTGGGTGGTTACAGGTGGCGACTCTTCGCCGCGAATTGCATCGGCAGTGGCCGCATTATTTACCTCTGACATCGACAATGAACACCTTGTTCAACTTGATCATCTGGTTCGACGATTTTGGGAGCTTTGCGGCTCCTCCATCGTAAAGTACACTAAAGAGGAATTGGATTGTGAGGCGCACTTTAAGGCTAATTTTATTCGATTGCCAACTGGTGATTATTCTGTTCGCCTACCTGTCAAATCCAACACAGACATATTGGGTGAGTCGTATCAACAAGCGTTTCGTCGTTTTTTGAATCTTGAACGCAAATTGGAGCGCCAACCAGAGCTAAAGGCGCAGTATACTGCTTTCATTCACGAATACTTGGATTTGAAACATATGTCGTTAGTCAGCAAGGACAATCTTCATCTATGTAAATATTTTTTGCCTCACCACTGCGTCTTGAAGGAAGGAAGCACCACTACAAAACTGCGGGTCGTGTTCGACGGTTCTGCGACTTCATCAACCGGCCACTCGCTTAACGACGTGCTTATGACAGGGCCTACAATACAACCCAAGCTTTCCAACATATTGTTACGTTTTCGAACATTTCCAGTGGCCTTGACAAGCGACATTTGCAAAATGTATCGTTGTGTTCAAGTGTCAGAGCCGGACAGTTATTTGCAATGCATTCTGTGGCGCGATACGCCGCAGAAAGAAGTTCAGGTTTTAGGCTCGATACAGTCACCTACGGTACTCGTCCGGCCTCGTTTTTGTCGGTGCGATCAATGCACCAATTATCTTTTGACGAACAGCTATCGTTTCCAATCGGCTCGGAAATATGTCGACGATCTCATCACAGGTGGTAGTTCCGTTCAAGAAGTCAGAGAGATCATGGAGCAAGTCACTAATCTGTTGGCCAAAGGGCGTTTCAAATTGCGTAAGTGGTGCTCTAATAACTCTTATCTTCTTCAAGGTATACCAGTCGAGGATACGGAAACCCTTCTCAACATCAACGATGGAAGTGATATCACGAAGACTCTTGGCCTAGCTTGGGACCCTGTATCTGCTTTTCGTCTGCTTTTCGCATTTTCGCCGACGATTTCGCCAACAAGGCATTGCAAACGCTCGGTTTTGTCAACGATTGCTCGCTTCTATGATCCGCTCCGTCTTATTAGTCCAATAATTTCCAAAGCAAAGATATTCCTCCAGCAGCTGTGGAAGGAAAGACTCGACTGGGATGAAAGCTTGCCCACATCGTTAGATTCATCGTGGAGTAGTTTGTGCGCAGAGCTTTGGCGCATACCAAAACTTAGTTTTCCTCGATTGTCAATCCTATCGAGTGGTGTTGTTGAAGTTCACGGGTTTAGCGATGCCATCGTTGATGCCTACGGGGCATGTGTATATGTTGTGTCTGGCAATGAGGAAGAGAGGCAAGTGCATCTACTATGCTCGGAGTCTCGCGTGGCCCCTCTTAAGACACTTACTGTACCTAAGCTGGAACTATGCGGTGCTGCATTGTTGGCGCAACTCATTCATGAAGTAGCTGAAATGGAACCTTTTACATGCCCGTTTCATTGTTGGTCGGATTCAGCAGTCGTCTTGTCATGGATACGCGACGAGCCATCAAGGTTCCAAGTCTTCGCCTCTAATCGCATAGCAGCAATCCGAGAGCTTACAACAGACATGGAATGGCATTATGTGCCCACCAAACTTAATCCAGCTGACATTTTGTCTAGGGGCGCAACTACCAGCGAACTCATCGAGTCATCACTATGGATCCATGGTCCCAAGTTCTTGGCAGAGGATCGAAGTAAATGGCCCATGCGTTGCAGTACGGTACAACTGCGGCCAGAGCTGCGAAAGAAGGTACTACTCGCGGTACCTCGGTGCACCGATATCTCGCTCGAATGCAAATACGCTAATTCGTTTACAAGGCTACAGCATGTATTTGGCTACATCTACAAATTTCGCCATCGCATACGGTGTTCTGGGTTGACTGTTCATTACATTCGTCAGGGAATGAAATTACTTTTGCGCACAATTCAAAAAACTCATCTCAGGGTCGAATACGATGCCTTGCAAGCCAGACAAAGTGTGAAGCCGTCTAGTTGTATCGCGTCTCTTTCACCATTTATCGACAACGATGGACTACTTCGCGTAGGTGGGCGACTCAAAAACTCGGTCTTGGACTTCGACGCACAACATCCGGTTATATTGCCTAGACGTCATCCGGTAACTCACGCAATTAAAATGCACTTTCATAGGCGCAACTTACACGCTGGTCCTCGTGCACTGCTCGCTAGCATCCGCCTGCAGTATTGGCCAATTGGAGGCCGTAAAACTGTATCAAGTTCAGTAAGCAAATGCACCATCTGTTTTCGAGCTAAGCCGCAGTTAGCTGAGCATATTATGGCGGACCTTCCTGATGACAGAGTTAACACATCGCACGCGTTCATGGTCACCGGCGTTGATTACTGTGGCCCATTCTTCTACAAGAACGAAGTACGTAACAGACCGGCCATAAAGTGTTATATCTGCATCTTCATATGCTTCGCTACGAAGGCTGTTCATATAGAGCTAGTTATGGATCTCTCCACGAGTGCCTTTCTAAACGCTCTCAATCGCTTCATTCTCACGCGCTGTCGACCCGCTCGAATATGGTCTGACAACGCCTCTAATTTTGTCGGCGCAAGGAATGAGCTTGTTGAACTGCGACGCCTTTTTCTTAGTGACGATCATATCAAAACTGTTCATGAATTTTGCTTGGATAATACCATCGACTGGCGATTCATACCACCTCGCTCACCACACTTTGGTGGATTGTGGGAGGCAGCTGTAAAAACTGCGAAGCATCATTTTTATCGAACAGTTGCCTTTTCTTTGTTAAATTTTGATGAGCTGCGCACACTCGTTTGCCACATAGCGGCAATCATTAATTCTAGAACAATTCTTCCACTTTCAGAGCATCCTGATGACCTAGATGTCTTGACACCAGCACACTTCATTGGAACGGCTCCAATCTATGTATTTCATCAACCTGATGTCACGAAGCTTAACTTCAATCGCTTAGACCAATGGCAGCGCGTGTCGTACTACCAGAAAATCTTTTGGGCTCGTTGGCGTGAAGAGTACTTAACGCTTCTACAGCAGCGTTCCAAGTGGCGTGTACAGAGACCCAGCTTATGCGTCAACGATATTGTTATGGTGAAAGACGAAAATTTGCCACCGCTCAAGTGGCCATTGGCTAGAGTGACAAAGCTTATTTGTGGTTCCGATGGAGTATCGAGGGTTGCTAAGCTTAAGACGGCAAATGGAGCCATCCGAAGAGCTATCAGAAAGCTGTGCCACCTTCCGAAACAGGATGATCTTGAAAGCCTGAATCTTCCAACGTAACTAGCTCAGTCGCTGTGCGCCAATACTTACCTGCATATATGTACGTACACATTCATTGTAACTTGCTAGCAAGAAATCCCAAAATTATTCTCATTATCACATACATGTATATACGTATGTACATATCATATGCATTTATCAAATTTGCCTTTGCTGGCCCTTCGCCTTATGTGTAGGCGTCAGCAGGTCTCTGCCGTTTTGTCAACAGCAGAGCTATTCATTCGTTTTTTGATCGCTAATTAAACTGCACGGGCTAATTCGAACCCGCCTGCAGTCATCGTTATTTAAATTAATAAAATTGTAATTTGTAAGACGAATTCGGTCGTTTTAATTTATTCGCAAAATATTAGCTTCCGAAAAAGCTCGGTAGCTACACAAGAAGCATTAAGCTATAGTTCAATGCGTGACAGACATATGTCATCATACATACATATGTAGATATAATAATAGACCTTAACTTTTGCATGCGACTTGCAAAAGAACACTAGGTTGCTTATCGTATACCGTGGAAAGCAACAACAAAAATAAGCGAGTTGAGTTGAAATAAGTGGGTTGAAATAAACTCGCTTTAAAAATAGCCGACCTCATTGAAAGTGTTGGAAAGTGGTGCAATTGTGAATAATCATTGGAATGTACCAAGGGAAATTGGGAAATTTTCGCTAAACATCAAAATAAGTTAAAAACCAAAATAGAGCAGACGTAAATAAAATCGCCTTCTATATGAATTACTAATTTTGTCTTGTTTAGCTAGCTAATTTTACAAACGACCATTAATTTTGACAGACTAGTGTTGTAAAGTGTATTCAAAATATAAGAGAGTTGATTATAAGCAAAAGTAAATAGGTCAATAAATACATAATACTAAACACCAGCTGCAATGCGATCGACGCTCATACGATCCAGTACTTTGACAGCATTAGTGTTGATATGCTTTTTCACATAGACATGCTCACGGATTGAAAATGCACTCACAAATTGCTTTTGTTTTTTTAATTGCGTTCCAAATTGCATTAGCTCCCGATTCTTTTTAGTAAGACAATCATGAATAAATATCTTATCGCTGCAATCTATTCCAACATCACGAAGTGTTAGTGTTTCTCGATCAGATTTAGATAACACCGCAATAGCCTTAAGCAAATGTGAGGTCATAGGTAGATTGTAGTTTAAAAATTATGGAGAGGGCTTTTTGTTGTTGTGCCAACTTTTACTCAAACGCAAGGTAGAGCGTAAAGATAGTGAAGCCAGACTAATTGAAGCACACAGTTTGCTGAACATCGATAAGATGTTCTCATTATCATCTTGTGGTATACCAAAAACAATTACATCGGCCGATACCAATTTGTTTTCCAGCTCGTCGACGTGCTGACATAGGTCAATTACATCTTTGTTTTGATACCGACTTTCGCTGCACAAAACCTCTAACGCACTCACTCTCTCCCTCATCTTTTTCATTGCTGATTTAATGTTGACGAATTCAGCTGATATTTCACCTATCTTCTGAATTACGCGATTTTCACTCTCTCTGAATTTCGCCATTATGCTTTGCATTAATTCTTCTAATTTCGCCTCAAGCCTCTTAAACATACTCACAGTTGTTGGGCTAGCTACTCTCGCTGGTTGTGGTTTTAGTGTTGGTGTTTGTTGAGGAGACGGGGCATTGCGCGCGTATTTTTGTACTCACAGTTTCCATATAATAACGAAGTCAACAGAAAAATTTTCAGAAAACGAATTTATTGCTTAAGCAGTTTTGAAATCTCCAACTACGCTTTAGCAGATGTATTAGCACAACTAGGGTGGTAGGCAGATACACGGAAAACCCGGTAATTACGTTAGTAAAGCGTGATATATTGCACAATAATATTGTGTGTTCGTGATGTTTTTTAGTTTAACGAAAATACCACAACAGGATGGTATCAATGTTTTTGTGTTATTAATATATAATTACATAATCGCCCCTGAGAATGCTAAGGTAGTTAGCGAAACGTCGGGAAAAAAGTGGAGAAAGTGTTTTTTCTTGCACATCAACTAAATAGATCGATTAGCCTATCACTGCAATAATAAACATAAAAATATTCATAGAACTCGATCAAAAACGTACAAATGACCAAAGTTTAACTTTTGAAAAAGGTACCCAGGCTGACGAGTTTTAATTAATTTAAATAAAAATATCATATGACGAACATTAATTTAATTTTCCAGACTGAAACCTAGAAATGTTTTGGTATATACCGATATGTGGTCAAACTTTCTTTTGATTCGTAATCCACGTTACCATATATCAACTCAAAATACGAAATTTGTGGAACAATGTTTGTTTTTATTAACTTTAGTTTTATATTCAGCGCTAGGCAAGTGCACGTATGCCAAAGGTTTCTCAAAATATAATATATTTTCGACATGCTATAAATTATATGGTCTGAACACTTTAATTGGGAATCCATCGTAAATCCAAGATTTGTCACAACTGATTTCATTACAATCTCTCTCTCATCAAGTATGATCGGGGATAGACTGCACAGATGGAAAGGTTCGTGAAATATAGAAAGCAACTCAGTTTTTGCAGCATTTATACAGAGACCATTTGATTTGGTCCAGAGAGATATTCTTTTTAGGTCATCATTCAAACTAAAAAATAAATCTTCACTGAAGCCAATAGGACTTGAATAATAAATTTGCGTATCATTTGCGTACAAATGGATGCGTGTATTTTGGCAACAATGAACAATGTCATTTATAAATAAACTAAAAAGGATGGGACCTAGAATTGAGCTTTGGGGCGCTACAGTAGTAATTTGACGAAGGCTAGACATCGTATCTCCACTATGGACTTGTAGCATCTTATATGCTTAATGGAAATCAAGCTCAAACCGAAGTACTGTTTTAATTTGACAAGAAGAATTTCATGGTTGACTGAATCAAAAATTATTTGCAAAGAAATTAACTTTTCAAAGACTTTCGCCAACGCAGATAAAATACTAATCGGCCTAAAGTCTTTGGGAGCATCTCAAATATTGTTTTTGGAGACCCGAATGACATTAGCAACCTTCCACTGATTTGGAAAAGTTGAAAGGTTACCGCAAAATTAAACATAAACGTAAGTGAAAGATTAGCTTTAGAAAACGTAAGCTACGCCCTCTGCCATGTCTATTCTGCCTCGTACTCTAAGTATCCCCATATCATCAACATACGGCGAACACTTGTACAACATACTTTCGCGTTGAACTACTTCACCAGCTCTTAAACGTCATATCTCTTTCCCAAATATTTGTTCTTGACAGTGGCGAGTGACAAGCAACTCGGCCGCTTCTGCGTCGGCCACCTTGATTAAGTTTTGTAAATCGACCGATGTATTTGCCTTACGGTAAATATTGCGAAGAAAACTGCAGCGATGGTTGCATCTCTACATTACGAATCAGTTCCGAGTCGAGTTTGCTGTTAAGTTCCGCTTCAGGCCAGTTCTCTTCGGTATCCAATAAAAATTATGGTCCCATAAACCACCGACTTTGGCAACATGAATCCTTTGCCCACTTTGTACCTTCGTCGGCGACGTTGTCCAGTGATGGAACCCAGCGCCACTCCTCGACCCTTGATTCTTCTAGTATTTCCCTACACGCACAGCCACGAATTGTTGGAACTTAATTGCGTCTGACCTAATCCAATACAGCACATTTTTGGAGTCAGACCAAAGTACGCGTTGGCTCACGGTAACAGAGAGCTCGTGGATAATAAATCGGCATAGCCGTAGCCCTAATATGGCACCCATCAGCTCTAAGCGCGGAACCGATGCTGATTTTAGCGGAGCTACCCGTGTTTTAGACGCCACCAGACTGCAAGAAAATTTTGAATCGCCCTTTTCTCGCAAGTAGACTAAAGGAGCATACGCATCGATGCTAGCGTCTACAAATGTGTGTATCTGCAATTCCTCTGAACAGCTCACCAACCAAAAATAACACGGAATACGAACCTCCGACGTTCTACGTAGGTAACGCACCCAGCGAACCCATTTCTCTTGATCTTCTGCACGGACCGGATCATCCCATAGCACGCCGGAACGCCATACCTCCTGCATGAGAATTTTTGCATATATCATAAAGAAACCAAGAAGGCCCAAGGGATCTAATACGGTCATTATTATCCGCAGTATCTGTCGCTTTGTTGGAGTTATACTGTCGTCGAATAGTTCTTTTGGAAAGCTTTTAAAAAATGAGAAAACATCAGTATTAGGGCACCACCACATGCCAAGGACTTTATCGTGCTTTGCATCTGCTTGTTCGATGTGTTTAACGGCCTGGTTTGATTTCCCGGTTAAGGCGAACAACACTTCCTTTGAATTGCATATCCAGTTGCGCATCTCGAATCCTCCATCAGCATGGATATTTTTAACTGTGGTGGCCAGACGTATCATACTGAAGGCGTGCTCTGCAACCAGTCGTCCACGAACGTGTTCTTTAGTATGGTCTTTACAGCTGCAGGATGCTCATCTTGAAAACGTAACGCGTTTTTATATTTAATAACGTTCGCTTAAGACGGTGAACAGCTCGCACCGAACGTCATAACTTGCATCACATATGTATCTGGATCACTAAGTGTGTCACCATCACGCCATAAAAATTTTTGAGCGACCTGATCTTCCTTACATATTCGTATTTGGTGAAACATTTCCCGAATGTCACAGCACATTTTTGGAGTCAGACCAAAGTACGCGTTGGCTCACGGTAACAGAGAGCTCGTGGATAATAAATCGGCATAGCCGTAGCCCTAATATGGCACCCATCAGCTCTAAGCGCGGAACCGATGCTGATTTTAGCGGAGCTACCCGTGTTTTAGACGCCACCAGACTGCAAGAAAATTTTGAATCGCCCTTTTCTCGCAAGTAGACTAAAGGAGCATACGCATCGATGCTAGCGTCTACAAATGTGTGTATCTGCAATTCCTCTGAACAGCTCACCAACCAAAAATAACACGGAATACGAACCTCCGACGTTCTACGTAGGTAACGCACCCAGCGAACCCATTTCTCTTGATCTTCTGCACGGACCGGATCATCCCATAGCACGCCGGAACGCCATACCTCCTGCATGAGAATTTTTGCATATATCATAAAGAAACCAAGAAGGCCCAAGGGATCTAATACGGTCATTATTATCCGCAGTATCTGTCGCTTTGTTGGAGTTATACTGTCGTCGAATAGTTCTTTTGGAAAGCTTTTAAAAAATGAGAAAACATCAGTATTAGGGCACCACCACATGCCAAGGACTTTATCGTGCTTTGCATCTGCTTGTTCGATGTGTTTAACGGCCTGGTTTGATTTCCCGGTTAAGGCGAACAACACTTCCTTTGAATTGCATATCCAGTTGCGCATCTCGAATCCTCCATCAGCATGGATATTTTTAACTGTGGTGGCCAGACGTATCATACTGAAGGCGTGCTCTGCAACCAGTCGTCCACGAACGTGTTCTTTAGTATGGTCTTTACAGCTGCAGGATGCTCATCTTGAAAACGTAACGCGTTTTTATATTTAATAACGTTCGCTTAAGACGGTGAACAGCTCGCACCGAACGTCATAACTTGCATCACATATGTATCTGGATCACTAAGTGTGTCACCATCACGCCATAAAAATTTTTGAGCGACCTGATCTTCCTTACATATTCGTATTTGGTGAAACATTTCCCGAATGTCACCACAGAGTGCAATCGGTTTCCCCCGAAATCGAATGAAAACGCCCATTAACGACTTTGATAGATCTGGCCCCTTTAGTAGTACGGGATTAAGTGCAACACCGTTGACCGCTGCAGCAGCATCCCACACTATTCGCCTCTTATTCTTGTTTATGTTCGTGACCGTAAGCATTGGGATATACCATGACTTACCACTTGCTAAATTTTCTTCCGGCTTAACGTTCCTTACATAGCCTTTCCGCTCATAATATCTTATTGAATTGTTAAGTAAAGATTTCAAATCTGGATCACGTGACATTTTGGTCTCCAAACAACGAAATCGACAGGCCTGTTTCCCATCGATTCTCAACTGGCAGGTTTCGCGTCTTCGAATTCATTATACGTTGACAGCGTTCATCCTCCTTTGACAGCAAAGCAGCAAAGGCGCTGGTACCTATGGCTTCCAGCGAAAAGTGGGCTTTTACGAGTTCCTCAAGGTGATCATCATTATGACAAACATGCTTACGAGTTGGACGTTCTGTTGCTTGTTGCTTACAAAAGATGACTTCTATTAAATACATTTTTATAAATATAACAAAAGTAAATAGGTCATTAAATACATAATACTAAACAGCAGCTACAATGCGATCGACGCTCATACGATCCAGTACTTTGACTACATTAGTGTTGATATGCTTTTTCACATAGACATGCCCACGGATTGAAAATGCATTCACAAGATGCTTTTGTTTTTTAATTGCGTTCCAAATTGCATTAGCTCCCGATACTTTTTAGTAAGACACTCATGAATAAATATCTTATCGCTGCAATCTATTCCAACATCACGAAGTGTTAGTGTTTCTTGATTAGATTTAGATAACGCCGCAATAGCCTTAAGCAAATGTGAGCGGTCATAGGTAGATTGTAGTTTAAAAATTATGGTAGAGGGCTTTTTGTTCTCCTTATCATCTTGTGGTATACCAAAAACAATTACATCGGCCGATACCAATTTGTTTTCCAGCTCGTCGACATGCTGACATACATAGGTCAATTACATCTTTGTTTTGATACCGACTTTCGCTGCACAAAACCTCTAACGCACTCACTCTCTCCCTCATCTTTTTCATTGCTGATTTAATGTTGACGAATTCAGCTGATATTTCACCTATCTTCTGAATTACGCGATTTTCACTCTCTCTGAATTTCGCCATTATGCTTTGCATTAATTCTTCTAATTTCGCCTCAAGCCTCTTAAACATACTCACAGTTGTTGGGCTAGCTACTCTCGCTGGTTGTGGTTTTAGTGTTGGTGTTTGTTGAGGAGACGGGGCATTGCGCGCGCATTTTTGTACTCACAGTTTCCATATAATAACGAAGTCAACAGAAAAATTTTCAGAAAACGAATTTATTGCTTAAGCAGTTTTGAAATCTCCAACTACACTTGAGCAGATGTATTAGCACAACTAGGGTGGTAGGCAGATACACGGAAAACCACAATAATATTGTGTGTTCGTGATGTTTTTTAATTTGACGAAAATACCACAATAGGATGGTATCAATGTTTTTGTGTTATAATATATAATTACATAATCGCACCTGAGGATGCGAAGGTAGTTAGCGAAACGTCGGGAAAAAAGTGGAGAAAGTGTTTTTTCTTGCACATCAACTAAATAGATCGATTAGCCTATCACTGCAATAATAAACATAAAAATATTCATATAACTCGATCAAAAACGTACAAATGAACAAAGTTTAACTGTGGAAAAAGGTACCCAGGCTGACGAGTTTTAATTAATTTAAATAAAAATATCATATGACGAACATTAATTTAATTTTCCAGACTGAAACCTAGAAATTATTTGGTATATACCGATATGTGATCAAACTTTCTTTTGATTCGTAATCCACGTTACCATATATAAACTCAAAATACGTAATTTGTGGAACAATGATTGTTTTTATTAACTTTAGTTTTATATTCAGCGCTAGGCAAGTGCACGTATGCCAAAGGTTTCTCAAAATATAATATATTTTCGAGATGCTATAAATTATATGGTCTGAACACTTTAATTGGGAATTCATCGTAAATCCAAGATTTGTCACAACTGATTTCATTACAATCTCTCTCTCATCAAGTATGATCGGGGATAGACTGCACAGATGGAAAGGTTCGTGAAATATAGAAAGCAACTCAGTTTTTGCAGCATTTATACAGAGACCATTTGATTTGGTCCAGAGAGATATTCTTTTTAGGTCATCATTAAAACTAAAAAATAAATCTTCACTGAAGCCAATAGGACGTGAATAATAAATTTGCGTATCATTTGCGTACAAATGGATGCGTGCATTTTGCCAACAATGAACAATGTCATTTATAAATAAACTAAAAAGGATGGGACCTAGAATTGAGCTTTGGGGCGCTCCAGTAGTAATTTGACGAAGGCTAGACTTCGTATCTCCACTATGGACTTGTAGCATCTTATATGCTTAATGGAAATCAAGCTCAAACCGAAGTACTGTTTTAATTTGACAAGAAGAATTTCATGGTTGACTGAATCAAAAATTATTTGCAAAGAAATTAACTTTTCAAAGACTTTCGCCAACGCAGATAACATACTAATCGGCCTAAAGTATTTGGGAGCATCTCAAATATTGTTTTTGGAGACCGGAATGACATTAGCAACCTTCCACTGATTTGGAAAAGTTGAAAGGTTACGGCAAAAATAAATATAAACGTAAGTGAAAGATTAGCTTTAGAAAACGTAAGCTACGCCCTCTGCCATCTCTATTCTGCCTCGTACTCTAAGTATCCCCATATCATCAACATACGGCGAACACTTGTACAACATACTTTCGCGTTGAACTACTTCACCAGCTCTTAAACGTCATATCTCTTTCCCAAATATTTGTTCTTGACAGTGGCGAGTGACAAGCAACTCGGCCGCTTCTGCGTCGACCACCTTGATTAAGTTTTGTAAATCGACCGATATATTTGCCTTACGGGAAATATTGCGAAGAAAACTGCAGCGATGGTTGCATCTCTACATGTCAAATCAGTTCCGAGTCGAGATTGCTGTTAAGTTCCGCTTCATGCCAGTTCTCTTGGGTATCCAATAAAAATTATGGTCCCATAAACCACCGACTTTGGCAACAAAATTCTGGATCCTTTGCCCACTTTGTACCTTCGTCGGCGACGTTGTCCAGTGATGGAACCCAGCGCCACTCCTCGACCCTTCTCTTCTAATATTTCCCCTACACGCACAGCCACGAATTGTTGGAACTTCCTTGCGTCTGACCTAATCCAATACAGCATATTTTTGGAGTCAGACCAAAGTACGCGTTGGCTAACGGTAACAGAGAGCTCGTGCATAATAAATCGGCATAGCTGTAGCCCTAATATGGCACCCATCAGCTCTAAGCGCGGAACCGATACTGGTTTTAGCGGAGATAGCCGACGCTTAATACGAACCTCCGACGTTCTACGTAGGTAACGCACCCAGCGAACCCATTTCTCTTGATCTTCTGCACGGAACGGATCATCCCATAGCACGCCGGAACGCCATACCTCCTGCATGAGAATTTTTGCATAGATCATAAAGAAACCAAGAAGGCCCAAGGGATCTAATACGGTCATTATTATCCGCAGTATCTGTCGCTTTGTTGGAGTTATACTGTCGTCGAATAGTTCTTTTGGAAAGCTTTTAAAAAATGAGAAAACATCAGTATTAGGGCCCCACCACATGCCAAGGACTTTATCGTGCTTTGCATCTGCTTGTTCGATGTGTTTAACGGCCTGGTTTGATTTCCCGGTTAAGGCGAACAACACTTCCTTTGAATTGCATATCCAGTTGCGCATCTCGAATCCTTCATCAGCATGGATATTTTTAACTGTGGTGGCCAGACGTATCATACTGAAGGCATGCTCTGCAACCAGTCGTCCACGAACGTGTTCTTTAGTATGGTCTTTACAGCTACAGGATGCTCATCTTAAAAACGTAACAGGTTTTTATATTTAATAACGTTCGCTTAAGACGGTGAACAGCTCGTACCGAACGTCATAACTTGCATCACATATGTATCTGGATCACTAAGTGTGTCACCATCACGCCATAAAAATTTTTAACCGACCTGATCTTCCTTACATATTCGTATTTGGTGAAACATTTCCCGAATGTCACCACAGAGTGCAATCGGTTTCTCCCGAAATCGAATGAAAACGCCCATTAACGACTTTGATAGATCTGGCCCCTTTAGTAGTACGGGATTAAGTGCAACACCGTTGACCGCTGCAGCAGCATCCCACACTATTCGCCTCTTATTCTTGTTTATGTTTGTGACCGTAAGCATTGGGATATACCATGACTTACCACTTGCTAAATTTTCTTCCGGCTTAACGTTCCTTACATAGCCTTTCCGCTCATAATATCTTATTGAATTGTTAAGTAAAGATTTCAAATCTGGATCACGTGACATTTTGGTCTCCAAACAACGAAATCGACAGGCCTGTTTCCCATCGTTTCTCAACTGGCAGGTATCGCGTCTTCGAATTCATTATACGTTGACAGCGTTCATCCTCCTTTGACAGCAAAGCAGTAAAGGCGCTGGTACCTATGGCTTCCAGCGAAAAGTGAGCTTTTACGAGTTCCTCAAGGTGATCATCAGTATGACAAACATGCTTACGAGTTGGACGTTCTGTTGCTTGTTGCTTACAAAAGATGACGGCTATTAAATACATTTTTATAAATATAACAAAAGTAAATAGGTCGTTAAATACATAATACTAAACAGCAGCTGCAATGCGATCGACGCTCATACGATCCAGTACTATGACTGCATTAGTGTTGATATGCTTTTTCACATAGACATGCCCACGGATTGAAAATGCATTCACAAGTTGCTTTTGTTTTTTTAATAACGTTCCAAATTGCATTAGCTCCCGATACTTTTTAGTAAGACACTCATGAATAAATATCTTATCGCTGCAATCTATTCCAACATCACGAAGTGTTAGTGTTTCTCGATTAGATTTAGATAACGCCGCAATAGCCTTAAGCAAATGTGAGCGGTCATAGGTAGATTGTAGTTTAAAAATTATGGTAGAGGGCTTTTTGTTCTCATTATCATCTTGTGGTATACCAAAAACAATTACATCGGCCGATACCAATTTGTTTTCCAGCTCGTCGACATGCTGACATAGGTCAATTACATCTTTGTTTTGATACCGACTTTCGCTGCACCAAACCTCTAACGCACTCACTCTCTCCCTCATCTTTTTCATTGCTGATTTAATGTTGACGAATTCAGCTGATATTTCACCTATCTTCTGAATTACGCGATTTTCACTCTCTCTGAATTTCGCCATTATGCTTTGCATTAATTCTTCTAATTTCGCCTCAAGCCTCTTAAACATACTCACAGTTGTTGGGCTAGCTACTCTCGCTGGTTGTGGTTTTAGTGTTGGTGTTTGTTGAGGAGACGGGGCATTGCGCGCGTATTTTTGTACTCACAGTTTCCATATAATAACGAAGTCAACAGAAAAATTTTCAGAAAACGAATTTATTGCTTAAGCAGTTTTGAAATCTCCAACTACGCTTTAGCAGATGTATTAGCACAACTAGGGTGGTAGGCAGATACACGGAAAACCCGGTAATTACGTTAGTAAAGCGTGATATATTGCACAATAATATTGTGTGTTCGTGATGTTTTTTAGTTTGACGAAAATACCACAACAGGATGGTATCAATGTTTTTGTGTTATTAATATATAATTACATAATCGCCCCTGAGGATGCTAAGGTAGTTAGCGAAACGTCGGGAAAAAAGTGGAGAAAGTGTTTTTTCTTGCACATCAACTAAATAGATCGATTAGCCTATCACTGCAATAATAAACATAAAAATATTCATATAACTCGATCAAAAACGTACAAATGAACAAAGTTTAACTGTGGAAAAAGGTACCCAGGCTGACGAGTTTTAATTAATTTAAATAAAAATATCATATGACGAACATTAATTTAATTTTCCAGACTGAAACCTAGAAATGTGTTGGTATATACCGATATGTGGTCAAACTTTCTTTAGATTCGTAATCCACGTTACCATATATCAACTCAAAATACGAAATTTGTGGAACAATGATTGTTTTTATTAACTTTAGTTTTATATTCAGCGCTAGGCAAGTGCACGTATGCCAAAGGTTTCTCAAAATAAGCAGGTTATTTGGCTGCGATGGGTTGGCAAATGTGTTGATTACTGTATCCGATCTTTTACATTTTAGGTACACAACTATGGTTGTTATTAATGTACCAGTTATTGGAATGAGGACATACCAATACATATTTCGTTTTGATGCATCTTCACTAAATTTTTCTATCTTCTGTAGGTTTTGTATGTGTTTTTGATACAGGTAAGGCAGCGTTGGGATAGTCGCATGCTCGGAAATATTCAATTTGAAGCGGTTCGTTAATTCAGACACCATAGATGGACTTTTTTTGCTCACCGGGTACTTTGTATTATTTATTAAAATATCGTTGTCGTACATGATTAAGAATGACCCCATCAATTCATTCGTTTGCTTTCCTTCGGTTAAGATTATATTCTGGTCGTTGACTAACATAATGTTTTCGACGATTTGGATAAACGGAGGCACATGGTATGTTGTGGTTGCCTTACAGGTTGCCTTACAGGTTGCCGAAATGTTGTTTAGCATTTGGTACATGCAGGAATCAAATGTATCAATATGACAGAAAGGGATAGTTACAGTTTCCTTGCAGTTATAAAGCGGACTACGGTATTACCCGTATTTAGCAGCATATTTATTTCTTAAATCTAATATCGTGTTATTGTATGCTACAGGGAAAATTTCTATTAATGGACAAACAGAATACACTTTTTTTACCAAATATTTAAATATTTCATTATCATCAACTAAATAGATCGATTAGCCCATCACTGCAATAATAAACATAAAAATATTCATAGAACTCGATCAAAAACTTACAAATGAACAAAGTTTAACTTCTGAAAAAGTTAGCCAGGCTGACGAGTTTTAATTAATTTAAATAAAAATATCATATGTCGAACATTAATTTAATTTTCCAGACTGAAACCTAGAAATGATTTGGTATATACCGATATGTGGTCAAACTTTCTTTTGATTCGTAATCCACGTTACCATATATAAACTCAAAATACGTAATTTGTGGAACAATGATTGTTTTTATTAACTTTAGTTTTATATTCAACGCTAGGCAAGTGCACGTATGCCAAAGGTTTCTCAAAATATAATATATTTTCGAGATGCTATAAATTATATGGTCTGAACACTTTAATTGGGAATTCATCGTAAATCCAAGATTTGTCACAACTGATTTCATTACAATCTCTCTCTCATCAAGTATGATCGGGGATAGACTGCACAGATGGAAAGGTTCGTGAAATATAGAAAGCAACTCAGTTTTTGCAGCATTTATACAGAGACCATTTGATTTGGTCCAGAGAGATATTCTTTTTAGGTCATCATTCAAACTAAAAAATAAATCTTCACTGAAGCCAATAGGACGTGAATAATAAATTTGCGTATCATTTGCGTACAAATGGATGCGTGCATTTTGCCAACAATGAACAATGTCATTTATAAATAAACTAAAAAGGATGGGACCTAGAATTGAGCTTTGGGGCGCTCCAGTAGTAATTTGACGAAGGCTAGACATCGTATCTCCACTATGGACTTGTAGCATCTTATATGCTTTATGAAAATCAAGCTCAAAGAGAAGTACTGTTTTAATTTGACAAGAAGAATTTCATGGTTGACTGAATCAAAAATTATTTGCAAAGAAATTAACTTTTCAAAGACTTTCGCCAACGCAGATAACATACTAATCGGCCTAAAGTATTTGGGAGCATCTCAAATATTGTTTTTGGAGACCGGAATGACATTAGCAACCTTCCACTGATTTGGAAAAGTTGAAAGGTTACGGCAAAATTAAATATAAACATAAGTGAAAGATTAGCTTTAGAAAACGTAAGCTACGCCCTCTGCCATGTCTATTTTGCCTCGTACTCTAAGTATCCGCATATCATCAACATACGGCGAACACTTGTACAACATACTTTCGCGTTGAACTACTTCACCAGCTCTTAAACGTCATATCTCTTTCCCAAATATTTGTTCTTGACAGTGGCGAGTGACAAGCAACTCGGCCACCTTGATTAAGTTTTGTAAATCGACCGATATATTTGCCTTACGGGAAATATTGCGAAGAAAACTGCAGCGATGGTTGCATCTCTACATGTCAAATCAGTTCCGAGTCGAGTTTACTGTTAAGTTCCGCTTCATGCCAGTTCTCTTGGGTATCCAATAAAAATTATGGTCCCATAAACCACCGACTTTGGCAACAAAATTCTGGATCCTTTGCCCACTTTGTACCTTCGTCGGCGACGTTGTCCAGTGATGGAACCCAGCGCCACTCCTCGACCCTTCTCTTCTAATATTTCCCCTACACGTACAGCCACGAATTGTTGGAACTTCCTTGCGTCTGACCTAATCCAATACAGCATATTTTTGGAGTCAGACCAAAGTACGCGTTGGCTAACGGTAACAGAGAGCTCGTGCATAATAAATCGGCATAGCCGTAGCCCTAATATGGCACCCATCAGCTCTAAGCGCGGAACCGATACTGGTTTTAGCGGAGATAGCCGACGCTTAATACGAACCTCCGACGTTCTACGTAGGTAACGCACCCATTTCTCTTGATTTTCTGCACGGAACGGATCATCCCATAGCACGCCGGAACGCCATACCTCCTGCATGAGAATTTTTGCATAGATCATAAAGAAACCAAGAAGGCCCAAGGGATCTAATACGGTCATTATTATCCGCAGTATCTGTCGCTTTGTTGGAGTTATACTGTCGTCGAATAGCTCTTTTGGAAAGCTTTTAAAAAATGAGAAAACATCAGTATTAGGGCCCCACCACATGCCAAGGACTTTATCGTGCTTTGCATCTGCTTGTTCGATGTGTTTAACGGCCTGGTTTGATTTCCCGGTTAAGGCGAACAACACTTCCTTTGAATTGCATATCCAGTTGCGCATCTCGAATCCTTCATCAGCATGGATATTTTTAACTGTGGTGGCCAGACGTATCATACTGAAGGCATGCTCTGCAACCAGTCGTCCACGAACGTGTTCTTTAGTATGGTTTTTACAGCTACAGGATGCTCATCTTAAAAACGTAACGGGTTTTTATATTTAATAACGTTCGCTTAAGACGGTGAACAGCTCGCACCGAACGTCATAACTTGCATCACATATGTATCTGGATCACTAAGTGTGTCACCATCACGCCATAAAAATTTTTAAGCGACCTGATCTTCCTTACATATTCGTATTTGGTGAAACATTTCCCGAATGTCACCACAGAGTGCAATCGGTTTCTCCCGAAATCGAATGAAAACGCCCATTAACGACTTTGATAGATCTGGCCCCTTTAGTAGTACGGGATTAAGTGCAACACCGTTGACCGCTGCAGCAGCATCCCACACTATTCGCCTCTTATTCTTGTTTATGTTTGTGACCGTAAGCATTGGGGTATACCATGACTTACCACTTGCTAAATTTTCTTCCGGCTTAACGTTCCTTACATAGCCTTTCCGCTCATAATATCTTATTGAATTGTTAAGTAAAGATTTCAAATCTGGATCACGTGACATTTTGGTCTCCAAACAACGAAATCGACAGGCCTGTTTCCCATCGATTCTCAACTGGCAGGTATCGCGTCTTCGAATTCATTATACGTTGACAGCGTTCATCCTCCTTTGACAGCAAAGCAGTAAAGGCGCTGGTACCTATGGCTTCCAGCGAAAAGTGAGCTTTTACGAGTTCCTCAAGGTGATCATCAGTATGACAAACATGCTTACGAGTTGGACGTTCTGTTGCTTGTTGCTTACAAAAGATGACGGCTATTAAATACATTTTTATAAATATAACAAAAGTAAATAGGTCATTAAATACATAATACTAAACAGCAGCTGCAATGCGATCGACGCTCATACGATCCAGTACTATGACTGCATTAGTGTTGATATGCTTTTTCACATAGACATGCCCACGGTTTGAAAATGCATTCACAAGTTGCTTTTGTTTTGTTTAATAACGTTTCAAATTGCATTAGCTCCCGATACTTTTTAGTAAGACACTCATGAATAAATATCTTATCGCTGCAATCTATTCCAACATCACGAAGTGTTAGTGTTTCTCGATTAGATTTAGATAACGCCGCAATAGCCTTAAGCAAATGTGAGCGGTCATAGGTAGATTGTAGTTTAAAAATTATGGTAGAGGGCTTTTTGTTCTCATTATCATCTTGTGGTATACCAAAAACAATTACATCGGCCGATACCAATTTGTTTTCCAGCTCGTCGACATGCTGACATAGGTCAATTACATCTTTGTTTTGATACCGACTTTCGCTGCACCAAACCTCTAACGCACTCACTCTCTCCCTCATCTTTTTCATTGCTGATTTAATGTTGACGAATTCAGCTGATATTTCACCTATCTTCTGAATTACGCGATTTTCACTCTCTCTGAATTTCGCCATTATGCTTTGCATTAATTCTTCTAATTTCGCCTCAAGCCTCTTAACCCTTTCGCTACATAGTATCCATATGGATACACTCAACTTTGTGGGCGGCTGGCAAACTCCCTGTCACAAAAACCACTTAGTTTTCATCTGATTTTGATTTCTTAAGGTCTTAGAAAACACCTACAATTAAAATATTGAAGGTTTTCTTTGAACTGAGAAAAATATAACAATTTATAAAAAGAGCCCTATTTTATTTTGAATTCTTGCTGAAAAAGAGGCTTTGCTATATAACAATTATATGTAAATGTGACCGTATATATTATTTTAAACATATCAAATATGTAGAAAAACGTTCATTTTAAAATGTTGCGTTATTAATTTTTTGATTTAATATCTATAAAAGCCTTGTCGATTTTTTAAACATACCTTGTATCCATATGGATACAAACGCAAGTTTTGGTTGTAAACGGTGTACGCACAAGACAAATAAAATCATCTTGCGTTTGATGCTTCTACCGTGCAGACGTTTGTTACTAGCTCTACTGACAGCAACATAATTGAAAAAATGCCTAGAAAGTTAGAAGATCATGAAATTGAGCAACTTTTAAATACTTTTGTCGATTCTGATATTTTTGACTTAGAAGATGAATCGGACGAATATGACCTGGCTAACAATTTATTAGATGCGCTTGAGAACAATGAAAGCTTTTTATTAGAAGAGCTTTCTCGAGAAGGTCCTTATGAGATAAACATACAGGATATAGATGTTGTTGATGATGAGGGTTCTGGGGAAATTGATGAAGTAGAGAGCCAGTGCAAGAAAGAGCTGTTTTCCAAACTCCGCACTTTCCATTGAAAAAGGCCGGCCAATTTCGTTGGAAAAAAGCTTCTTGGGCCACTCCTGAGACTAATTTTACTGAAACTTACCCAAAGAAATCTTTAAAATTACCTGTAGAATATTTTTTGGAGTACTTTACAGAAGAATTTCTCCAACAACTGGTATCCTCAACAAATCAGTCATCAATGATTAAAAATGGAAAATCTTTAAATTTGACTACCGTAGAACTTCTGAAATTTCTAGCTCTTGAGATAGTGATTGGTACCATTGAATATCCGCGTTTGGATATGTATTGGACAGTGGGTACCGTAATACCATCATTCCCCGAAAATATGCCGAGACAAAGATTCCATTCTTTGCGAAATAATTTAAAGTTCACAACAAATTCAACTCAAAGCGACAAACTGTACCTAATTCGTCCACTTATTAATATGTTTACACGAAAATCGTACACTCTTCCGAAAGATGAAAACCTTTGCGTGGATGAGATGATGGTTCCTTTTAAAGGGAGAACTGCTTTGAGGCAATATATGCCCAAGAATGAAAATATTTTGCCTGTGCAGCTCGAACGGCATAATGTACGATTTTGAAATCTATCAAGGAAAAGGCACAATATTAACTGAATCAAAGTTAGGGTTTTGCTCTGATATTGTCATTCAACTTTCAAAAACTATTCCTCAAAACAGAAACCATAAAATTTATTTCGATAATTATTTCTCGACTCTAAATTTAATATCGTATTTACGCCAAAAATGCATTTGGGCTACTGGTACTATCAGAGGAAATAGATTTGGTAAACGTGATTTCAAAACTGAAAAGCAGTTGCAAAAAGAGGGCCGTGGAAGTTTTGACTACCGTGTAGAGAGAGCAGACAATATTTGTTTGCTAAGATGGCTCGACGGAGGAATTGTGCAACTCGTGTCATCAATTCATGGTCATGAACCCCTAAATGCAGTATCCCGATTTTCTGCTGAAAAAAACAAAAAAATTCAAATTGCACAACCAAACATAGTAGCAGAGTACAATAAAAATATGGGGGGAGTAGATAAATTGGATTTTCTGCTCTCTTTGTACAGAATTTCCATAAGATCTAAAAAGTGGACTCTGAAGATATTTGACCACTTTATTGATTTAGCTGTGTGCAATTCGTGGTTAGAATACAGAATGGACCACGAAATTAATGGACACAAAAATAAATATATGGATTTGTTGAGCTTTCGTAATGATATTTCGAACGGGCTAATAGCTCGATCAAATCAACAGGCATGTTCTCGTAAACGGGAACGCCCCACATCATTTTTAAATGAGGACATCCCAATCAGTCCAACGACTTCCGGGATAAGACGTAAAGCTACACCATCGACTTCTATTCGATATGACGGAAACCAACATTGGCCGGAACACGTGAAGGATAAAGGTAGATGCAAAATTCAAGGATGTAAGGGACAAACCAGATACAAGTGACCTAAATGCGATGTTTTCTTGTGCATTCCCAATGGATCAAGAAATTGCTTCAGGGACTCTCATTATATATCAAAAGAATAAAATTTGTAGTGTTTACTTCACTTTATATTCTAGGTATCATTTTTGTTTTTATTTATTTTAGTTTATAAGAATATGAATTGTATAATTTTTATTTTATATATATTTACTTTTTATTTATTGAAAAATATGAATTTGTAAGTATTTTAACCACCGAGACAAATAAAAATTGAAATAAAAAAAATTAAATTCAGGCAATTTTCTTTACCTTACACCAAATTTGTATCCATATGGATACATTCCAAAAAACACATTTAGAGTAAAATTTTTTTTAAATCGAAAAGTGATCGATATTTCTAGGGTCAATAAGAGTAAGAATTGAAAGAATTGGATTTTTAAAGCCACCCTTTAAAAACTTGTAGCGAAAGGGTTAAACATACTCACAGTTGTTGGGCTAGCTACTCTCGCTGGTTGTGGTTTTAGTGTTGGTGTTTGTTGAGGAGACGGGGCATTGCGCGCGTATTTTTGTACTCACAGTTTCCATATAATAACGAAGTCAACAGAAAAATTTTCAGAAAACGAATTTATTGCTTAAGCAGTTTTGAAATCTCCAACTACGCTTGAGCAGATGTATTAGCACAACTAGGGTGGTAGGCAGATACACGGAAAACCCGGTAATTACGTTAGTAAAGCGTGATATATTGCACAATAATATTGTGTGTTCGTGATGTTTTTTAGTTTGACGAAAATACCACAACAGGATGGTATCAATGTTTTTGTGTTATTAATATATAATTACATAATCGCCCCTGAGGATGCTAAGGTAGTTAGCGAAACGTCGGGAAAAAAGTGGAGAAAGTGTTTTTTCTTGCACATCAACTAAATAGATCGATTAGACTATCACTGCAATAATAAACATAAAAATATTCATATAACTCGATCAAAAACATACAAATGAACAAAGTTTAACTGTGGAAAAAGGTACCCAGGCTGACGAGTTTTAATTAATTTAAATAAAAATATCATATGACGAACATTAATTTAATTTTCCAGACTGAAACCTAGAAATGTGTTGGTATATACCGATATGTGGTCAAACTTTCTTTAGATTCGTAATCCACGTTACCATATATCAACTCAAAATACGAAATTTGTGGAACAATGATTGTTTTTATTAACTTTAGTTTTATATTCAGCGCTAGGCAAGTGCACGTATGCCAAAGGTTTCTCAAAATAAGCAGGTTATTTGGCTGCGATGGGTTGGCAAATGTGTTGATTACTGTATCCGATCTTTTACATTTTAGGTACACAACTATGGTTGTTATTAATGTACCAGTTATTGGAATGAGGACATACCAATACATATTTCGTTTTGATGCATCTTCACTAAATTTTTTATCTTCTGTAGGTTTTGTATGTGTTTTTGATACAGGTAAGGCAGCGTTGGGATAGTCGCATGCTCGGAAATATTCAATTTGAAGCGGTTCGTTAATTCAGACACCATAGATGGACTTTTTTTGCTCACCGAGTACTTTGTATTATTTATTAAAATATCGTTGTCGTACATGATTAAGAATGACCCCATCAATTCATTCGTTTGCTTTCCTTCGGTTAAGATTATATTCTGGTCGTTGACTAACATAATGTTTTCGTCGATTTGGATAAACGGAGGCACATGGTATGTTGTGGTTGTCTTACAGGTTGCCGAAATGTTGTTTAGCATTTGGTACATGCAGGAATCAAATGTATCAATATGACAGAAAGGGATAGTTACAGTTTCCTTGCAGTTATAAAGCGGACTACGGTATTTCCCGTATTTAGCAGCATATTTATTTCTTAAATCTAATATCGTGTTATTGTATGCTACAGGGAAAATTTCTATTAATGGACAAACAGAATACACCTTTTTTACCAAATATTTAAATATTTCATTATCATCAACTAAATAGATCGATTAGCCCATCACTGCAATAATAAACATAAAAATATTCATAGAACTCGATCAAAAACTTACAAATGAACAAAGTTTAACTTCTGAAAAAGTTAGCCAGGCTGACGAGTTTTAATTAATTTAAATAAAAATATCATATGTCGAACATTAATTTAATTTTCCAGACTGAAACCTAGAAATGATTTGGTATATACCGATATGTGGTCAAACTTTCTTTTGATTCGTAATCCACATTACCATATATAAACTCAAAATACGTAATTTGTGGAACAATGATTGTTTTTATTAACTTTAGTTTTATATTCAACGCTAGGCAAGTGCACGTATGCCAAAGGTTTCTCAAAATATAATATATTTTCGAGATGCTATAAATTATATGGTCTGAACACTTTAATTGGGAATTCATCGTTCGTGAAATATAGAAAGCAACTCAGTTTTTGCAGCATTTATACAGAGACCATTTGATTTGGTCCAGAGAGATATTCTTTTTAGGTCATCATTCAAACTAAAAAATAAATCTTCACTGAAGCCAATAGGACGTGAATAATAAATTTGCGTATCATTTGCGTACAAATGGATGCGTGCATTTTGCCAACAATGAACAATGTCATTTATAAATAAACTAAAAAGGATGGGACCTAGAATTGAGCTTTGGGGCGCTCCAGTAGTAATTTGACGAAGGCTAGACATCGTATCTCCACTATGGACTTGTAGCATCTTATATGCTTAATGGAAATCAAGCTCAAACCGAAGTACTGTTTTAATTTGACAAGAAGAATTTCATGGTTGACTGAATCAAAAATTATTTGCAAAGAAATTAACTTTTCAAAGACTTCCGCCAACGCAGATAACATACTAATCGGCCTAAAGTATTTGGGAGCATCTCAAATATTGTTTTTGGAGACCGGAATGACATTAGCAACCTTCCACTGATTTGGAAAAGTTGAAAGGTTACGGCAAAATTAAATATAAACATAAGTGAAAGATTAGCTTTAGAAAACGTAAGCTACGCCCTCTGCCATGTCTATTTTGCCTCGTACTCTAAGTATCCGCATATCATCAACATACGGCGAACACTTGTACAACATACTTTCGCGTTGAACTACTTCACCAGCTCTTAAACGTCATATCTCTTTCCCAAATATTTGTTCTTGACAGTGGCGAGTGACAAGCAACTCGGCCACCTTGATTAAGTTTTGTAAATCGACCGATATATTTGCCTTACGGGAAATATTGCGAAGAAAACTGCAGCGATGGTTGCATCTCTACATGTCAAATCAGTTCCGAGTCGAGTTTACTGTTAAGTTCCGCTTCATGCCAGTTCTCTTGGGTATCCAATAAAAATTATGGTCCCATAAACCACCGACTTTGGCAACAAAATTCTGGATCCTTTGCCCACTTTGTACCTTCGTCGGCGACGTTGTCCAGTGATGGAACCCAGCGCCACTCCTCGACCCTTCTCTTCTAATATTTCCCCTACACGTACAGCCACGAATTGTTGGAACTTCCTTGCGTCTGACCTAATCCAATACAGCATATTTTTGGAGTCAGACCAAAGTACGCGTTGGCTAACGGTAACAGAGAGCTCGTGCATAATAAATCGGCATAGCCGTAGCCCTAATATGGCACCCATCAGCTCTAAGCGCGGAACCGATACTGGTTTTAGCGGAGATAGCCGACGCTTAATACGAACCTCCGACGCTCTACGTAGGTAACGCACCCATTTCTCTTGATCTTCTGCACGGAACGGATCATCCCATAGCACGCCGGAACGCCATACCTCCTGCATGAGAATTTTTGCATAGATCATAAAGAAACCAAGAAGGCCCAAGGGATCTAATACGGTCATTATTATCCGCAGTATCTGTCGCTTTGTTGGAGTTATACTGTCGTCGAATAGCTCTTTTGGAAAGCTTTTAAAAAATGAGAAAACATCAGTATTAGGGCCCCACCACATGCCAAGGACTTTATCGTGCTTTGCATCTGCTTGTTCGATGTGTTTAACGGCCTGGTTTGATTTCCCGGTTAAGGCGAACAACACTTCCTTTGAATTGCATATCCAGTTGCGCATCTCGAATCCTTCATCAGCATGGATATTTTTAACTGTGGTGGCCAGACGTATCATACTGAAGGCATGCTCTGCAACCAGTCGTCCACGAACGTGTTCTTTAGTATGGTTTTTACAGCTACAGGATGCTCATCTTAAAAACGTAACGGGTTTTTATATTTAATAACGTTCGCTTAAGACGGTGAACAGCTCGCACGAACGTCATAACTTGCATCACATATGTATCTGGATCACTAAGTGTGTCACCATCACGCCATAAAAATTTTTAAGCGACCTGATCTTCCTTACATATTCGTATTTGGTGAAACATTTCCCGAATGTCACCACAGAGTGCAATCGGTTTCTCCCGAAATCGAATGAAAACGCCCATTAACGACTTTGATAGATCTGGCCCCTTTAGTAGTACGGGATTAAGTGCAACACCGTTGACCGCTGCAGCAGCATCCCACACTATTCGCCTCTTATTCTTGTTTATGTTTGTGACCGTAAGCATTGGGGTATACCATGACTTACCACTTGCTAAATTTTCTTCCGGCTTAACGTTCCTTACATAGCCTTTCCGCTCATAATATCTTATTGAATTGTTAAGTAAAGATTTCAAATCTGGATCACGTGACATTTTGGTCTCCAAACAACGAAATCGACAGGCCTGTTTCCCATCGATTCTCAACTGGCAGGTATCGCGTCTTCGAATTCATTATACGTTGACAGCGTTCATCCTCCTTTGACAGCAAAGCAGTAAAGGCGCTGGTACCTATGGCTTCCAGCGAAAAGTGAGCTTTTACGAGTTCCTCAAGGTGATCATCAGTATGACAAACATGCTTACGAGTTGGACGTTCTGTTGCTTGTTGCTTACAAAAGATGACGGCTATTAAATACATTTTTATAAATATAACAAAAGTAAATAGGTCATTAAATACATAATACTAAACAGCAGCTGCAATGCGATCGACGCTCATACGATCCAGTACTATGACTGCATTAGTGTTGATATGCTTTTTCACATAGACATGCCCACGGTTTGAAAATGCATTCACAAGTTGCTTTTGTTTTGTTTAATAACGTTTCAAATTGCATTAGCTCCCGATACTTTTTAGTAAGACACTCATGAATAAATATCTTATCGCTGCAATCTATTCCAACATCACGAAGTGTTAGTGTTTCTCGATTAGATTTAGATAACGCCGCAATAGCCTTAAGCAAATGTGAGCGGTCATAGGTAGATTGTAGTTTAAAAATTATGGTAGAGGGCTTTTTGTTCTCATTATCATCTTGTGGTATACCAAAAACAATTACATCGGCCGATACCAATTTGTTTTCCAGCTCGTCGACATGCTGACATAGGTCAATTACATCTTTGTTTTGATACCGACTTTCGCTGCACCAAACCTCTAACGCACTCACTCTCTCCCTCATCTTTTTCATTGCTGATTTAATGTTGACGAATTCAGCTGATATTTCACCTATCTTCTGAATTACGCGATTTTCACTCTCTCTGAATTTCGCCATTATGCTTTGCATTAATTCTTCTAATTTCGCCTCAAGCCTCTTAAACATACTCACAGTTGTTGGGCTAGCTACTCTCGCTGGTTGTGGTTTTAGTGTTGGTGTTTGTTGAGGAGACGGGGCATTGCGCGCGTATTTTTGTACTCACAGTTTCCATATAATAACGAAGTCAACAGAAAAATTTTCAGAAAACGAATTTATTGCTTAAGCAGTTTTGAAATCTCCAACTACGCTTGAGCAGATGTATTAGCACAACTAGGGTGGTAGGCAGATACACGGAAAACCCGGTAATTACGTTAGTAAAGCGTGATATATTGCACAATAATATTGTGTGTTCGTGATGTTTTTTAGTTTGACGAAAATACCACAACAGGATGGTATCAATGTTTTTGTGTTATTAATATATAATTACATAATCGCCCCTGAGGATGCTAAGGTAGTTAGCGAAACGTCGGGAAAAAAGTGGAGAAAGTGTTTTTTCTTGCACATCAACTAAATAGATCGATTAGCCTATCACTGCAATAATAAACATAAAAATATTCATATAACTCGATCAAAAACGTACAAATGAACAAAGTTTAACTGTGGAAAAAGGTACCCAGGCTGACGAGTTTTAATTAATTTAAATAAAAATATCATATGACGAACATTAATTTAATTTTCCAGACTGAAACCTAGAAATGTGTTGGTATATACCGATATGTGGTCAAACTTTCTTTAGATTCGTAATCCACGTTACCATATATCAACTCAAAATACGAAATTTGTGGAACAATGATTGTTTTTATTAACTTTAGTTTTATATTCAGCGCTAGGCAAGTGCACGTATGCCAAAGGTTTCTCAAAATAAGCAGGTTATTTGGCTGCGATGGGTTGGCAAATGTGTTGATTACTGTATCCGATCTTTTACATTTTAGGTACACAACTATGGTTGTTATTAATGTACCAGTTATTGGAATGAGGACATACCAATACATACTTCGTTTTGATGCATCTTCACTAAATTTTTCCATCTTCTGTAGGTTTTGTATGTGTTTTTGATACAGGTAAGGCAGCGTTGGGATAGTCGCATGCTCGGAAATATTCAATTTGAAGCGGTTCGTTAATTCAGACACCATAGATGGACTTTTTTTGCTCACCGAGTACTTTGTATTATTTATTAAAATATCGTTGTCGTACATGATTAAGAATGACCCCATCAATTCATTCGTTTGCTTTCCTTCGGTTAAGATTATATTCTGGTCGTTGACTAACATAATGTTTTCGTCGATTTGGATAAACGGAGGCACATGGTATGTTGTGGTTGTCTTACAGGTTGCCGAAATGTTGTTTAGCATTTGGTACATGCAGGAATCAAATGTATCAATATGACAGAAAGGGATAGTTACAGTTTCCTTGCAGTTATAAAGCGGACTACGGTATTTCCCGTATTTAGCAGCATATTTATTTCTTAAATCTAATATCGTGTTATTGTATGCTACAGGGAAAATTTCTATTAATGGACAAACAGAATACACCTTTTTTACCAAATATTTAAATATTTCATTATCATCAACTAAATAGATCGATTAGCCCATCACTGCAATAATAAACATAAAAATATTCATAGAACTCGATCAAAAACTTACAAATGAACAAAGTTTAACTTCTGAAAAAGTTAGCCAGGCTGACGAGTTTTAATTAATTTAAATAAAAATATCATATGTCGAACATTAATTTAATTTTCCAGACTGAAACCTAGAAATGATTTGGTATATACCGATATGTGGTCAAACTTTCTTTTGATTCGTAATCCACATTACCATATATAAACTCAAAATACGTAATTTGTGGAACAATGATTGTTTTTATTAACTTTAGTTTTATATTCAACGCTAGGCAAGTGCACGTATGCCAAAGGTTTCTCAAAATATAATATATTTTCGAGATGCTATAAATTATATGGTCTGAACACTTTAATTGGGAATTCATCGTTCGTGAAATATAGAAAGCAACTCAGTTTTTGCAGCATTTATACAGAGACCATTTGATTTGGTCCAGAGAGATATTCTTTTTAGGTCATCATTCAAACTAAAAAATAAATCTTCACTGAAGCCAATAGGACGTGAATAATAAATTTGCGTATCATTTGCGTACAAATGGATGCGTGCATTTTGCCAACAATGAACAATGTCATTTATAAATAAACTAAACCTAGAATTGAGCTTTGGGGCGCTCCAGTAGTAATTTGACGAAGGCTAGACATCGTATCTCCACTATGGACTTGTAGCATCTTATATGCTTAATGGAAATCAAGCTCAAACCGAAGTACTGTTTTAATTTGACAAGAAGAATTTCATGGTTGACTGAATCAAAAATTATTTGCAAAGAAATTAAATTTTCAAAGACTTCCGCCAACGCAGATAACATACTAATCGGCCTAAAGTATTTGGGAGCATCTCAAATATTGTTTTTGGAGACCGGAATGACATTAGCAACCTTCCACTGATTTGGAAAAGTTGAAAGGTTACGGCAAAATTAAATATAAACATAAGTGAAAGATTAGCTTTAGAAAACGTAAGCTACGCCCTCTGCCATGTCTATTTTGCCTCGTACTCTAAGTATCCGCATATCATCAACATACGGCGAACACTTGTACAACATACTTTCGCGTTGAACTACTTCACCAGCTCTTAAACGTCATATCTCTTTCCCAAATATTTGTTCTTGACAGTGGCGAGTGACAAGCAACTCGGCCGCTTCTGCGTCGACCACCTTGATTAAGTTTTGTAAATCGACCGATATATTTGCCTTACGGGAAATATTGCGAAGAAAACTGCAGCGATGGTTGCATCTCTACATGTCAAATCAGTTCCGAGTCGAGTTTACTGTTAAGTTCCGCTTCATGCCAGTTCTCTTGGGTATCCAATAAAAATTATGGTCCCATAAACCACCGACTTTGGCAACAAAATTCTGGATCCTTTGCCCACTTTGTACCTTCGTCGGCGACGTTGTCCAGTGATGGAACCCAGCGCCACTCCTCGACCCTTCTCTTCTAATATTTCCCCTACACGTACAGCCACGAATTGTTGGAACTTCCTTGCGTCTGACCTAATCCAATACAGCATATTTTTGGAGTCAGACCAAAGTACGCGTTGGCTAACGGTAACAGAGAGCTCGTGCATAATAAATCGGCATAGCCGTAGCCCTAATATGGCACCCATCAGCTCTAAGCGCGGAACCGATACTGGTTTTAGCGGAGATAGCCGACGCTTAATACGAACCTCCGACGTTCTACGTAGGTAACGCACCCAGCGAACCCATTTCTCTTGATCTTCTGCACGGAACGGATCATCCCATAGCACGCCGGAACGCCATACCTCCTGCATGATAATTTTTGCATAGATCATAAAGAAACCAAGAAGGCCCAAGGGATCTAATACGGTCATTATTATCCGCAGTATCTGTCGCTTTGTTGGAGTTATACTGTCGTCGAATAGCTCTTTTGGAAAGCTTTTAAAAAATGAGAAAACATCAGTATTAGGGCCCCACCACATGCCAAGGACTTTATCGTGCTTTGCATCTGCTTGTTCGATGTGTTTAACGGCCTGGTTTGATTTCCCGGTTAAGGCGAACAACACTTCCTTTGAATTGCATATCCAGTTGCGCATCTGGAATCCTTCATCAGCATGGATATTTTTAACTGTGGTGGCCAGACGTATCATACTGAAGGCATGCTCTGCAACCAGTCGTCCACGAACGTGTTCTTTAGTATGGTTTTTACAGCTACAGGATGCTCATCTTAAAAACGTAACGGGTTATTATATTTAATAACGTTCGCTTAAGACGGTGAACAGCTCGCACCGAACGTCATAACTTGCATCACATATGTATCTGGATCACTAAGTGTGTCACCATCACGCCATAAAAATTTTTAAGCGACCTGATCTTCCTTACATATTCGTATTTGGTGAAACATTTCCCGAATGTCACCACAGAGTGCAATCGGTTTCTCCCGAAATCGAATGAAAACACCCATTAACGACTTTGATAGATCTGGCCCCTTTAGTAGTACGGGATTAAGTGCAACACCGTTGACCGCTGCAGCAGCATCCCACACTATTCGCCTCTTATTCTTGTTTATGTTTGTGACCGTAAGCATTGGGGTATACCATGACTTACCACTGGCTAAATTTTCTTCCGGCTTAACGTTCCTTACATAGCCTTTCCGCTCATAATATCTTATTGAATTGTTAAGTAAAGATTTCAAATCTGGATCACGTGACATTTTGGTCTCCAAACAACGAAATCGACAGGCCTGTTTCCCATCGATTCTCAACTGGCAGGTATCGCGTCTTCGAATTCATTATACGTTGACAGCGTTCATCCTCCTTTGACAGCAAAGCAGTAAAGCCGCTGGTACCTATGGCTTCCAGCGAAAAGTGAGCTTTTACGAGTTCCTCAAGGTGATCATCAGTATGACAAACATGCTTACGAGTTGGACGTTCTGTTGCTTGTTGCTTACAAAAGATGACGGCTATTAAATACATTTTTATAAATATAACAAAAGTAAATAGGTCATTAAATACATAATACTAAACAGCAGCTGCAATGCGATCGACGCTCATACGATCCAGTACTATGACTGCATTAGTGTTGATATGCTTTTTCACATAGACATGCCCACGGTTTGAAAATGCATTCACAAGTTGCTTTTGTTTTGTTTAATAATGTTCCAAATTGCATTAGCTCCCGATACTTTTTAGTAAGACACTCATGAATAAATATCTTATCGCTGCAATCTATTCCAACATCACGAAGTGTTAGTGTTTCTCGATTAGATTTAGATAACGCCGCAATAGCCTTAAGCAAATGTGAGCGGTCATAGGTAGATTGTAGTTTAAAAATTATGGTAGAGGGCTTTTTGTTCTCATTATCATCTTGTGGTATACCAAAAACAATTACATCGGCCGATACCAATTTGTTTTCCAGCTCGTCGACATGCTGACATAGGTCAATTACATCTTTGTTTTGATACCGACTTTCGCTGCACCAAACCTCTAACGCACTCACTCTCTCCCTCATCTTTTTCATTGCTGATTTAATGTTGACGAATTCAGCTGATATTTCACCTATCTTCTGAATTACGCGATTTTCACTCTCTCTGAATTTCGCCATTATGCTTTGCATTAATTCTTCTAATTTCGCCTCAAGCCTCTTAAACATACTCACAGTTGTTGGGCTAGCTACTCTCGCTGGTTGTGGTTTTAGTGTTGGTGTTTGTTGAGGAGACGGGGCATTGCGCGCGTATTTTTGTACTCACAGTTTCCATATAATAACGAAGTCAACAGAAAAATTTTCAGAAAACGAATTTATTGCTTAAGCAGTTTTGAAATCTCCAACTACGCTTGAGCAGATGTATTAGCACAACTAGGGTGGTAGGCAGATACACGGAAAACCCGGTAATTACGTTAGTAAAGCGTGATATATTGCACAATAATATTGTGTGTTCGTGATGTTTTTTAGTTTGACGAAAATACCACAACAGGATGGTATCAATGTTTTTGTGTTATTAATATATAATTACATAATCGCCCCTGAGGATGCTAAGGTAGTTAGCGAAACGTCGGGAAAAAAGTGGAGAAAGTGTTTTTTCTTGCACATCAACTAAATAGATCGATTAGACTATCACTGCAATAATAAACATAAAAATATTCATATAACTCGATCAAAAACATACAAATGAACAAAGTTTAACTGTGGAAAAAGGTACCCAGGCTGACGAGTTTTAATTAATTTAAATAAAAATATCATATGACGAACATTAATTTAATTTTCCAGACTGAAACCTAGAAATGTGTTGGTATATACCGATATGTGGTCAAACTTTCTTTAGATTCGTAATCCACGTTACCATATATCAACTCAAAATACGAAATTTGTGGAACAATGATTGTTTTTATTAACTTTAGTTTTATATTCAGCGCTAGGCAAGTGCACGTATGCCAAAGGTTTCTCAAAATAAGCAGGTTATTTGGCTGCGATGGGTTGGCAAATGTGTTGATTACTGTATCCGATCTTTTACATTTTAGGTACACAACTATGGTTGTTATTAATGTACCAGTTATTGGAATGAGGACATACCAATACATATTTCGTTTTGATGCATCTTCACTAAATTTTTTATCTTCTGTAGGTTTTGTATGTGTTTTTGATACAGGTAAGGCAGCGTTGGGATAGTCGCATGCTCGGAAATATTCAATTTGAAGCGGTTCGTTAATTCAGACACCATAGATGGACTTTTTTTGCTCACCGGGTACTTTGTATTATTTATTAAAATATCGTTGTCGTACATGATTAAGAATGACCCCATCAATTCATTCGTTTGCTTTCCTTCGGTTAAGATTATATTCTGGTCGTTGACTAACATAATGTTTTCGTCGATTTGGATAAACGGAAGCACATGGTATGTTGTGGTTGTCTTACAGGTTGCCGAAATGTTGTTTAGCATTTGGTACATGCAGGAATCAAATGTATCAATATGACAGAAAGGGATAGTTACAGTTTCCTTGCAGTTATAAAGCGGACTACGGTATTTCCCGTATTTAGCAGCATATTTATTTCTTAAATCTAATATCGTGTTATTGTATTCTATTAATGGACAAACAGAATACACTTTTTTTACCAAATATTTAAATATTTCATTATCATCAACTAAATAGATCGATTAGCCCATCACTGCAATAATAAACATAAAAATATTCATAGAACTCGATCAAAAACTTACAAATGAACAAAGTTTAACTTCTGAAAAAGTTAGCCAGGCTGGCGAGTTTTAATTAATTTAAATAAAAATATCATATGTCGAACATTAATTTAATTTTCCAGACTGAAACCTAGAAATGATTTGGTATATACCGATATGTGGTCAAACTTTCTTTTGATTCGTAATCCACGTTACCATATATCAACTCAAAATACGAAATTTGTGGAACAATGATTGTTTTTATTAACTTTAGTTTTATATTCAACGCTAGGCAAGTGCACGTATGCCAAAGGTTTCTCAAAATATAATATATTTTCGAGATGCTATAAATTATATGGTCTGAACACTTTAATTGGGAATTCATCGTTCGTGAAATATAGAAAGCAACTCAGTTTTTGCAGCATTTATACAGAGACCATTTGATTTGGTCCAGAGAGATATTCTTTTTAGGTCATCATTCAAACTAAAAAATAAATCTTCACTGAAGCCAATAGGACGTGAATAATAAATTTGCGTATCATTTGCGTACAAATGGATGCGTGCATTTTGCCAACAATGAACAATGTCATTTATAAATAAACTAAAAAGGATGGGACCTAGAATTGAGCTTTGGGGCGCTCCAGTAGTAATTTGACGAAGGCTAGACATCGTATCTCCACTATGGACTTGTAGCATCTTATATGCTTAATGGAAATCAAGCTCAAACCGAAGTACTGTTTTAATTTGACAAGAAGAATTTCATGGTTGACTGAATCAAAAATTATTTGCAAAGAAATTAACTTTTCAAAGACTTTCGCCAACGCAGATAACATACTAATCGGCCTAAAGTATTTGGGAGCATCTCAAATATTGTTTCTGGAGACCGGAATGACATTAGCAACCTTCCACTGATTTGGAAAAGTTGAAAGGTTACGGCAAAATTAAATATAAACGTAAGTGAAAGATTAGCTTTAGAAAACGTAAGCTACGCCCTCTGCCATGTCTATTCTGCCTCGTACTCTAAGTATCCCCATATCATCAACATACGGCGAACACTTGTACAACATACTTTCGCGTTGAACTACTTCACCAGCTCTTAAACGTCATATCTCTTTCCCAAATATTTGTTCTTGACAGTGGCGAGTGACAAGCAACTCGGCCGCTTCTGCGTCGACCACCTTGATTAAGTTTTGTAAATCGACCGATATATTTGCCTTACGGGAAATATTGCGAAGAAAACTGCATCTCTACATGTCAAATCAGTTCCGAGTCGAGTTTGCTGTTAAGTTCCGCTTCATGCCAGTTCTCTTGGGTATCCAATAAAAATTATGGTCCCATAAACCACCGACTTTCGCAACAAAATTCTGGATCCTTTGCCCACTTTGTACCTTCGTCGGCGACGTTGTCCAGTGATGGAACCCAGCGCCACTCCTCGACCCTTCTCTTCTAATATTTCCCCTACACGCACAGCCACGAATTGTTGGAACTTCCTTGCGTCTGACCTAATCCAATACAGCATATTTTTGGAGTCAGACCAAAGTACGCGTTGGCTAACGGTAACAGAGAGCTCGTGCATAATAAATCGGCATAGCCGTAGCCCTAATATGGCACCCATCAGCTCTAAGCGCGGAACCGATACTGGTTTTAGCGGAGATAGCCGACGCTTAATACGAACCTCCGACGTTCTACGTAGGTAATGCACCCAGCGAACCCATTTCTCTTGATCTTCTGCACGGAACGGATCATCCCATAGCACGCCGGAACGCCATACCTCCTGCATGAGAATTTTTGCATAGATCATAAAGAAACCAAGAAGGCCCAAGGGATCTAATACGGTCATTATTATCCGCAGTATCTGTCGCTTTGTTGGAGTTATACTGTCGTCGAATAGCTCTTTTGGAAAGCTTTTAAAAAATGAGAAAACATCAGTATTAGGGCCCCACCACATGCCAAGGACTTTATCGTGCTTTGCATCTGCTTGTTCGATGTGTTTAACGGCCTGGTTTGATTTCCCGGTTAAGGCGAACAACACTTCCTTTGAATTGCATATCCAGTTGCGCATCTCGAATCCTTCATCAGCATGGATATTTTTAACTGTGGTGGCCAGACGTATCATACTGAAGGCATGCTCTGCAACCAGTCGTCCACGAACGTGTTCTTTAGTATGGTTTTTACAGCTACAGGATGCTCATCTTGAAAACGTAACGCGTTTTTATATTTAATAACGTTCGCTTAAGACGGTGAACAGCTCGCACCGAACGTCATAACTTGCATCACATATGTATCTGGATCACTAAGTGTGTCACCATCACGCCATAAAAATTTTTAAGCGACCTGATCTTCCTTACATATTCGTATTTGGTGAAACATTTCCCGAATGTCACCACAGAGTGCAATCGGTTTCTCCCGAAATCGAATGAAAACGCCCATTAACGACTTTGATAGATCTTGCCCCTTTAGTAGTACGGAATTAAGTGCAACACCGTTGACCGCTGCAGCAGTATCCCACACTATTCGCCTCTTATTCTTGTTTATGTTCGTGACCGTAAGCATTGGGATATACCATGACTTACCACTTGCTAAATTTTCTTCCGGCTTAACTTTCCTTACATAGCCTTTCGGTTCATAATATCTTATTGAATTGTTAAGTAAAGATTTCAAATCTGGATCACGTGACATTTTGGTCTCCAAACAACGAAATCGACAGGCCTGTTTCCCATCGATTATCAACTGGCAGGTTTCGCGTCTTCGAATTCATTATACGTTGACAGCGTTCATCCTCCTTTGACAGCAAAGCAGTAAAGGCGCTGGTACCTATGGCTTCCAGCGAAAAGTGAGCTTTTACGAGTTCCTCAAGGTGATCATCATTATGACAAACATGCTTACGAGTTGGACGTTCTGTTGCTTGTTGCTTACAAAAGATGACGGCTATTAAATACATTTTTATAAATATAACAAAAGTAAATAGGTCATTAAATACATAATACTAAACAGCAGCTACAATGCGATCGACGCTCATACGATCCAGTACTTTGACTACATTAGTGTTGATATGCTTTTTCACATAGACATGCCCACGGATTGAAAATGCATTCACAAGATGCTTTTGTTTTTTTAATTGCGTTCCAAATTGCATTAGCTCCCGATACTTTTTAGTAAGACACTCATGAATAAATATCTTATCGCTGCAATCTATTCCAACATCACGAAATGTTAGTGTTTCTCGATTAGATTTAGATAACGCCGCAATTGTTGTTGTGCCAACTTTTACTCAAACGCAAGGTAGAGCGTAAAGATAGTGAAGCCAGACTAATTGAAGCACACAGTTTGCTGAACATCGATGAGAGGTTCTCATTATCATCTTGTGGTATACCAAAAACAATTACATCGGCCGATACCAATTTGTTTTCCAACTCGTCGACATGCTGACATAGGTCAATTACATCTTTGTTTTGATACCGACTTTCGCTGCACAAAACCTCTAACGCACTCACTCTCTCCCTCATCTTTTTCATTGCTGATTTAACCCATATTCGGCCGCTGGTCGATTTTTCGACCATCAACTTTGAAGCTTAGTGCTATTTTCATGATTGGTTTTTAGAAAACTTAAATTCTGAATTTTATTAAAACTTAAAGGATAGTTTTTTTCAGTTAAAACATTAAATGAAAAATTTGGTAGAATCATAAAAAAATTAATTTTTTAAAGTGTTTTTTTTTAATTTAAAAAAATTGGGAAAACAAAAAAATTTGTTTTTATTTTTAATTGTATACGAAGACAAGAGATCAACTTTTAACAATCAAAAGAAATTCACCTCAATATTACAAGTTTTTTAACTTTTAAAACTACATACTCTTTGGTGGTCGAAAAATCGACCACTGGCCAGAAATCGTCAAGTAGGACAAAATTTTTTCAAGAATGATTTTTGTTATTATTAAATAAAAGGCAAGTATATATCTTCAAAATATAAAATATTTAATGGCCCTTGCTTTAGTTTTTTCGAATTTTCTACTTTTATCGTTTTAAGTCTGGTATCACCTGTCCGCATGTAACCTTTTCGTCTCATATATTTGTCTCCCTCTAACTATCGTAACGTAAAATTTAAAAAGGGGGTTCCCCGAATTGATTCTGTTTGCTTTTGTTATTGCAAAAAGAAAGATTTCGAACTTGCGTAGTAAGTGTCATAAAATCAATTGGTGAAGATAATGCCGATTCGTAAAGCAATAAAAATTAGTGAAATCATGGCCATTTTAAATGAGCCATCTTCAGATGACGAGGAGGATCAAGCTGTATTGAATGCGACAGATGTCGACGTCGTATACATTCCACCGCCTTATGTGGAGTGTATGACAGATGAAGAAGATCTGGATGATGACCGGATTAATCTGAATGACAACAATGATGATTTTTTAAATGAAATCGCTGGTCATGTTGAACTACATTACTCATTGGAAGGAGAACACATTCAGGATGTAGGTAATGACCTCAGTGAAACGGAAAATCCATCAACATCTAATGGACATGGAAATGTTATGATAACTGGCGGATTTAAGATGAAATCTGATTTTGCTGTCCCCGTATGGCGAAAACCCAGAAATTTCGAATACAGCCGAACGCCAATTAACATCGAAGCTTTCAAAATGGAAGAAATTTTTTCTGAAATTGGTAAGCAATTGATTAACTATTTCTATTATTTAGTTTAAATTGCCATTTCTATATATGCATAAATTCATATATATACTTATATACGTATACGAGTATTTATTCATACTTAACTTTTTTGCAGGCTCTAAATCTCCGTATGATATTTTCTCGTTGTATTTTGATAAATTAATAATTGCAGAGATAACGCATTTCACAAACGAATATGCGAATCAACACAATGCTGCCATTAACGTCACGCCAGTAGAAATACGTAGGTTCATTGGTATTTTGTACATTTCGGGGTATCACACCTTGCCTCATATTGACCATTATTGGTCTGTTCGGCCCGACATGGAAATTCCAATTGTAAAACAAGCGTTGAGTCGTAATCGGTTTAAAATAATAAAACGGTTCTTACATCTCGCTGATAACACCCATTTAAATACAGTAGATCGTTTTGCCAAGGTTCGCCCGGTTATTGATGCTCTCAATAAAAAATTTATGCAGTTCGGAGTTTTTAGCCATATTCTTTCCGTAGACGAACAGATGATTCCATACTTTGGTCGACACTCATGCAAAATGTTTATCAAAGGAAAACCGATTCGTTTTGGATTTAAGTCGTGGTGTTTATGTTCAGAAAGTGGATATTTATTTTATAGTATACTATATGGGGGTGCAGCAACCCCTCACGATGAGAATATCGGTCTAGGAGCACAAACTGTTTTAGATTTACTTGCTAACGTAACTGACCCGGACTGCCATATTATTTTCTTTGACAATTTTTTTTCATCCTATCATCTTATGTGCCTATTGAATGAGCGTCGATTTTTTGCAACCGGTACTATACGTGAAAATAGGATGGCAAAATCGCCCTTGAGGAATTTAAAAAAAGAGAAACGCGGGGCATTTGACCAGCTAGTCGATGGTCAACAAGAAATATTGACTGTACGGTGGAACGATAACGCTGTCGTCAATGTTATAACTAATAACTCCACAGCCGAACCAATGGACTATGCTAAAAGATATTGTCGGAAGCAAAAGAAAACTATCACCATTCCACAGCCCAAAGTGATACAAGAATATAATCACGGTATGGGTGGAGTGGATCTTCATGACAATGCTGTGGCCAACTATCGGATATGTATACGAGGAAAAAAATGGTGGTGGCCAATATGGATTAATTGTATGTATGCATTGTATGTTACCAAATTTCAAAGACAAAACCACTTTCTTAAATTGATTTTCGTTCTGAAGTCACAAACCAATTGTTGACTTACGACAATAAGGAAGATTACGAGAATGGAGATGAAGATGAGGACTCTGGACATCCATCGAACCTCTCTCGGATCGACGAAAAGGTACACGCCGTCATGAGAAGTCTTGAAAATAAATTTCGGCGCTGTAAGTTATGCAAAAAACATACTATTTTTACTTGCAAAAATTGAAACGTTTATTTACATACTAAATGTTTTGATGAATATCATCAAAATTTTTAAATTTACGTCTGTACAATATACATGTATTATATAAAAAAAATACATATCTTTTAAATAAAAGCAAATAATTTGAACTAAAATCATTAAATTTTTCTTAAAGAAAATAAAAAAAAAATATATTTTTTTATACTTGACGGTTTTTGGCCAGCGGTCGATTTTTCGACCAGTTCATATCAAGAAAACGGTGGATCAAAAAAAATTTTTTTTGTTAATTATTCTTGATAATGATCATAAAACCACCCCTTCGAAAGGAAATTAAAAACAGACTGTGATTTCATGTAGCGGCCGAAGATGGGTTAATGTTGACGAATTCAGCTGATATATCATCTATCTTCTGAATTACGCGATTTTCACTCTCTCTGAATTTCGCCATTATGCTTTGCATTACTTCTTCTAATTTCGCCTCAAGCCTCTTAAACATACTCACAGTTGTTGGGCTAGCTACTCTCGCTGGTTGTGGTTTTAGTGTTGGTGTTTGTTGAGGAGACGGGGCATTGCGCGCGCATTTTTGTACTCACAGTTTCCTTATATTATTATAACCCAACGGAAACCCACTTTCCCGCCCAACCGGCACGAGAGGATAGAATAGTTCTTTTAATTATAAAAAGTGAGTCCGATACATCAAAGGTGCTGGAATGATTGTTAAAGTCTTGGCATAAACCCCGAAACGGTTCATTCAACTCAAAGTTAGTTCTGCATAGTTTCAAGAAAAGTGGTTTAAAGTTTCTCGTTGCACGGGAGGGTACATTAAAATTAATTTGCTCTAGAAGAAATGGACTTGAGATCCATCCATTGACTAATTTTACCAGAAATATTATACCTAACATTTCTCTGCGACTCGAAAGAGTAGGAAGATTAATAAGTTTTAAACGACTAGTGTAAGGGGGAAGATTGTATGGCGAATCCCATCGAAGATTTCTCAAAGCAAAAAGTAAGAATTGTTTTTGTATTGACTCTAGTTGGTCTGAGTGGACCTGATAACGAGGATTCCAAACTATGGAACCATACTCCAGTATTGGTCTTACTAATGAAGTAAAAAGTGTTTTAGTTATATACGGGTTGCGGAATTCCTTTGACCAACGCTTTACAAAAGCCAGTACACCCCTTGCTTTATTAACTGTGGAACTAATATGAAAATTAAAATTGAGTTTACAATCCATACCAACACCCAGGTCAACAAAACTGTTTACATGTTCTAGGACGTAGTTATTTATTTTGTTGGAGGCCGGCTGAATGGTTCAATATCAATATTTTAGAATACTTTACTACTGTAGAAATGTCGTTTATGAATAGCAGGAACAGAATCGGTCCGAGGTGGCTGCCCTGAGGAACTCCCGAGGAAACATCGATGATCCCAGAATGAAAATTTTTAAAAACTACCTTTTGCGTCCTACCGGAGAGATAAGAAGACATCCAACAGAGGATACCAGGTTGAAAACCAAGCAGATCTAGTTTACGGATGAGTAAAGAGTGACATACTTTGTCAAATGCTTTACTAAAATCGGTATATATAACATCAGTATCAATGCATTCCCTAAACCCATTTGAAACATGGGTGGTAAATTCAAGTAAATTTGTAATGGTTGATTTGCCCTTACAGAAGCCATGTTGGCAATTTGCTATTATTGAGGAAATCGGATAAGTCATTTGATTGGTAACAATAGCTTCAAACAACTTCGGGATAGAAGAGAGTTTAGCTATACCACGATAGTTTTCAATAGAAGACCTGCTTCCAGATTTATGAAGGGGGATTATGTAAGACTGTTTCCATATTGACGGAAAAACTCCTTGCTGGAGGGACAAATTAAACAAGTTCGATAATGGCAGGTACAGGTGCTTTGCACATTTTCACAAGTTCTCAAGTCTTTAGTGAACCATAAAGGGGCTGATTTATCACGAATACAATAACCTTTAGGTACATGTTTAAGAAATAAGTTGTATAAAGTATTGTTGAAGTCCAAAACATTACGCTCAATATCGCCATTGTAGTAAGGCCAAGTTATTTTAGATAAGACACAGTTTAATTTTTTAAAATTAGCTTTTCTAAAATCGAAGCTGTCATTAGAATTAAAAACTTTCGATCCAGAAACCCGCTCTCCGTCTATGATCTCGTATGACAATTCAATCGCAGGATGATATACATCCTCAGGTAAAACCAATGGATCACATCGATTTAAGGAGGCCCTGTACATGTTGTCAACAAAAACCAAATCCCAGACCCTCCCCAACTTGTTTTGTAGGGTATTAACCTGGTTCAGACAAAGTTCAGTCATCCCCTCCAGAAAGGCGTTGTTAATGGAAGGTACGATATGACCATCAATAAAATTCCAATAAATGTTGGGGAGATTAAAATCACCCAACACAATCAATGAGTCGGGAGGCCTAAGCGTTGAGTCCACAATCCCAAGTAAAGAAATATGATCACTATATACCGACAAGTCAGACTGAGGAGGTATATAGCAGAGTGCTAAATAAATATAAGACTTGCTTAATTGCACTCGTATGCACTTAAATTCAGTAGACTCAATGATTGGGACGTTAACCACTTCATATGGTAATGAAGAATGGACAGAAAAAAGAACACCTCCACCGATCCTGCACTCTCGATCATTTCTGTAAATATGATATTCACTGCAAAGAATCTCCGAATCAAAAACGTGAGGTTTAAGCCAAGTTTCAGTGAAAGCTATAATGTTAAAATTACAGTGATAACTCTTCAAAAGCAAGTCAGTTAGTTTTGTATTCAAGCCTCTAACATTTTGGTAATATATATCAAGTTTAGTTTTTATCAGTTTTTTGACTCCGGATTAGGATTAGAGATTTTTGCTAAGTTTTGATAATTTATATTGGGTTTAAACTCGAATTCGGGAACAAAAGCCCCAGTCGGCCAAAAAGATTTTAAATGAAGAAATGTTTCTCTTGTAATTAAAGTTAAATTTCCTGATAGTTATGTCATCAGTCTTAACCTTAGATGAAATGTGAAACTTGATATGCTCAACTGTGGTATCACTGGAAAATCTTGATATAAAAATAGGTTTTCTCTGAAGAACCACAACCAGCCCCCTAGCAGGCGCCACAGAAACCCCAGCAGAATTTTTGCTTTCGCTGCTCTCCTTTTGAACTGATCTCTGTGCAGCAGCTTTTGATGTTGAAGGTTCAACAGCCTGAGGACAAGGTGAGGAGAAACTAATCAACTCCCCTGAGGGAGAAGAAATAATTGTCGTCGGAATAGGATTTGGCTCAGCTTCGTCAGACGGACTCTCAATACGTTTCCGTTTACTATTACGGCTATTAGGAATACTCGTATTCTCTAAGCATTTAAAAGAATTAAAAACGTTTTCGTAGTGTTTGAATTTTTCGGTAAGAACATTTAGCTCCTTACCAATCTCAGAGAAACCGTTCCTACACTGCCTAAAAAATTTTAAAAGATCAACTTCAGTTGACCTACATTTCAGACAAGACCAGCGGACACCCTTACCATCATCAATCAAATCTAACACTCTACCTCTCAATCCAGCACACTTCATGTGGGCAAGCCCATCGCAAAGCCAGCAAGACACAAAGCGTTCAGACCCACTCTTAACTTGGCCGTTAGGATAATTACAATACATGGTATCTTATTTAGGAGAAAATTAATTAGAATTAAAATTACAATTTATAGGACTAGCAGAAGAAAGGATCTAACAGTGGTAAGCAGTTTAGCAAAAAAAGCAGTTTAGCAAAAAAGCAGTTTAGCAAAAAAAAAGCAGAATAGAAGTCGGTAAGGCAGTTAGAACAGTTTGGGATACACAGTTTTATTGACACTTAACAAATCACGCAAACAGCTGTGAAAGCTAAAAGGAGTAACAAAGAAGAGTGCGCGCACAAACAGCAACAGCCGCAAATGCAAAAACAAAACAATTGGCAACAACAACTGTACTACAATAAAAATTATTACTCGGCACACAACACAACAAAGATTTAAATGAGATTTTTTATAAGTCAAAGATTATTAAATGAATATTGCACCAAATCACTTTATACTTAGCTTGAAGTGTACAAAATTGGTTTAATCACAATTTAATGAAATTTAATTAATTTGATATTTAAATTGTTTTATAACAATATTTGTAAGGGAGCAAAGTAAACACAACCACACAGCTTGACGTTTGCGATAAACAAAATGGATAACGAAGTCAACAGAAAAATTTTCAGAAAAACGAATTTATTGCTTAAGCAGTTTTGAAATCTCCAACTACGCTTGAGCAGATGTATTAGCACAACTAGAGTGGTAGGCAGATACACGGAAAACCCGGTAATTACGTTAGTAAAGCGTGATATATTGCACAATAATATTGTATGTTCGTGATGTTTTTTAGTTTGACGAAAATACCACAACAGGATGGTAACAATGTTTTTGTGTTATTAATATATAATTACATAATCGCCCCTGAGGATGCTAAGGTAGTTAGCGAAACGTCGGGAAAAAAGTGGAGAAAGTGTTTTTTCTTGCACATCAACTAAATAGATCGATTAGCCTATCACTGCAATAATAAACATAAAAATATTCATATAACTCGATCAAAAACGTACAAATGAACAAAGTTTAACTTTGGAAAAAGGTACCCAGGCTGACGAGTTTTAATTAATTTAAATAAAAATATCATATGACGAACATTAACTTAATTTTCCAGACTGAAACCTAGAAATGTGTTGGTATATACCGATATGTGGTCAAACTTTCTTTAGATTCGTAATCCACGTTACCATATATCAACTCAAAATACGAAATTTGTGGAACAATGATTGTTTTTATTAACTTTAGTTTTATATTCAGCGCTAGGCAAGTGCACGTATGCCAAAGGTTTCTCAAAATAAGCAGGTTATTTGGCTGCGATGGGTATTTAAATGTGCTGATTACTGTATCCGATCTTTTACATTTTAGGTACACTAATATGGTTGTTATTAATGTACCAGTTATTGAAATGAGGGCATACCAATACATATTTCGTTTTGATGCATCTTCACTAAATTTTTCTATAATTTCTATTAACTGAAAAGTCGCAGAGAGCATATGCAGAATTGTCAATATGAGGTTTAAACCAAGTCTCTGTTACATAAACTACATCAATATCTAAATTATGAAAAACGATGTTTAGGTAGTCAAGTTTGTCAATAGTTAGACTACGTGCATTAAAGTGACAAACATTGAAACCCTTATGGCGATGGCATACCAATTTCAATGCCGTCCTTAGATTGTCATTGTTTGTGTGTATCTTTAAGTTATTTACGATAAGATAACATGGACAAGATGATTTTAAAAGATCAGTCATAAAGGGAAAATGTAAAGCAAAAGGAAGCATTAAGCTATAGTTCAATTCGTGACAGACATATGGCATCATACATAGATATAATAATAGACCTCATGTTTTGTAAGCGACTTGCAAAGGAACGCTAGGTAGCTTATCGTATAGCGTGGAAAGCAACAACAAAAAAGCGAGTTGAGTTGAAATAAGCGGGTTGAAATAAACTCGCTTAAAAAATAGCCGACCTCATTGAAAGTGTTGGAAAGTGGTACAATTGTGAATAATCATGGGAAAGTACCAAGGGAAATGGGAAATTTTCGCTAAACATAAAATAAGTAAAAAACCAAGATAGAGCAGACGTAAATAAAATCGCCGTAAAAAAAACCTTATAAGAATTACTAATTTTGTTTTGTTTAGCTAGCTAGTTTTACGAACGACCGATAATTTTTACAGACTAGTATTCAAAATATAGGAGAGCTGATTATAAGCGAGTTGGACGTTCTGTTGCATGTTGCTTACAAAAGATGACGGCTATTAAATACATTTTTATAAATATAACAAAAGTAAATAGGTCATTAAATACATAATACTAAACAGCAGCTGCAATGCGATCGACGCTCATACGATCCAGTACTTTGACTGCATTAGTGTTGATATGCTTTTTCACATAGACATGCCCACGGATTGAAAATGCACTCACAAGTTGCTTTTGTTTTTTTAATTGCGTTCCAAATTGCATTAGCTCCCGATTCTTTTTAGTAAGACACTCATGAATAAATATCTTATCGCTGCAATCTATTCCAACATCACGAAGTGTTAGTGTTTCTCGATTAGATTTAGATAACGCCGCAATAGCCTTAAGCAAATGTGAGCGGTCATAGGTAGATTGTAGTTTAAAAATTATGGTGTTGTGCCAACTTTTACTCAGACGCAAGGTAGAGCGTAAATATAGTGGAGCCAGACTAATTGAAGCACACAGTTCGCTGAACATCGATGAGAGGTTCTCATTATCATCTTGTGGTATACCAAAAACAATTACATCGGCCGATACCAATTTGTTTTCCAGCTCGTCAACATGCTGACATAGGTCAATTACATCTTTGTTTTGATACCGACTTTCGCTGCACAAAACCTCTAACGCACTCACTCTCTCCCTCATCTTTTTCACTGCTGATTTAATGTTGACAAATTCAGCTGATATTTCACCTATCTTCTGAATTACGCGATTTTCACTCTCTGAATTTTGCCATTATGCTTTGCATTAATTCTTCTAATTTCGCCTCAAGCTTCTTAAACATACTCACAGTTGTTGGGCTAGCTACTCTCGCTAGTTGTAGTGTTAGTGTTGGTGTTTGTTGAGGAGACGGGGCATTGCGCGAATTAAATAAGTGGTTGAACGCGGTGCTCTGTGCTCAGCAGTAAATTTATTCTGTCCTTCTTTTTCAAACTACTTCTATTTATACTTATGCTAGTCCCGACGCGCAAGTCAGTTGTTTTCCAAATCTTATGTGTGCCTATCTACTTTTAACAAAGGAAGGGAAACATTTAGGGTTTCGGGATTATTTGTATTTATATTCTATTGTTCTGATTTTTACTGATAATCATAAGTATTTGTACACATGTGTGACTATCTATAACTAGTACTTATAACTATACATACATATTTATGTTTTCTCTGCTGCACTTAGGTAGTAAACAAATGTATCTGTACATATGTACAAGTTAATAAAACACAAGTTTTATTTTTTTGCGGGCTGTATAGAAGACAGCATAACCGCGTTTATTGCTATGAGAATTGAATCTAAATCAGTGTTGTCCAACGTGACTGTGTGCACGTTATGCTTGTGTTGGTTATTAGCGTACATTCGGAAAGCTACAAGCAGACAACACGAATACGGAACAGTGCGTACAAATAAGTAAACGTACTTTTTAGAAATTACGGTTAATAGATTTCAATATTTGCTTTGAATATGCTTTAAAGTGGAAAATGCCACTTCGTAACTACTTATATGTTGATCCGAACATTGAAAATATACTTTGAATATACTCTTTTTCATCAATCATTTGAAATATACTTTTTTTCATCAATCATTTTCCAAAAATCAATACCGGAGTCAATAAGTAACGAAAAATCTGATCGCATTTCTCTGATTTCTTTTTGAAGTAACGGATCAAAGGTAACAACATCACACGTCAATGGATTATCATATAGGTTTATAATTGGTTGTATTTGAGCTAGATCTTTAAATCTTTTGTTGTAATTTTCTAAAATGCGGGATATAATTTGGCTATAGTATTCTAATTTATTTGTGATTGAAAATTCCTCTGCAAGTGATGATAGGTTTGGCATACTTATTAAATTCAAAATTTCCTGCATTTCTTTACCTTCATCAAAGCATTGCAAAACATTGTCGCATAAGTTTCTGAAAAACTCGCCATCAGTGAAAGGTCTGCCTTGCTTTGCTAATGCAAGTGCAACTACAAAAGATGCCTTTTCACGTGGGTATACTTTTTTGTTTGCCATAGGCTGAGAATTTAATTGTAAATAAAATTTTCTTTTGTAATTATCAAGAAGACTTTTTCGGGCGTCTCCCTCGATATTTACAAGATTTTTGTGACAACGTTCATAATGTCTTTTTATATCATGTTTGCTACAACGCTTTATTTTTTTTATAACAAATTAAGCATTCTGCATGCTTTTCATTGTTCTCAATAAAAAAAAAACATATTTCCCAAATTTGTTGGAACATTTTTAGTGCGTTCTGTTTTTAAAGCGTAAAACGTGAATGGTGTTGCTTGCTTGAAATTCTAGCGTCAACTGATCGCAAAATTCTGCTTTGCTTGCCTACGAAGTTGAATACAGTAGCACAATCGTGCTTTCACAGACACTTGTCGGTGTGAGGTGTCTGGCTTGCTGTACAACTGTCCGTGCGCTATTGTGCGCATAGGCCGTGGACAACGCTGATCTAAATCTAAGTTACAATAATTTGACTATTTATACCTAGATATGCCTGCGCTGCAACTGCATTCTGCTGCATGGCGTCGGTATTGTGCTGCGTGGTAAATTCATGCTTCTCCGCTGCGACTGCACGTTGACATTGTAAGTTGCTGCGCTTGTAATGTTTACAACATTAATTTCGATCACAGTTCTGCTGACTCCAATCGTAACCCACATGTTTGTTTGTTGAGCGGGTCATGTTTACACAATTTGCATTTGGTTCGAGTGCAGTTGTGCTGGGTCGATCGTTCGCTGGTTTCCGGTCTACATAGCTGTGCTCCACTTAGCATGATCGTCTTGCTATGCGTTTGTTGGTGCGGCCGAATTTATGATGGGTAATCATATTTCGGGCAACATGCGCTGTATTGGCTTTTCCTCGGGTTGACCATTAATTTGAAGTGGGTCAACTTGGTGTAGCCAGGTTATGGTTGGTGATCGAATAACGGAATGACATTTGCGTTATTCGATTCTCTGGAATGTGGGTCTGCAGTAAATTCCTAATTTACGGCATTTTGGTTGAGTGGATGGTTTCTAATTTTGATAGTTTAAATTATGATGGCTGGGTGGGTGGTTCTTAATGAATCAGCTTGAAGTGTTTGATATATGACGGCGAGTCATATGTCAAGCGGCTTGGGTGGTATTAACTTACTCTAAGTTAACTCTTCCCCTCTTAAGTCGATTGTCCTCAATCGGTGTGGTTATTTTGATGAGTTACGCTATGGTTCGTAATTGCAGAAATGGGCCTTCCATTGTTTTTGCAGTATCTTGTTTTGGTGATTGCAGTTCAGGCGATATTTATAATTTTCTTTTATATTTATTGATACATATTAAAATAAAAGTTATTACAATAATAGATAGTACAATTAATAAATCTGAACTTAAACTAATTAAATGAACATTTTTATTGTTTTTAAACAATAGTTCAATGTGTTCCTGTTGATTAATTTGCTTTAAGTACAATTTTTCCAATTTTAATTCTGTTTGTGTAATATTTTTATTTTCTTTAATTTTTGTGATCTTATTTGGTAATATAAATGAATCATACATTTTGATTTTAATATTTTCAAATGTTTTATTTGCGGCTATTACTTTACAATTTTCAAATTTTATTAGAAAGGTGCCTGTTTGTTTAATTTCTAATTTGTTACAATTGTGGAATATGCTTGAATGAAAATTTTTAAATATCAATATTCCAGCTAAAATTTCTTTAATTTCTGTTTCTTCTAATGGTTTTAAGTTACAATCAGCTTCTTTAAATTTAATAATATTTTTTAAACAGTTGTTATCTAATTTAATTAAATTTTTTTCCAGGTTGTCTTTTACAGTTTTTTTATACAAATTATTATTATCATCTGTAAGTATTTCATATTCATTTAAAGCTAATGAAAAATTTTTTTGATCGGGAATAGGTTCAAAAATTATTTTAGATAGGATGTTGGAGGAAAATTGGGGTATTAGTAGGGTTATAATAATATTGTCATTAAAAAAAACTACTGCTACTTTTATGCTATTGTACATGTCAAAGTCATTGATAAGGTCAAGCTCGGTCTGCGTTAATATGTCTGTTGGAATTATACCTAATTTACTTGAAAAAATTACTTGTCCTATATCATTGATATGGCTTTGTAAAAGCGCAATATCATTATTAATTTGATATGTATGTCTTATGAATTCTAATTCGTCCTCTATGGTTTTGATTTTATTTTGAGTTGTTTCCCTAAATATGTATATATATCTTTGAATCAAAGTTTGTTGTTTGTTTATATGACTAGTAATTTTACTAATTTGGTCTGTTAGGAGTTTATTAACGAGAATTAAATTGTTTACGTGGTCTACTGTATTATTTTCGTTATTTTGAATTATTTCTAGTGCATCGTTTATTTGTTGTTCGTCATCGTTGTCCATAGTACCTGCTATGTATTTTAGTCCCTTTCCTACGATGTTTACTAAACCTCGTTTTGTCTTTGTATGTGGGTGTAAATAACTTATTTTCGCTTTGAGTAACAACAAGTTTTTATTTACCGTATCTAGCAACTGTTTGTCTTCTAAGTTCGTTGCTGCTAAGGCTTCAATATTGTTTGAGATTAATAAAGTTGTTTCGTCGTAAGCTGTTAAGTTTATAAAGTGAAGAACTTTATTGAAGTGACTGATGGTCTTACGTTCTCCTATTTTGATAGGTATATATCCATTGTTATTTGCTAAGTCCTGTATGTCGATTTGTTGTGCAAAAATGGTTATCAATGATGAGACCAAGGTAATTATGATTGGCTTCATTTTGGTTATTTTTGGTGAAATTTTCCTAAGGGTAATAAAAATAAAACAAAAAATTTAACTTTGTTTGATTTTATTTTTATGTACTATTCTTCCTGATTGTGTCTTAACTGTGGTATTGTAGTTTTCCGAAACTATTTCTTTCTTATACCTAGATGTCAATTTATTTCTTAATCTCTTATTTATCTTAACGAAAATTATTTCTCCTTGAGCATATTGTTGTAATGCTCTTCTTTTCCTATTATGATATGCTAAGTCTTCTACTTGCTTATCCTTAATTTTGTTTGATATTTGTAACCTATGCTTATTTAATAATTGGGGGTCGCTATTGACTCTTCTACCAAAAAATGACTCAATTGGTTTTTCTTTCGTGGTGGAGTGCACAGAGTGGTTATACTCTTTGACCGATCTTTCCAAAAGTTCGTTGAAAGATTGGTGAGTTTTGTCGCACTGTAGGCATCTCATAATTTCCTGTAGTGTAGAATGAAAGCGTTCCACTTGACCATTGGAGCAACTTGTATATGGTGCTGTTCGGTGGATTTCTATGCCGAACTCATTTTCCATCATATAGTTAATCGTCTCTGATTTGAATGATTTCTCGTTGTCCGTGACTAAGGTCTCTGGCACGAGAGAAAAAAGAATATCCCTAAGGGGCTGTCTTATGTCCTCTGCCGCTTTAGATTTTATTGGTTTTGCCATTGCATATTTTGAAAATTTGTCTACAGCCGTTAAAATTAGCTGTTTTCCCATATGAAGTATGTCAATGTGTACTATTTGACCTGGGAATTTTGGAATAGGTGTCGCTTGAATTTTTGGTTTAGCCGGATGCCGGTCGTATTTGTTTTCTTTGCATATAATGCAAGTTTTAATTAGTTTCTTAATTTTTCCTGCCATTCCTGGAAAGTAATATTTCCTTAAAATTTGTAATTTATTTTCTTTACAACTCCTATGTGCTCTGTTATGTTCTTTAATAATGATTTCCTGCTGTTGCTGGATATCTGTTATATCCGCTACTTGTATTTGAGAAAATCTTATTTTAAATTTACCAAAGTGCATGGGATACAGTTCCTGTATTTTTCCCATTACGTCCTCTTCAGTTTGTATGCAATTTATTACAGAAGGGTTTAAGTATTTTTTCAAAATCTGAGCGAGATTCTCCTGTGAGTAACATGTTTCCGATACGATATGTCGATGGTAGGTAGGAAATACAATTTTGAATTGGTAATTTTGTGTTGTATCCTTATACAAAAAAATTTGGTTTTTAAACGCGTTAATTGGTGTTTCGACACTGTATATTAGGTTATGTGATGAGCTTTCATCGGAATTTGTTGCTATAGACAAGAAGTTAATTTCGGATTCTCCCTTTGGAATTCTGGACAATGCATCAGCAACGACGTTCTGCTTGCCAGGCTTGTAAAGCAACTCGTATGAGTATTCTTCTAATGCTGCCTTCCATCTTTTCATCTTAGAATTATTATATTTATTGCTTAATGCATAAGTGAGAGGTTGGTGGTCAGTGAATATAAGTACCTTTGCTGAACCGTAAAGGTAATTTCTGAATGTGTCCAAAGCCCAAATTATAGCTAGCATCTCTTTTTCATTGGCAGCGTAATGCTCTTCGGCCCTATTTAATGTTCTGGAGATGAATGCTATAGGTCTTGATTCCTGCGACAGTACCGCTCCAATAGCAAAATTGGAAGCATCTGTTACCAATTCAAATGGTTTTTTATAGTCTGGGTACGCAAGGATGACGTCTCTAGAAATTAGAGAGCGTTTTATGCAGTTAAAAGCTTTTACTGCCTCTTCGTTCAAATTTATCTTCACTCTTGAAGACTTATGCTTTGATATCCTCCCCTCTTCCCCTCTTAAAAGAGATGTCAGGGGTTTTGCTAACTTGGCATAGTCCTTGATAAATTTGCGGTAGTATCCGGACATACCTAAAAAGCTGCGAAGCTCCTTTATGGATTTTGGTTGAGGGAAATTCGCAATTGTCTGCACTTTGGCAGGATTGGTTTTTACTCCAATCGGCGATATAACAAATCCCAAAAATTCAACCTCTTCTTTAAAAAAGTGGCATTTATCCAGCTGCACTTTCATATTTGCTTCTTCTAGCGTTTTAAATATTTTTTTTATGTGGTTAAGATGCTCCTCTTCTGTCTTACTAAAAATTATTATATCATCGATATAAACTTAAGAATATTTTCCAATATGCTCGTGCAGTATGTCGTCGAGTGCCCGTTGGAAAATTGAAGGTGCATTTTTCAACCCAAATGGCAAACGTGTAAATTCGTACTTGCCGTTATTTATTGAAAAAGCAGTCTTCTGAATATCAGATTCCTTTAGAGGAATTTGATGAAAACCACTTTTCAAATCCAATACTGAAAATTTATTTTCCCCTAAATTGGAAATCACTTCGGATATTTCAGGTATTGGATATCTATCTGCTGTCGTTACCGAATTCAGCTTACGATAGTCTATTACCATACGGTATTGTTTATTGCCCTCTGAGTCCGATTTTTTCGGAACAATCCATACTGGTGAATTGTAGGGAGACCTAGACGGTCTTATAATTCCATCCACTAACAAGCTTTTTACTTGCCTCTCAACTTCTGTTTTGAGAGATGCTGGATATGGATAACGCTTTGAGTAAACAGGGGTATCATTTACCGTCCTTATTTCTCCAACGACTTTTGTCGTGTATGTTAATTTCTCATCTGGTTCTGAGAATAAATTTGGACATGTTTGATGTCAATCTTCTGCTGAGATGACAAGTGTTCGTCCTTTATTTGTATAACGTTCACTGATTGCGAGGGGAGCTGTTTGAGCTTTATTTTTTTCCCATTTTTAATAATTAAAAAATTCTCACTAGTGTGTACGATGGCTCCGAGATCCCGTAGGGTATCATTTCCTAGGATTCCATCGAAAGTTTTTAATGATGGCATCAAATAAAATCTGATTTCATCATCGAGGTTAAACAACTTTAAATATGTATGTTCCTCGATTTTTATGTCGCCAACCACTGATTTAGCGTGGAATGGTTTTTTGTTTTTTATAATTTTTTTTACCAATTGTGGTTGGATATAGTTCTTACTAGATCCTGTGTCTATTAAAAACTTCAGTATTTTTCCACCCTCCGCCCTAGCCTCAAAATAGGGGAGCGAAGAGCTCATAAGGCTAAAAAATGAACATCTGTAGGTTCATCCTCTAAATGGTTACTTTCCTTCTGCTCTGAGATGTGGAAAGTCCTTTGTACCTTGTTTCCCTTCTGGGTGGGAGCCTCTGCAGGTCTTTTCCCTTGGTACTGATTTTGCGGTTTATTCATATAATTAACCCTACGCGAATGCAATGTCTGGTCGACATCCATTGGCTCGGGTCGCGGTTGTGGCTTCGGTGGCCTGGGTGGCGCATTTGCATTTGCAAAGCGTGCATTATTATTTTGCCAATTTGCTTGTCTTGGTTGTGCGTCATGCGCTAACTGGGGGTAAAAATTCTGAGTGCGCGAAGCGTAATTATTTTTTGCTGCTTGCGGTTTTTGATACGATTGCCTTGCGCTGTTGGCATGGTTCGTTCTGAAATTCTGGTTATCCAGTTTTTGACAAAGGTGAAGGGCCTGAGGTAAGTCAACAGGTTCCTTCATACCTAGCAACCTTGGTAGGTCGCCATTCAACCCTCTTATGAAGGTGTCTAACGCTTTATTCCTGTAGGATTGCGTTAATATGTGCAGGGATTCGTTTCCCATTCCTTCACATCCTAATTTGTTTAGAATTAGCGAAAGGTGTTTATACACCTGCTGATAGAAATCAGAGACTGTATTGCTACCTTGCACCAGAGTTGTCATTTGGTATTCTAAGGTAGATAAGTCGCGCCTATCAGCATAATGCATTGACAAGCATTTTATTATGGCTAGCCAATCAAGCGGTGTGTTATAAGATTCCAGAGCTGTGTCGGCTTGCCCGGTAATCTTGTTCCTAATCACACTTAGAATTCCATAATATTTTGGGGAGCCTTTTAATGGCTCGTACATATTAAGAATGCGGTCTACGCTTTTCTTCCAGGAATTAAATTCTCCTGGCCGCCCAGAGAATTCCTTAAGACACTTTACCACATCAGGTATTTTATCTAACTCGTTTAAGTTTCCCCTACTTCCTTCGTCTATTGGTTGGTCAACTGCTGACGCAAGACTGGAGTTAGGGTTTAGAATGGTTTGGACCACATGTGGTCCCTGCTGCCTTAAGACATTAGCTGCTATTTCTGAAATAAGCGCAGTAAGGTCTTGCATGCTTAATTGTGAATTTCCTGAACCCTGTGATGCAGAAGGATTCTGCGAAAGAGTTGGAGCTCTTATTAAATTATTGGGGTTGGACATTTTGACAATGCTGAAGAAATATAAAAATTCCAAATATCTACTTTTAAGTTTTTTTTTTTTTTTTTTTTTTTATATGTTTCCTGCAGAAAATAAAGAAAGGCTAATGCGCTATTTTTCTTTTTTATACTTATATTTTTATTTATTATTATTTTTTTTCTTAAATTTTCATTGATCGAAGTAGTCTTATGGATTCTTCCTCAATATTATCCCTATTGTCGTAGTCGGCTACAGTACCTTTTTTGTTTAAACCCATAGATTTGTATACTTTTGTCATGCACCGAATTTTATTATCGTCGGTCAGTATGTCTCCCCAAAATCTGTTTTCTATTCCTGGTGCGGGTTGTTCACTACAATATAGACCTAACTCTTTTCCTTCTAAGTTTTCTACTAATCTCGAAATTTCATCGTAATCTAAGTCTAAAGGTAAGGCGTCCGTCATTTTTTTTAACGACAAATTTTTCCCTAATAGATGTTACAATTATTTAGGTATGTGGGATGGGTGGTATACATATATTTGGATAACAATTTTAATTTAATTTAACCGCGTAAAAGTATGTATACTTAATAATATTTTTCTTACTCTAGCGCTGGAACTTCAAGAACTGCTGGAGCTGCTGGGATTGTTGGCTCCTCTCGTCCATTTAATAGATATTGGCTGCTCTCGTCCGTTGTTGATTAGAGTTGATTATTATTTTTAACCACACTTTCACTTTCTCCACTATAGCACTTTTATGTAGCGTTATAAAAGTTTTTATAGAGTTTTTATAGAGTTTTTATAAATTTTTTATAAAGTTTTTATAAAGTTTTTATAGCGTAGGCTGGTACATAAACGATACCGCCGGTTTGCCTAGGCTACTAGGGGGCCTATCACTATAATCGTGTTGTAATTTTTAACACGCACTTATTTCGTTGCGAAACTATATTTTTTTTCACGATACCTTACTTTTTTGTTTTCAGGTTTTTTAACAAGAGTTTTTTTCTTTTTAAATATTCCGCGATGTCTTACTTTTTTGTTTTCAGACTACTTTTTTCGCGTCTCACTTTGCTTTCACGATTTAACTTTTTAAATATTCCGCGATGTCTTACTTTTTTGTTTTCAGACTACTTCTTTCGCGTCTCACTTTGCTTTAAAGATTTAACTTTTAAAATATTCCGCGATGTCTTACTTTTTTGTTTTCAGACTACTTCTTTCGCGTCTCACTTTGCTTTAAAGATTTAACTTTTGATTTACCGTTGCCTTACTTTTTAGTTTTCAGGACTTTACCGGATTTTGTTTTCTAAGTTTGGAGCGCCGCGCTTCCTTACTTTTTATTTTCAGGATTTTTCTATTGCGAGACTCGAGACTTTTGCTCGGGCGCCAGTTAATAAAACACAAGTTTTATTTTTTTGTGGGCTGTATAGAAGACAGCATAACCGCGTTTATTGCTATGAGAATTGAATCTAAATCTAAGTTACAATAATTTGACTATTTATACCTAGATATGCCTGCGCTGCAACTGCATTCTGCTGCATGGCGTCGGTATTGTGCTGCGTGGTAAATTCATGCTGCTCCGCTGCGACTGCACGTTGACATTGTAAGTTGCTGCGCTTGTAATGTTTACAACATTAATTTCGATCACAGTTCTGCTGACTCCAATCGTAACCCACATGTTTGTTTGTTGAGCGGGTCATGTTTACACAATTTGCATTTGGTTCGAGTGCAGTTGTGCTGGGTCGATCGTTCGCTGGTTTCCGGTCTACATAGCTGTGCTCCACTTAGCATGATCGTCTTGCTATGCGTTTGTTGGTGCGGCCGAATTTATGATGGGTAATCATATTTCGGGCAACATGCGCTGTATTGGCTTTTCCTCGGGTTGACCATTAATTTGAAGTGGGTCAACTTGGTGTAGCCAGGTTATGGTTGGTGATCGAATAACGGAATGACATTTGCGTTATTCGATTCTCTGGAATGTGGGTCTGCAGTAAATTCCTAATTTACGGCATTTTGGTTGAGTGGATGGTTTCTAATTTTGATAGTTTAAATTATGATGGCTGGGTGGGTGGTTCTTAATGAATCAGCTTGAAGTGTTTGATATATGACGGCGAGTCATATGTCAAGCGGCTTGGGAGGTATTAACTTACTCTAAGTTAACTTACATATAACTAAATATGTATGTGTACAACTAACACATATTTGTACACATGTGTGGATATATATAACTAATACTTATAACTATACATACATATTTATATTTTCTCTGCTGCACTTAGGTAGTAAACAAATGTATCTGTACCAGAGAACTGCAGCGAGTGCAGAAATTGTGTGTATACTCGCGCATGTAGCCGTATTTTGCATGCTTTATTGTTTTCGTGTACAAACCGTCGCTTGTCTGTTTGCTCATAGATCAATACGATCATGACGATGCATACATGCTCGCTACATTATCCGTCGGACAAATTTGCGTCAGCATACAAAGTTGCATGTATGTAACACACTCGCCGGCGACAAACGCTCGCGACACTCAAGGGTTGTTTGCGAGCCACTCGGGTTACCCGTAACAATATTTTTCTTTGCAAGCAGTAGTTGATTAGCGATCTTAAGTGTGTTTTCTATCATATTTTTTGTATTGTTTTTTTTTACGTGAGATGGCAGATACTGCAGATATTGTTTCTGAACAAATCCTTAGTGTGAATTACGCTTTGTCCAGAAAACTTTAATTTTCTATCTAGCAGATTAAGAACTTTGAAATTAAATTAAGTCTTATGAAATGTTTATTTTCATTTTAAATTTAACTCCTACTATTTAAAATTTTTTTAAATACTAACCCTACATGTTGGATCTCATGAAATGTTTTTGTTAAATAACTGTATACAATACATATTAATTAAAATTAACTAAGTCGTTTCTTTTATCTGTAACTAATAGGATAAATACTTATGGCGTTTTCTTTTCTACAGAAAATGTTGCCGTAACATTGCCCTCTGCGCACGTACACACAAGAGCGGGGCAATGAAGTGCAACATTTTTTGTAGAAAAGAAATCGCCATTAGTAGATGCCCGAGTGCACTCAAGTGTGTACATGCGCAAGTTTGCGCCTTCACATGCACGGCCAATCATGTGAACTACCACACTCGAAAATGTAATGATATATCCCGCACATGTCAGCCTTATGTTTATGAGTGAGCATGAATGAGCGCACAGCAGCAGACGGCTGTGCTTGCTTGTATCAAATTTTAGGGATGATGAATATGCACACTCGGGCGCACTCAATGCCGTTCTCTGATCTGTACACATGTACATATAACTAAATACATGTGTGGATATACATATATAACTATCCCCTCCCTTAAACAGATGCGTCCCGAATCTGCTTTAGGTTGCCTTCGATAGTTTTCAGACACCATAGATGGACTTTTTTTGATCACCGGGTACTTTGGTTATTTATTAAAATATCGTTGTCGTACATGATTAAGAATGTCCCCATCAATTCATTCGTTTGGTTTCCTTCGCTTTAGATTATATTCTGGTCGTTGACTAACAGAATGTTTTCGTCGATTTGGATAAACGGAGGTACATGGTATGTTGTAGTTGTCTTACAGGTTGCCGAAATGTTGTTTAGCATTTGGTACATGCAGGAATCAAATTGACAGAAAGGGATAGTTTCAGTTTCCTTGCAGTTATAAAGCGGACTACGGTATTTCCCGTATTTAGCAGCATATTTATTTCTTAAATCTAATATCGTGTTATTGTATGATACAGGGAAAATTTCTATTAATGGACAAACAGAATACACTTTTGGTATTTTTACCAAATATTTTAATATTTCATTATTAGAGTAGATACACGGAAAACCCGGTAATTACGTTAGTAAAGAGTGATTTATTGCACAATAATATTGTGTGTTCATGATGTTTTTTAGTTTGACGAAAATACCACAACAGGATGGTATCAATGTTTTTGTGTTATTAATACATATATGTATAATTACATAATCGCCCCTGAGGATGCTAAGGTAGTTAGCGAAACGTCGGGAAAAAAGTGGAGAAAGTGTTTTTTCTTGCACATCAACTAAATAGATCGATTAGCCTATCACTGCAATAATAAACATAAAAATATTCATAGAACTCGATCAAAAACTTACAAATGAACAAAGTTTAACTTCTGAAAAAGTTAGCCAGGCTGACGAGTTTTAATTAATTTAAATAAAAATATCATATGTCGAACATTAATTTAATTTTCCAGACTGAAACCTAGAAATGATTTGGTATATACCGATATGTGGTCAAACTTTCTTTTGATTCGTAATCCACGTTACCATATATCAACTCAAAATACGAAATTTGTGGAACAATGATTGTTTTTATTAACTTTAGTTTTATATTCAGCGCTACACAAGTGCACGTATGCCAAAGGTTTCTCAAAATATAATATATTTTCGAGATGCTATAAATTATATGGTCTGAACACTTTAATTGGGAATTCATCGTAAATCCAAGATTTGTCACAACTGATTTCATTACAATCTCTCTCTCATCAAGTATGATCGGGGATAGACTGCACAGATGGAAAGGTTCGTGAAATATAGAAAGCAACTCAGTTTTTGCAGCATTTATACAGAGACCATTTCATTTGGCCCAGAGAGATATTCTTTTTAGGTCATCATTCAAACTAAAAAATAAATCTTCACTGAAGCCAATAGGACGTGAATAATAAATTTGCGTATCATTTGCGTACAACAATGAACAATGCATTTATAAATAAACTAAAAAGGATGGGACCTAGAATTGAGCTTTGGGGCGCTTTGGGGCGTAGTAATTTAACGAAGGCTAGACATCGTATCTCCACTATAGACTTGTAGCATCTTATATGCTTAATGGAAATCAAGCTCAAAGAGAAGTACTGTTTTAATTTGACAAGAAGAATTTCATGGTTGACTGAATCAAAAATTATTTGCAAAGAAATTAACTTTTCAAAGACTTTCGCCAACGCAGATAAAATACTAATCGGCCTAAAGTCTTTGGGAGCATCTCAAATATTGACATTAGCAACCTTCCACTGATTTGGAAAAGTTGAAAGGTTACGGCAAAATTAAATATAATCGTAAGTGAAAGATTAGCTTTAGAAAACGTAAGATAATTCCATCCACTGCAGTAGCATTCGACTTTATTCTGACATTCTGTTACAGCCTCAAATGAAAATTCACTGCAATAACCATATGCTAAACTCATGTCAATATTGAACGGGTGTACTTTACTAGCTTGAGAAGTTGTACCAATTAAATGTGAGTTTAGTTCATCAGCATAAAGCATACATGCCTTAACCACCTTATTACCAACGCCCAAAGATTTTAAATTAATCTTTGAAGGAAGATTCTGATTAAATTTAGCTTCGAGAAATTCCCTCTTAGTTTTTTGCAAGATTATTGTTACGTTATTTCTAATCTTTTTGTATGAATTCCAGAGTTCAGCACAAGTATAATGCTTCCATTTTCTATATGCCCGATTACGGTCATTGATGCGACAGAGAATGGCCTTAGTGAACCAAGGTTTTTTATTACGCCTCATTTTAATATTACGAAATGGCACGTATTTTTCAAACAAATATTTTACTAGCAGTGAGAATTGAATTAACTTTTCATCAAAATTGGAGTAAAGATAACATGCATTGCAGTTTAAAGTGTTCCTTTCAATATGAAGTACAGATACATCTATGTTATTAAAATCTCAAAATGATAAGTCGGGAGGTTCCATGTTGTAGAAATCAGTATCATATGATAAAAACATAAACTCGTGGTCAGAAACCCCGGGCAAAGAAAATTGGTCAAAGTGATTAACTATACCAATTACACTCACACCAAAGAGATCCAACAAACTTGGTTTATAAGAGGGCGCAAGACGGTTGGCATATTTGTTTATAATGGTAACCCCACTCGAGGTAAAATTATCCAACAGATTTCTACAAATTACTTGTTTTCTAAAATGTTTATATTAAAATCTCCACAAATCAAAACATGTATATAGCTTACCGACAATTCAGATAATTTTATAAAAAGCTGAGTCAGATCAACAGATTTGTGAGGGTTATAAACACAAATACCTAAGCACTGTTTAACGCTGTCACTAAACTCAACGAGCGTTTTTTTATAATAAATGGCCAAACCACCCCCTCTGTGACCAGATTTTCTATAATGGCATCATACATAGATATAATAATAGACCTCATCTTTTGTAAGCGACTTGCAAAGGAACGCTAGGTAGCTTATCGTATAGCGTGGAAAGCAACAACAAAAAAGCGAGTTGAGTTGAAATAAGCGGGTTGAAATAAACTCGCTTAAAAAATAGCCGACCTCATTGAAAGTGTTGGAAAGTGGTACAATTGTGATTAATCATGGGAAAGTACGAAGGGAAATGGGAAATTTTCGCTAAACATAAAATAAGTAAAAAACCAAGATAGAGCAGACGTAAATAAAATCGCCGTAAAAAAACCTTATAAGAATTACTAATTTTGTTTTGTTTAGCTAGCTAGTTTTACAAACGACCGATAATTTTTACAGACTAGTGCTGTAAAGTGTATTCAAAATATAGGAGAGCTGATTATAAGCGAGTTGGACGTTCTGTTGCTTGTTGCTTACAAAAGATGACGGCTATTAAATACATTTTTATAAATATAACAAAAGTAAATAGGTCATTAAATACATAATACTAAACAGCAGCTGCAATGCGATCGACGCTCATACGATCCAGTACTTTGACTGCATTAGTGTTGATATGATTTTTCACATAGACATGCCCACGGATTGAAAATGCACTCACAAGTTCCTTTTGTTTTTTTAATTGCGTTCCAAATTGCATTAGTTCCCGATTCTTTTTAGTAAGACACTCATGAATAAATATCTTATCGCTGCAATATATTCCAACATCACGAAGTGTTAGTATTTCTCGATTAGATTTAGATAACGCCGCAATAGCCTTAAGCAAATGTGAGCGGTCATAGGTAGATTGTAGTTTAAAAATTATGGTAGAGGGCTTTTTGTTCTCATTATCATCTTGTGGTATACCAAAAACAATTACATCGGCCGATACCAATTTGTTTTCCAGCTCGTCGACATGCTGACATAGGTCAATTACATCTTTGTTTTGATACCGACTTTCGCTGCACAAAACCTCTAACGCACTCACTCTCTCCCTCATCTTTTTCATTGCTGATTTAATGTTGACAAATTCAGCTGATATTTCACCTATCTTCTGAATTACGCGATTTTCACTCTCTGAATTTTGCTATTATGCTTTGCATTAATTCTTCTAATTTCGCCTCAAGCCTCTTAAACATACTCACAGTTGTTGGGCTAGCTACTCTCGCTAGTTGTAGTGTTAGTGTTGGTGTTTGTTGAGGAGACGGGGCATTGCGCGAATTAAATAAGTGGTTGAACGCGGTGCTCTGTGCTCAGCGGTAAATTTATTCTGTCCTTCTTTTTCAAACTACTTCTATTTATACTTATAATAGTCCCGACGCGCGGGTCAGTTGTTTTCCAAATCTTATGTGTACCTATCTACTTTTAACAAAGGAAGGGAAACATTTAGGGTTTCGGGATTATTTGTATTTGTATTCTATTGTTCTGATTTTTTCTGATAATCATAAGTATTTGTACACATGTGTGACTATCTATAACTAGTACTTATAACTATACATACATATTTATGTTTTCTCTGCTGCACTTAGGTAGTTTTTTTTTTTTTTGTTTTACGAGGAGTAAGCATCGAAAGCCTTCACCCCGTCAGTGTGGGACTTTAACCTGCACTAAACCTCCTACTGTCACGTACCGTTCCCCTCCCGGTACTACCGTCAAGTATTTCGTCGGGAGGCAGTTTGAGCACTAAGCTCTAAGTCCGTTACCGTCTTGATGCAGTCCGTGGAAGTTGCATCTACTTGGCACCACCTCTGTTGGTATAACTAGCCCACCCGTGTCGGGTCCGTCGTCCCCGCCCACTTATGTAATGTCCGCCTAATTGCGTTTATATGCCTGACATCTGACACTACTTAAATGTTCTAAGTTAGTTTTATTATCTATATAATTCGAAGTAGAACTTCCTTGAGGCTGTCGGAATGGATGGGAATCCGAGCAGCCAATTTCACAGGCTAGTTGATTTCCGCCTACTCAGCATTGCTGACACTATAAAGAGCGCTATAGTAAGCCGAGGCCGTCGGAACGGACTTGGTTCCGAGCAGCTTCTTGCCCGGCTATGAACTCTGCAGACAAAACGAGCCCGATGAACAAGTTCCCTTGCCGCGCAGACTCAGCGAGTAGCATGACCGAGGTGGTCCAGCAAACGAATACCAGGAGCCGCAATAAACTGGAGCTGAAGAGCGTTTGGTTCCAGCCTCATAATTTCCTCACTTTGGCGCTTAAGATTACCTACTCAAACGTAGAGCTTGTATCCAGTCATATTTGTCGGAACGGACGAGGTTCCGAGCAACATCTAGCGGAACTAAGCTTTGTGTGGGTGGTCCAACGAACGAGATCCAGATCCGCATCGTGTTTGCTGGAGGAAAGTGTTCGGTTCCAACCCGCGTTTTCTTCTCACTTTACCTTACCGTTCACAACCTGGCGAAACCGTTGGAACGAACTTGGTTCCAAGCGGCACCCATTATGTTGTATGCTGTGCATCCGTAGATCCTGGTGGGCAATTTCTACGGCAGCATCGGTTCAGCAGGTAGAGGGACTCGGATGTACTTTTGCTGGTCATTCGCAGAGCATGTCTTCAATCGTAGCTGTCGGAACGGACGAGGTTCCGAGCTATATCTAACGGGGCTAAACTTTGTTTGGATGGTCCGGCGAACGATATCCAGATCCGTCCTGATTACACGGGAGGAAAGCGTTCGGTTCCAACCCGTCTTTTATTTACACTTTGACGATGTAAATTACTTAAAATCTCCCTAGCGATCGTTTCTGTCGGAACGGACGTGGTTCCGAGCAAAATCGAATGATGCAGTACGCTGTAAAAGTGGTAGAAATCTCACCGGTTTTTTCGGGACCACTCCGCGTACCTTAGCTTTTTGTGTATTTCTGCTATAGCGCCACTTATTGCTTCCCAATTTCGGATAGAGCTAAGCATTGTATCGATTATATTATCCGGACTAAGCGGATCTGCAGATAGAGTACTTATGTTAATCGTAACTGCTGAAAATCGTGGACAAGAAAATAAGACGTGCCTCGCATCTTCGTCTACATTGCACGTTGGGCAGAGGGCGGAATCGTCCAGCCCGAAGCGGTTAAAGTATTTTCTGTAGCAGCCATGGCCAGTAAGGAATTGGGTAAGGTGAAAGTTGACTTCCCCGTGCTTTCGACTGACCCACTTCTGAATGTTGGGAATAAGGGTGTGTGTCCATCTTCCTTTTTTGGAGTTATCCCAGCGCTCCTGCCATTTTTCTAAGGATAATGATTTTTCTTGGACAGCAATTACCTCTGCGTTGTCGAACTGCTTTCTCCGCTGAAATAGTATCTCTCTTTCTTCAGCCAGTATATCGAAGGGAGTCATACCCGCGACGACCATTGCCGCGTCATCCGAAGTTGTTTTATACGCGCACGTCACAAGTAGGCTTTTACTTTCAATGACTTAGCCCAGACTGGCTCTGCTTACAGCAAGGCTGAGCTGATAACTGTAGCTAAAATGGACCATTTGCTGCTTCTAGGTCCGCCTATGTTTGGGAGCATTCTTGATAGAGCACCGTAAGTTTTTGACGCCTTATGTGTTACATAATCTGCGTGTGGTCCGAAACATAACCTATCGTCGATAATCACACCAAGGTACTTTAACTGGCGGGAGGATCGAATAGTGTGGCTATTTACTTTAAATACCGCCACCTCAGGTTTCTTCCGACTACTGATTAGAACAGCTTCTGTTTTTTCTGCTGCTAGAGATAAGCCTACGCTATCTAGCCATTTAGTGACCGTCTCTATTGTGGCGTTCACTTTGACTTTGACATCTGATATTTGCTTACCTACTGCTACCAGTGCAATGTCATCAGCGAACCCGATTATGTCTACTCCGTCGGGGCGCGGTAGGCGGAAGACTTCGTCGTACATTATGTTCCACAATATTGGACCTAGTACTGAGCCCTGGGGAACCCCCGCAGTAACGGTATACTTTTTAGTTCCAGCGTCGGTAGAATATTCCAAAACTCTATCTTCCAGGTAGCTTCTAATGATATTAAATATGTATGCCGGAACCTGTAGTTTTAGGAGTGCTGTTAGGATGTGTTCCCTGTTTGCAGAGTTGAAGGCGTTTTTAATATCGAGTGTTACTGTGGCACAGTAATGTTTATCGCCCCCTCTCCATCTTCTACCAGCAATTGCATTTGTGGCAATTGAGACTACTTCCTGTATTGCATCTATGGTCGACCTTCGCTTACGGAAGCCGTACTGACGTGGTGATAATCCCATTTCGTCTTCAGTGAACCGGATCAATCGGTTATATATGACTTTCTCCAGAACCTTACCCAAGGTGTCGAGTAGGCAGATCGGTCGATAGGATGAAGGTAAACCCGGCGGTTTGCCTGGTTTCGGAAGAAACACGAGCTTCTGTTTTTTCCACACCTTTCTGAAGACAGGACTCCATCACTCTGGCATACAACTGCGGGTCCTCCGCAATGGCCATTTTGAGAGCCTTATTCGGGATGTTATCAGGGCCAGTTGCTTTGCGGTCACCGATCGCTTTGGCGATTTCCATCATCAGCAGTCACCCCGACAATTCCGCTAACGGAAGCGGGAGCGCGTGGTACGCTCACCGTGTCAAGATAAGGAAACAAGGATTTTACAATTACGTCTAGCAACAGTGGGCATTTTTCCTGAGGCGCCTTAGAAACTCTTGACATTACAACCTTATAAGCGTTTCCCCAGGTGTTCTTGTCAGCTTCGTCGCAAAGAATCTTAAATGATGCTTTTTTGCTACTCCGAATTTCATCTTTCAATTTCTTTCTTAAAATTTTGAATCTTTCTCGTCTACCTTCATGTCCTGGCATCGCTATTTGCCTCTGACAACTTCTTCTTTCCCTAAGACAACTCGCTCTTAGCTCCCTGATGGTATCGTTCCACCAGTACACCTGTTTACGGGTTGTATTAAACATTTTACGTGACATCGCTACTTCGCATGCCATTGTGAGGTCGGAAACCAACTCGCAGGCTCCCTTTACTGCTTCTTGTTCTGGAGACATCTTGTTGGATGCTTCTCTTAAGACAAGAGTAAACAGGTCCTTGTCAAGAGTTGCCGGGCGCCAAGAGCGGTGATGGTGTTTATTACCGTGACCGCTTTGGTCGGTGCGGTTGTCTCTAGAGATATCTAGCAGGATTGCTTGATGGTCGCTGTGAGTGTTATGCTCGCTGACCATCCACTTAGTGCATCCAGCCAGTGAGCCACTCGTTAATGTTATGTCAATGATATACTCTCGGTTATCTCTCCGAAATGTGCTGATATTTCCGCGATTCGCCAATACGAGGTCTAGAGGAGCGAAGGTTTCTAGCAGGGCTGCACCCCTTGCATTTGTTCTTCTGCTACCCCATTCTGTAGCCCAGGCATTAAAGTCAATACTCCTGAAATCAAAACCCCGGCAAAGAAAATTGGTCAAAGTGATTACCTCTACCACTTACACTCACACCAAAGAGATCCAACAAACTTGGTTTATAAGAGGCTGCAAGACGGGTGGCATATTTGTTTATAATGTTAACCCCACTCGAGGTAAAATTATCCAACAGATTTCTACAAATTACTTGTTTTCTAAAATGTTTATATTAAAATCATCACAAATCAAAACATGTATATAACTTACCGACAATTCAGATAATTTTATAAAAAGCTGAGTCAGATCAACAGATTTGTGAGGGTTATAAACACAAATACCTAAGCACTTTTTAACGCTGTCACTAAACTCAACGAGCGTTTTTTTATAATAAATGGCCAAACCACCCCTCTGTGACCAGATTTTCTATAATTTCTTTTGACTGAAAAGTCGCAGAGAGCATATGCAGAATTGTCAATATGTGGTTTAAACCAAGTCTCTGTTACATAAACAACATCAATATCTAAATTATGAAAAATGGTGTTTAGGTAGTCAAGTTTGTCAATAGTTAGACTACGTGCATTAAAGTGACAAACATTGAAGCCCTTATGGTGATGGCATACCAATTTCAATGCCGTCCATAGATTGTCATTGTTTGTGTGTATGTTTAAGTTATTAACGATAAGGTAACATGGACAAGGTGATTTTAAAAGATCAGTCATAAAGTGAAAATGTAAAGCAAAAGGAAGCATTAAGCTATAGTTCAATTCGTGACAGACATATGGCATCATACATAGATATAATAATAGACCTCATCTTTTGTAAGCGACTTGCAAAAGAACACTAGGTAGCTTATCGTATAGCGTGGAAAGCAACAACAAAAAAAAGCGAGTTGAGTTGAAATAAGCGGGTTGAAATAAACTCGCTTAAAAAATAGCCGACCTCATTGAAAGTGTTGGAAAGTGGTACAATTGTGAATAATCATGGGAAAGTACCAAGGGAAATGGGAAATTTTCGCTAAACATAAAATAAGTAAAAAACCAAGATAGAGCAGACGTTAATAAAATCGCCGTAAAAAACCTTATAAGAATTACTAATTTTGTTTTGCTTAGCTAGCTAATTTTACAAACGACTGATAATTTTTACAGACTAGTGCTGTAAAGTGTATTCAAAATATAGGAGAGCTGATTATAAGCGAGTTGGACGTTCTGTTGCTTGTTGCTTACAAAAGATGACGGCTATTAAATACATTTTTATAAATATAACAAAAGTAAATAGGTCATTAAATACATAATACTAAACAGCAGCTGCAATGCGATCGACGCTCATACGATCCAGTACTTTGACTGCATTAGTGTTGATATGATTTTTCACATAGACATGCCCACGGATTGAAAATGCACTCACAAGTTGCTTTTGTTTTTTTAATTGCGTTCCAAATTGCATTAGCTCCCGATTCTTTTTAGTAAGACACTCATGAATAAATATCTTATCGCTGCAATCTATTCCAACATCACGAAGTGTTAGTGTTTCTCGATTAGATTTAGATAACGCCGCAATAGCCTTAAGCAAATGTGAGCGGTCATAGGTAGATTGTAGTTTAAAAATTATGGTGTTATGCCAACTTTTACTCAGACGCAAGGTAGAGCGTAAAGATAGTGGAGCCAGACTAATTGAAGCACACAGTTTGCTGAACATCGATGAGAGGTTCTCATTATCATCTTGTGGTATACCAAAAACAATTACATCGGCCGATACCAATTTGTTTTCCAGCTCGTCGACATGCTGACATAGGTCAATTACATCTTTGTTTTGATACCGACTTTCGCTGCACAAAACCTCTAACGCACTCACTCTCTCCCTCATCTTTTTCATTACTGATTTAATGTTGACAAATTCAGCTGCCTATCTTCTGAATTACGCGATTTTCACTCTCTGAATTTTGCCATTATGCTTTGCATTAATTCTTCTAATTTCGCCTCAAGCCTCTTAAACATACTCACAGTTGTTGGGCTAGCTACTCTCGCTGGTTGTGGTTTTAGTGTTGGTGTTTGTTGAGGAGACGGGGCATTGCGCGAATTAAAGAAGTGGTTGAACGCGGTGCTCTGCGCTCAGCAGTAAATTTATTCTGTCCTTCTTTTTCAAACTACTTCTATTTATACTTATGCTAGTCCCGACGCGCAAGTCAGTTGTTTTCCAAATCTTATGTGTGCCTATCTACTTTTAACAAAGGAAGGGAAACATTTAGGGTTTCGGGATTATTTGTATTTATATTCTATTGTTCTGATATTTACTGATAACCATAAGTATTTGTACACATGTGTGACTATCTACAATGGGTGCAATGGGGTACAGTGGTGCTTCTGGGTATGCGGTTACAGTTGCACGGCTGTACTCAATTCCTACTCTAACGTCAACGTGCGTGCACCCTGGGCAACGTGAGCAACCCATGTGCGAGATACGGTAACCAACCCGTGTGGAGCCATGGCTCACGGCTAATAGAGAGGGAGCTTTAGTGGAGCCACTCCGATATATTCGGTTTAAGGGTCCACTGAAGTCCGCAGCGTCTGTTCACCAGGAGGTGCGGCTGCAAGCGGGTGTCTGTCTTGGAGCAAGCGGCTCACTATATAAACGAATTAAAAAATTTCACGCCCAGCAATGGGTTGTGCGCATGGCCGTTTTTTGATGACGACCACTGCAAACGTTTAAAGAAACACGATTTGAGGGCATGCACCATGAATTTCCGGACCCTTAATTGGGAAGGTGCCTCTGCCCGGCTGGTTGATGTCCTCAGCAGAGCGAAGTCTGATTTCACCGCCATCCAAGAGATGCGATGGACGAGGCAAGGGAAAAAATCGATAGGCCCTTGCGACATCTACTACAGCTGCCATGTAAAGGAGCGCAAATCTGGTGTCGGATTTGTGGTGGGAGATAGACTGCGCCGTAAAGTACTGTCGTTCACTCCGGTGGACGAACGTCTTGCCACAATCCGCATCAAGGGGAGATTCTTCAACATCTCCCTGTTTTGCGCCCACGCCCCGATGGAAGAGAAGGACGATGGGACCAAAGATCGCTTCTACGATCTCCTTTGTCGCACGTATGAGCGGTGCCCCCACTACGATATTAAAATCGTGCTTGGCGATTTCAATGCCAAGGTGGGCAAGGAGGGCATCTTTGGTTCTACAGTCGGAAAATTCAGTCTCCACAACGAAACGTCCGATAACGGAATGAGACTGATCGACTTCGCCGGGGCCCGAAACATGGTAGTCTGTAGTACCAGATTCCAGCATAGGAGAATAAATCAGGCTACGTGGCTGTCTCCAGATGGTAAGACACGAAACCAAATCGACCACGTTGTGATAGACGGAAGGCATGCTTCCAGTGTCCTAAATGTGCGCACGATCCGAGGAGCCAACATCGACTCGGATCATTTTCTTGTGGCAGCTAAGAACCGCACGCGCCTCTGTGCAGCAAAACGCGCACGCAAACGGACACAAGGAAAGCTCGACGTCGGAAAGCTGCAATCGCAACAGACAGCTATCATGGTTAAATACATAATTTTTCGCTGTTCCCGTGTCAATAAGTAGTTTAAGTTCTTTCCCATTACTTATTTTAATTAGCACATACGGCAATTGAGAATTATTATTTAAAAAATTAGTGCGACTATCCTTGGAAGTATTCTTCATTCCTTCACTTTCATATGTTTGGTAATGATTCACATGCTGACCACAATTTTTTTTTTTTTTTTTTTTTTTTCTATTTACACTGAAGCTTACAATTAATTATAAGCCTAGTTGTTAGTAAAAAAAAGCAATGGCTACTTTGGCTTCAGCTTCTTCATATCATGCTAGTTACTTATTTTTACATTTATAAATTTTTACAAAGCTTTTTGAAAATTGTATCTAGATTTCTTTGTATAGATGAGATAATCTTAAGAACGATATTATTTTGTAAATGTTTTCGGTTGTAGGTTTAGATATGTATTCAAGAGGATCGTTGCCATGAAAGATATGGTTTCTATGTGTGATAAAGTGGTCACAGTCCGCAATCACATGCTTGATGGATACCGGAATAGAATTACAAAATTTACAGATCCTTGAGGTGTTACAGTCCATAAGGTGGAGATGAGTCAGCTTTGAGTGACCCAGTCGAAGCCGCGTGAATTTCACCAAATCCATTCTAGAGAGTGTTTGGTTGGTGTTCACTCTTAAGAAATGGTTCAAGGTCAGTTTATGAGGGTTTTGGGCTTTGCACCATGTCGAACATTTTTCCCAAGTCTCTATTATATTTTGCCTTACAAATTTCTTTTTGAGAAATTTGACAATATCTTGAACATTAAAGTTCGGTGTTGTTATAATCGGACCTATGGTGGCATATTTTGCCGAGACGTCCGCGAATTCGTTACCCTTGATGCAAGCATGACCTGGAGTCCAAAGAATAACGATTTTTGGATGTTTTTCTATTAGGGTTTTTCGGATCATACTCGGATAGTGGTCGTTGTTATCTATTTTCACGCGGCGTAGACGGAATTTACGCTCCGGTGTAAAGTTTATGGAAAAAATAAGAAATGAACGAGTGTTTAGATATTCGCAAATAATTGAATTTATTCACTTTAAAAACGTTACAAATCGGAATCTGTGATGATATGATAATATATATATAACAATATGAATTAGCTCCGTAGTGGCGTGGTGGCTGCTGGATTACTTGATTGTCTTGTCTTCGGAAAAGAAGTGATCAGACGGAGTTTGTTTAAACGCCGTTGAACCGCCAAATGGTGCACCGAGTTAAGGGGAAAGTTAACGAAAGGGCACTGTTTGGCGGCAAGTACCGGCGCTCCGAAAAGTGTAAAGGACTGTGTGCATGTGGGTGAAAGTGTGTGTGCGTGAGTGTGTGTGTGCATGTGGGTGAAAGTGTGTGTGTGTGTGTGAGTGTGTACACGCAAACCGCTTACTAGGGGTGCGCGTACGATTTGTCGGTCGAAGGAAGGTGGCGATGAGATTTAGGCCGGAAGCCTAAACATACCGGCCCCTTGCTGTCAGCAAAATTACAGAGAAGTGCGCGCCACCACGCTCACGTGCGGGAATATAATTCTATGAAAAAATAAACTTTAATACTACGATATGGACGTGGTTATGGATGAATTTCAGTGCTTTTAAATAGTTTACAAAAAAGTAAATATACATGAAGTGTATAATATGTTAATAATAATTTGTTTACATTTTTAATTTACGCATATCGTTCGTTCGCTGAAAAATTTATTGGTGTTATATAGGTCTCTACAACGGTTTTGGTACGAAAATGATTAACGTTGGTGAGCACCGGAGACCATCAGGCCAAAGATTGTGGCCTGTGTGAGGAGACCGCCGACTGTCGTAGGAGGGGGGTCGCTCAGCATAATCTGGGGGACCACATCGCACCCCAGGGTTAGTCTCACGGGTGTGGACAGGGAGAACTGCGGGTCCGCAAGCCGCATTAGCCTGAATGGGATCGCCACCTTCGGGTCCAGTGTTTCTCGCGGAACGATGCGGCTATAATATTCGGCAACGGTCGCCTGCGTCGTAATTCTTTCCGCTACGCCATGTCTTCCCCTGAGAATCAGTGCGCACGTCGCTCCGCGCTCTGTTGTGGCGCGCTCGAGTCGGAGGGTTCGCGCCAGCTCATCGTCTATTATCGTGGCCGACGCACAGGGGTCGACCAGCGCGCGGACCAGATGAAGGCGCCCCCCTGCTTCTATTTTGGCCACCACAGTTGGTGCCACGGCTTCAAAGACCCTCGTTAGGGGGGGAATGTTAGAACTGGTGAGTCGCCCGGTTCGGAAGCTGGCCGGTTGGCCCAGTCGCCTCAGCATAGCCCCACGAGGGACGATTGCATCGCGGCGCGTTGTGCGAGGGAGTGGTCGGGAAGGACGTGTTCCCGAGCCACCCATACGTTGGTGGTTTTCGCGTGTTGACAGTCGGAAAGGACGAGATTCCGAGCTGACCTCAGGCTGGCGAACACGCCGCTGAGCAGGCGGTCTGAATGGACGTGATCCAGAGCCGCGCTGCTTTGACGGTCGGAAAGGACGGGTTTCCGAGCCGTCTGCGTGCTTTTCGTGTTGCAGTTTCGGACGCAATCTCCTTATTCTGTATATTTCCGTGGTTGTCGGCTGCGCAGATTCTTCGAGTTCCTCCGTTTCCAGCCTCTCCGCCTCCTCAACTTGCTGCGCCCAGGACAACGTCTACCCAGTGAGGTCGAGTGACAATACCTCGTCCATTTCCGGCAGCGGTGCGGAGCTTGGCGATCGGCGAGCATCTTCCTCGTCGAGGTGCAGAGTGGTGTGATGCTTGTCGTGGCACCTGAAGCACCGACCCTGGCCCGTAATCCGTGGTTCTTGTCGCAGAGTCGACATGCGATCTTGAATCGCTGGCCACGGTGCCTCCTGCTTGGTTCGCGTTACTGTGAAACGGCCCATATTTCTAGAAAAGGTACATTGCTGTTATCTATCTCCCACTTTCTTGTCGTTATTGGGTGGCGAGTAGTGGTTAATACGCTCCTAACTATTCCGTTGCAATTGGTTAAGAAGTTGCAATGGAATGCTAAAAACCTGATAGAGAGCTAAGTACTATAATGCGAAATCTCGTCAGTGTAGGCTACTTATAAGGTTTTATTCGAGTCTGAGGTGAGTATGTTCAGAGTTGCATTTTGCTTATTGCCCCTTTTAAGGGAGTTACCAGAGGGTCTAACAAAGGTTCATGCCAGATTTCTGGTATGCTGCCAATTACCGGCGAGCTATGGAAGGCGTAAAAATTTGTGCTATTGGGTGTGCTGAGGGTGCCCATTCTTGAGGTACTACGCGTAAAATCGGTTTGTCAACATTCATTTAGTTATCTTGTATCGGAAATACAGATAAGGTATGGCAACGCTGTGTGAGTGGTTTTCACCACCCACACTTGACCGGTGTCCTGACTGGTTAGCGGTCATTTGGCGCATAACCTACAGCATAACATACAGCACGCGGTTGAACAAAGTTATGGATAATCCAAATTTGTAAGTAGCAATTTACGTATTGCATGGTTATTTTTATTTTATGCGCTTATTATTATTTCCTTTATTATACATACTTATTTATTTATTGTTTTTTTTTTTCTCAGGAATCAATTGGGAGATTCGACCCCGGTGAAGAAAGTCGTAACCATGCGCGTGGTTGTGCATACCCGGGGCCTTGAAACACGTCGGGTGGTGGTTTGCCATTGGCGTGATGCTCCGACTCAACCCAGGGTTGGGTGCATCGAATCCAGTCCCGCCGCCCCCACGCATGACCCTGCGTATAACTGCTGATGGCTTTGGCCTACGTAGTGTGGAGGTACGGCCCTTTGTGTCTACCGTGGGCAGCTAAAATTGTGGTTCTAGACGAATTGTTGTTACTTGTAGTATTAAGTGAAGTGAAAAACTTGAATTGCATTAAATGAAATTAAATTGAATTAAAAATAATCGAAAGTTCATTCATTCCTTGTTTTTCATGGTAAGTGAATTGAGTTGAATGAAATTAAATTGAGTTCAAAACAATTGAGAAATTCATTCATTCATTTTTTTTTTTTTGATTTTCGAATATTTACTTGAACATCCCTAGTTACTAGGTGTCCGATATGAGTGGTGACTTTGTCTGTCACCATAGCCTGCAACCCGAAAATATTTACGATCTTAGCCGATTTGGTTTGTGTCCTTGGCTAAGTCGAGACGGTTGAATTGAATAAATTAAAATTAATCCACTGCAGATGGCGCGCCACGATTAGTTTCACGCTCACCTAAATAATTATCTAGAATTGAGGAATCGTTCTGTTTTGATTTTGAAAAAAAAGAGGAAAAAAGGTGGAACATTCAAAAGGTTGAATAAAATTTCCAAGTTTTTAACTACTTTGAATTGTCGCACGTGGCAACACTGTATGTGTTTATTCACCACACGATACCTGCCATTTTCTTGAATTGATTCAGCTGTCATTCAGAACATTTGCAGCAGCACGAGGTCGAGACAAAATGGATTTTTCTTGCGGAATAAGTGGTAAGTTACAGTAATTAAACGGTAAAGTATGTAGTAATTTAGATTATTTAGTATATATTTTACTTATTATTTCCCTATTTCAGGACAAATGCCACATCTGTCTGCCGATCAATTGCCAGCGCAGAATATGTGTACTTCGTGCACACACGCAAAGCCAGCGCGTATTCATTAAACCAAAACGCTTCCCGAGTGTGATGGAGCCAAATCTTGAGGGTTGACAGTCACGGCATTATTGTGAAAGCCAGTACCACCAATAATAACTGTCATGCATATGAGCGCTGTATGAAAGTCATTTGTGCGCGCCATAATGAATAACGCAAAATTTTGAGAGGCAAAACAACAGCTTTGTATTATCTTTCTCACAGCCGAAGTAGACCACTCCCGCGCTAATAAAAGCCCAGTCACATATCGCGCAAACAGCGTACATGGTGGTAAAGCGAGCCAAGGTATCATATTTAATACCCACACTTTTGCGTGAGGAAATCCATCATGGAAATACGTTGGAAGCCAAGACAGCAATACAAAGAAACAATTCATTTCGCAAGCATGCGTAAGTACGCAAGCCCGGAATGAGAGTTTCCTAAAATACCTCAACCACGGCACATTCTCTAAGATTTGTTTATTGGCACATAAGCGTGATGGTGCTGACACGTTTATAATACTTCCACGTTCACCAGCCATTGTATAGTAACGTAGCATTAACGCCCAGGAAATGCCCAAAAAACCAATAACACGAAAAACATATGGCCAACCGAAATAATCCAATACAAATGATCCTAAACTACCGGTTAGCAGTGTACCCAGCGCAGTCTCAGCCTCGAAAAAAAGGCAAAACAGGTGTACGTGCAAGTTCGACGTGCCCGACAATGGCCCCGACTGCGGTGGTAGAAGCAGCACCCGCATCAGAATCATTGTCGGGCTCGGATAGAGCCAAATACACCGTGTGGCCGACCGATCCGCTGCAACATCCTCGTAAGCTTCCGGAATATGGTGACCTTCCAGAAACAGGCAACCAGCAACCAACCATGAAGGAGCGCCATTGATGTATTTCATGCTGTTGCTGCGCATCATTGCACCGTACGCGAGGGTAACGCTTTAAACCAATTTCGCCACGCATTGAAGGACCAAGTTGCATCTTAACCGTTCATGCGGTGGCATCATTTTTCGCAGCGGCTCCATGCCCGAACGCAATAACTCCAATGTTGTAAAACTGTTCGTAGCCGCCAATGTCCAAAGGTACAAAAAAAAGGAAAATCAGCAGAATTCAGCTGTCATTCAGAACATTTGCAGCCGCACGAGGTCGTAAAAAATGGATTTTTCTTACGCAATAATTGGTAAGATACAGTAATAAACCGGTACAGTATGTAGCAATTGGGGTTATTTCATGAGTATAGTTTACTAATCATTTCTCCATTTCAGAAAAAATGCCACATTCCGCTCGCCGTTCAATTGCCAGCGAAAAACATGTGTACTACTTGCACATATGCGACAACAGTACGTGAAATTTTAATAATGGAATCTCTACACAGTGACAAACCACTGTTCAAAACGACTCTCTAGGTAGAGAAAGTTTAAAAATGGAAAAAACAAACCAGCAAGCAAATGCCGCTGACATTTGGTTATGCATGCATTCGGTCCATGAAAGTACAGGTGGCAAAGGTGTACCCATCACTACCTTGCCGTTCGCTTCGCTCTTTGGCAAAATATGCACCAACGCGGCCCCAGCTTCGGAATGGTAAAAATGAGGTGTACGTGCGAGTTCGACGTGCCCGACAATGGCTCCGACTGCGGTAGTAGAACCAGCACCCGCATCAGAATCATTGTCGGGCTCGGATGGAGCCAAATACACCGTTTATCTTACATACTTCATGCAGGCTGATCGCAAAGGGATCTCATCTGCTATTAAATACAAACTCATTCGGCAATAAAATTACCAATTGCATAACAACGACGAAGTCCATCAGTGCCTTTGGAGGAAAGGTAGTATATTTTTCGCCGCAACTAACTGCGTCTGGCCATCCAAAGCGTCGAAAAAAATTTTCAGTGCGTAAGAACACAGTAATGTGTGAATTTGTGTTGATTTAAAGCAATTACATGGTCATCGATTTTGAAGACCTCTGGAAAATTTGGGTGTTTTCTAAAACTATTTTTATTTGATTATTGTAAAGAACGCGCTTTTTCTTATAAAGTGTTTGAAATCCACAGTTTAATATCTTCGATAATGGTCTAAGAAGTTAGCATAAAACATTGACTGGGACAAATTTTCGATTTTAACAGTTACAGCTGACAAGATAGTTTCTTTCGCAAATACAGAGTACTAGGAAATTGAATTGGATCGGAGTGTGGACTCAATTGGAAGCTGCTCACTTGATGTAGATGCTGATTCCTCAGACGTATCAGATACAAGTGGGAACCTGAATTTTCCAACACCAATTTCTATTAAAGACATCACCAGAGAATTTACGACAAATATACGAGAACGTTGTTCTGTTCAGAACTTTCCTGAATTAAATAAGAATTGTGTAGGACTTGAGCCGAAGATGATATTAAAGCAGCCCCTAGGAAATGCGAACCCAACAAATGCCTTACTTAGTTCTGCGAAACCGAATTCGAATAAAATTATAAACTTTATTGATACAAGCCCGGATAAAACAGCCTAGTTACCTGAATATCGCTTGTTGTGTCAGCAGATATTCAAATCTAACAACATACGGTTCTAAAAAACAACAGGATACACCACCCACATTTCGGAAGCCGGCCAGCGGTGCAGCGCCCGCAGCTGCATAAAGGGCCACAACGCCAACAACGAACCAATTACCGCCGCTGCATACATGTTTAATTGATCGTTTTCTTCTATAAATTATGAAATTTATTGCGGAGATCTAAAACTTTTACATTTTCAGATGGGGTGGATGTTAACTCGTTACTGGTACGATATGGTATCTGCCGTTCTCAAGGTCCCTGGAAAGGATGGACGCCTTGGTTGGATCACCGTTTACCAGTGGCGGAGCGTGATGGGAAGGCGTAAGTCGGATCTTGGAATTTGGGGTGAGTTTGGTTTATGTGGTTACCTTTTAGATAAAAGGGGTTATATGGGTATATGTTCATTCTGGGCTCGCTTCGGGCTCTGCCCTACGATTAGGGTTTATACGAATAAATTGGGTGAAGGTCTGACGATGGTCGGTTTTATGTCACCAGATCGGCCCGAGGTTGACCGGGAGAAGAACCATCAAAGAAAAAAAATTTTTTTTTTTTTTTTTTTTAATATCGATTCAAGCCCTTTTTTATAGTTATCGTTGGGTTTGCTGGTGGTTGGTTGGGAAGAGAAATGAGGGTTTAGGCAGATTTAGTAGGCGTTGGTTTTTCTGTGGTTTCACTGCCGTGTGGTAGCAGGACCAATTTTGCGATGGGTCTTGAAATCTCCCCCTTTTCTGTCACAACATCCGCCACTCTGACCTGTTTATCGGAACCTGGGTATACTTACGTGACACGTCCCAGTCTCTATTCATTAGGTGGTAGGTTCTCTTCCTTAATCACTACAAGATCTCCTGATTGCAGATTACTTTGTGGATGCTTCCATTTGATGCGCTTTTGCATCTCATTCAGGTATTCTGACTTCCATCTTCTACAAAATAGTTGATGGAGGGCCTTGAGCTTTTCCCATCGATTGATGACAGAGGCAGGGTTTTCGTGGGTGTCAGGCTCGGGTGGAGCCAATAAATCTCCCCCACTAAAAAGTGGCCTGGGGTAAGCGGCTCCAGGTCTGATGGGTTGTTCGAAGCAGGACTCATTGGGCGTAAGTTGAGGCACGATTCAACTCGGCATAGGAGAGTCATAAACTCTTCTAACGTATATTTTGTATTCGAGGCGATTTTCTTGAAATGGCTTTTAAAACTTTTTACCCCGGCCTCCCACAATCCTCCCATGTGTGGGGCAGCCGCCGGTATGAAATGACAGGAAATCAATTGGTGCGAATACTTCGATAGGTTGCTACTGCGTGCTTCAGACATAAAGGCTTTGGCTTCGGATCGTAAAGATCGAGAAGCTCCGACAAAGTTAGTGCCATTGTCGGAATAAACGTTTTGCGGATAACCTCGTCTGGCGGTAAAACGGGCAAATCCAGCCAAAAAAGACGCGGCACTGAGGTCGGTGGTAGCTTCGAGGTGTATGGCTTTGGTGGTGAAACATACAAATAAGCAGACATACCCTTTTGAAGTTCGGCATCCTCTCCCGTGATAGCTCTTAATATCAAAGGGTCCTGCGAAGTCTACACCGCTATTTGTGAAGGCCCGGGAGAAGGTGGTGCGTTCTTGGGGTAAGATGCCCATAATTTGCGTTTGAGTGCGTTTTTTATGAATGGTGCATACCTTACAATTATGAATGACAGATCGGATCATATTCTTTACCCGTGGGATCCAATACTGTGTTCGGATTATGCGTAGCATGAGCTGATTTTCTCCATGAAGGGAAATTCGATGGATAAACTGAACTATGAGTCGGGACAACCTGCAATCATACGGTAATATGATGGGATGTCGTTCATTATACGCCAAGTCTAACGAAGCACCTAAACGGCCTCCGATCCTTATAATATCTGCAGAACCGATGAAAGGGTTGAGAGGCAAAATTTCACTTTTCGCTCCAAACGACTTATCAGATTTAAGACTCTTATATTCCTCTAAGTAATATTGTTTTTGAGAAAGCCTTATTAAGCGTTGAGTCGTTGCTTTAATTTCATCGAATGAAACGAGGCAAGACTTTGCTTGAAATGAAAATTTTGTTTTTGAGTATGTTCTTTGAAAGAATCTCAGAATGTATGAGATAACTCGCAAAGCCCTAGGGAGATCTGAAAATCGGTCGAGAAGAATGTTAATGTTGTTTGTATGTGCGGCAACCGTGTGAACTTGTATCCTTTTTTCCTCAATGACTTTGTTATAAATCTCTTCTTGTGCTGGCCATTGGGAATTGTCTTCTTGCAGCCAAGAAGGTCCCTGCCACCACAAGGCATTGTCGATCAGTTCGCTTGCTAATAATCCTCTGCTTGCTAAATCGGCAGGATTCGATGCAGAATCCACATGGCGCCAGGTTTTGTTTCCAACTTTTTCTATTATTTTTGTTATTCGGTGTGCCACAAAGGTTGACCAAGAGCAGGGTGGTTTCCGAATCCAGGCCAGCACTATTGTTGAGTCAGTCCAAAGATTGATCTTTAAATGACTGAGGTTAAGATTATCGGTGACCGCTTCGACAGTGTCTGCTAATAGGACTGCACCGCACAGTTCTAATCTAGGCAAGGATATTGTTTTTACTGGGGCTACTCTTGTTTTTGCCATGAGTAAGTTGACGAACACTTTTTTGGCAGTCTTAACCCGTAAGTAAATAGTTGCTCCATATGCCTTTTCTGATGCATCGCTGAACCCATGTATCTCGGCCTCTTCCGTTGGTGCGAATTGGACCCATCTTGGTATGCGGATGCTGTTGATTTCTGTATAATCACGCATAAATGCTAGCCATCGATCCAAAGTGGTTGGCGATACTTCTTCATCCCAGCCTTTTTTTCCAACCATATATTTTGCATGATAATTTTCGCAATAATGATGATGGGTGCGAGCCAACCTAGAGGATCAAAAAGTTTGGCGATAGCAGAAAGTATTGCTCTTTTTGTGATTTTATTCTGGTCCTCAATCGGTGAAATGATCGGCATGAGCATTCGATCTGATGTCAAGTGCCTTCACCGTCTTGTATCCTCAAACTCCAAGAAATCTCCGGATAGCAAGGTTTCCTTAAGTATACCTTGTAATATTTCGCTACAGTTTGAGGTCCATTTTCTTAATGGGAAACCATCCGATTGTAGTATCTCGTCCCTCGCTGTTATAGCAGCATCTATACTGTGTTCACCGGCGAGGACGTCATCGGTGTACATGCATCGCTTAAGAATGGTCGATGCTCGTGGATGGGATGTTTCCACGTCGTCGGCCAATTGATGTAATGTCCTTATTGCCAGGAATGGGGAGCAGTTGATACCAAAGGTCACGGTTTTTAATTCATATTCAATGGTTCCTGAGGACTGTTTCTGAAAATTATGCGTTGATACTTTACTTGGTGTTTGTTTATAAGATTTTTCCGATACATTTTCTTGATATCGCTATTGAAAATGTACTTAAATAACCTCCAGCGCAGGATCAGTATGGTAAGATCGGCTTGTAAAACCGGACCTGGAAGGAGGACATCATTCAGACTCATGCCGTTTGCGGTAGGACACGAGGCATTGAACACCACCCGGACCTTTGTTGAGACACTTTCTTTTTTCAGGACTGCATGGTGTGGCAGGAAGTAGCAGTCGGTGGAGTCCGCTGTCACGTTGTTAGTAATTTTTGCCATGTGTCCAAGTGTCTCGTATTCCTTAACAACCCTGTTGTATTCCGTTTGTAGTGCAGGTTTCTTACCTAGTCGTGTCTCATTCCGGTAGAATTGAGAGCATGAACTTTTCAAAGAAGGCCCTAGGGAGACATGATTCGGAGAATCCTATCGAAACGGTAAGGATACAACGTATTTTCCGTCAGAATTTCCTTGGATTGTTGTTTTGAAAAGCTTTTCACAATAAGCGTCTTCTTCGCTTGCCTTCCGCTTTTTAGGAATCTCCTCTAAATCCCAGAAAGCCGCTAACTGCTTATCCACTGAAACTTCGTTGAAAAAGGAGACGATATTGGTGGAAGAACTCGTAGTTTGTGCATTGCCGGTAATTATCCAACCAAACACGGTTTCTTGGGGAATAAGTGTACTAAGCACATTTTTCCTTAAGCGATTTAGGATAACTTGGGGATAAACGTCTCCGCCAAGGATAAGATCAACTGGTTCGTTGACGAAGAATCTCTTATCCGCCAATACCAAGTCTGGGAATGCCTGCCTCGTCATTGCGCTTACTTGGCAAGTTGGCAGATTCCCGGTTAGCTGTGGTAGAACAAGAACCACTGTTTCGATATTGACTAGTGGGTCTGTGGCTGACCGCAGTTGTATTGCGCACGCTTCTTTAACTTGCGCAGACTTGGTATTGTTGATTCCCGACACTTGAGCACAGAACCGCTGTGATGGTATGTTGATTCGGCGCTTGAGCTTTTCGGTAATGAATGAACACTCAGAACCCGAATCAATGATTGCCCTAGCATAAAAATTTGTGCCATTATAAAATATGTTGACACGTGCCGTACCTAGTAGCACTCCCACATTTGTGTTTGCGTAGCAGGAGTTAACGTTTTTCACAGCTTTGTCATGATTATTCGCAGATTCTCGTCTCCACTGTGCTTGCCTTGAAGTGGAAGGTATGTCATCTTGGGGGTTCGGAGTTCCCCTCTGAGCTTGTGCTTTTGGCTGGAATGCTTGCACATGGAGCAGTGTGCGATGTCGCGAGTGACACGTGCTGCAATTGAAGGAGCTTGTGCATCTTGACACCGTATGTCCAAATGATAAGCAATTCAAGCATCCATTATTGCTCTTGACATACTCTATTTTTTGAGTCGTGGTTAGTTGTCGAAATCTTTGACAATTTCGTAATTTGTGGTCATTGCTTTGGCAAATTTTACAGGAATGTTGCTTCACGTTCGTTGGATAAGCGCCAAATCTTTTTGGAGGATTGTCAGTATTTTGCCGCAGGCTTTGTGGTTTAGGTGCCTGTGAAATTTTACTGGCTCTCAAGCCTGACACTGTTTCCAAAGTCTGAAACCGATTTGACAGGAATCGATCCATATCCTCCCATTTGGATATTTCGGTTTTGTTTTCAATGGATTGTTCCCATAGTGCCAGTGTGCATTCTGGCAGTTTTGTTGAGCACAAATATGTGATGATTGCATCCCAATTGGAGATGTCAATTTGATGACATTGAAGTGATGAGATGCAATTATTTATATCGCGCTGCAACTTTTTGATAGAGCTACCACATTCACTCTCAACTGACTTTAAGCTAAAGTGAAGCTTTAGCTGGGTGTTGACTAGTATACGTTTGTTTTCGTATCTGTCACTGAGGTTTTTCCAGGCTGTTGAAAAACCTTCGTTTGTTAATGGGCACCTTTGCACGATTTCTTTCGCTTCCCCTTGGGTTTTTTGGTTTAGATGAAATAGTTTTTCAACCGGGGTAAGACGTTTATTTATTATATATATGGCCGTGAACATATCACGGAAAGAAGGCCATGAGAGATAATCTCCCCTAAAGACGTCTGTATCGCATGGAGGCAAATGAATATTGTGCTCGCGAGCAGGTTTATCTTCAGTGACCTTCTCCGATTTGGTCAATTTTTCGGAGAGGTCGGCCAGGGTAGTCTGGCAGCGAACAAAACTATAATAACTCATTTTATATTTTTTCTTTATAGCCGTGAGGTCTTTTGAAGATAGCTGTGTTGAACCAACGAGTTCATCATAAGCTACTTTAGTTTTTCCCCATAAAGCTTTAAGTTCATCTTGCTCAATTGCAATAGAGTGTTTTGTGTGTTCAGCTGCGTCAGCGCTGGTGTAGTCAGTTTCGAATTCTGCTACTGAGTCTGCCAACCGAATGAAGGTTTCCATTATTCGAGTTTCTGTGTCTATGACCGTAGTTGAAAAGTTTTCCAGAAAATTTTTATTGTCTCTTTTAAAATCTCTGACAAAATTAGTAGCCTTAGCCTAATCACTCTAGGAAAAAACACAAACGCCTCTTTAAAAATAACAACTTGGTTTTATGTATGCAAGAATGTGCATATAAAAGTAATAGTATTTATTAATTCAATTATATATATGTATTTTTGTTAATATGTATTAATTTCTCTAGCTAACTCGCCACCCCAACGACCGGTGATTTTCAAGTGTATAATGTAAAATTGTATAGACGTGTATTTGGAATATGCCACTAACAATAACAATATGTACACGGCTGCGTATACGGAATATACGCAACAGTGCAACGTTTTACAATATTTATCCAAACAATATTTACACGGCCCCGTATACGGAATATACGCAACAGTATAAAGGTTTATTTTAATCTCGCAATTCTCAAACTCAAATTTTTTTTTTTTTTTTGACAATGCAATAAGTGATTGTGTTGCCGCAAGTCTGAAGAAGAAGAAGCAGTGTGCAAGCTGATATTCAAGGTTATGTGCAAATGAACCCTTACAAGCCGACGGCCTCGGCTTACTATAGCGCTCTTTATAGTGTCAGCAATGCTGAGTAGGCGGAAATCAACTAACCTGTGAAATTGGCTGCTCGGATTCCCGTCCATTCCGACAGCCTCAAGTAAGTTCAACTTCGAATTATATAGATAATAAAACTAACTTAGAACATTTAAGTAGTGTCAGATGTCAGGCATATAAACGCAATTAGGCGGACATTACATAAGTGGGCGGGGACGACGGACCCGACACGGGTGGGCTAGTTAGACCAACAGAGGTGGTGCCAAGTAGATGCAACTTCCACGGACTGCATCAAGACGGTAACGGACTTAGAGCTTAGTGCTCAAACTGCCTCCCGACGAAATACTTGACGGTAGTACCGGGAGGGGAACGGTACGTGACAGTAGGAGGTTTAGTGCAGGTTAAAGTCCCACACTGACGGGGTGAAGGCTTTCGATGCTTACTCCTCGTAAAACAAAAAAAAAAAAAAAAAAAGATAGTGATTTAAAAAAAAATTTGACCGCTTATACGTAACAATTAATATGTGCCAAATAAACTTTGTGATCTCGAATTAAAATGCCATGTAAGTGGAACGTGATTAGATTCGTTTAAGTCGATCACTTGATGGAATAAGCAATGAAACAACAACACAGTGCGCGAAGTGATCAATAATATATGTGCGTGTGCATATATTGCGCAGACCGGTGATTTGTGAAAATTGTATGGAAAAGTCTTACACAAAATTAATGTTCGCGCGTAAATTTTATTTTTATAAAGTGAACAATTTTAGTGTGAATACGCGGATTTATTGGAACAAAAGAAAATTCATCAATATTAATGTGCGTGCCTCAAAAATTGTCTTCACTGAATATTCTTCTTCACTCCTGCATTTGCGTTTACAAACTTTTTGAAGATTTTATTCAGATTGTTTTAAAGAAAAAAACGGAGTAGCACTGAAATTCAAACCACGTACCTTGTGTTTATAATATCTGGAATGATTGCAGTGCTGATTTGTTTTAACTTTATCTCTGTTCGGTGCGGATGCAAGTGCGGTTACAAGTGATGTGGTGTGTTAGCGACTCGTTCGCTTAAAGCTTCTCGCTCCGATATGAATATCAAGTGCTGAGATTAATTCTTGGAATAATGTGGTGTACGGTGATGAGTTGATAGCTCCGTAGTAGTAGTAGTGGACTGTATTTTCTCACGGCTCCGATAGGACCAATATTTACACGCGGCGTAGACGGAATGTACGCTCCGGTGTAAAGTTTATGGAAAAAATAAGAAATGAACGAGTGTTTAGATATTCGCAAATAATTGAATTTATTCACTTTAAAAACGTTACAAATCGGAATCTGTGATGATATGATAATATATATATAACAATATGAATTAGCTCCGTAGTGGCGTGGTGGCTGCTGGATTACTTGATTGTCTTGTCTTCGGAAAAGAAGTGATCAGACGGAGTTTGTTTAAACGCCGTTGAACCGCCAAACGGTGCACCGAGTTAAGGGGAAAGTTAACGAAAGGGCACTGTTTGGCGGCAAGTACCGGCGCTCCGAAAAGTGTAAAGGACTGTGTGCATGTGGGTTTTTTTTTTTTTTTTTTTTTTTCGGTTACGACCAGGGAGGAGGAATCTTCATAGATACGAGCAGCCCGTGCTGCCCGCATGCCCGATTTGCCTCCAGGCACCTACGGACTAAACCCAACCTCCTTCGTACGCTGGGCCTGTGGCACCCCTGCGGGACTATCAATTCCGATATTACTTCGCAGGGCAGGCACTGGACGTTATTCTTCGTCTTCACTCAGCGTGCGTTATTATACTGCGCGATTTGCGTTTCGCTCGTCTATTCTAAGGCGTTTCATGACTAACGTGATGATGTCTGCACACTTTTTCCATACGTCTTTTTCGGACAACATGGCCTTCAGCAAGCCTTCGGGGGACACTGCTTCTCCTATATATTGTTGCAGGTAATTGCGTTCATTACTAAATCTGTGACAGTCCATTAGTATGTGCTCTGCGCTTTCAACTTTCCCGTCGCAATGTAGGCAGTAGGGGCTATCGGCATGTTTGTACTTATGTAAGTATTGGCGGAGACAGCCATGCCCGGTGAGGAACTGCGTGAGGTAGAAATCAGTATCTCCGTGTTTCCTGTTTATCCAGTTATCTACCTTTGGGATCAATTTCCTTGTCCATCGTCCTTTCAAGGAGGAGTCCCACCTTTTTTGCCACTCGTCGATGCTCTGTTGCAATATTTTGCTGCGATCGCTTGGGCTGCGCTTGATTGCTGCTGCCGCTCTGGCAGCTATGTCTATAGGACATCTTCCAGCTAGCAAATTTGCGGCCTCGTCTGACACTGTCACGAACGCGCAACATACTCTTAGTGACGCTAGTCTGTGCACTGAGGCTGTAGCTCTCATGTATGAGGTTACTGGAGTAGCGACTGCCCATACTGGGGCTGCGTACATCAGGATGGACGAACTGACCGTTGCAAGCAGTTTCCTTCTTTCTTGTTTTGGACCTCTTATGTTTGGTATGAGTCTTGCCAGAGCCGTGCTGACTTTTCTCGCCTTCTCGCTAGCATAATTCAGATGTTCTTTGAAGCTCAGACGCCGGTCGAGTATTACACCGAGGTATTTGATAGTTGGGCTGGATTCTACGGTGTGACCTCCTATTCGTATCTGAATATTTTCAACTCTTTTCCGGCTGGTCATTAGCAGCGCTTCAGTCTTATGTTCCGCTAACTCTAATCCTGCTGTTTGGAGCCAAGTTTTGGCAGACTCTATGGTTTCAGTGCTCATGCGCGCCACGTCCACTAAGTGTTTTGCGACCACTACGACCGCGATGTCATCAGCGTATCCTATAATGGACACTCCTTCCGCTTTTTCTATTCTCAAGATGCCATCATACATGATGTTCCAAAGAAGTGGTCCAAGGACTGACCCCTGGGGCACACCTCCGGTAACATGGTGCTTTTTTGGTCCTTCGTTGGTGTCGTAGAAGAGCTCTCTTTCGCTGAAATAGCTATTCATTATTCGAATTAAGTAGTGGGGAATATTCATTGCCATCATCGCCGTTATTATTCGGGTCCAGTTGGCAGAATTGAATGCGTTTTTCACGTCCAACGTGATTACAGCACAGTACTGCTTTGCTCCTTCAAACCATCTCTTACCCTCGAGGGCTTTGCGCGCAATCTCGCACACAGCCGATATCGCGTCGACAGTTGAACGTTTCTTCCGGAAGCCATATTGCCACCTTGAGAGGCCCTGATCACCTTCCGTGGTCTTTTGGATCCGCGCGCAGATTATTGCCTCAAGTATTTTTCCTGCACTGTCCAGCATGCATAAGGGCCTATATGATGATGGCTCTTCCGGTGGCTTGTTGCCTTTGGGCAGTAGGACTAGCCGTTGCCGCTTCCATTTCTTTGGGAAAATGCCTTCCTGAATACACTTCGTGTATAATCGGCAAAACAGATCTGTTTTCTCCTTAATTATATATTTCAGGATCCCATTCGGAATGCCGTCCATGCCTGGCGATTTATTGCTTTTTATTTTGTCTGTAGCGGTGATCAGTTCATCCTTCGTAACTGGCGGGACTTCCACTATTTCCAGCGTTAAATCTTGCGGCGTTCGGCATAAATCTTGTTGCGGGAAGAGCCCAAGAACGATGCGCTTCATTATTGTAGGACACTCTGGTGGCTTGGCCTTGCTCCCTTTCAATTTTCTTAGGACAGTGTTATAGCCACTGCCCCAGGGGTTGTCGTCAACGTCCTTTATTAATTCTAGAAAAGCCTGACGTTTGCTTTGCTGTATAGCTTTTCGTAATGCCTGTCGCTGGCTTTTGTATGCGGTTTGGAGGCGTTGGTATTCAGCGGAATTCCTGGTTCTCTGTCTTTGGTGTTGACGTCGCAGTTTGAGGCATTTAGAGCGCAGATTCGCGATTTCTTCATTCCACCAGTAGGCTGGAGTTCTTCTGTTTCCACTTATTTTCCGTGGCATCGATGCGTCGCAGATATCACTGACAATCTTCATTACTTTGTTAGCACAGGTGTCCGTGTTTTCATTTCTATCGTCAAGCGCGTCTGGCAGCAGCTCTGTCATGTATTCTACCATACTGCTATCCAACAAATTCGTTTTCCATCCGATGGTCTGCACTTTCCGGGTTTTCTTTTTCTGTGCGCTGCTTCGCTGTGGATGAATTTCAAAGCGTATCGCAAAATGATCACTATAGGTGAAGCTCTCTGAAACTTCCCATTTGATTCTATTAAATAACACAGGGCTGCAGAAGGTCAAGTCGATAATCGATCCTGCGGTACCTTTCTGATACGTATTTTTGTTTCCATTGTTTAGCAGTACGATGTCTAGATTAGCGAAGGCTTCGAGCAAGGCTTGGCCTCGGGGGGTTGTTTTTGAGCTTCCCCATTCCACTGCCCATGCGTTGAAATCTCCGGCGATGATGACAGGTGTTTTGCCGGTAGCATCGGATGCCAGGCGTCTAAGCATATTTTTATAGCCTTCAAATGTTTCACTTGGGGGCGTGTAGCAGCTGTAGTAGTGGATTCCCCCCAATTTCGCATAGATGAATCCCTCCTGTTGATTGTTGCCTATGGCTTCGAAGGGGAGAGCCCCGCATGCCCAGACCGCAGCTTTCTTTCTTTTGTCCTGCAGCCAGTTTCCTTCTATAAGCGGTGCTCTATAGGGCTCGCTGATGAGTGCGACGTCGATGTTTTGCTCGAAGACTGACTGTTTTAGCAGGTCTTGTGCTGCCTCGCAGTGGTTGAGATTAATTTGCAGGCATTTAATCATTTCTTCAGTTGTGTTACTGCTTTTTTATACGCCGGACACCTGAAGCTTCCTATGGGATGGTTCTGTGCGACGCCAGTCCCTGGTTTACAGATGGCGCATTTTGGTTCTGCCGTACACTGCTTGGCAAGGTGACCTTTCTCTCCGCAGCGTAAACATGACCCACTACGGTCCTCCGTCGATTTACAGTGCCTTGCGATATGTCCAAAATCGAGGCATCGGAAGCATCTGAGGGGACTGACCTGCTCCCGGATTCGGCAGTTAACCCAGCCCACTCTGATTCGTGCCGCTTCAACCAGAATTTTCATATCTCGGACTGTCGCACTTATTGTCGCTGTTTGCGTGCCATTTCTCGTCGGCTTTAAAGACCTTACTGCAACCAGTTTCCCGTAATTCACTTCTGGGAATTGTTCTTTTATTGCGTTGGCAATATCTTCCTCTGTTGTGGCTATATCCACATCACGAATTTCGACATTCACTGTTTGACTCAAGACCTTTACATTCGCGGCATCTTTGAGTACGGCAGACGCTCGTTCTTTAAATTTGTTCGCCATCTGGCCAGACTTATCACGAAGTTCGACAAGTAAATCTCCTTTCGCTGTTTTCCTGATTCGGTTTACGTTCTCGCCGAGTTCTTTCATGTCCGGCTGCTGCTTCATTTGCCTGATAATGTCTGCATACGTCATTTCACTCGTTTTGGAGATGATTACCGCGTCGGGTCTGGCCAGTTTTCTTGCCGTTTTGCTGATTTTTTTCGCGTTTTTCACCAAAGTCCATTGTTCGCCATTACTCTGTTTCTCGGTTTCCTTGGCGTCTTTGCCGGGGTTCTTTGCCACTGCACTGATTTCGTTCACATCCCGCTTTTTCCACTCTTTTTCTGTTTGCACGTGTTGTTCCCTTGTACTTGTATTGCCGGGTTTGCGTTTATTAGGCTGGGTTGTTGCCTGGCTATGTAGCTTAGCGATTTCTGCAACCAGGTCTCGCATGGGTTGATGGATTGTTCTTCTGCCGCCGCCGATCATGCTTAGTAGCAGGTTGATTTTTTCTCCTAGCTCCTTCATGGGGTTTTTTGCCACAATTGGATCATTTCCGGTGCGTGATGAAATGCGGCTAATATCCGGTGGAGAGGAGTGCGCGCGCTCATTTTGGACCGTCTTCTCGGTGCCCAAAGCTGTCTTAAGACTTCTCTTTGCCCCGTATGGAGCTGCTTCCGGTTCCTGTAACATTAGCCGGGGACGCTTCGCGAAAGGGTTTATTCCAGACTCGCATTCGTTGGTACCAATGCCCGGTGAAGAGGTATCAACGGCCTCTATGGTATTTCGCCCTGGGGGGGGCGATCTAGTCACATTCATTGTTTAGGTATTGTTTAGTGTTTTTTAATTGTTTTTATTAATATTATTATTATAGCTTTTATTAGTGTTTTGGTTATATTTTGTTTAATTTAATTTATATAATTTATTTGCGCCTGCCTTTTAATTCAGTTATTACCTTTGTTGTTGATATTATTAGTTAATTATATGTTGCGTATTAATTTAGTTATATGTAAACGTTATTGTTATTCAATTTAAATTAAATATTTTAATTTATTTTAATAATTCGCGTTTTGTATTTTATTTTATTTTATTATTATTATTTCTTTCGGTTTCATTAATATTACTTTATTGTTGTTATTATTATTAGTTATTTTATGTTGTGTATTATTTTATTTATTATTTATTATTAATGTTTGAATTGAATTTATTATTGAATACTTTTCAAATATTATTAAATTAATTTTATGTATTTAAGGCCCGCCCTGATGTTCCAGAGCTTAGGAGCCTTTTAGAATCACTGTACTAGTCAAGTGCTTTCGCAACTGTTTGGGTTTATCACCTTACTAACAGCTGTTCCTATTTTGAAAGAGAAGCTCAGCTGTATTTGACAACTGGCTTATACACTTTTGCTTTTTTAGCTGTCTCGCTGTTTCACTATTTTCATAAAAATTATTTTCGCGCGTGTTTCTAAAAAGAAAAAGAAAAAGAACAAAAAACACAAAAAGTTCCACTTTTACGCGTATCACCCGCACACTTAGAACTACAAAAGGATCACCAGGTACTTCCCGAGTAAGTTTTATGGCGAATCCCTCTAATAGTTTTCCTGTTTTCACAAATATTTTGCTTTCTTCTAGAGCGATTTTCAAAACTCGACTTTCTACACAAAACAACAATTGCTTGTGTGTGCATGTGGGTGAAAGTCTGTGTGTGTGCATGTGGGTGAAAGTGTGTGTGTGTGTGTGAGTGTGTACACGCAAACCGCTTACTAGGGGTGCGCGTACGATTTGTCGGTCGAAGGAGGGTGGCGATGAGATTTAGGCCGGAAGCCTAAACATTATCAATGTTTGATATAGCGTCCAGAGATGAGAGAGAGTCAGAACATATTACAAATTTGCCTCTTTTATTTTTAACAAGGTTAACCGCGGAGTTGATAGCTATTAATTCAGCCGAGAAGACTGTGCTATATGAAGGTAGATTAGAAATTAATAATATTTCGGTTTCAGTGGTCACGCTAAATCCTGCCATACCATTAATGAAAAATTTGTCCAAGTGCCCGCTGGTAGTAATAATAATATCTGTTATGATCGTTATAATGTTGGTAAAACTGTCTCTGTGCCTGGTTTCTGTTTTAAATGTGTTGATGAATGTGATGTTGTCCAATCTATACTGAGTGTTAAATCTAATGCTGTTGGTCTTGATGATGTGCATCCAATATTTGTTAAGTGTTTACTGCCAAAAATTTTAACTTTTATCACCTATGCATTTAATACTATTCTGACTACGTCTTCATTTCCAAACTGCTGGAAAATGGCCAAAATCATTCCGGTTAAAAAGCCCAATGGTGAATATAGGCCCATTGCGATACTTCCTTATTTATCTAAGGTACTGGAAAAAATTATGAGCAAGCAAATCAACCACTTTATATCAAAGAACTCCTTGATGACCCCGCACCAATCAGGCTTTACTACAAATAGAAGTTGTATTACAGCGCTCATTAAAGTCTCGGACGATATTCGGCTAAATATTGACAAAAATCACGTAACATTTTTAACTCTTCTTGACCACTCAAAAGCTTTTGACACCGTTGACCACAAATTAATGTGCTTAAAACTTGACAGCCTATTCAACTTTTCTACATCGGCAGTAAACCTAGTAAAGTCTTATCTTGTTCACCAAGTAAAGTCTTATCTTGTTCACCTTCCAACTGTTTTGAAATATAGTAATATTCATGTTTACGCAGATGACGTCCAACTGTATCTTTGTTGTCCCCTAGTATCTGTCAATGCATGTATTACTAACCTCAACACAGACTTATATTGCTTGAATCAGTGGGCGTCTGACAATGGCTTGGCGCTTAATCCAAGCAAGTCCCAGTACATTGTTATCTACAAGAAATATTTAAACCTTGACGGCTATAACGAGGTAAAACTCAACAATTCTGTGATAAAATACGTGGACACAGCAAAAAACCTAGGAATAGTTTTCAATAGAACTTTGACGTGGAACAACCATATTCTTAGCACTATTGGCAAAGTGTATGGCATGCTTCGGACTCTGTGGGGTATTCAGTACTTTACGCCGTTAAAAATACGACTTTTACTAGCCAAAACGTATCTTTTACCTACGTTATTATATGGTTGTGAATTGTTTGCAAATTGTGATAGTATATGTAGTAGGAAACTTAATGTTCTGTACAATAATATCGCGCGATATATTTTTGGTATTAAACGTTATGAGCACATTTCTGAATTCGCGTTAAAAATCTTTTCTATAACTTTTGATGACATACTCAAAGTCAGGTGCTTAACGTTATTGCATAAAGTCATGACAACTAAGGAGCCGAGTTATCTGAAGGAACGACTGTCATGGACCAGATCTTCCCGGTTTCCGACTATTTCGTCTTTGAAATCGAGTTGCCTGACCTCTGAACGTCAATTCCTTGTGTACTCGGTCCGTCTTTGGAATTGTTTACCACCAGCGATTAGGAATAATAAAACCACGCTGCGATTCAAAGGTGAACTCATGTGTCACTTTACTAAATAATTGATATGGATACCATTAACTCTTCTTTTTGAATCTATTGATCTCTTCTGTCCCTTTTTTCTTCTACTAAACCTTCTTACTAATCTTATTATATCTTCTATCTTAATATCTATTTAAATTCATATACTTGTATTTTTTGTTAAGTCTAAATCTAAGTCTAAATTTAAGACAAATTTTATGTTATAATTAGGTATCTACGAGTACATGCACTGTAATTTAAAACCTCTGGTTGTTGTGCATGTACCTTAATAATCAAATAAATAAATAAATAAATAAAATAAATAAATTGAGGTGTGAGCCGTCTGTGTAAAGAAAGGTGTGGTCTCTGAATATATGTTGCACATGTGCAAATTCTTGTTGGTATTGTATAAAGGGTGTTTCGGATTTTTTATGTTTACGAAGTTTTGTATTAACTATATTATCTTTATAGAGCCAAGGTGGTTTGGGGGACAAAATTGGTTTTAGAGAAGAAATGTAAGATTAAGATTCTTGCTGTTGACTGCCGAGGAGATTCTTTTTGGTCGTTTGTTTCTTTTATACGATTGGACAATTTTGAAAAGGGGAGTATTGGAACTACTTAAAAGAACACTAATTAGTTTTTTTAGAAGGAAATCTCTTTTTATCTCTTTTGGGGGTATATTGGTTTCGAAAAGCATATTATTGATCGGAGTCGATTTGAATGCTCCTAGTGAATTTTTTATTGCTGAATTGAGCATAGTTTTCAGTTTATTTAACATACTCTTGGGTGCAAAGGCATATAGAAAAAGACCGAAATCAATTTTCGATATCAGGAGCGCTGTTGTTACATCTATGAGTGTAAGTGGGTTGAAGTTGAGTTTGAAACTAGAAAGACACTTGATAATATTTAGGCGCTTCGAAAGGTCTTGTTGTAACTGTGTTATATGTGAACTCCAATTGTATGTTTTGTTGAAGGTTACTCCTAATATCCTTAGACTGTCTACAGTGTTTATTTGAATGTTATTATGGTGAATGGAAGGAGTACACCCTTTTTTACGACAGATGTGCAGCTGTTTGCATTTTTGTACTGAAAGTGAGGCACCTGAGTAATTGCACCAATAGTTTATGTTTTCGAATAGGGGATGTAGATCGATGCTAACATTTTTGTCTTTTTTATGTTTAACCAGCAGGTTAAAGTCATCGGCTTAAGCGCAGAAAGATACTTCTTCATGCATGGAAATTTTATCGCACAACTTATTGTATGCTATTAAGAACAATATTACCGAAAGGGGCGAACCTTGCGGAATTCCGTTATGGAGTGGTAGTGTGTTAGAAGGACGTGGTCTATTTTGACTTGAATTTTTCTGTGCGTCATGAAGTTTTTTATATAGTTACATATACGTGGTCCAACTTTCCATTCTAACAGTTGGTCTAGGATAGTGTGAATTCCAATTTTATCGAATGTGAAATAATGGAGATATGTTTTTTTGCAGATAGAGAGTTAGAAACAAGATGGTCTACATATAGTAGAGCATCTGTTACTGTTTTCCCCCGTTTAAATCCAACTTGATTGTCATGGATGAGTCTGTTATTTCTAACAAACCACCATAATCTATTTGCCACAATCTTATCCAATAGTTTAGAGCAGCAGGGATTTAAGGAAATTGGCCGGTATGAGTGAATTGCGGCTTTTTCGATTTTGGCTTTAAAATAGGGACTATTACACTAAGTTTGTAAGTTTGAGGGATGTATGTTTAAGTATGTTATTGAATGAATCAAGGAGTCTGTGTGTAACATTTAAGGGTAGTTGGGAGATCATTGCATATGTTATTCGGTCGTGACCGGGTGATTTACCCTTGAGTTTCTGCAAAGCCGTTTTAAGTTCCAGTACTGGGATTGATTGGAGAGGTGAATTCTCTCATTGATATCCTTTTTGATTCTGTAACTCCCCTTTTAAAAAGCGCATTTGACCTTTTGTATCTCATCAAGGTATCTTCATTAATATGTCGTTTCAAGATATGCCAGCATTTTTTTTTTTTCATTACGCAGTTCTTGTAATTTAGGAGTCCACCATGGAACATTGTGTTTGAAGTTGTTTGGGTTTGATTTAGGAATAGATGCATGAGCGGCTTGAAGTATAATTTTATTAATATTCGCGGCCTCTTTGTTAATATTGACTGATACCGGACGGATGGAGCAGTTATTAGCTGAAATTAATTTATATGATTCCCAATTAGCTGTTTTCGTAGTGAATCTAGGTTTATGTGTTTGGAGACAAGATTGAAGAGGATAGAAAAGTGAGATGACTATGGGGAAGTGGTCGCCTCCGCATAAGTCATCTTCTATAACCCAGTCGCAGCAAGGTGCAATATTGGGGGAGCAGACGGAAATGTCTATATGCGTGAAAGTATTATGAGTACTGAAATGGGTTGGCGAGCCGTCATTAAGAATAATGAAATTGGAGTGAGAAATGAAGTTGGCTAGAGTTTTTCCTCTACGGTTAGTATAGGAAGAACCCCAATTGGGGTGTCTGCTATTAAAATCGCCCAAGATAACGCTAGAAGACGTAAAACTTCCTAGTACGTTCTGCAAATTTGTAATGTTGAAATGTTTATTTTGTGGTATGTATGATGATATCACTGTAAACTGCATTTTTGAGAAAATTTTGACTCCAATGGCGTTGAAATCGTTGTTTAAGGAAATCATATTATGTTGAATAGAGTTGTGAATGAGTATGGCAACTCCTCCGTGTGAATTAGATGTGTTGAGGTTGTAAAGGGAGAAGTTTACTTGGATGGGTATAGGTGTACTGGGTTGGATATGTGTTTCCTGTAAAGCTAACACTTTTATGCTATGTTTCTTTATTAACAATATCAGCTCGTTATAGTTATTATTATAACCTCTGATATTCCATTGTAGGACTTTTAACTTCATAGATATTACGAGAAAAAAAAATAAGTGAAATAAATAAAGTTAAGAAAGTAAGTATGGTTGCGCTGAATAATTCACGTGAGTTTAATTAAATATCGTCCATGAGCACGATACTATCTTCCTCCTCTGTTGTTGTTTTTTTATTCGACTGTGTGGAGTTTGTTTTTGAGATGGATTTCGTCAACCTCATTGTTGCATGTAATATCAATCGCTTTTTTTAATAAGAAAGGGGACACGTTAGATAGTGTATTTGTATTGTTGGTTCTTGTCATTATAAGGTATTTCGGCCCTATGCTCGAAAAAGCTGGTTTTATGGTTTTATCCCATTGCAATAAAGGTTGATTGGCAGTTTTTATTATGTTCGGTGGTTTATTCATGTTGATCGAAGCTAGCAGATGGTGTTAATAGTTCTCACTACACTACTTGTTTGTGTTTTTGTATTCCTTTTTCGTTCTTATTTGTTTATCAGTTGATAGTGCCAGACTGCACTAAGAGCTTTTGTGTGTATCACTGTGTGTTTATCTGGTCAAACAGGTTTTTTTGGCATGTAAATTCACAAAAGGAAATTGTTTTTATTTTGCGCGCTACGCGATTATTAGGAAATAGTTCAGCTAGCGATTTGAAATTGATGTTATCGCAACGAGAGTCACAGCTAAACTGGGGCCACAATTATTTTGTCTATTATTATTACTATTATTATTGTTTTGTATTTGAGGATTTCCTGATCTTGTTCTATAGTTAGAACGATTGAAATTTATTGAACGCGTTTGCTGCATTATTATGCGCGTTGTTTAGCAGAGTAAAGCTGGGATCAACATCCATAGGCTCTGGTTGTGGTTGCGACAAGACTGTCCTTTCATGTATATGTGCCGTGCGATATTGAGGATGATACATTCGGTAAGAACCACTGTTTCTATTTGCAAATGCGCTAGCAAATGTATAGCGTTGATGATTCATTTCCAATTATTGTGCCAAACCTAAAGCGGTTGATAAATCTGCCGGTCGACTTGAAAACAAAATATCATTAAGGGGTCGATTTAACCCTGATATGAAAACACATAAGGCACCATTCCTATACTTCTCATTAAGAAGTTTCAAAGCTTCTCTGTCCCCGTTATATTGCATAACTGCTTTATTTGTAAGAAGTGTCAGATGCTTCTCTACTGAATCATAATAGTCCGTAATGGATTGTCTTCCCTGTCGCAAAGTGGAGAGTTCTTGCTCTAGAAGATATAACGGTCTTTTGTCCGAGTATGTTTGGTCAAGCCTTGCCATTACAGCATCATGGTATCCGCCGCTCCTGTTATTTTATTTCGTATTATAGCTATGGCCTGATAATACCTATGTGAGCCTAAGTATTTTTCGAAAGGCTTCATAGCTGCTTTTGCAGACTGTCGCCATGATGGATATCGGACCGACACACCGGAAAACTCTGGTACAGTCTTCACAACATCGAGTCCGATGGTTCTAAACTACCATTCAACGGTGCGAGATCGTTTTTGTGTCGCTGCGCTTATTGTTGTCGGTAATAAAAAAAAATTTTGCGATTTTGTAATATTAAACGCTTAATTTCGGGACCACTATCCCTTTTTTCTGTTGGTTGGGCAAAATTGTGTTTACTTAGTTGAGCAAAGTCAATAATTGTTTGTTTGATGGTCCAATTATGGACGGGGAGGAGGATTTTGATGACAGTTCTGGGGCTCGTTGCCCTGGAAATCGATGTGAATCTAGTAATGTTACTGGGAGCGGTAATATTAATAATACTACTTTAATTAATAACCAAATTGAGGAGTTGATGAACCGTGGAATATCTGTGAATTTATCAAGTGCAGCTGCACTACATCAGGTGCAGCAGAGACAAAATGCGTTTTCGCTTGGTCAGCAACAGCAACAACGGCAGAGCCAGCAGCAGCAGCAGTTGAATAACGGTGTGTCGGGGAAAATTGCAGCAGGTAGCGAGCAATTTCAACTAGTGGAAAATAAAAATGCAGGCAGAAATAAGCGGCCTCGTAAGTCTCTCTCTCTGAGCAGCAACCGAAGTGACGAAAGTGGCCGGAGCAATGATCTTGGTAGCAATCGTTATGCTCTTTTGAGCGACCTTGATGTTGTCACGGTGCCAAATAAACACATGCAAATTAATCAGCATATTAATGTAAGTGTTGGAGCACAAAGAGTTTTTTATGCCCTTGAATAAAAATGAACACCGGAATTTACTCTACTGAAATGTTGGCTTTATTTAATGATTAGCTGCGAAAAATGTACGTGTTAACGTTTCAATCGATGGACTGTAATTGTCTTTTTCAAATTACCAGAGCTGTACTCGAAGGTTACAGACTAGTACTGTATATGTATGAATGTATAAACATATGTATGGACGGGTGTACATATGTGCATATGTGCAAATGCTTAAAACTAACGACGGCATATTTATGTTCGTATGTACATTTGTACATGAGTAGACTGGCATAGGAAATTGTGCTGACTGCTAGCGGGATATGACCAGTTATGCTGGGTGGTTGTTGTTGGGCCTGGGTGGCGTGATTTCCACTGCTTGTCGTAGGTGGGGACATCTAATGTGCAAGCGTATCACGCGCAAGAGTGAGGAGTGGGCGCGATGGAATTGTGGGATTGAAACTCCTTTCGAAGAGAGTAAACAGATGATGACGATGATGATGCGAAGAGTGTGTGTGATAACGTGAAGGTGCGCTAACTATGATAAAGGGTGCGACAATAGCAGCGATGAATCCCTGTGCTTGAACATCCTCCCCCTTGAAGGCAGTGCCTTCAACGACTTACTCCTGTTGTGTTTGTGAATCGATGGGTAGCTTGCACACTTTAGCAACTGCTCGTTTGTGAGTGCCATTAGCAGTCCTTATTATGACGACTCGTACCATTCCATCAATCCCTGCGATTGTTTCAATAACGCGTCCCAAAGGCCATTTGAAGGGTGGGGTATTTTCGTCTCTGATGAGCACCAAGTCGTTTTCCTTTAAATTTTCTTGGGATACACGCCACTTTGTTCGCCGTTGCAACTCCTTCAAATATTCGGATTGCCATCGCTGCCAAAACTGTTGCTGAATTGCCTGGATTGCCTGATATCTTTTCAGCTTACCCACATTGATGTGTGATAGTGATGGCTCCGGAATGGTGGTTAAACTTTGTCCAATTAAGAAGTGTGCTGGAGTTAAGGCACTAAGATCATCTGGGCTGCTCGACAATGGGGTGATGGGTCGACTGTTGATCATGGCTTCGGCTTGGCAGCAGACCGTGTGAAGCTCATCGAAATTTAAAATGTTTGCTCCGATTGTGCGGCGCAGGTAGAACTTGGCTTGCTTCACTGCGCTTTCCCAAAGTCCACCAAAATGAGGCGAACGTGGAGGAATAAACTTCCAAATGATTCCTTCCTCAGAAGCAAATCCCTCGACTGCAGTGATGTGTTGTTGGGATTTAAACGATGCTAGCATTTCTTTAAGCTCACGATTTGCTCCTACAAAGTTTGTGGCATTATCGGAGAAAATCGTGTGGCATCTACCGCGACGGGCGATAAAGCGCTTTAAGGCCGCTATGAATGCCATGGTTGTCAAGTCAGGGACCAGCTCAAGATGTACTGCCTTGGTGGTAAAGCAAATAAATACCGCGATGTATACCTTGACTGGAGCCTTGCCTCGGATGTGTTGCGTTATTAGGAACGGGCCACAATAATCAATACCCGTTACAGCAAATGGGTGCGACGATTCAACTCGTTCCTGCGGCAATGCTCCCATGAGTTGGTTTTGGAGTTGTGGTTTGTTGCGGTAGCACAAAATGCAACGATGCACTACTTGTTTAATTATGCTTCGAGCATTTATGATCCAAAATCTGTCTCTTATGATGCTCAGCAGTGTTTGACAGCCAGCGTGCGAATGACGACGATGAAGGTGCTCGATGATAGTACGCACGAACGGGTGTGACTTCGGTAGTACAATTGGGTGCTTGGCGTCGAATGACAGCGATGAGTTGGCAATTCTCCCTCCAACACGAATTATCCTATTGTGAAAGAATGGCGAAAGTTGGTTTAACGTGGATTGGAGACTTAATTTGCCTGTCTGCAGCGCTTTGTATTCGTCAGGGAACGATTGTTGCTGAATGTAGTGGATCACTAGCATCAAGGCGTCGTCCAATTCCGGCGCGGTTATTGCACCTGACTCAACTGGTAGTTTGCGAAGTTTGTCGACGAAACGTTTCATGTATGCAAGTATGCGAAGAAACTTGAAGTAGCTATTTACAAATTTGTGATCCGCAACGATGTCTTCGATTTGCGTAACTAGGAGAGTGTGACGTTGTTTGCGTTGCTCCGGCAAATTGACGGTGGCCTTGATTGGGTTAGAGGGCCAGTATTCTTCTTCTAGTTGTATGAACTGTGGTCCGTGAAACCAAAAATTATTGTTGATGAGATCGTTCACCTTTACTCCTCGTGATACCAAGTCCGCAGGGTTCTCAGCGGACGATACATGACGCCAAGTGTAGTCAGCTGTAAGCTGTTGGATTCTTGCTACCCTATTGGCAACAAATGTGGTCCAACGCGAAGGCTCACCCTGTATCCACGACAGGGCGATCGTGGAGTCAGACCAGCAATATATGTTGCAGCGATTGATTGTGAGGGTTGCTACCAACGATTCCAGCAATTCTGCTAACAGGAGCGCGGCGCACAGCTCTAATTTTGGTAGGGTGATTTCTTTGGTGGGCGCCACTCTTGATTTGGCGGTAATAAGCGATATATGTGGAGACCCATCAACATGAGATACAGCGTAAACACAAGCTCCGTAAGCCTTGGTACTTGCGTCTGCAAAGGCATGTAATTTAGTATGAGAGTCAAAATATACGAACCTTGGCACATGAATTTGTTCGATGAAATTGAGTTGGTGACATATATCAGCCCATTGTGTTTGAATAACAAGAGGTACGCTCGTCCCAGGCGAGGCGCAACTTCCATAATTCTTGCATCAATATTTTACAGCTGACGATGATGGGGTTTATTAATCCGAGCGGGTCGAAGAAGCTGGCTAGTTGCGAGAGTATCGAGCGCTTGCTGGCCTTCAGCACGTGCTGTTGAGACGGTGAGTATGAAAAGAAGAAGCAGTCGGTTGCCGGTGACCACCTTAAACCTAATGTTTTAATGTAGTCAATATTTTCAACATCTATTATTGGTTCCTTGTCTGCCTCTGGTATGTCGTCGATGATGCTGTGGTGATTTGCTGCAAATTTTCGGAGAGGGAATCCTCCTTTGGTGAGCAAATCGATGACTTCCGCTTTGATTGTTTTAACTTCTTCAATTGTGGCGCCACCTGTCATCAAGTTGTCAACGTAGAAGTCTCGAAGAGTGACAGCAGATCCAATAGGGTGGGTGGAAATATTGTCGTATGCCAGTTGTTGCAAACATCTCACCGCTAGAAACGGGGCACAACTAGTTCCGTAGGTTACTGTCCGTAGCTGAAAAGTGGTCAACGGTTCACTTGGAGAGGTTCGCCATACAATACATTGCCACCTCGCATCTCTTTCATCGACCATGATTTGCCGATACATTTTAGCTATGTCGGCCATTAAAACATATCGATATGTGCGAAAACGAAGAAGTATTGTATATATAGTGTCTTGCAATGTCGGGCCAACCCGAAGTACTTGGTTAAGAGCGATACCACTTTCAGTACGACAGGAGGCATCAAACACAACACGTAGTTTTGTGGTCGAACTATCCGACTTAATCACGCAATGGTGCGGGATGCATGTGCCTACTTTCGATGATACGTGGTCTGCTGAAATCTCGACCATGTGTTGTAAGTCGATGTACTCCTGCATGAACTTCTTGTATTCGATTTCAACCGGGTTGTTTATCAGCATTCTTTTCTCTACTGATATGAATCGACGACGAGCGATGTTATATGATTGCCCTAGTTTGCTTGGGCTAGTAGAAAAGGGAAGGCGAACAATAAACTTATTTGTTACTGGGCAACGTGTTGTTGTTTGCGCAAAGTAGTGTTCGCACTCTTGTTCCTCAGCGGTCCGCATTGCTGATGGACGATGATAGTTGTCTTCTAATTTCCAGAATTTCTCTAACAGAGTATCCAATGCAGGTGGTGAATGAATAATGAGCGAAGTAAAATTTGATGTGTGTGACGGAGACGACAAAGACAGCGACGCCGACGTTAGTAGCGATGACGATGTGGGTGGCGACGACCAAGGTGGTGTTGCTGGTGGCGATGATAATGTCGGCTGCGAAGACGAAGAAGACGAAGGTGATGAATGTGTTGTTATGGCTCCAGCGACGATCCAACCCAGTTGCGATTTTTGTAGGGTCGGCAAATTCTTGCTTAGTTTGATTTGACCTACTGAAAGTATGTCAAAAAACAAACTAGCACCGATGAGGATATCAATAGGTCCAGGGTAATTAAATCGATTGTCTGCAAGGTTGATGTTGCTAGGTATACCCCAATTGTTAATATTGATGCGATATTGCGGTTGATTCGAAGAAATTGATGGCAGTATTACCGCCTCTATTACTGACGACAATCCTGATTGCAGTGATTTGAACTCAACTATTGCAATTTGATGTGACCTTGTAGTGACCGCACCAATTCCACTTATTTCCATACTTGTCTTGCTGCGATGGAGTTTAAGTGTCTGAGCCATGTGTTCCGTTATGAAATTTAGTTGCGATGCTGAATCAAGAAGTGCTCGTGCTGTTGTGGTGTTGTGCTTATTGTGCAGCTGTACCAAAGCTGTTGCGAGAATGACGTCACTGTGACAATTGTGAACGTGCAAGTTAAGGCAACGTACTATTACGTTGACAAAGCAATATGTATTTTTAATTCAAACAAACAAAAGAATCACATTGCATTCACTAATATTCTTCGCTGCAATGTTCAGCGCTACACGCGCAACAATTATTGCTAACGCAAGCGTCTGCAAATTAATTGCTACCGAAAATATTGGTAACGAGAAACCATATTTCGGATTTCCCACAACGTGACTTGAGAATGGAATGAAAGCGCAACGTGACAACAAGCCAATATAATGCTTGTTACCGGTTTGGGTCGGCAGTTGATGAATGATCGCACAACAAGTTTGTTAAAATTACTACGTTAAGTATGTTGATGTGTCAATTCTTATATTGAATAAATAAACTAATAAATTAACCAAGTATATTGATGTGTCAATTATTATATTGAATAAATGAACGAATAAATTAACTGGGGGCTCAACCGGGATGCCCTATCGTGTAACGTCGTGAAAAGAAAAAGTAATGACTCGATAGCAAGCATCCGCCAAAGTAAAAATAAGTATCCTTCAAAAAAGGAGAAAAAATTTAAAACCAACAAAAAAACATTCAACTGACAAAAAGTATCCTTGAGAAAGGAGAAAAAATTAAAAGTGTAAAGAAGTATCCTTCAAAAAAAAAAGGAGAAAAAATAAAAAAACAACCGACAAAAAAAAACATTCAACTGACAAAAAGTATCCTTGAGAAAGGAGAAGAAATTAAAAGTGTAAAGAAGTATCCTTCAAAAAAAAGGAGAAAAAATAAAAAACAACCGACAAAAAAAAACATTCAACTGACAAAAAGTATCCTTGTGAAAGGAGAAAAAATTAAAAGTGTAAATAAATATCCTTCAAAAAAAGTAGGAAAAAATTTTTAAAAAACCCAACAAAAACATTAACCTGACGAAAAGTATCCTTCCAAAAGGAAAAAGAGGAAGGAAAAATTAAAGTGAAAATAAGCATCCTTCGGAAAAAAGGGAAAACAAAAAACATTAAACTAGCAAAAGGCATCCTTCAAAAGGCGATCAATAAGTTCCTGATTCCAGTCAACCGATTCCTGATTCCAGTCAACTGATTCCTGACTCCAGTCAACTGATTGCTGTTTCCAGACATCTGATTCCTGCTTTAGATCAATATTTATATAAGGTTTATGTGAGTAGAAAGTAATTAATATAAAATTTATATAAGTGGGTGAAAACTAAATAAAAAACAAAAGAAAACTGGATCGAATTAGTGAATTAGAGGAAGAAATAGAGCTTTTGCAAGGAGAAAGACTAGGCTCATCTGTAGAATCATTGTCAGAATTATTTAGCAAGTTGAGGCCACCAACTGTAACAATGGCTACAGCCGCTCAAGTGACAGAACTGATTCAGACCCATACGGCTCCCTTAAGAGAAACAATAGAGCGCTTAACACGCCAACTGACCCAATTAACAAATATAAATGATATACAAGAGTATACCGCCCAAAGAGTCGACGACAATGTTAGATGCGACGAACCACTAGACGTTATTAAATCCTTACCGTCTTTTAACGGAAAAATTTCATATGTAAGTTGGCGTGAAGCCGCGAATAATTCCATGAGCTTATATACAAAGAATAGTCGTAAGTATTACGCAGCCCTGACAATCTTGAGAAATAAAGTGACTGAGGACGCCAACGACATTTTAACTAACCATGGCACTGTACTGAACTTGGACGCGATTTTAAGCCGACTAGATTTCGCTTACGCTGATAAGCGCCCTCCTCATATAATCGAACAAGAGCTCAGCGTAATGCGCCAAGGCTCCTTAACCATCATTGATTATTATAATGAAATCAACAAAAAGTTAACAGCATTGATCAATAAGACAATAATGACACATGGTCCTAATATTGTACTAACAAATGAATTAAATAAAAAGAACAGGCAATACGCCCTAAGGGTATTTATAACTGGGCTAAACCCGCCATTAGCCAATATACTCTTTTCTCTATCCCCAAGCGACTTGCCAAACGCATTGGCCAAGGCACAAGAGCTCGAGTCGAACAACCTTCGAGCAACCTTTGCTCAACAATATAGTCGGAATAATTATAATACGCAAAAATATAATAATTCTTTGCGTTTTCCGCAACGCAATCTTCAAAACCATAATTCCCAAAATCACCATCAACCCAAACCAGAACCAATGGAACTGGGTAGCTCTTCCAATGTTGTGCGCAAACCACAGCAACATGTTAACCAGAAACCAAATTTCAATAATCGTCCAAATTATCCTAATTCTGGAGCATATCAGCAAAACACTACTGCCTCTAATAACAAAAATAACAATTATAACCAACAAGGGTTCAAAAGGCAGTATGAAAGCGCACAATTGAGTTATCAGCCAAACCAAAAAGAGCAAAGAATTAATAATATAAGAGAAGATGCTTTTTTAGATACAAGCCGGGTCTCCCCTACATTATCAAATCAGGAGACTCAGGACGCGGATATACAATTTTAATAGACAGCGGCGCTACTAGTTGTTACTGCAGCCCGAACCTATTTAAAAATCGGAAAGAATTAATTATTAAGAAAAGAGTGAGAACAATTAATGGTTTTACTATCATAAGCCATTATTATGAAATAAAATTATTTGGTATCTTACAAAGATTTTACGAAATATTAAATCTCGAATCAGATATTTTAATAGGGTATAACTTCCTAAGAAGGGCAAATATTATTTTAGACTTTGAAGCAGGGACAATAACGTGCGGAAACCGTACAGAAAAATTTTTAAATTTCAAAAAAACAAGCGAGGTAGCTGATGAAGATAATAATCAGCAAACCAAAGAAAGTACGCTCGATAAAGGGAAGGTACAAAAAAAATCAGGTAATGGAAAAGAAAACGTTAAAAAAAATTTTTCCAATAAGGAAACTATCGAAGAAAATATTTTGAATAATCTGTATAATGAAAAATATACCGAAAATGATGTGGCATTACAGAAGTTACGTCAAAATGTAGTGAATAATATATCCAAATTACACGCAGATATTGACACAAATTTACCCTTTAGAACCGATGTAAGGGCCGAGATAACAACAACAACTAATGACCCTGTGTGGAGTAAACAATACCCTTATCCTCTCTCCGCTAACTCCTTTGTAAATACCGAAATTGAAAAATTATTACAAGAGGGTATTATTCGCGAAAGTAAAGGTCCTTATAATGCACCAATTTGGGTTGTCCCAAAAAAGGGTATTAATGACGATGGCACGCAAAAATTGCGTATGGTCATCGACTATAAAAAATTGAATGAGAAAACAATTGCCTACAGGTATCCAATTCCTGACTGTAATGTGATACTATCAAACCTTGGAAAAGCGAGATTCTTTTCCACTATAGACCTCGAGTCAGGATTCCACCAAATACTTATGAAGGAGGCAGATATTTGTAAAACTGCCTTCTCGGTCAATAATGGGAAATATGAGTTTGTCCGTATGCCCTTTGGCCTGAAGAATGCTCCCAGCATATTTCAAAATGCCATGGATGACATTCTAAGAAATTTTGTTGGAAAATTTTGTCACGTATATATCGATGACATCATTGTTTATTCCAACACACAAAAAGAGCATATTGAACATTTAAACATAATAATTAACACTCTTAAACAAGCAAACATGAAGATTTCAGTGGAAAAATCAAACTTTTTTAAGAAAGAAGTCGAATTTCTTGGCTACGTTATTGCGAACGAAGTAATCAAAACAGATCCAAGAAAAATAGAAACTATTAATAATTACCCTCGACCGCGAACTCTTAGACAACTTAGAAGCTTTTTAGGAATGACGGGCTATTACCGTAAATTTATTCAAAATTACGCCAAAGTGGCGAAACCTTTAACCAAATTTCTCGCAGGAGACAATGGAAAAATATCCACAAACCAATCAAAAAAGGTCATCATTGAACTCGATACAGATGGTATCGCAGCATTCAACAAGCTTAAAACTCTCTTAGCTGGACAAGTAGAACTAGCTCAACCTGATTTCCAAAAGAAATTTGTTTTAACAACAGATGCGTCAAACGCCGCAATAGGCGCAGTTTTAACTCAGGATAATAAACCTCTTATATTTATATCTAAAACACTTAACTCTACAGAACTAAACTACGCCACTAACGAGAAAGAGCTGTATGCCATAGTTTGGGCACTAAAAACGCTCAGAAACTACTTATACGGCGTTTCCGATCTAGAAATACATACCGATCACCAACCACTTACATTTTCAATCTCCAACAAAAATCCAAATGCCAAATTAAAAAGATGGATGTCCTTTATAGAAGAGTACGCCCCAAAGTTTATATACAAACCCGGCGCAACAAATGTCGTCGCCGATGCACTGTCCAGGCAAGTTTTAAACAATATTTCCTGTGAGGAGTCGTTACACAGTACTCAACATTCAAAAGAAAGTAGTGACGATTTTGATATTCCAGAAGTATCGAAACCCCTTAATGAATTCAAACAGCAAATTTTGCTCAACAGAGCAACATTCTCTATTCATGAGCAAATCACGACCTTTAGCAGGACTCGACACATAATAGAGTTCGACACCAAAGAAAACCTGAAAAGAATTTTATTGGAATTTCTTAAGCCTGATGTAGTAACCGCAATCCATTGCTCAGTTGAAGATTTATACGAATTTAAAGAAACGGTTAAAGGCGTATTTAGGATTAAATTTGTCTACACAAGAATACTCGCCATTGATGTGATCAATCCCGACGATCGACATGCTATAGTAGAGCAAACACATATCCGCGCTCACAGGAGCTGCAAGGAAAATCATAAGCAGGTACTTGCGCAATACTACTGGCCATCAATGTTAAAATCTTTTAAGGAATATGCTAGACATTGTAATATATGCAATAAAGCAAAATACGATAGGAAACCAAATAAACTTCCAATTGGAGTGGCTCCAATTCCCGAAAAAGAGGGAGAGTTCCTTCATTTAGACATTTTCTACGCGCAAAATCAAAAGTTTATTACTTGCGTAGATGCTTACTCAAAATTTCTTGTCATAAGACACACAGAAGACAAACTTAACCTCGACCGGAAGGTTCAAGAAATCTTACAAACATTCCCGGCAGTAAAGAAACTGACACTAGACAATGAACCAGGTTTTTCGACTCATCAATTTAAGACACTAATGCAAAGACTTCAAATTCAACTTTTTTACTGTGACCCACGCCATAGTTCAACCAACGGACAGGTAGAAAGGGTACACTCAACCCTTATAGAAATTGCACGTTGCATAAAAGAGGAATTTCATTTAATAGATACTATAGAAGTATTTTACAGAGCTGCACAACAGTATAATTTAACTATTCACTCTGTGACCAATAAAAAACCTTTTGACATATTTCATAATAAAATTCCACACGCTGACGTAAAGGATAAAATGCGCCAAGCTCAAATAAAAATGTTAGAGAGAAACCAAAACACCAAGATTAAAACTTACCAACCCGACCAAGAGGTATACGAAAAACTAATAGGCAAAAGAGATAAACTAGATCATAGATACAAAAAACAAAAAATACAAGTAGATTTAGGAAATAAAGTTAAAATTCATAGTAGGAATAGAATTATACATAAAGAAAATATTAAATCATAAAAACATTCTTCTTTATAGACAATGACGTCCGTGCTATTAATATTACTGACGATTTTTAAAATTTGTCAATCCGACGTACAGATATTTGACTACTCGAACTCACAGCTGATCCCTATACATTTGGGACAAGCTAAACTACAAAACGGAAACTTTAAACTGATACACGTACTAAACCTTACCAACTATGAATCCGCCATCAACCAACTAGAAACTGAAGTATATACGAAAATTATGAGAAACAGTACCATACTGCCATTCCTTCTTCATGATATGACCCAAGTGAAACAACAGCTAGAGATCATTAAACCCCGAAAAAAACGCTCGCTGGACATACTTGGTACAGCATGGAAATGGTTAGCTGGAACCCCTGACCACGAAGACCATGAAATAGTGTTAGATAGAATCAAAGGACTTTTAGAAAACAATGAGAAACAAAGAATAATTAATAAGAATACAGTAGACCGCATTAATTCAATCACAAATAGTACAAATGCAATAATCAAAGCGATCCAAACAATTGAAGAAGTTAGGAAAATTCAAGAAGATGCTATTGTTAATAAGTTAAGAATCTTAAAGGAAGAAATAATTAATGTAGAATATGCTTTACAATGGGAAAAGGTAGGAGTAATAAATTCATTTATCTTATCAGAAAAAGAAATTGAAGAGGCTAGAACCTTTTTGGATTTAGAAAAATTTCCATATAATGATATTGAGCAAGCCTTAAGCTTCGCTACCATTAAGATAGCAACAAATAATTTAGACATGATTTACATAATTAATTTACCAGCAATAGACAGTAAAAATTGTGAAAGATTACTTATTAAACCAATTAAGAAAAATGATAGAATTATTAAACTAAATACCGAAAATGTGATTAAATGTGACAATGAAATTTATGAAATCAAAGAAGATTGTAAAGAATATAATAAGTTATGTATTTGCCCAAAACAGAATCTAGTTAACATAAGTGAATCAAATTGTATACCACCACTTTTATCAAGTAAAACTCATGATTGTGTGATCATAAATAATCAGCATATTGCCTCAATTCAAGAATTATATCCGGGAACAATATTGCTGAACCAATTTGAAGGTTTCATTAAATTCTCAAGCAACAAGACTAATGAACTGTCTGGAACCTATTTGTTACAGTTCCACAATGATACAGTTATCATTAACAATCAAACTTTCGTCTCCAAAGAAATTTCAGGGTGGAAACCACTTCCTGCATTACTACAGCCAAACAATAACAACGAACGAATGGAAGAAGTTCTCTCGTTAGAACTAATTAAAGACTTGCAAGCAAATAATATTGATAGTCTAAATCTGATATCAACCAAAGGAAAGGTTGTCTTCTCAATCAATTTAATCATTTCAATTATACTTATTATTTTCTTACTGGCAATGTCCTTAAAATTTTGGTCCAAAACAAAAAAAGGGCTTACTGTAAATAACATAATTAACGAAAGCAGTCTGCCACAAACACCGAGTCACAGAGAGAACTCTGGTTCATTAGACCAGCGTTGCGAGTTCCGCAGCATCAATGATCTCCCAACTTGTTAAACAATCGGGACGATTGATTTTACACAGGGGGGAGTTAAGGCAACGTACTATTACGTTGACAAAGCAATATGTATTTTTAATTCAAACAAACAAAAGAATCACATTGCATTCACTAATATTCTTCGCTGCAATGTTCAGCGCTACACGCGCAACAATTATTGCTAACGCAAGCGTCTGCAAATTAATTGCTACCGAAAATATTGGTAACGAGAAACCATATTTCGGATTTCCCACAACGTGACTTGAGAATGGAATGAAAGCGCAACGTGACAACAAGCCAATATAATGCTTGTTACCGGTTTGGGTCGGCAGTTGATGAATGATCGCACAACAAGTTTGTTAAAATTACTACGTTAAGTATGTTGATGTGTCAATTCTTATATTGAATAAATAAACTAATAAATTAACCAAGTATATTGATGCGTCAATTATTATATTGAATAAATGAACGAATAAATTAACTTGCATGGTTGTTGGCGACGGGGAAGGTACGTCATTGGTTTCCTGGCGGTGAGGCGTACCTTGTTGTGTATGACGATGCAATAGCGTATGGTGGCTGACCTTGCAGTGTTGACATCTTCTGGATGATGGGCAATTGCTTGACGAATGGTTTGTGCCCAAGCAATTCAGACACAGTTGTTTTCGCTTGACCAGTGCAAAACGCTGCATTGGATCTAATGCTGCAAATTTGTTGCAGTTGAAAGCATTGTGAGCGGTTTGCTCGTCGCATAGATGGCATTTATTGGCTTGTGTTGAAACGAAGGTGGAATGAGATTTCGATGATCGCCGCTTTGTCGATGGCGATAATGGCGATGTTTTTGCCGATAAGTAGGGAGTTGGCAGGCTTCGGCTTGCCTCGATGATGTTAAAACTCTGACATCGGCGTTCAAGGAACCCAGCTAAATCTTCCCACGACGGCAATTTCAACGATGAAGTGGTGCTGCTCAATTTGGTGGCGACCTCGTCCTCCCACTTGGATTGAGTGGATTCATCGAGCTTAGAGGTAAGCAGATGCAGAATTATGCCATCTACTATCTGTGATTTCGATGCTAATGACTCCATAGCGCGTATGCTGCCGTTGACCATATCGATGAATTCGCGTAGGGCGGATGCACTTGGCTTTAACACACGCTGTATTTCAAAGATTCTTTTTAAATGTTATTGAAAGATTAGACGTTTATTGTCATATCGTGCGGTAAGTAATTCGATGGCCTTTCGATAATTGATCGCTGTGACCTCTAGCGCCTGCACGAGGCGCGCTGCACTGTCGGTTAAGCAAGATCGCAGGTATTGAAATTTCTCTATCTCTGATAGCTCGTTGTTTGTGTGTACTAATACCGCAAACATGTCGAAGAAATCTAGCCAGTCTGCATGGTGGCCCGCAAACTTTGGTAATTGCAGCTTCGGCAGGTGAGACCTTGTTTGCGAGGTTGACGATGAAATGCGGGTGCTACTCAAGGCTTCAGGTTCAGCGGTACGAAGCTGAGCGATCCTCTCCATAATGGCAGCTTTAACTGTGAAATATGCATCTTCGCAGTTGGTGCGACACTCTCCATCTAACTGTGATTCGTCGAGTTCTTCCAACTGCGATTGGATAGTTTCAAAATTGTCTAGTTGACGCTGCAACATCTCGAGCTTGACCTTGAGCATTGGCTCGGTCATGGTGGTTAGCTCCGCGATGTTTGCGCGAGAATTTTCAAGGCGCTGCAGTAGTGATTCCCGCTGGCGAACCTTCACTCGAATGTTACCCGGTGCAGCAATCTGTGTTGGTGTTGATTCGTCGTCATGAGAACGAAAGTCCTGGCTATTGGGCATTACGAACGCAAAATTGAGCAATTGAAGTTAACAATTATTAACGCGAAACCGATCTTTAGATCCGGCTCGAAGGACCTTTATGTTGGAGCACAAAGAGTTTTTTATGCCCTTGAATAAAAATGAACACCGGAATTTACTCTACTGAAATGTTGGCTTTATTTAATGATTAGCTGCGAAAAATGTACGTGTTAACGTTTCAATCGATGGACTGTAATTGTCTTTTTCAAATTACCAGAGCTGTACTCGAAGGTTACAGACTAGTACTGTATATGTATGAATGTATAAACATATGTATGGACGGGTGTACATATGTGCATATGTGCAAATGCTTAAAACTAACGACGGCATATTTATGTTCGTATGTACATTTGTACATGAGTAGACTGGCATAGGAAATTGTGCTGACTGCTAGCGGGATATGACCAGTTATGCTGGGTGGTTGTTGTTGGGCCTAGGTGGCGTGACTTCCACTGCTTGTCGTAGGTGGGGACATCTAATGTGCAAGCGTATCACGCGCAAGAGTGAGGAGTGGGCGCGATGGAATTGTGGGATTGAAACTCCTTTCGAAGAGAGTAAACAGATGATGACGATGATGATGCGAAGAGTGTGTGTGATAACGTGAAGGTGCGCTAACTATGATAAAGGGTGCGACAATAGCAGCGATGAATCCCTGTGCTTGAACAGTAAGCTCTCGTAAAAATAACTCTTATAATCTTAACAACGATAAAAAAGAAGTGGACTCTGTTCGCGTGGTCTCTCAGCGTTACTTGCCACCTATTATTTTATTCGATGTAGATATAAGAGCTTTAATTTCTCAATTTAAACTAAAATTTCCAAACATTGATATAAAGATTGTAAATTCCTCAAATAGAAAGAGTAAACTATTTATTAAAAATTATGAGGCATATGCAGACATGATGGCATTATTGAAGGAGAAGCGGATTAGTTCTCACTCTTATACGCCTGATCAATGCAAGCAAATATCACTTGTATTGCGCGGTGTGCATTATTTAACTCCCCCAGAAGATATAAAAGCTGAACTCGACACTTTGCTTCCGGGTGTTGTCAATAGCGTGCAGATTCTCTTGACCCCATTTATGCAAAAAAATAATATAAAATCAAATTTGTTTCGTGTGACCTTATTGCCGGGCAAGGATTACAAGGATATCTGTGCCATTAAATATATTTTATATCAATCTATTTCCTGGGAAAAGCCTGCTGCAGTGCAAGCGCTGCCAAAGATGGGGTCATATTGCAAAGAATTGCAACCATCCATACCAATGTGTCAAATGTGATAAATCTCACGGACCAGGGGAATGTAAGCTGGAGGATTCTTCTGAGATCAAGCCTTTCTGTATAAATTGTAAGCAATGGGGACACCCAGCAAATTATAGAGGTTGTGAGGCTTTCAAGTCTTTCTCGAATAGTCGGGCAAATGCTACTAAAAAATCTGCTAGTCATTTTGTGAATTTTGGTGCATCAGCTAAAAATTCGTTTGTAGAACCGAACACTTCTTATGCTAGCCATTTTAAATCTGCAAATCGCCCTGTTGGCGGTAATTTCAAAAATTCAAAATTGGTGGAAGATTTTCTCTTAATTGCAAAGCAACTATTTGAAGAGGAACCTTTATCGCTAGAAGACCGTATAAAAAATTTTTTGACAAATTTTAAAATAATGTCACTTGAAGAAAAAAAAGCGGAATGCTTTAAACTACTTCAGCTTTTGAAATAAGTGTAATGAATAAATGTTTAAAGATAATTTCTCTAAATGTTTGTTCTCTAGTGAGCAAAGAAAGAAGAATAGAGTTTGAGCTTCTTCTCGAGACTCATAAATCTGACGTTGCCTTAATTCAAGAAACTCATTTTACCTCAAATCATAATTTTAATATGGAAAAATACAATTTTTATAGAAATGACTGCGATCAGGGGGTAGCAGTGGCGGTCAGGAATAATTTCAGTCAAAAAAGACTTTTTATTCCTGATGTTACGATTCCTTATGTTTGTGTAAAGCTAGATCTTATTTGCAATTCAAGACCAGAATCTATTATTCTTATTTCAATTTATCTTAAGTCAAATATTCCTGTTACATCTTTCAATAATAATCTTAATAAGATAGGCTCTTTTGCTTCTTTGTATTACGGCGCCATAATTGGAGGTGATTTGAATGCTAGGAACACTGTTTGGGGGGACCGCGTGAACAATCATAATGGTCTTCAGCTTGATCGTTGGATGAATTTCTCCGATTATAATTTCATAAGAATTTGTTCCACTTCTCCAACATTCCCGAATTCAGTAGCTTATTTGGATCACTTTCTGATTACCTCTCATTTAGTTTATATTTTTGCTAATAATTTTACCATTTCTACAGACGCTTCCTTTCGCTATTTAATACAAGCATAATTCCTGGTCAAGTCAACAATACGTATAAAGTTACTAATTGGAAAAATTTTCGAGAAGAGCTAGATAATAAGTTAAAGTTTAATTTACCTCCAGCTAATAGAAATCTAACAAACCCTGAAGTTGATATGTATGTATGTAGAGTCTTTAACAAATGTTATTACGCTATGCAAATCTAGCTGCTCTAAAGAAAAAAAAATTTACGGATTTTCGCCTTTTTACAATGAAGTATTAAAAGTTTTGTTTAAGATTAAACATTTTCTGCAAAGAAAGCTTAAAAGAGTGTTTCATCAAACATATAATAGACGTTCAACTGACTATCTGACAATATCAAAACAAATCACTGTAGTGAAATCTTTAATCAATTCAAATTTACTTGCGGCTAAGGCTGATAAGTTCAAAAAATTTGTTGAAAAGCTTCCCCGGAATTCTCTTGTGTTTAAAAAAATGTATAGGTACCTGAATATCAATACGAATAGCTTCTGCAAGGAGTAAGTATATGGCAATAGAACTATCTATGATGCCAAAGATATAGCCTCTTGCTTTAAATCTCATTTCTCGCAAATATATAGAGAAAAAATGGGATCTCAATCAATAATATCGCAGATAAATGAGTGCCTGTCTTCTGAGTTGCCACTGCTCAGTGGATCAATACTGTCCTTTTCCAATGATAACTCTGCCCTTGACTGCCCAAATAATAAAGACCTTTTTACGTGCCCTCAGAACTTAGCTAGTAGGATCCGATGAGATTTCTAATCTTATGATTAAAAATTGTCCACCTGTTGTAGTAGAATATTTATCTGTTATATATAATAATTGTATCAATAATGGTCATTTTCCTCATAGCTGGAAAATTGCCAAAATATTACCAATTAAAAAGAAAAGTTCGGCATCAATTGCAAGGGATTTTAGACCAATATCGTTATTGTCAAATATTGGAAAATTATTTGAAAGAGTTATCTATGATAAGTTGGAAATGGTGTTGCCGGAGAACTGTATTCCAAATTATCGATTTGGGTTTAAAAGGGGTCATTCAACAGTGCATGCACTTGCAAAGTTTTCCAATGATATTACGATGAATTTAAGAAAGAAAAGATGCACTGTAGCAATCTCACTTGACATAGAGAAAGCGTTTGATTCAGTCATTCACAATGGGTTGGTTTACAAATTATTTAAGCTTAACTTACCGCCCAGATTGGTCAAGCTTATAAGTAATTTCCTTGATAATAGAAATTTTTTTGTCCAAATATATGATGCTGTATCTGAAATTGGTTCAATTGCTAGCGGAGTCCCTCAGGGCTCGATTCTGGCCCCGTTATTATTTAATTTATTCCTATTCGATTTCCCTCATTTAAATCTAGGGTCTCAGAGTCTTCTTTATGCGGATGATGCATTGATATATGCCCATGGTGACTCTCCGACTTTGGCTTTGCGCAATGCGCAGTGGCATCTTGTCAGAATTCATCATTTTTATAATGTGTGGAGCATTACGGTCAATGTAGACAAGACTCAGCTAATTTGCATAAGGAACTCTTATGCGAATGGGCGCAGGAATGCAGTGAAGGAGTCAAGGAAGCTTGTGTTAAATGTTGATGGCCACCCGATAGGATGTCGGGCTGAAATGAAATACCTGTGTGTTAAATTTAATTATTTATTTAAATTCAATGATCATTTGAAAATCTCAATAGGAAAAACAGCAAATCGCTTGCGCATATTGTCATCCATTTTGCATAGTTCCTATTTAAGTAAGAGAACGAAATTGCTTATCTATAAGGTTGCCATCAGATCTGCTATTGTCTATGCTTCGCCAATCTGGTTCAGCATTTCGCCATCAATTGTAAAAAAGATTGAGATACTTGAACGTAAGGCAATTAGACTCTGTGTAAATAAAAATTTTCTATCATTCAATAAAAGATACTCAAACAAAGTTATATATGCTGATGCGCAGGTACTGCCATTTAGACGGTATATATTGCATTTAATATATAGATTTATTAATAAGTTAGACTGCCATCCAAATGTACTGATAAGGCAGGTCTTTCAATCGCAACAGTCATCTAGCTGGTCCTGTTCCAGATATCTGTCTGCGATTGGACTACTAAGAGAGGAGATTGTTACAGACTTGAAGTCACCAAATTGCTTTAATTCATATTTTTATATTAAAAGGTTATCTGGCACCCATAGGGGCTAGTTAACTATTGTTTTCTTATATTTTTGTTTTATGGTTTTCTTTAAGTTTTTTTTGTAGTTTTAAGTCTATTTATTTAGTTCTAAGAATCCTTATAAAAACGTATCGCCGGGAGCAAGCGGTAAATTATTCATTTAATCCAAACTAAAATAGTGCCAGAATAATCCCCTCAAAATAATGCCAGAATAAAACTTAAAGTTCTGGAATAAATTAAGTGAAGTTTAAATTGTACAAAAATGTAAAAATTATGATAAGGCTCAATAAATTGAAATTGAAATTGAAACATCGAGTCCAACATCGCACTGGATATTTGTATCTATATCTATGTCCTCGTACCTCAAAATTTTGGCGGAGAAACATTTAAACTCAACGCACCTGCCTAATCTGTTCAGATACGCGCTGTTCCAGCTGAATCGCGACAGCTGTAGTGATTTGACATCAAATCGGTAATGGCTTCTGCGGTTAACGACATTTTACACCTATTTTTTCGCTTGTCACAAATGTTGTTTATTTTCACAAAACTTTGCAAAATTGGATCTTATTCCTAGCGTACAATTTCAATTCTCTTTTCTTTTCTTAGATAATAGGTATGCTTACATTAAATACACCTTCATGTCCCGTTGTCCTTGGCGTGGGATTGTTGACCTCTCTTTTCGATGCGTTTGAGGAAAAATGTGTTCACGATTTTCGATTTCACTCGATTTTTTTTTGTTTTAGGGTGTTTTTCTGCTGTTCTATTATCCTGACATAAGGATTTTGGGAACAGACTTACAAAAACACGTTGGGCGCCAATTAAATAAGTGGTTGAACGCGGTGCTCTGTGCTCAGCGGTAAATTTATTCTGTTCTTCTTTTTCAAACTACTTCTATTTATACTTATGCTAGTACCGACGCGCAGGTCAGTTGTTTTCCAAATCTTATATGTACCTATCTACTTTTAACAAAGGAAGTGAAACATTTAGGGTTTCGGGATTATTTGTATTTATATTCTATTGTTCTAATTTTTACTGTACAACTAATACATATTTGTACACATGTGTGGATAAGTTAACTTAGGGTAAGTTAATACCACCCAAGCCGCTTGACATATACTTTATTATACATACTTATTTATTTATTGTTTTTTTTTTTTTCTCAGGAATCAATTGGGAGATTCGACCCCGGTGAAGAAAGTCGTAACCATGCGCGTGGTTGTGCATACCCGGGGCCTTGAAACACGTCGGGTGGTGGTTTGCCATTGGCGTGATGCTCCGACTCAACCCAGGGTTGGGTGCATCGAATCCAGTCCCGCCGCCCCCACGCATGACCCTGCGTATAACTGCTGATGGCTTTGGCCTACGTAGTGTGGAGGTACGGCCCTTTGTGTCTACCGTGGGCAGCTAAAATTGTGGTTCTAGACGAATTGTTGTTACTTGTAGTATTAAGTGAAGTGAAAAACTTGAATTGCATTAAATGAAATTAAATTGAATTAAAAATAATCGAAAGTTCATTCATTCCTTGTTTTTCATGGTAAGTGAATTGAGTTGAATGAAATTAAATTGAGTTCAAAACAATTGAGAAATTCATTCATTCATTTTTTTTTTTTTGATTTTCGAATATTTACTTGAACATCCCTAGTTACTAGGTGTCCGATATGAGTGGTGACTTTGTCTGTCACCATAGCCTGCAACCCGAAAATATTTACGATCTTAGCCGATTTGGTTTGTGTCCTTGGCTAAGTCGAGACGGTTGAATTGAATAAATTAAAATTAATCCACTGCAGATGGCGCGCCACGATTAGTTTCACGCTCACCTAAATAATTATCTAGAATTGAGGAATCGTTCTGTTTTGATTTTGAAAAAAAAAGAGGAAAAAAGGTGGAACATTCAAAAGGTTGAATAAAATTTCCAAGTTTTTAACTACTTTGAATTGTCGCACGTGGCAACACTGTATGTGTTTATTCACCACACGATACCTGCCATTTTCTTGAATTGATTCAGCTGTCATTCAGAACATTTGCAGCAGCACGAGGTCGAGACAAAATGGATTTTTCTTGCGGAATAAGTGGTAAGTTACAGTAATTAAACGGTAAAGTATGTAGTAATTTAGATTATTTAGTATATATTTTACTTATTATTTCCCTATTTCAGGACAAATGCCACATCTGTCTGCCGATCAATTGCCAGCGCAGAATATGTGTACTTCGTGCACACACGCAAAGCCAGCGCGTATTCATTAAACCAAAACGCTTCCCGAGTGTGATGGAGCCAAATCTTGAGGGTTGACAGTCACGGCATTATTGTGAAAGCCAGTACCACCAATAATAACTGTCATGCATATGAGCGCTGTATGAAAGTCATTTGTGCGCGCCATAATGAATAACGCAAAATTTTGAGAGGCAAAACAACAGCTTTGTATTATCTTTCTCACAGCCGAAGTAGACCACTCCCGCGCTAATAAAAGCCCAGTCACATATCGCGCAAACAGCGTACATGGTGGTAAAGCGAGCCAAGGTATCATATTTAATACCCACACTTTTGCGTGAGGAAATCCATCATGGAAATACGTTGGAAGCCAAGACAGCAATACAAAGAAACAATTCATTTCGCAAGCATGCGTAAGTACGCAAGCCCGGAATGAGAGTTTCCTAAAATACCTCAACCACGGTACATTCTCTAAGATTTGTTTATTGGCACATAAGCGTGATGGTGCTGACACGTTTATAATACTTCCACGTTCACCAGCCATTGTATAGTAACGTAGCATTATCGCCCAGGAAATGCCCAAAAAACCAATAACACGAAAAACATATGGCCAACCGAAATAATCCAATACAAATGATCCTAAACTACCGGTTAGCAGTGTACCCAGCGCGGTCTCAGCCTCGAAAAAAAGGCAAAACAGGTGTACGTGCAAGTTCGACGTGCCCGACAATGGCCCCGACTGCGGTGGTAGAAGCAGCACCCGCATCAGAATCATTGTCGGGCTCGGATAGAGCCAAATACACCGTGTGGCCGACCGATCCGCTGCAACATCCTCGTAAGCTTCCGGAATATGGTGACCTTCCAGAAACAGGCAACCAGCAACCAACCATGAAGGAGCGCCATTGATGTATTTCATGCTGTTGCTGCGCATCATTGCACCGTACGCGAGGGTAACGCTTTAAACCAATTTCGCCACGCATTGAAGGACCAATAACTCCAATGTTGTAAAACTGTTCGTAGCCGCCAATGTCCAAAGGTACAAAAAAAAGGAAAATCAGCAGAATTCAGCTGTCATTCAGAACATTTGCAGCCGCACGAGGTCGTAAAAAATGGATTTTTCTTACGCAATAATTGGTAAGATACAGTAATAAACCGGTACAGTATGTAGCAATTGGGGTTATTTCATGAGTATAGTTTACTAATCATTTCTCCATTTCAGAAAAAATGCCACATTCCGCTCGCCGTTCAATTGCCAGCGAAAAACATGTGTACTACTTGCACATATGCGACAACAGTACGTGAAATTTTAATAATGGAATCTCTACACAGTGACAAACCACTGTTCAAAACGACTCTCTAGGTAGAGAAAGTTTAAAAATGGAAAAAACAAACCAGTAAGCAAATGCCGCTGACATTTGGTTATGCATGCATTCGGTCCATGAAAGTACAGGTGGCAAAGGTGTACCCATCACTACCTTGCCGTTCGCTTCGCTCTTTGGCAAAATATGCACCAACGCGGCCCCAGCTTCGGAATGGTAAAAATGAGGTGTACGTGCGAGTTCGAAGTGCCCGACAATGGCTCCGACTGCGGTAGTAGAACCAGCACCCGCATCAGAATCATTGTCGGGCTCGGATGGAGCCAAATACACCGTTTATCTTACATACTTCATGCAGGCTGATCGCAAAGGGATCTCATCTGCTATTAAATACAAACTCATTCGGCAATAAAATTACCAATTGCATAACAACGACGAAGTCCATCAGTGCCTTTGGAGGAAAGGTAGTATATTTTTCGCCGCAACTAACTGCGTCTGGCCATCCAAAGCGTCGAAAAAAATTTTCAGTGCGTAAGAACACAGTAATGTGTGAATTTGTGTTGATTTAAAGCAATTACATGGTCATCGATTTTGAAGACCTCTGGAAAATTTGGGTGTTTTCTAAAACTATTTTTATTAGATTATTGTAAAGAACGCGCTTTTTCTTATAAAGTGTTTGAAATCCACAGTTTAATATCTTCGATAATGGTCTAAGAAGTTAGCATAAAACATTGACTGGGACAAATTTTCGATTTTAACAGTTACAGCTGACAAGATAGTTTCTTTCGCAAATACAGAGTACTAGGAAATTGAATTGGATCGGAGTCTGGACTCAATTGGAAGCTGCTCACTTGATGTAGATGCTGATTCCTCAGACGTATCAGATACAAGTGGGAACCTGAATTTTCCAACACCAATTTCTATTAAAGACATCACCAGAGAATTTACGACAAATATACGAGAACGTTGTTCTGTTCAGAACTTTCCTGAATTAAATAAGAATTGTGTAGGACTTGAGCCGAAGATGATATTAAAGCAGCCCCTAGGAAATGCGAACCCAACAAATGCCTTACTTAGTTCTGCGAAACCGAATTCGAATAAAATTATAAACTTTATTGATACAAGCCCGGATAAAACAGCCTAGTTACCTGAATATCGCTTGTTGTGTCAGCGGATATTCAAATCTAACAACATACGGTTCTAAAAAACAACAGGATACACCACCCACATTTCGGAAGCCGGCCAGCGGTGCAGCGCCCGCAGCTGCATAAAGGGCCACAACGCCAACAACGAACCAATTACCGCCGCTGCATACATGTTTAATTGATCGTTTTCTTCTATAAATTATGAAATTTATTGCGGAGATCTAAAACTTTTACATTTTCAGATGGGGTGGATGTTAACTCGTTACTGGTACGATATGGTATCTGCCGTTCTCAAGGTCCCTGGAAAGGATGGACGCCTTGGTTGGATCACCGTTTACCAGTGGCGGAGCGTGATGGGAAGGCGTAAGTCGGATCTTGGAATTTGGGGTGAGTTTGGTTTATGTGGTTACCTTTTAGATAAAAGGGGTTATATGGGTATATGTTCATTCTGGGCTCGCTTCGGGCTCTGCCCTACGATTAGGGTTTATACGAATAAATTGGGTGAAGGTCTGACGATGGTCGGTTTTATGTCACCAGATCGGCCCGAGGTTGACCGGGAGAAGAACCATCAAAGAAAAAAAATTTTTTTTTTTTTTTTTTTTAATATCGATTCAAGCCCTTTTTTATAGTTATCGTTGGGTTTGCTGGTGGTTGGTTGGGAAGAGAAATGAGGGTTTAGGCAGATTTAGTAGACGTTGGTTTTTCTGTGGTTTCACTGCCGTGTGGTAGCAGGACCAATTTTGCGATGGGTCTTGAAATCTCCCCCTTTTCTGTCACAACATCCGCCACTCTGACCTGTTTATCGGAACCTGGGTATACTTACGTGACACGTCCCAGTCTCTATTCATTAGGTGGTAGGTTCTCTTCCTTAATCACTACAAGATCTCCTGATTGCAGATTACTTTGTGGATGCTTCCATTTGATGCGCTTTTGCATCTCATTCAGGTATTCTGACTTCCATCTTCTACAAAATAGTTGATGGAGGGCCTTGAGCTTTTCCCATCGATTGATGACAGAGGCAGGGTTTTCGTGGGTGTCAGGCTCGGGTGGAGCCAATAAATCTCCCCCACTAAAAAGTGGCCTGGGGTAAGCGGCTCCAGGTCTGATGGGTTGTTCGAAGCAGGACTCATTGAGCGTAAGTTGAGGCACGATTCAACTCGGCATAGGAGAGTCATAAACTCTTCTAACGTATATTTTGTATTCGAGGCGATTTTCTTGAAATGGCTTTTAAAACTTTTTACCCCGGCCTCCCACAATCCTCCCATGTGTGGGGCAGCCGCCGGTATGAAATGACAGGAAATCAATTGGTGCGAATACTTCGATAGGTTGCTACTGCGTGCTTCAGACATAAAGGCTTTGGCTTCGGATCGTAAAGATCGAGAAGCTCCGACAAAGTTAGTGCCATTGTCGGAATAAACGTTTTGCGGATAACCTCGTCTGGCGGTAAAACGGGCAAATCCAGCCAAAAAAGACGCGGCACTGAGGTCGGTGGTAGCTTCGAGGTGTATGGCTTTGGTGGTGAAACATACAAATAAGCAGACATACCCTTTTGAAGTTCGGCATCCTCTCCCGTGATAGCTCTTAATATCAAAGGGTCCTGCGAAGTCTACACCGCTATTTGTGAAGGCCCGGGAGAAGGTGGTGGTGCGTTCTTGGGGTAAGATGCCCATAATTTGCGTTTGAGTGCGTTTTTTATGAATGGTGCATACCTTACAATTATGAATGACAGATCGGATCATATTCTTTACCCGTGGGATCCAATACTGTGTTCGGATTATGCGTAGCATGAGCTGATTTTCTCCATGAAGGGAAATTCGATGGATAAACTGAACTATGAGTCGGGACAACCTGCAATCATACGGTAATATGATGGGATGTCGTTCATTATACGCCAAGTCTAACGAAGCACCTAAACGGCCTCCGATCCTTATAATATCTGCAGAACCGATGAAAGGGTTGAGAGGCAAAATTTCACTTTTCGCTCCAATCGACTTATCAGATTTAAGACTCTTATATTCCTCTAAGTAATATTGTTTTTGAGAAAGGCTTATTAAGCGTTGAGTCGTTGCTTTAATTTCATCGAATGAAACGAGGCAAGACTTTGCTTGAAATGAAAATTTTGTTTTTGAGTATGTTCTTTGAAAGAATCTCAGAATGTATGAGATAACTCGCAAAGCCCTAGGGAGATCTGAAAATCGGTCGAGAAGAATCTTAATGTTGTTTGTATGTGCGGCAACCGTGTGAACTTGTATCCTTTTTTCCTCAATGACTTTGTTATAAATCTCTTCTTGTGCTGGCCATTGGGAATTGTCTTCTTGCAGCCAAGAAGGTCCCTGCCACCACAAGGCATTATCGATCAGTTCGCTTGCTAATAATCCTCTGCTTGCTAAATCGGCAGGATTCGATGCAGAATCCACATGGCGCCAGGTTTTGTTTCCAACTTTTTCTATTATTTTTGTTATTCGGTGTGCCACAAAGGTTGACCAAGAGCAGGGTGGTTTCCGAATCCAGGCCAGCACTATTGTTGAGTCAGTCCAAAGATTGATCTTTAAATGACTGAGGTTAAGATTATCGGTGACCGCTTCGACAGTGTCTGCTAATAGGACTGCACCGCACAGTTCTAATCTAGGCAAGGATATTGTTTTTACTGGGGCTACTCTTGTTTTTGCCATGAGTAAGTTGACGAACACTTTTTTGGCAGTCTTAACCCGTAAGTAAATAGTTGCTCCATATGCCTTTTCTGATGCATCGCTGAACCCATGTATCTCGGCCTCTTCCGTTGGTGCGAATTGGACCCATCTTGGTATGCGGATGCTGTTGATTTCTGTATAATCACGCATAAATGCTAGCCATCGATCCAAAGTGGTTGGCGATACTTCTTCATCCCAGCCTTTTTTTCCAACCATATATTTTGCATGATAATTTTCGCAATAATGATGATGGGTGCGAGCCAACCTAGAGGATCAAAAAGTTTGGCGATAGCAGAAAGTATTGCTCTTTTTGTGATTTTATTCTGGTCCTCAATCGGTGAAATGATCGGCATGAGCATTCGATCTGATGTCAAGTGCCTTCACCGTCTTGTATCCTCAAACTCCAAGAAATCTCCGGATAGCAAGGTTTCCTTAAGTATACCTTGTAATATTTCGCTACAGTTTGAGGTCCATTTTCTTAATGGGAAACCATCCGATTGTAGTATCTCGTCCCTCGCTGTTATAGCAGCATCTATACTGTGTTCACCGGCGAGGACGTCATCGGTGTACATGCATCGCTTAAGAATGGTCGATGCTCGTGGATGGGATGTTTCCACGTCGTCGGCCAATTGATGTAATGTCCTTATTGCCAGGAATGGGGAGCAGTTGATACCAAAGGTCACGGTTTTTAATTCATATTCAATGGTTCCTGAGGACTGTTTCTGAAAATTATGCGTTGATACTTTACTTGGTGTTTGTTTATAAGATTTTTCCGATACATTTTCTTGATATCGCTATTGAAAATGTACTTAAATAACCTCCAGCGCAGGATCAGTATGGTAAGATCGGCTTGTAAAACCGGACCTGGAAGGAGGACATCATTCAGACTCATGCCGTTTGCGGTAGGACACGAGGCATTGAACACCACCCGGAGCTTTGTTGAGACACTTTCTTTTTTCAGGACTGCATGGTGTGGCAGGAAGTAGCAGTCGGTGGAGTCCGCTGTCACGTTGTTAGTAATTTTTGCCATGTGTCCAAGTGTCTCGTATTCCTTAACAACCCTGTTGTATTCCGTTTGTAGTGCAGGTTTCTTACCTAGTCGTGTCTCATTCCGGTAGAATTGAGAGCATGCACTTTTCAAAGAAGGCCCTAGGGAGACATGATTCGGAGAATCCTATCGAAACGGTAAGGATACAACGTATTTTCCGTCAGAATTTCCTTGGATTGTTGTTTTGAAAAGCTTTTCACAATAAGCGTCTTCTTTGCTTGCCTTCCGCTTTTTAGGAATCTCCTCTAAATCCCAGAAAGCCGCTAACTGCTTATCCACTGAAACTTCGTTGAAAAAGGAGACGATATTGGTGGAAGAACTCGTAGTTTGTGCATTGCCGGTAATTATCCAACCAAACACGGTTTCTTGGGGAATAAGTGTACTAAGCACATTTTTCCTTAAGCGATTTAGGATAACTTGGGGATAAACGTCTCCGCCAAGGATAAGATCAACTGGTTCGTTGACGAAGAATCTCTTATCCGCCAATACCAAGTCTGGGAATGCCTGCCTCGTCATTGCGCTTACTTGGCAAGTTGGCAGATTCCCGGTTAGCTGTGGTAGAACAAGAACCACTGTTTCGATATTGACTAGTGGGTCTGTGGCTGACCGCAGTTGTATTGCGCACGCTTCTTTAACTTGCGCAGACTTGGTATTGTTGATTCCCGACACTTGAGCACAGAACCGCTGTGATGGTATGTTGATTCGGCGCTTGAGCTTTTCGGTAATGAATGAACACTCAGAACCCGAATCAATGATTGCCCTAGCATAAAAATTTGTGCCATTATAAAATATGTTGACACGTGCCGTACCTAGTAGCACTCCCACATTTGTGTTTGCGTAGCAGGAGTTAACGTTTTTCACAGCTTTGTCATGATTATTCGCAGATTCTCGTCTCCACTGTGCTTGCCTTGAAGTGGAAGGTATGTCATCTTGGGGGTTCGGAGTTCCCCTCTGAGCTTGTGCTTTTGGCTGGAATGCTTGCACATGGAGCAGTGTGCGATGTCGCGAGTGACACGTGCTGCAATTGAAGGAGCTTGTGCATCTTGACACCGTATGTCCAAATGATAAGCAATTCAAGCATCCATTATTGCTCTTGACATACTCTATTTTTTGAGTCGTGGTTAGTTGTCGAAATCTTTGACAATTTCGTAATTTGTGGTCATTGCTTTGGCAAATTTTACAGGAATGTTGCTTCACGTTCGTTGGATAAGCGCCAAATCTTTTTGGAGGATTGTCAGTATTTTGCCGCAGGCTTTGTGGTTTAGGTGCCTGTGAAATTTTACTGGCTCTCAAGCCTGACACTGTTTCCAAAGTCTGAAACCGATTTGACAGGAATCGATCCATATCCTCCCATTTGGATATTTCGGTTTTGTTTTCAATGGATTGTTCCCATAGTGCCAGTGTGCATTCTGGCAGTTTTGTTGAGCACAAATATGTGATGATTGCATCCCAATTGGAGATGTCAATTTGATGACATTGAAGTGATGAGATGCAATTATTTATATCGCGCTGCAACTTTTTGATAGAGCTACCACATTCACTCTCAACTGACTTTAAGCTAAAGTGAAGCTTTAGCTGGGTGTTGACTAGTATACGTTTGTTTTCGTATCTGTCACTGAGGTTTTTCCAGGCTGTTGAAAAACCTTCGTTTGTTAATGGGCACCTTTGCACGATTTCTTTCGCTTCCCCTTGGGTTTTTTGGTTTAGATGAAATAGTTTTTCAACCGGGGTAAGACGTTTATTTATTATATATATGGCCGTGAACATATCTCGGAAAGAAGGCCATGAGAGATAATCTCCCCTAAAGACGTCTGTATCGCATGGAGGCAAATGAATATTGTGCTCGCGAGCAGGTTTATCTTCATTGACCTTCTCCGATTTGGTCAATTTTTCGGAGAGGTCGGCCAGGGTAGTCTGGCAGCGAACAAAACTATAATAACTCATTTTATATTTTTTCTTTATAGCCGTGAGGTCTTTTGAAGATAGCTGTGTTGAACCAACGAGTTCATCATAAGCTACTTTAGTTTTTCCCCATAAAGCTTTAAGTTCATCTTGCTCAATTGCAATAGAGTGTTTTGTGTGTTCAGCTGCGTCAGCGCTGGTGTAGTCAGTTTCGAATTCTGCTACTGAGTCTGCCAACCGAATGAAGGTTTCCATTATTCGAGTTTCTGTGTCTATGACCGTAGTTGAATAGTTTTCCAGAAAATTTTTATTGTCTCTTTTGAAATCTCTGACAAAATTAGTAGCCTTAGCCTAATCACTCTAGGAAAAAACACAAACGCCTCTTTAAAAATAACAACTTGGTTTTATGTATGCAAGAATGTGCATATAAAAGTAATAGTATTTATTAATTCAATTATATATATGTATTTTTGTTAATATGTATTAATTTCTCTAGCTAACTCGCCACCCCAACGACCGGTGATTTTCAAGTGTATAATGTAAAATTTTATAGACGTGTATTTGGAATATACCACTAACAATAACAATATGTACACGGCTGCGTATACGGAATATACGCAACAGTGCAACGTTTTACAATATTTATCCAAACAATATTTACACGGCCCCGTATACGGAATATACGCAACAGTATAAAGGTTTATTTTAATCTCGCAATTCTCAAACTCAAATTTTTTTTTTTTTTTTGACAATGCAATAAGTGATTGTGTTGCCGCAAGTCTGAAGAAGAAGAAGCAGTGTGCAAGCTGATATTCAAGGTTATGTGCAAATGAACCCTTACAAGCCGACGGCCTCGGCTTACTATAGCGCTCTTTATAGTGTCAGCAATGCTGAGTAGGCGGAAATCAACTAACCTGTGAAATTGGCTGCTCGGATTCCCGTCCATTCCGACAGCCTCAAGTAAGTTCAACTTCGAATTATATAGATAATAAAACTAACTTAGAACATTTAAGTAGTGTCAGATGTCAGGCATTTAAACGCAATTAGGCGGACATTACATAAGTGGGCGGGGACGACGGACCCGACACGGGTGGGCTAGTTAGACCAACAGAGGTGGTGCCAAGTAGATGCAACTTCCACGGACTGCATCAAGACGGTAACGGACTTAGAGCTTAGTGCTCAAACTGCCTCCCGACGAAATACTTGACGGTAGTACCGGGAGGGGAACGGTACGTGACAGTAGGAGGTTTAGTGCAGGTTAAAGTCCCACACTGACGGGGTGAAGGCTTTCGATGCTTACTCCTCGTAAAACAAAAAAAAAAAAAAAAAAAGATAGTGATTTAAAAAAAAATTTGACCGCTTATACGTAACAATTAATATGTGCCAAATAAACTTTGTGATCTCGAATTAAAATGCCATGTAAGTGGAACGTGATTAGATTCGTTTAAGTCGATCACTTGATGGAATAAGCAATGAAACAACAACACAGTGCGCGAAGTGATCAATAATATATGTGCGTGTGCATATATTGCGCAGACCGGTGATTTGTGAAAATTGTATGGAAAAGTCTTACACAAAATTAATGTTCGCGCGTAAATTTTATTTTTATAAAGTGAACAATTTTATGTGTGAATACGCGGATTTATTGGAACAAAAGAAAATTCATCAATATTAATGTGCGTGCCTCAAAAATTGTCTTCACTGAATATTCTTCTTCACTCCTGCATTTGCGTTTACAAACTTTTTGAAGATTTTATTCAGATTGTTTTAAAGAAAAAAACGGAGTAGCACTGAAATTCAAACCACGTACCTTGTGTTTATAATATCTGGAATGATTGCAGTGCTGATTTGTTTTAACTTTATCTCTGTTCGGTGCGGATGCAAGTGCGGTTACAAGTGATGTGGTGTGTTAGCGACTCGTTCGCTTAAAGCTTCTCGCTCCGATATGGATATCAAGTGCTGAGATTAATTCTTGGAATAATGTGGTGTACGGTGATGAGTTGATAGCTCCGTAGTAGTAGTAGTGGACTGTATTTTCTCACGGCTCCGATAGGACCAATATTTACACGCGGCGTAGACGGAATGTACGCTCCGGTGTAAAGTTTATGGAAAAAATAAGAAATGAACGAGTGTTTAGATATTCGCAAATAATTGAATTTATTCACTTTAAAAACGTTACAAATCGGAATCTGTGATGATATGATAATATATATATAACAATATGAATTAGCTCCGTAGTGGCGTGGTGGCTGCTGGATTACTTGATTGTCTTGTCTTCGGAAAAGAAGTGATCAGACGGAGTTTGTTTAAACGCCGTTGAACCGCCAAACGGTGCACCGAGTTAAGGGGAAAGTTAACGAAAGGGCACTGTTTGGCGGCAAGTACCGGCGCTCCGAAAAGTGTAAAGGACTGTGTGCATGTGGGTGAAAGTGTGTGTGCGTGAGTGTGTGTGTGCATGTGAGTTATATATCATCTCTTTTAACAGCTTGGAATTGTTAGGTGATGTTCCTAGGAATATTCAGTTGCTCTCCTAATTGTTATAACTATGCTTTTAAAGGTCACCTTGGTTTGGGTTTGAGGAGAGCCAGGCAGTCTTGAATCAACCATTAAGCTGATATGAGCTTCTGATCAACACGGGGTTATTGAATGTAGAAAGATACTGCAACATACCCAATAAACTTATAAATGTTATAATAAGAATAAAAAGTCGTGTTTTATTTAAAAACTAATCAAGCGAAGAACAAAACTGGCGACGAGGATGGGATGATTGATATTAAAACAAACATCCAGTGTACGAACTATAAGCGTGAAGTTACATCAAGTGAATTATTGTTCAAAATGTTGAAAACATACAGTGTCTAAAATCTTGAAAAAAAAAAAGAAGAAGAAGAAGAAAAACAAGACTATAAAAAACATACGTTACTGTACACAAGATAAAGGTGTACAATTTATTATTTAAAAAAAATATATAAGGAACCATGATACAAAAACAATAAGAAACCGTTCTATTGTGGTTTGTGCTCTTGAGTGGGTTGTGTTTTGGATTACACTCAGTTGCTGTTAAAGGCTTACAATAACATTGAAATAATTAGCTGTTACCGATTGATGTTATAATAGCGTTTTTAATCTACTCTCAAACATTTATCTTTTTGTTGTGCTACTTGACTTAATTAATAATCATGGCATTAACATTGTCTGAAAGCTTAAGAGAAGCACGAAATGTTCCGACTTTCTGTGGAACTGATAATTATAAACTATTAACATTTTTTCGTGATATGGAAACAATATTATCACTCACTTCACCAGAAAATATGGAAATTATAAGAAAAGTGATAACAAATAAACTACGTGGTAAAGCTCTGCAGATGATAGAAACGCTGATTGAACCATCTTTTGAGGATATAATTTCAAAATTAAAAACCGAATTTGGGGTAAAGACAACGTATTTGAATCTTCGCAACGAGGCAATGAACGTGGACGCTCGAAACATCGAACAACTTCATTATAAGCTAAGTCAAATTTTATTTAAAATGAATAATAAATTTCATTTAGAAGGTTCTGTAGAACGTTTATATACTCCAAGGAATAATGAGGTATTGATTTTTGATGTGTATACTACATTTTTACCGTTAAACATTCGAACTTTATTATTACAAAATAGTATTGATACTTTAGAAAAGGCAACCAATTATTTTATAGTCAATAATATTTTGAATGACATTCTAATATTAAATAAAAGTAATTCTAAGGATAATTTAAGTAATAATACTAATGGTTATCGAAACACGTTAAATCGAAATAATTCAAATAATAATAATAATCAGTTTCGGCAAAATACTAGATTTCAAAATAATTATGGAAATTTCAGAAATAACTTTCAAAATAATAGCGGAAATTTCAGAAATAATAGTGGAAATTTTAGAAATAATGTTGAAAATAATAGTGGGAATTTTAGAAATAATTTTCAAAAAGATGCTTTTAATAATGGTAGATACTTCAGAGATAATCATAATTATCAAAATAATAACAGTGGTAATTTTGTTGGTCGAAATCTAAGCCCAGAACAACAAACAACACCTATGGAGGTAGATAACTTGCAAACATACGAAAATTTTCGTCTTTCTCCACTACATACGGATTACCCTTAATAGATCTTACCATTAATGATAACCGAATCAGGTGTTTAATTGATAGTGGTTCCATGACCACATTAGGCAACCTCGATACATTTAAAAACTACAATAATAAAAGAAAATTAAAAAAGCCTGTATTGTTAAAAACATTAATGGGGACTCGCTTAATTTCTGAGGAAATTATAGTTGATGTTCCTATAGAATTCAATATGGTAGATAAAACTATGTCTATAAAATTGGTGGAATTTGTGAACAAACCATTTGATTGTATAATTGGTGCAAACATATTGTTGCCCCTCAAGGCATCCATTGATTTCTCTATTCGTGCATTGGTAATAAATAATCGGGTATTGTCTTTTGTTGAGAATACTGCTGTTGGTAGAAGTGTTGAAATTGTAAAGGAAGATTTTCTTGATATTTGTTATTTAGAAAAAGACGAATTAGATTATGATTTACTCTTGTCAAAAGATATTAATGTCGAAGAAAAAACTAAAATACTTAAAGTGTTGAAGAAAAACAAAAATATTTTTTATCAGGAAGGGCAGTTTTTGACTGCCACTACATGTGTTAAGCATAAAATCTTCACAAGTCCTCACAGTCCTATTTACATAAAAAATTATAAAAAAAACCCGTATGCATTGGATGAGGAAATCAATCGTCAAATTGACTCAATGTTAAAAAATAATATTATCAGACCAAGTCGTTCTCCGTACAATTCACCACTTTTAATAGTTCCCAAAAAAGCTGACAATAATGGTCACAAAAGTTGGAGAGTGGTAATTGATTACAAAAAGTTAAATGGCTTTACAATTGATGATAGATTTCCGATTCCTAATATAGACACATTATTTGAAAAGTTGGGTCGTTCTGTTTATTTCTCCACAATCGACCTAGCAAAAGGATTTCACCAGATATTAATGGACGAAAATGATATCGAGAAAACTGCATTTTCTAGTTCTAAAGGACACTATGAATTTCTGAGAATGCCTTTTGGCTTAAAAAATGCCCCTGCATCGTTTCAAAGGATGATGAACTATGTATTGAGTGATCATATTAATAAAATATGTATTTTGTATATGGACGACATTTTGGTGTTTTCCACTTCACTAAGAGAACATATTGAAAGTGTTGAAAAAATATTTAAAAGTTTAATGAAATATAATTTAAAAGTCCAATTCAACAAATGTAGCTTTTTGAGAAAGTTTACTACCTTTCTGGGACACGTAATTACTTCAAAAGGAATTAAACCCAATTTGGAAAAAATTAAAGCAATTCAGGATGTGAAAATTCCCAGTAACTTAAAGGAAATTCAATCTTTCTTAGGCTTAACAGGTTATTATAGGAAATTTATAAAAAATTACTCTATGATTGCAGCGCCAATAATACATTATTTAAAAAAAAATTCCAAGATTGACATTAATAACCCCGAATACATCGAGGCATTTCGTAAACTTAAACAGATTCTCACTTCTTCACCACTTTTGATTTACCCTGATTTAAAAAAAAAATTTACTGTGACAACTGATGCTAGTGATGTTGCTTTAGGTGCCGTTCTTAGTCAATCAAATAGGCCAGTATGTTTTGCTAGCAGATCGTTGAATAAACACGAAAAACATTATCATACTCTAGAAAAAGAGCTTTTAGCGATTGTCTGGGCACTAAAATATTTTCGGCCTTACTTGTTTGGTACATCGTTCATAGTTCAAACCGATCATCAGCCATTAAAATGGTTATGGTCCTTGAAAGAACGAAACTCAAGGATTTTGCGATGGAAAACGCTTATTTCGGAATTTGAATTTGACATTGAATATATCAACGGTCAAGAAAACAAAGTGGCGGATTTTCTAAGTCGTTTAGAAATTGATAATGAAGAAAAAATTGATGACATGGAAAATTATGATATTAAATCATTATTTCATGATTCTATAAGTACAATACATTCAGCCGTTGAAAATACTAATGATCACTTTTTTATTTCTGATACTATCGTTAATAGATACTTCACTCAAATTAGAATTTTGAAAAATAAAACAAACGAATTTGAGCTTTTGTATAAAAAGTATAAAGTAGTTTATATTTCCGAAAAAGATTTACACAAAAGTTCTTACTTATTAGATTTATTCAGGAAATATCTGAAAAAAGGTAAAATTGGTATATATTCAGAATTACCTGATGACAAATTTCGCACAAATTCAATTTGAATATTTTTACCCAAATATTAAAAAATATATAAATATTTTTATCAATAATTGTATAATTTGTAATGAAAACAAATATGACAGGAAGCCATTCAAAAAATATTTTACTCATACTGAAACTCCTAATAAACCAAATCAAATTGTTCACATAGACATTTTTCACATATCAAAATCATATTTCATGTCCTCCATCGACAGATTTACAAAGATGGCGTCTTTACATAAAATTAGCGATAAGAACATGTGTACGATTAAAATAAAACTTTTGGAAAGAATTTCTTACTTGGGTGTACCTGAAAAAATGATAATGGATAATGAGTTTAACAATTCATTAATTCGAATGTTTTGCAGGGAAAACAATATAGTGGCGCATTTTACAACACCGGGGAGTCACACAGGAAATTCCGACATAGAGCGTTTCCACTCTACCATTATTGAACATATTAGAATTCTAAACAATTCTAAATTAAATGAAAGTATCGAAGAAATTGCTATAAGGGCCGTAGGCTTTTATAATAACACAGTCCATGGTACAACTAAAGTAAAACCATTTGATTTTTTGACTAAAACAGATTTAGATTTTGAACAAATAGAACGAAATATTCATAATGAAAAAACAAAAGCTATTGAAAGAATCAACAAAACTAGGGACAAAATACCTGATTTTAACAACAAAGAATTATTTATAAAAAATTCTCAAGCGAAGAGAAATAAATTGCATAAAAGATACAACAAATTTAATAGAAACAATCCTAATAAAATCGATATAGCGTGCGTTCGTAGACCATTAAAAGTGTTTGAATAAAATGTAATGTTTTCTTATAATGTTTTATTAAGTTAAAAAAAAAACAAAAAAAAAAAAAAAGTTAAGAAAAAATTATTTGTTTTCATTTTTCTTACTTACTAAATGAATTGTTACATTTCTAGTTTATGTTTGTCTAAGAAATTAAATATTAAATAAGTTATGTTAAATTTATCAAAAGAGAGAAAATATTGTAATCTCTTAAATATCTATGTTTTGAATCATAAACGTAGAAATAAGACAAAATTCGCAGGGACTCGAATTTTTTCAGGGAGGGCGAGTTACATATATATCATCTCTTTTAACAGCTTGGAATTGTTAGGTGATGTTCCTAGGAATATTCAGTTGCTCTCCTAATTGTTATAACTATGCTTTTAAAGGTCACCTTGGTCAACTGAATATTCCAGGCAATGTTCGGCTATCATTTTGTCACGTAGGCAAAATGCACCGCTAAAACGTTTGGGTTTGAGGAGAGCCAGGCAGTCTTGAATCAACCATTAAGCTGATATGAGCTTCTGATCAACACGGGGTTATTGAATGTAGAAAGATACTGCAACATACCCAATAAACTTATAAATGTTATAATAAGAATAAAAAGTCGTGTTTTATTTAAAAACTAATCAAGCGAAGAACAAAACTGGCGACGAGGATGGGATGATTGATATTAAAACAAACATCCAGTGTACGAACTATAAGCGTGAAGTTACATCAAGTGAATTATTGTTCAAAATGTTGAAAACATACAGTGTCTAAAATCTTGAAAAAAAAAAAGAAGAAGAAGAAGAAAAACAAGACTATAAAAAACATACGTTACTGTACACAAGATAAAGGTGTACAATTTATTATTTAAAAAAAATATATAAGGAACCATGATACAAAAACAATAAGAAACCGTTCTATTGTGGTTTGTGCTCTTGAGTGGGTTGTGTTTTGGATTACACTCAGTTGCTGTTAAAGGCTTACAATAACATTGAAATAATTAGCTGTTACCGATTGATGTTATAATAGCGTTTTTAATCTACTCTCAAACATTTATCTTTTTGTTGTGCTACTTGACTTAATTAATAATCATGGCATTAACATTGTCTGAAAGCTTAAGAGAAGCACGAAATGTTCCGACTTTCTGTGGAACTGATAATTATAAACTATTAACATTTTTTCGTGATATGGAAACAATATTATCACTCACTTCACCAGAAAATATGGAAATTATAAGAAAAGTGATAACAAATAAACTACGTGGTAAAGCTCTGCAGATGATAGAAACGCTGATTGAACCATCTTTTGAGGATATAATTTCAAAATTAAAAACCGAATTTGGGGTAAAGACAACGTATTTGAATCTTCGCAACGAGGCAATGAACGTGGACGCTCGAAACATCGAACAACTTCATTATAAGCTAAGTCAAATTTTATTTAAAATGAATAATAAATTTCATTTAGAAGGTTCTGTAGAACGTTTATATACTCCAAGGAATAATGAGGTATTGATTTTTGATGTGTATACTACATTTTTACCGTTAAACATTCGAACTTTATTATTACAAAATAGTATTGATACTTTAGAAAAGGCAACCAATTATTTTATAGTCAATAATATTTTGAATGACATTCTAATATTAAATAAAAGTAATTCTAAGGATAATTTAAGTAATAATACTAATGGTTATCGAAACACGTTAAATCGAAATAATTCAAATAATAATAATAATCAGTTTCGGCAAAATACTAGATTTCAAAATAATTATGGAAATTTCAGAAATAACTTTCAAAATAATAGCGGAAATTTCAGAAATAATAGTGGAAATTTTAGAAATAATGTTGAAAATAATAGTGGGAATTTTAGAAATAATTTTCAAAAAGATGCTTTTAATAATGGTAGATACTTCAGAGATAATCATAATTATCAAAATAATAACAGTGGTAATTTTGTTGGTCGAAATCTAAGCCCAGAACAACAAACAACACCTATGGAGGTAGATAACTTGCAAACATACGAAAATTTTCGTCTTTCTCCACTACATACGGATTACCCTTAATAGATCTTACCATTAATGATAACCGAATCAGGTGTTTAATTGATAGTGGTTCCATGACCACATTAGGCAACCTCGATACATTTAAAAACTACAATAATAAAAGAAAATTAAAAAAGCCTGTATTGTTAAAAACATTAATGGGGACTCGCTTAATTTCTGAGGAAATTATAGTTGATGTTCCTATAGAATTCAATATGGTAGATAAAACTATGTCTATAAAATTGGTGGAATTTGTGAACAAACCATTTGATTGTATAATTGGTGCAAACATATTGTTGCCCCTCAAGGCATCCATTGATTTCTCTATTCGTGCATTGGTAATAAATAATCGGGTATTGTCTTTTGTTGAGAATACTGCTGTTGGTAGAAGTGTTGAAATTGTAAAGGAAGATTTTCTTGATATTTGTTATTTAGAAAAAGACGAATTAGATTATGATTTACTCTTGTCAAAAGATATTAATGTCGAAGAAAAAACTAAAATACTTAAAGTGTTGAAGAAAAACAAAAATATTTTTTATCAGGAAGGGCAGTTTTTGACTGCCACTACATGTGTTAAGCATAAAATCTTCACAAGTCCTCACAGTCCTATTTACATAAAAAATTATAAAAAAAACCCGTATGCATTGGATGAGGAAATCAATCGTCAAATTGACTCAATGTTAAAAAATAATATTATCAGACCAAGTCGTTCTCCGTACAATTCACCACTTTTAATAGTTCCCAAAAAAGCTGACAATAATGGTCACAAAAGTTGGAGAGTGGTAATTGATTACAAAAAGTTAAATGGCTTTACAATTGATGATAGATTTCCGATTCCTAATATAGACACATTATTTGAAAAGTTGGGTCGTTCTGTTTATTTCTCCACAATCGACCTAGCAAAAGGATTTCACCAGATATTAATGGACGAAAATGATATCGAGAAAACTGCATTTTCTAGTTCTAAAGGACACTATGAATTTCTGAGAATGCCTTTTGGCTTAAAAAATGCCCCTGCATCGTTTCAAAGGATGATGAACTATGTATTGAGTGATCATATTAATAAAATATGTATTTTGTATATGGACGACATTTTGGTGTTTTCCACTTCACTAAGAGAACATATTGAAAGTGTTGAAAAAATATTTAAAAGTTTAATGAAATATAATTTAAAAGTCCAATTCAACAAATGTAGCTTTTTGAGAAAGTTTACTACCTTTCTGGGACACGTAATTACTTCAAAAGGAATTAAACCCAATTTGGAAAAAATTAAAGCAATTCAGGATGTGAAAATTCCCAGTAACTTAAAGGAAATTCAATCTTTCTTAGGCTTAACAGGTTATTATAGGAAATTTATAAAAAATTACTCTATGATTGCAGCGCCAATAATACATTATTTAAAAAAAAATTCCAAGATTGACATTAATAACCCCGAATACATCGAGGCATTTCGTAAACTTAAACAGATTCTCACTTCTTCACCACTTTTGATTTACCCTGATTTAAAAAAAAAATTTACTGTGACAACTGATGCTAGTGATGTTGCTTTAGGTGCCGTTCTTAGTCAATCAAATAGGCCAGTATGTTTTGCTAGCAGATCGTTGAATAAACACGAAAAACATTATCATACTCTAGAAAAAGAGCTTTTAGCGATTGTCTGGGCACTAAAATATTTTCGGCCTTACTTGTTTGGTACATCGTTCATAGTTCAAACCGATCATCAGCCATTAAAATGGTTATGGTCCTTGAAAGAACGAAACTCAAGGATTTTGCGATGGAAAACGCTTATTTCGGAATTTGAATTTGACATTGAATATATCAACGGTCAAGAAAACAAAGTGGCGGATTTTCTAAGTCGTTTAGAAATTGATAATGAAGAAAAAATTGATGACATGGAAAATTATGATATTAAATCATTATTTCATGATTCTATAAGTACAATACATTCAGCCGTTGAAAATACTAATGATCACTTTTTTATTTCTGATACTATCGTTAATAGATACTTCACTCAAATTAGAATTTTGAAAAATAAAACAAACGAATTTGAGCTTTTGTATAAAAAGTATAAAGTAGTTTATATTTCCGAAAAAGATTTACACAAAAGTTCTTACTTATTAGATTTATTCAGGAAATATCTGAAAAAAGGTAAAATTGGTATATATTCAGAATTACCTGATGACAAATTTCGCACAAATTCAATTTGAATATTTTTACCCAAATATTAAAAAATATATAAATATTTTTATCAATAATTGTATAATTTGTAATGAAAACAAATATGACAGGAAGCCATTCAAAAAATATTTTACTCATACTGAAACTCCTAATAAACCAAATCAAATTGTTCACATAGACATTTTTCACATATCAAAATCATATTTCATGTCCTCCATCGACAGATTTACAAAGATGGCGTCTTTACATAAAATTAGCGATAAGAACATGTGTACGATTAAAATAAAACTTTTGGAAAGAATTTCTTACTTGGGTGTACCTGAAAAAATGATAATGGATAATGAGTTTAACAATTCATTAATTCGAATGTTTTGCAGGGAAAACAATATAGTGGCGCATTTTACAACACCGGGGAGTCACACAGGAAATTCCGACATAGAGCGTTTCCACTCTACCATTATTGAACATATTAGAATTCTAAACAATTCTAAATTAAATGAAAGTATCGAAGAAATTGCTATAAGGGCCGTAGGCTTTTATAATAACACAGTCCATGGTACAACTAAAGTAAAACCATTTGATTTTTTGACTAAAACAGATTTAGATTTTGAACAAATAGAACGAAATATTCATAATGAAAAAACAAAAGCTATTGAAAGAATCAACAAAACTAGGGACAAAATACCTGATTTTAACAACAAAGAATTATTTATAAAAAATTCTCAAGCGAAGAGAAATAAATTGCATAAAAGATACAACAAATTTAATAGAAACAATCCTAATAAAATCGATATAGCGTGCGTTCGTAGACCATTAAAAGTGTTTGAATAAAATGTAATGTTTTCTTATAATGTTTTATTAAGTTAAAAAAAAAACAAAAAAAAAAAAAAAGTTAAGAAAAAATTATTTGTTTTCATTTTTCTTACTTACTAAATGAATTGTTACATTTCTAGTTTATGTTTGTCTAAGAAATTAAATATTAAATAAGTTATGTTAAATTTATCAAAAGAGAGAAAATATTGTAATCTCTTAAATATCTATGTTTTGAATCATAAACGTAGAAATAAGACAAAATTCGCAGGGACTCGAATTTTTTCAGGGAGGGCGAGTTACATATATATCATCTCTTTTAACAGCTTGGAATTGTTAGGTGATGTTCCTAGGAATATTCAGTTGCTCTCCTAATTGTTATAACTATGCTTTTAAAGGTCACCTTGGTCAACTGAATATTCCAGGCAATGTTCGGCTATCATTTTGTCACGTAGGCAAAATGCACCGCTAAAACGTTTGGGTTTGAGGAGAGCCAGGCAGTCTTGAATCAACCATTAAGCTGATATGAGCTTCTGATCAACACGGGGTTATTGAATGTAGAAAGATACTGCAACATACCCAATAAACTTATAAATGTTATAATAAGAATAAAAAGTCGTGTTTTATTTAAAAACTAATCAAGCGAAGAACAAAACTTGTGGGTGAAAGTGTGTGTGTGTGTGTGAGTGAGTGTGTACACGCAAACCGCTTACTAGGGGTGCGCGTACGATTTGTCGGTCGAAGGAGGGTGGCGATGAGATTTAGGCCGGAAGCCTAAACATTATCAATGTTTGATATAGCGTCCAGAGATGAGAGAGAGTCAGAACATATTACAAATTTGCCTCTTTTATTTTTAACAAGGTTAACCGCGGAGTTGATAGCTATTAATTCAGCCGAGAAGACTGTGCTATATGAAGGTAGATTAGAAATTAATAATATTTCGGTTTCAGTGGTCACGCTAAATCCTGCCATACCATTGAGGTGTGAGCCGTCTGTGTAAAGAAAGGTGTGGTCTCTGAATATATGTTGCACATGTGCAAATTCTTGTTGGTATTGTATAAAGGGTGTTTCGGATTTTTTATGTTTACGAAGTTTTGTATTAACTAATTTATCTTTATAGAGCCAAGGTGGTTTGGGGGACAAAATTGGTTTTAGAGGAAGAAATGGAAGATTAAGATTCTTGCTGTTGACTGCCGAGGAGATTCTTTTTGGTCGTTTGTTTCTTTTATACGATTGGACAATTTTGAAAAGGGGAGTATTGGAACTACTTAAAAGAACATTAATTAGTTTTTTTAGAAGGAAATCTCTTTTTATCTCTTTTGGGGGTATATTGGTTTCGAAAAGCATATTATTGATCGGAGTCGATTTGAATGCTCCTAGTGAATTTTTTATTGCTGAATTGAGCATAGTTTTCAGTTTATTTAACATACTCTTGGGTGCAAAGGCATATAGAAAAAGACCGAAATCAATTTTCGATATCAGGAGCGCTGTTGTTACATCTATGAGTGTAAGTGGGTTGAAGTTGAGTTTGAAACTAGAAAGACACTTGATAATATTTAGGCGCTTCGAAAGGTCTTGTTGTAACTGTGTAATATGTGAACTCCAATTGTATGTTTTGTTGAAGGTTACTCCTAATATCCTTAGACTGTCTACAGTGTTTATTTGAATGTTATTATGGTGAATGGAAGGAGTACACCCTTTTTTACGACAGATGTGCAGCTGTTTGCATTTTTGTACTGAAAGTGAGGCACCTGAGTAATTGCACCAATAGTTTATGTTTTCGAATAGGGGATGTAGATCGATGCTAACATTTTTGTCTTTTTTATGTTTAACCAGCAGGTTAAAGTCATCGGCTTAAGCGCAGAAAGATACTTCTTCATGCATGGAAATTTTATCGCACAACTTATTGTATGCTATTAAGAACAATATTACCGAAAGGGGCGAACCTTGCGGAATTCCGTTATGGAGTGGTAGTGTGTTAGAAGGACGTGGTCTATTTTGACTTGAATTTTTCTGTGCGTCATGAAGTTTTTTATATAGTTACATATACGTGGTCCAACTTTCCATTCTAACAGTTGGTCTAGGATAGTGTGAATTCCAATTTTATCGAATGTGAAATAATGGAGATATGTTTTTTTGCAGATAGAGAGTTAGAAACAAGATGGTCTACATATAGTAGAGCATCTGTTACTGTTTTCCCCCGTTTAAATCCAACTTGATTGTCATGGATGAGTCTGTTATTTCTAACAAACCACCATAATCTATTTGCCACAATCTTATCCAATAGTTTAGAGCAGCAGGGATTTAAGGAAATTGGCCGGTATGAGTGAATTGCGGCTTTTTCGATTTTGGCTTTAAAATAGGGACTATTACACTAAGTTTGTAAGTTTGAGGGATGTATGTTTAAGTATGTTATTGAATGAATCAAGGAGTCTGTGTGTAACATTTAAGGGTAGTTGGGAGATCATTGCATATGTTATTCGGTCGTGACCGGGTGATTTACCCTTGAGTTTCTGCAAAGCCGTTTTAAGTTCCAGTACTGGGATTGATTGGAGAGGTGAATTCTCTCATTGATATCCTTTTTGATTCTGTAACTCCCCTTTTAAAAAGCGCATTTGACCTTTTGTATCTCATCAAGGTATCTTCATTAATATGTCGTTTCAAGATATGCCAGCATTTTTTTTTTTTCATTACGCAGTTCTTGTAATTTAGGAGTCCACCATGGAACATTGTGTTTGAAGTTGTTTGGGTTTGATTTAGGAATAGATGCATGAGCGGCTTGAAGTATAATTTTATTAATATTCGCGGCCTCTTTGTTAATATTGACTGATACCGGACGGATGGAGCAGTTATTAGCTGAAATTAATTTATATGATTCCCAATTAGCTGTTTTCGTAGTGAATCTAGGTTTATGTGTTTGGAGACAAGATTGAAGAGGATAGAAAAGTGAGATGACTATGGGGAAGTGGTCGCCTCCGCATAAGTCATCTTCTATAACCCAGTCGCAGCAAGGTGCAATATTGGGGGAGCAGACGGAAATGTCTATATGCGTGAAAGTATTATGAGTACTGAAATGGGTTGGCGAGCCGTCATTAAGAATAATGAAATTGGAGTGAGAAATGAAGTTGGCTAGAGTTTTTCCTCTACGGTTAGTATAGGAAGAACCCCAATTGGGGTGTCTGCTATTAAAATCGCCCAAGATAACGCTAGAAGACGTAAAACTTCCTAGTACGTTCTGCAAATTTGTAATGTTGAAATGTTTATTTTGTGGTATGTATGATGATATCACTGTAAACTGCATTTTTGAGAAAATTTTGACTCCAATGGCGTCGAAATCGTTGTTTAAGGAAATCATATTATGTTGAATAGAGTTGTGAATGAGTATGGCAACTCCTCCGTGTGAATTAGATGTGTTGAGGTTGTAAAGGGAGAAGTTTACTTGGATGGGTATAGGTGTACTGGGTTGGATATGTGTTTCCTGTAAAGCTAACACTTTTATGCTATGTTTCTTTATTAACAATATCAGCTCGTTATAGTTATTATTATAACCTCTGATATTCCATTGTAGGACTTTTAACTTCATAGATATTACGAGAAAAAAAAATAAGTGAAATAAATAAAGTTAAGAAAGTAAGTATGGTTGCGCTGAATAATTCACGTGAGTTTAATTAAATATCGTCCATGAGCACGATACTATCTTCCTCCTCTGTTGTTGTTTTTTTATTCGACTGTGTGGAGTTTGTTTTTGAGATGGATTTGTTTTTACTTTTTAATTGGGTTATGAGTCTGTTTGACGTATTTCTCGGAAAGATTGTAAGTTTGGTGTTGGTGGCAGATTTTATAGCTGATTTAGATGTAGATGGAACCGGATTGAATTCAATATTAAGATCATTCATAATGTCGCTGTAGGTGGTTACGGGTCGTTCGGGCTGGTTTGTAGGTTGAATGGTTGGCTTATGTGAATTGGTTGGCACTGCTGCTGGTTCGATGGATGGAGTTGGTGACACGATTGGTGGCTTTAAAAGGCTATGTTCCGCCGTTGGCGTGCGGCTGGAAGCGACTAAAAAGTAGGTTGCGGGTTCATGTTGATGCCGTTCTTGGTAAATTGTGTGAGCAGTCTTGTTATCTACTTTGAATGTTGTCTTTATTGATTGCAGCTCTTGTTGTTTTATAAATATTGGGCACTTTTTGTTAATCGCGGCGTGGTCGTTAGGGGTAATGTTAGATTTTATGCAGTTAGTACTCATTCTTTGGTTTGTACACATTTCATTTGTTTCTCGGTTTAGATGACCGTCTTTTGCACAGAATAGACAGATTTTAGTATTTTTGCAGAATTTGGAAATATGTCCATAGTAAAAGCAGTTGTTGCATCTAACAGGGCGGGGTATGTGTGGACGAATGCTAATTTTTTCGTAGCCGATATAAATGTCTAATGGTAATGACGTTGAAGCAAATGTTAATATAACTAGGCCAGTTTCAGTTAACTTATCGTTTTCTTTTTTTAGTATTTTTTCCACTTGAGACACATTTTGTTTTTTTAGCTCCTCTAAAATTTCATTTTCTGGAATACCACGTAGGCCATTGCAGTAAATTACACCTTTAGAATAGTTTAGTGTTTTATGTTCGGTGATTTGTATTGTGATGTCGTTGGTTAGAGCAGTAAGTGTTAGTAATTTGTTTGCTTGTATGTGGTTCTTGGTTTTTATTAACACATCTCCATTACGAGTTTTTTTACATTCGTCAACCTCATTGTTGCATGTAATATCAATCGCTTTTTTTAATAAGAAAGGGGACACGTTAGATAGTGTATTTGTATTGTTGGTTCTTGTCATTATAAGGTATTTCGGCCCTATGCTCGAAAAAGCTGGTTTTATGGTTTTATCCCATTGCAATAAAGGTTGATTGGCAGTTTTTATTATGTTCGGTGGTTTATTCATGTTGATCGAAGCTAGCAGATGGTGTTAATAGTTCTCACTACACTACTTGTTTGTGTTTTTGTATTCCTTTTTCGTTCTTATTTGTTTATCAGTTGATAGTGCCAGACTGCACTAAGAGCTTTTGTGTGTATCACTGTGTGTTTATCTGGTCAAACAGGTTTTTTTGGCATGTAAATTCACAAAAGGAAATTGTTTTTATTTTGCGCGCTACGCGATTATTAGGAAATAGTTCAGCTAGCGATTTGAAATTGATGTTATCGCAACGAGAGTCACAGCTAAACTGGGGCCACAATTATTTTGTCTATTATTATTACTATTATTATTGTTTTGTATTTGAGGATTTCCTGATCTTGTTCTATAGTTAGAACGATTGAAATTTATTGAACGCGTTTGCTGCATTATTATGCGCGTTGTTTAGCAGAGTAAAGCTGGGATCAACATCCATAGGCTCTGGTTGTGGTTGCGACAAGACTGTCCTTTCATGTATATGTGCCGTGCGATATTGAGGATGATACATTCGGTAAGAACCACTGTTTCTATTTGCAAATGCGCTAGCAAATGTATAGCGTTGATGATTCATTTCCAATTATTGTGCCAAACCTAAAGCGGTTGATAAATCTGCCGGTCGACTTGAAAACAAAATATCATTAAGGGGTCGATTTAACCCTGATATGAAAACACATAAGGCACCATTCCTATACTTCTCATTAAGAAGTTTCAAAGCTTCTCTGTCCCCGTTATATTGCATAACTGCTTTATTTGTAAGAAGTGTCAGATGCTTCTCTACTGAATCATAATAGTCCGTAATGGATTGTCTTCCCTGTCGCAAAGTGGAGAGTTCTTGCTCTAGAAGATATAACGGTCTTTTGTCCGAGTATGTTTGGTCAAGCCTTGCCATTACAGCATCATGGTATCCGCCGCTCCTGTTATTTTATTTCGTATTATAGCTATGGCCTGATAATACCTATGTGAGCCTAAGTATTTTTCGAAAGGCTTCATAGCTGCTTTTGCAGACTGTCGCCATGATGGATATCGGACCGACTCACCGGAAAACTCTGGTACAGTCTTCACAACATCGAGTCCGATGGTTCTAAACTACCATTCAACGGTGCGAGATCGTTTTTGTGTCGCTGCGCTTATTGTTGTCGGTAATAAAAAAAAATTTTGCGATTTTGTAATATTAAACGCTTAATTTCGCGACCACTATCCCTTTTTTCTGTTGGTTGGGCAAAATTGTGTTTACTTAGTTGAGCAAAGTCAATAATTGTTTGTTTGATGGTCCAATTATGGACGGGGAGGAGGATTTTGATGACAGTTCAGGGGCTCGTTGCCCTGGAAATCGATGTGAATCTAGTAATGTTACTGGGAGCGGTAATATTAATAATACTACTTTAATTAATAACCAAATTGAGGAGTTGATGAACCGTGGAATATCTGTGAATTTATCAAGTGCAGCTGCACTACATCAGGTGCAGCAGAGACAAAATGCGTTTTCGCTTGGTCAGCAACAGCAACAACGGCAGAGCCAGCAGCAGCAGCAGTTGAATAACGGTGTGTCGGGGAAAATTGCAGCAGGTAGCGAGCAATTTCAACTAGTGGAAAATAAAAATGCAGGCAGAAATAAGCGGCCTCGTAAGTCTCTCTCTCTGAGCAGCAACCGAAGTGACGAAAGTGGCCGGAGCAATGATCTTGGTAGCAATCGTTATGCTCTTTTGAGCGACCTTGATGTTGTCACGGTGCCAAATAAACACATGCAAATTAATCAGCATATTAATGTAAGTGTTGGAGCACAAAGAGTTTTTTATGCCCTTGAATAAAAATGAACACCGGAATTTACTCTACTGAAATGTTGGCTTTATTTAATGATTAGCTGCGAAAAATGTACGTGTTAACGTTTCAATCGATGGACTGTAATTGTCTTTTTCAAATTACCAGAGCTGTACTCGAAGGTTACAGACTAGTACTGTATATGTATGAATGTATAAACATATGTATGTACGGGTGTACATATGTGCATATGTGCAAATGCTTAAAACTAACGACGGCATATTTATGTTCGTATGTACATTTGTACATGAGTAGACTGGCATAGGAAATTGTGCTGACTGCTAGCGGGATATGACCAGTTATGCTGGGTGGTTGTTGTTGGGCCTAGGTGGCGTGATTTCCACTGCTTGTCGTAGGTGGGGACATCTAATGTGCAAGCGTATCACGCGCAAGAGTGAGGAGTGGGCGCGATGGAATTGTGGGATTGAAACTCCTTTCGAAGAGAGTAAACAGATGATGACGATGATGATGCGAAGAGTGTGTGTGATAACGTGAAGGTGCGCTAACTATGATAAAGGGTGCGACAATAGCAGCGATGAATCCCTGTGCTTGAACATCCTCCCCCTTGAAGGCAGTGCCTTCAACGACTTACTCCTGTTGTGTTTGTGAATCGATGGGTAGCTTGCACACTTTAGCAACTGCTCGTTTGTGAGTGCCATTAGCAGTCCTTATTATGACGACTCGTACCATTCCATCAATCCCTGCGATTGTTTCAATAACGCGTCCCAAAGGCCATTTGAAGGGTGGGGTATTTTCGTCTCTGATGAGCACCAAGTCGTTTTCCTTTAAATTTTCTTGGGATACACGCCACTTTGTTCGCCGTTGCAACTCCTTCAAATATTCGGATTGCCATCGCTGCCAAAACTGTTGCTGAATTGCCTGGATTGCCTGATATCTTTTCAGCTTACCCACATTGATGTGTGATAGTGATGGCTCCGGAATGGTGGTTAAACTTTGTCCAATTAAGAAGTGTGCTGGAGTTAAGGCACTAAGATCATCTGGGCTGCTCGACAATGGGGTGATGGGTCGACTGTTGATCATGGCTTCGGCTTGGCAGCAGACCGTGTGAAGCTCATCGAAATTTAAAATGTTTGCTCCGATTGTGCGGCGCAGGTAGAACTTGGCTTGCTTCACTGCGCTTTCCCAAAGTCCACCAAAATGAGGCGAACGTGGAAGAATAAACTTCCAAATGATTCCTTCCTCAGAAGCAAATCCCTCGACTGCAGTGATGTGTTGTTGGGATTTAAACGATGCTAGCATTTCTTTAAGCTCACGATTTGCTCCTACAAAGTTTGTGGCATTATCGGAGAAAATCGTGTGGCATCTACCGCGACGGGCGATAAAGCGCTTTAAGGCCGCTATGAATGCCATGGTTGTCAAGTCAGGGACCAGCCCAAGATGTACTGCCTTGGTGGTAAAGCAAATAAATACCGCGATGTATACCTTGACTGGAGCCTTGCCTCGGATGTGTTGCGTTATTAGGAACGGGCCACAATAATCAATACCCGTTACAGCAAATGGGTGCGACGATTCAACTCGTTCCCGCGGCAATGCTCCCATGAGTTGGTTTTGGAGTTGTGGTTTGTTGCGGTAGCACAAAATGCAACGATGCACTACTTGTTTAATTATGCTTCGAGCATTTATGATCCAAAATCTGTCTCTTATGATGCTCAGCAGTGTTTGACAGCCAGCGTGCGAATGACGACGATGAAGGTGCTCGATGATAGTACGCACGAACGGGTGTGACTTCGGTAGTACAATTGGGTGCTTGGCGTCAAATGACAGCGATGAGTTGGCAATTCTCCCTCCAACACGAATTATCCTATTGTGAAAGAATGGCGAAAGTTGGTTTAACGTGGATTGGAGACTTAATTTGCCTGTCTGCAGCGCTTTGTATTCGTCAGGGAACGATTGTTGCTGAATGTAGCGGATCACTAGCATCAAGGCGTCGTCCAATTCCGGCGCGGTTATTGCACCTGACTCAACTGGTAGTTTGCGAAGTTTGTCGACGAAACGTTTCATGTATGCAAGTATGCGAAGAAACTTGAAGTAGCTATTTACAAATTTGTGATCCGCAACGATGTCTTCGATTTGCGTAACTAGGAGAGTGTGACGTTGTTTGCGTTGCTCCGGCAAATTGACGGTGGCCTTGATTGGGTTAGAGGGCCAGTATTCTTCTTCTAGTTGTATGAACTGTGGTCCGTGAAACCAAAAATTATTGTTGATGAGATCGTTCACCTTTACTCCTCGTGATACCAAGTCCGCAGGGTTCTCAGCGGACGATACATGACGCCAAGTGTAGTCAGCTGTAAGCTGTTGGATTCTTGCTACCCTATTGGCAACAAATGTGGTCCAACGCGAAGGTTCACCCTGTATCCACGACAGGGCGATCGTGGAGTCAGACCAGCAATATATGTTGCAGCGATTGATTGTGAGGGTTGCTACCAACGATTCCAGCAATTCTGCTAACAGGAGCGCGGCGCACAGCTCTAATTTTGGTAGGGTGATTTCTTTGGTGGGCGCCACTCTTGATTTGGCGGTAATAAGCGATGTATGTGGAGACCCATCAACATGAGATACAGCGTAAACACAAGCTCCGTAAGCCTTGGTACTTGCGTCTGCAAAGGCATGTAATTTAGTATGAGAGTCAAAATATACGAACCTTGGCACATGAATTTGTTCGATGAAATTGAGTTGGTGACATATATCAGCCCATTGTGTTTGAATAACAAGAGGTACGCTTTCGTCCCAGGCGAGGCGCAACTTCCATAATTCTTGCATCAATATTTTACAGCTGACGATGATGGGGTTTATTAATCCGAGCGGGTCGAAGAAGCTGGCTAGTTGCGAGAGTATCGAGCGCTTGCTGGCCTTCAGCACGTGCTGTTGAGACGGTGAGTATGAAAAGAAGAAGCAGTCGGTTGCCGGTGACCACCTTAAACCTAATGTTTTAATGTAGTCAATATTTTCAACATCTATTATTGGTTCCTTGTCTGCCTCTGGTATGTCGTCGATGATGCTGTGGTGATTTGCTGCAAATTTTCGGAGAGGGAATCCTCCTTTGGTGAGCAAATCGATGACTTCCGCTTTGATTGTTTTAACTTCTTCAATTGTGGCGCCACCTGTCATCAAGTTGTCGACGTAGAAGTCTCGAAGAGTGACAGCAGATCCAATAGGGTGGGTGGAAATATTGTCGTATGCCAGTTGTTGCAAACATCTCACCGCTAGAAACGGGGCACAACTAGTTCCGTAGGTTACTGTCCGTAGCTGAAAAGTGGTCAACGGTTCACTTGGAGAGGTTCGCCATACAATACATTGCCACCTCGCATCTCTTTCATCGACCATGATATGTGCGAAAACGAAGAAGTATTGTATATATAGTGTCTTGCAATGTCGGGCCAACCCGAAGTACTTGGTTAAGAGCGATACCACTTTCAGTACGACAGGAGGCATCAAACACAACACGTAGTTTTGTGGTCGAACTATCCGACTTAATCACGCAATGGTGCGGGATGCATGTGCCTACTTTCGATGATACGTGGTCTGCTGAAATCTCGACCATGTGTTGTAAGTCGATGTACTCCTGCATGAACTTCTTGTATTCGATTTCAACCGGGTTGTTTATCAGCATTCTTTTCTCTACTGATATGAATCGACGACGAGCGATGTTATATGATTGCCCTAGTTTGCTTGGGCTAGTAGAAAAGGGAAGGCGAACAATAAACTTATTTGTTACTGGGCAACGTGTTGTTGTTTGCGCAAAGTAGTGTTCGCACTCTTGTTCCTCAGCGGTCCGCATTGCTGATGGACGATGATAGTTGTCTTCTAATTTCCAGAATTTCTCTAACAGAGTATCCAATGCAGGTGGTGAATGAATAATGAGCGAAGTAAAATTTGATGTGTGTGACGGAGACGACAAAGACAGCGACGCCGACGTTAGTAGCGATGACGATGTGGGTGGCGACGACCAAGGTGGTGTTGCTGGTGGCGATGATAATGTCGGCTGCGAAGACGAAGAAGACGAAGGTGATGAATGTGTTGTTATGGCTCCAGCGACGATCCAACCCAGTTGCGATTTTTGTAGGGTCGGCAAATTCTTGCTTAGTTTGATTTGACCTACTGAAAGTATGTCAAAAAACAAACTAGCACCGATGAGGATATCAATAGGTCCAGGGTAATTAAATCGATTGTCTGCAAGGTTGATGTTGCTAGGTATACCCCAATTGTTAATATTGATGCGATATTGCGGTTGATTCGAAGAAATTGATGGCAGTATTACCGCCTCTATTACTGACGACAATCCTGATTGCAGTGATTTGAACTCAACTATTGCAATTTGATGTGACCTTGTAGTGACCGCACCAATTCCACTTATTTCCATACTTGTCTTGCTGCGATGGAGTTTAAGTGTCTGAGCCATGTGTTCCGTTATGAAATTTAGTTGCGATGCTGAATCAAGAAGTGCTCGTGCTGTTGTGGTGTTGTGCTTATTGTGCAGCTGTACCAAAGCTGTTGCGAGAATGACGTCACTGTGACAATTGTGAACGTGCATGGTTGTTGGCGACGGGGAAGGTACGTCATTGGTTTCCTGGCGGTGAGGCGTACCTTGTTGTGTATGACGATGCAATAGCGTATGGTGGCTGACCTTGCAGTGTTGACATCTTCTGGATGATGGGCAATTGCTTGACGAATGGTTTGTGCCCAAGCAATTCAGACACAGTTGTTTTCGCTTGACCAGTGCAAAACGCTGCATTGGATCTAATGCTGCAAATTTGTTGCAGTTGAAAGCATTGTGAGCGGTTTGCTCGTCGCATAGATGGCATTTATTGGCTTGTGTTGAAACGAAGGTGGAATGAGATTTCGATGATCGCCGCTTTGTCGATGGCGATAATGGCGATGTTTTTGCCGATAAGTAGGGAGTTGGCAGGCTTCGGCTTGCCTCGATGATGTTAAAACTCTGACATCGGCGTTCAAGGAACCCAGCTAAATCTTCCCACGACGGCAATTTCAACGATGAAGTGGTGCTGCTCAATTTGGTGGCGACCTCGTCCTCCCACTTGGATTGAGTGGATTCATCGAGCTTAGAGGTAAGCAGATGCAGAATTATGCCATCTACTATCTGTGATTTCGATGCTAATGACTCCATAGCGCGTATGCTGCCGTTGACCATATCGATGAATTCGCGTAGGGCGGATGCACTTGGCTTTAACACACGCTGTATTTCAAAGATTCTTTTTAAATGTGATTGAAAGATTAGACGTTTATTGTCATATCGTGCGGTAAGTAATTCGATGGCCTTTCGATAATTGATCGCTGTGACCTCTAGCGCCTGCACGAGGCGCGCTGCACTGTCGGTTAAGCAAGATCGCAGGTATTGAAATTTCTCTATCTCTGATAGCTCGTTGTTTGTGTGTACTAATACCGCAAACATGTCGAAGAAATCTAGCCAGTCTGCATGGTGGCCCGCAAACTTTGGTAATTGCAGCTTCGGCAGGTGAGACCTTGTTTGCGAGGTTGACGATGAAATGCGGGTGCTACTCAAGGCTTCAGGTTCAGCGGTACGAAGCTGAGCGATCCTCTCCATAATGGCAGCTTTAACTGTGAAATATGCATCTTCGCAGTTGGTGCGACACTCTCCATCTAACTGTGATTCGTCGAGTTCTTCCAACTGTGATTGGATAGTTTCAAAATTGTCTAGTTGACGCTGCAACATCTCGAGCTTGAACTTGAGCATTGGCTCGGTCATGGTGGTTAGCTCCGCGATGTTTGCGCGAGAATTTTCAAGGCGCTGCAGTAGTGATTCCCGCTGGCGAACCTTCACTCGAATGTTACCCGGTGCAGCAATCTGTGTTGGTGTTGATTCGTCGTCATGAGAACGAAAGTCCTGGCTATTGGGCATTACGAACGCAAAATTGAGCAATTGAAGTTAACAATTATTAACGCGAAACCGATCTTTAGATCCGGCTCGAAGGACCTTTATGTTGGAGCACAAAGAGTTTTTTATGCCCTTGAATAAAAATGAACACCGGAATTTACTCTACTGAAATGTTGGCTTTATTTAATGATTAGCTGCGAAAAATGTACGTGTTAACGTTTCAATCGATGGACTGTAATTGTCTTTTTCAAATTACCAGAGCTGTACTCGAAGGTTACAGACTAGTACTGTATATGTATGAATGTATAAACATATGTATGTACGGGTGTACATATGTGCATATGTGCAAATGCTTAAAACTAACGACGGCATATTTATGTTCGTATGTACATTTGTACATGAGTAGACTGGCATAGGAAATTGTGCTGACTGCTAGCGGGATATGACCAGTTATGCTGGGTGGTTGTTGTTGGGCCTAGGTGGCGTGATTTCCACTGCTTGTCGTAGGTGGGGACATCTAATGTGCAAGCGTATCACGCGCAAGAGTGAGGAGTGGGCGCGATGGAATTGTGGGATTGAAACTCCTTTCGAAGAGAGTAAACAGATGATGACGATGATGATGCGAAGAGTGTGTGTGATAACGTGAAGGTGCGCTAACTATGATAAAGGGTGCGACAATAGCAGCGATGAATCCCTGTGCTTGAACATCCTCCCCCTTGAAGGCAGTGCCTTCAACGACTTACTCCTGTTGTGTTTGTGAATCGATGGGTAGCTTGCACACTTTAGCAACTGCTCGTTTGTGAGTGCCATTAGCAGTCCTTATTATGACGACTCGTACCATTCCATCAATCCCTGCGATTGTTTCAATAACGCGTCCCAAAGGCCATTTGAAGGGTGGGGTATTTTCGTCTCTGATGAGCACCAAGTCGTTTTCCTTTAAATTTTCTTGGGATACACGCCACTTTGTTCGCCGTTGCAACTCCTTCAAATATTCGGATTGCCATCGCTGCCAAAACTGTTGCTGAATTGCCTGGATTGCCTGATATCTTTTCAGCTTACCCACATTGATGTGTGATAGTGATGGCTCCGGAATGGTGGTTAAACTTTGTCCAATTAAGAAGTGTGCTGGAGTTAAGGCACTAAGATCATCTGGGCTGCTCGACAATGGGGTGATGGGTCGACTGTTGATCATGGCTTCGGCTTGGCAGCAGACCGTGTGAAGCTCATCGAAATTTAAAATGTTTGCTCCGATTGTGCGGCGCAGGTAGAACTTGGCTTGCTTCACTGCGCTTTCCCAAAGTCCACCAAAATGAGGCGAACGTGGAGGAATAAACTTCCAAATGATTCCTTCCTCAGAAGCAAATCCCTCGACTGCAGTGATGTGTTGTTGGGATTTAAACGATGCTAGCATTTCTTTAAGCTCACGATTTGCTCCTACAAAGTTTGTGGCATTATCGGAGAAAATCGTGTGGCATCTACCGCGACGGGCGATAAAGCGCTTTAAGGCCGCTATGAATGCCATGGTTGTCAAGTCAGGGACCAGCTCAAGATGTACTGCCTTGGTGGTAAAGCAAATAAATACCGCGATGTATACCTTGACTGGAGCCTTGCCTCGGATGTGTTGCGTTATTAGGAACGGGCCACAATAATCAATACCCGTTACAGCAAATGGGTGCGACGATTCAACTCGTTCCCGCGGCCATGCTCCCATGAGTTGGTTTTGGAGTTGTGGTTTGTTGCGGTAGCACAAAATGCAACGATGCACTACTTGTTTAATTATGCTTCGAGCATTTATGATCCAAAATCTGTCTCTTATGATGCTCAGCAGTGTTTGACAGCCAGCGTGCGAATGACGACGATGAAGGTGCTCGATGATAGTACGCACGAACGGGTGTGACTTCGGTAGTACAATTGGGTGCTTGGCGTCGAATGACAGCGATGAGTTGGCAATTCTCCCTCCAACACGAATTATCCTATTGTGAAAGAATGGCGAAAGTTGGTTTAACGTGGATTGGAGACTTAATTTGCCTGTCTGCAGCGCTTTGTATTCGTCAGGGAACGATTGTTGCTGAATGTAGCGGATCACTAGCATCAAGGCGTCGTCCAATTCCGGCGCGGTTATTGCACCTGACTCAACTGGTAGTTTGCGAAGTTTGTCGACGAAACGTTTCATGTATGCAAGTATGCGAAGAAACTTGAAGTAGCTATTTACAAATTTGTGATCCGCAACGATGTCTTCGATTTGCGTAACTAGGAGAGTGTGACGTTGTTTGCGTTGCTCCGGCAAATTGACGGTGGCCTTGATTGGGTTAGAGGGCCAGTATTCTTCTTCTAGTTGTATGAACTGTGGTCCGTGAAACCAAAAATTATTGTTGATGAGATCGTTCACCTTTACTCCTCGTGATACCAAGTCCGCAGGGTTCTCAGCGGACGATACATGACGCCAAGTGTAGTCAGCTGTAAGCTGTTGGATTCTTGCTACCCTATTGGCAACAAATGTGGTCCAACGCGAAGGCTCACCCTGTATCCACGACAGGGCGATCGTGGAGTCAGCAATATATGTTGCAGCGATTGATTGTGAGGGTTGCTACCAACGATTCCAGCAATTCTGCTAACAGGAGCGCGGCGCACAGCTCTAATTTTGGTAGGGTGATTTCTTTGGTGGGCGCCACTCTTGATTTGGCGGTAATAAGCGATGTATGTGGAGACCCATCAACATGAGATACAGCGTAAACACAAGCTCCGTAAGCCTTGGTACTTGCGTCTGCAAAGGCATGTAATTTAGTATGAGAGTCAAAATATACGAACCTTGGCACATGAATTTGTTCGATGAAATTGAGTTGGTGACATATATCAGCCCATTGTGTTTGAATAACAAGAGGTACGCTTTCGTCCCAGGCGAGGCGCAACTTCCATAATTCTTGCATCAATATTTTACAGCTGACGATGATGGGGTTTATTAATCCGAGCGGGTCGAAGAAGCTGGCTAGTTGCGAGAGTATCGAGCGCTTGCTGGCCTTCAGCACGTGCTGTTGAGACGGTGAGTATGAAAAGAAGAAGCAGTCGGTTGCCGGTGACCACCTTAAACCTAATGTTTTAATGTAGTCAATATTTTCAACATCTATTATTGGTTCCTTGTCTGCCTCTGGTATGTCGTCGATGATGCTGTGGTGATTTGCTGCAAATTTTCGGAGAGGGAATCCTCCTTTGGTGAGCAAATCGATGACTTCCGCTTTGATTGTTTTAACTTCTTCAATTGTGGCGCCACCTGTCATCAAGTTGTCGACGTAGAAGTCTCGAAGAGTGACAGCAGATCCAATAGGGTGGGTGGAAATATTGTCGTATGCCAGTTGTTGCAAACATCTCACCGCTAGAAACGGGGCACAACTAGTTCCGTAGGTTACTGTCCGTAGCTGAAAAGTGGTCAACGGTTCACTTGGAGAGGTTCGCCATACAATACATTGCCACCTCGCATCTCTTTCATCGACCATGATATGTGCGAAAACGAAGAAGTATTGTATATATAGTGTCTTGCAATGTCGGGCCAACCCGAAGTACTTGGTTAAGAGCGATACCACTTTCAGTACGACAGGAGGCATCAAACACAACACGTAGTTTTGTGGTCGAACTATCCGACTTAATCACGCAATGGTGCGGGATGCATGTGCCTACTTTCGATGATACGTGGTCTGCTGAAATCTCGACCATGTGTTGTAAGTCGATGTACTCCTGCATGAACTTCTTGTATTCGATTTCAACCGGGTTGTTTATCAGCATTCTTTTCTCTACTGATATGAATCGACGACGAGCGATGTTATATGATTGCCCTAGTTTGCTTGGGCTAGTAGAAAAGGGAAGGCGAACAATAAACTTATTTGTTACTGGGCAACGTGTTGTTGTTTGCGCAAAGTAGTGTTCGCACTCTTGTTCCTCAGCGGTCCGCATTGCTGATGGACGATTATAGTTGTCTTCTAATTTCCAGAATTTCTCTAACAGAGTATCCAATGCAGGTGGTGAATGAATAATGAGCGAAGTAAAACTTGATGTGTGTGACGGAGACGACAAAGACAGCGACGCCGACGTTAGTAGCGATGACGATGTGGGTGGCGACGACCAAGGTGGTGTTGCTGGTGGCGATGATAATGTCGGCTGCGAAGACGAAGAAGACGAAGGTGATGAATGTGTTGTTATGGCTCCAGCGACGATCCAACCCAGTTGCGATTTTTGTAGGGTCGGCAAATTCTTGCTTAGTTTGATTTGACCTACTGAAAGTATGTCAAAAAACAAACTAGCACCGATGAGGATATCAATAGGTCCAGGGTAATTAAATCGATTGTCTGCAAGGTTGATGTTGCTAGGTATACCCCAATTGTTAATATTGATGCGATATTGCGGTTGATTCGAAGAAATTGATGGCAGTATTACCGCCTCTATTACTGACGACAATCCTGATTGCAGTGATTTGAACTCAACTATTGCAATTTGATGTGACCTTGTAGTGACCGCACCAATTCCACTTATTTCCATACTTGTCTTGCTGCGATGGAGTTTAAGTGTCTGAGCCATGTGTTCCGTTATGAAATTTAGTTGCGATGCTGAATCAAGAAGTGCTCGTGCTGTTGTGGTGTTGTGCTTATTGTGCAGCTGTACCAAAGCTGTTGCGAGAATGACGTCACTGTGACAATTGTGAACGTGCATGGTTGTTGGCGACGGGGAAGGTACGTCATTGGTTTCCTGGCGGTGAGGCGTACCTTGTTGTGTATGACGATGCAATAGCGTATGGTGGCTGACCTTGCAGTGTTGACATCTTCTGGATGATGGGCAATTGCTTGACGAATGGTTTGTGCCCAAGCAATTCAGACACAGTTGTTTTCGCTTGACCAGTGCAAAACGCTGCATTGGATCTAATGCTGCAAATTTGTTGCAGTTGAAAGCATTGTGAGCGGTTTGCTCGTCGCATAGATGGCATTTATTGGCTTGTGTTGAAACGAAGGTGGAATGAGATTTCGATGATCGCCGCTTTGTCGATGGCGATAATGGCGATGTTTTTGCCGATAAGTAGGGAGTTGGCAGGCTTCGGCTTGCCTCGATGATGTTAAAACTCTGACATCGGCGTTCAAGGAACCCAGCTAAGTCTTCCCACGACGGCAATTTCAACGATGAAGTGGTGCTGCTCAATTTGGTGGCGACCTCGTCCTCCCACTTGGATTGAGTGGATTCATCGAGCTTAGAGGTAAGCAGATGCAGAATTATGCCATCTACTATCTGTGATTTCGATGCTAATGACTCCATAGCGCGTATGCTGCCGTTGACCATATCGATGAATTCGCGTAGGGCGGATGCACTTGGCTTTAACACACGCTGTATTTCAAAGATTCTTTTTAAATGTGATTGAAAGATTAGACGTTTATTGTCATATCGTGCGGTAAGTAATTCGATGGCCTTTCGATAATTGATCGCTGTGACCTCTAGCGCCTGCACGAGGCGCGCTGCACTGTCGGTTAAGCAAGATCGCAGGTATTGAAATTTCTCTATCTCTGATAGCTCGTTGTTTGTGTGTACTAATACCGCAAACATGTCGAAGAAATCTAGCCAGTCTGCATGGTGGCCCGCAAACTTTGGTAATTGCAGCTTCGGCAGGTGCGACCTTGTTTGCGAGGTTGACGATGAAATGCGGGTGCTACTCAAGGCTTCAGGTTTAGCGGTACGAAGCTGAGCGATCCTCTCCATAATGGCAGCTTTAACTGTGAAATATGCATCTTCGCAGTTGGTGCGACACTCTCCATCTAACTGTGATTCGTCGAGTTCTTCCAACTGCGATTGGATAGTTTCAAAATTGTCTAGTTGACGCTGCAACATCTCGAGCTTGAACTTGAGCATTGGCTCGGTCATGGTGGTTAGCTCCGCGATGTTTGCGCGAGAATTTTCAAGGCGCTGCAGTAGTGATTCCCGCTGGCGAACCTTCACTCGAATGTTACCCGGTGCAGCAATCTGTGTTGGTGTTGATTCGTCGTCATGAGAACGAAAGTCCTGGCTATTGGGCATTACGAACGCAAAATTGAGCAATTGAAGTTAACAATTATTAACGCGAAACCGATCTTTAGATCCGGCTCGAAGGACCTTTATGTTGGAGCACAAAGAGTTTTTTATGCCCTTGAATAAAAATGAACACCGGAATTTACTCTACTGAAATGTTGGCTTTATTTAATGATTAGCTGCGAAAAATGTACGTGTTAACGTTTCAATCGATGGACTGTAATTGTCTTTTTCAAATTACCAGAGCTGTACTCGAAGGTTACAGACTAGTACTGTATATGTATGAATGTATAAACATATGTATGTACGGGTGTACATATGTGCATATGTGCAAATGCTTAAAACTAACGACGGCATATTTATGTTCGTATGTACATTTGTACATGAGTAGACTGGCATAGGAAATTGTGCTGACTGCTAGCGGGATATGACCAGTTATGCTGGGTGGTTGTTGTTGGGCCTAGGTGGCGTGATTTCCACTGCTTGTCGTAGGTGGGGACATCTAATGTGCAAGCGTATCACGCGCAAGAGTGAGGAGTGGGCGCGATGGAATTGTGGGATTGAAACTCCTTTCGAAGAGAGTAAACAGATGATGACGATGATGATGCGAAGAGTGTGTGTGATAACGTGAAGGTGCGCTAACTATGATAAAGGGTGCGACAATAGCAGCGATGAATCCCTGTGCTTGAACAGTAAGCTCTCGTAAAAATAACTCTTATAATCTTAACAACGATAAAAAAGAAGTGGACTCTGTTCGCGTGGTCTCTCAGCGTTACTTGCCACCTATTATTTTATTCGATGTAGATATAAGAGCTTTAATTTCTCAATTTAAACTAAAATTTCCAAACATTGATATAAAGATTGTAAATTCCTCAAATAGAAAGATTAAACTATTTATTAAAAAATTATGAGGCATATGCAGACATGATGGCATTATTGAAGGAGAAGCGGATTAGTTCTCACTCTTATACGCCTGATCAATGCAAGCAAATATCACTTGTATTGCGCGGTGTGCATTATTTAACTCCCCCAGAAGATATAAAAGCTGAACTCGACACTTTGCTTCCGGGTGTTGTCAATAGCGTGCAGATTCTCTTGACCCCATTTATGCAAAAAAATAATATAAAATCAAATTTGTTTCGTGTGACCTTATTGCCGGGCAAGGATTACAAGGATATCTGTGCCATTAAATATATTTTATATCAATCTATTTCCTGGGAAAAGCCTGCTGCAGTGCAAGCGCTGCCAAAGATGGGGTCATATTGCAAAGAATTGCAACCATCCATACCAATGTGTCAAATGTGATAAATCTCACGGACCAGGGGAATGTAAGCTGGAGGATTCTTCTGAGATCAAGCCTTTCTGTATAAATTGTAAGCAATGGGGACACCCAGCAAATTATAGAGGTTGTGAGGCTTTCAAGTCTTTCTCGAATAGTCGGGCAAATGCTACTAAAAAATCTGCTAGTCATTTTGTGAATTTTGGTGCATCAGCTAAAAATTCGTTTGTAGAACCGAACACTTCTTATGCTAGCCATTTTAAATCTGCAAATCGCTCTGTTGGCGGTAATTTCAAAAATTCAAAATTGGTGGAAGATTTTCTCTTAATTGCAAAGCAACTATTTGAAGAGGAACCTTTATCGCTAGAAGACCGTATAAAAAATTTTTTGACAAATTTTAAAATAATGTCACTTGAAGAAAAAAAAGCGGAATGCTTTAAACTACTTCAGCTTTTGAAATAAGTGTAATGAATAAATGTTTAAAGATAATTTCTCTTAATGTTTGTTCTCTAGTGAGCAAAGAAAGAAGAATAGAGTTTGAGCTTCTTCTCGAGACTCATAAATCTGACGTTGCCTTAATTCAAGAAACTCATTTTACCTCAAATCATAATTTTAATATGGAAAAATACAATTTTTATAGAAATGACTGCGATCAGGGGGTAGCAGTGGCGGTCAGGAATAATTTCAGTCAAAAAAGACTTTTTATTCCTGATGTTACGATTCCTTATGTTTGTGTAAAGCTAGATCTTATTTGCAATTCAAGACCAGAATCTATTATTCTTATTTCAATTTATCTTAAGTCAAATATTCCTGTTACATCTTTCAATAATAATCTTAATAAGATAGGCTCTTTTGCTTCTTTGTATTACGGCGCCATAATTGGAGGTGATTTGAATGCTAGGAACACTGTTTGGGGGGACCGCGTGAACAATCATAATGGTCTTCAGCTTGATCGTTGGATGAATTTCTCCGATTATAATTTCATAAGAATTTGTTCCACTTCTCCAACATTCCCGAATTCAGTAGCTTATTTGGATCACTTTCTGATTACCTCTCATTTAGTTTATATTTTTGCTAATAATTTTACCATTTCTACAGACGCTTCCTTTTCGGACCACTACTCGTTAAATTTATCTCTGTCGCTATTTAATACAAGCATAATTCCTGGTCAAGTCAACAATACGTATAAAGTTACTAATTGGAAAAATTTTCGAGAAGAGCTAGATAATAAGTTAAAGTTTAATTTACCTCCAGCTAATAGAAATCTAACAAACCCTGAAGTTGATATGTATGTATGTAGAGTCTTTAACAAATGTTATTACGCTATGCAAATCTAGCTGCTCTAAAGAAAAAAAAATTTACGGATTTTCGCCTTTTTACAATGAAGTATTAAAAGTTTTGTTTAAGATTAAACATTTTCTGCAAAGAAAGCTTAAAAGAGTGTTTCATCAAACATATAATAGACGTTCAACTGACTATCTCACAATATCAAAACAAATCACTGTAGTGAAATCTTTAATTAATTCAAATTTACTTGCGGCTAAGGCTGATAACTTAAAAAAATTTGTTGAAAAGCTTCCCCGGAATTCTCTTGTGTTTAAAAAAATGTATAGGTACCTGAATATCAATACGAATAGCTTCTGCAAGGAGTAAGTATATGGCAATAGAACTATCTATGATGCCAAAGATATAGCCTCTTGCTTTAAATCTCATTTCTCGCAAATATATAGAGAAAAAATGGGATCTCAATCAATAATATCGCAGATAAATGAGTGCCTGTCTTCTGAGTTGCCACTGCTCAGTGGATCAATACTGTCCTTTTCCAATGATAACTCTGCCCTTGACTGCCCAAATAATAAAGACCTTTTTACGTGCCCTCAGAACTTAGCTAGTAGGATCCGATGAGATTTCTAATCTTATGATTAAAAATTGTCCACCTGTTGTAGTAGAATATTTATCTGTTATATATAATAATTGTATCAATAATGGTCATTTTCCTCATAGCTGGAAAATTGCCAAAATATTACCAATTAAAAAGAAAAGTTCGGCATCAATTGCAAGGGATTTTAGACCAATATCGTTATTGTCAAATATTGGAAAATTATTTGAAAGAGTTATCTATGATAAGTTGGAAATGGTGTTGCCGGAGAACTGTATTCCAAATTATCAATTTGGGGTTAAAAGGGGTCATTCAACAGTGCATGCACTTGCAAAGTTTTCCAATGATATTACGATGAATTTAAGAAAGAAAAGATGCACTGTAGCAATCTCACTTGACATAGAGAAAGCGTTTGATTCAGTCATTCACAATGGGTTGGTTTACAAATTATTTAAGCTTAACTTACCGCCCAGATTGGTCAAGCTTATAAGTAATTTCCTTGATAATAGAAATTTTTTTGTCCAAATATATGATGCTGTATCTGAAATTGGTTCAATTGCTAGCGGAGTCCCTCAGGGCTCGATTCTGGCCCCGTTATTATTTAATTTATTCCTATTCGATTTCCCTCATTTAAATCTAGGGTCTCAGAGTCTTCTTTATGCGGATGATGCATTGATATATGCCCATGGTGACTCTCCGACTTTGGCTTTGCGCAATGCGCAGTGGCATCTTGTCAGAATTCATCATTTTTATAATGTGTGGAGCATTACGGTCAATGTAGACAAGACTCAGCTAATTTGCATAAGGAACTCTTATGCGAATGGGCGCAGGAATGCAGTGAAGGAGTAAAGGAAGCTTGTGTTAAATGTTGATGGCCACCCGATAGGATGTCGGGCTGAAATGAAGTACCTGTGTGTTAAATTTAATTATTTATTTAAATTCAATGATCATTTGAAAATCTCAATAGGAAAAACAGCAAATCGCTTGCGCATATTGTCATCCATTTTGCATAGTTCCTATTTAAGTAAGAGAACGAAATTGCTTATCTATAAGGTTGCCATCAGATCTGCTATTGTCTATGCTTCGCCAATCTGGTTCAGCATTTCGCCATCAATTGTAAAAAAGATTGAGATACTTGAACGTAAGGCAATTAGACTCTATGTAAATAAAAATTTTCTATCATTCAATAAAAGATACTCAAACAAAGTTATATATGCTGATGCGCAGGTACTGCCATTTAGACGGTATATATTGCATTTAATATATAGATTTATTAATAAGTTAGACTGCCATCCAAATGTACTGATAAGGCAGGTCTTTCAATCGCAACAGTCATCTAGCTGGTCCTGTTCCAGATATCTGTCTGCGATTGGACTACTAAGAGAGGAGATTGTTACAGACTTGAAGTCACCAAATTGCTTTAATTCATATTTTTATATTAAAAGGTAATCTGGCACCCATAGGGGCTAGTTAACTATTGTTTTTTTATATTTTTGTTTTATGGTTTTCTTTAAGTTTTTTTTGTAGTTTTAAGTCTATTTATTTAGTTCTAAGAATCCTTATAAAAACGTATCGCCGGGAGCAAGCGGTAAATTATTCATTTAATCCAAACTAAAATAGTGCCAGAATAATCCCCTCAAAATAATGCCAGAATAAAACTTAAAGTTCTGGAATAAATTAAGTGAAGTTTAAATTGTACAAAAATGTAAAAATTATGATAAGGCTCAATAAATTGAAATTGAAATTGAAACATCGAGTCCAACATCGCACTGGATATTTGTATCTATATCTATGTCCTCGTACCTCAAAATTTTGGCGGAGAAACATTTAAACTCAACGCACCTGCCTAATCTGTTCAGATACGCGCTGTTCCAGCTGAATCGCGACAGCTGTAGTGATTTGAGAAATCAAATCGGTAATGGCTTCTGCGGTTAACGACATTTTACACCTATTTTTTCGCTTGTCACAAATGTTGTTTATTTTCACAAAACTTGGCAAAATTGGATCTTATTCCTAGCGTACAATTTCAATTCTCTTTTCTTTTCTTAGATAATAGGTATGCTTACATTAAATACACCTTCATGTCCCGTTGTCCTTGGCGTGGGATTGTTGACCTCTCTTTTCGATGCGTTTGAGGAAAAATGTGTTCACGATTTTCGATTTCACTCGATTTTTTTTTGTTTTAGGGTGTTTTTCTGCTGTTCTATTATCCTGACATAAGGATTTTGGGAACAGACTTACAAAAACACGTTGGGCGCCAATTAAATAAGTGGTTGAACGCGGTGCTCTGTGCTCAGCGGTAAATTTATTCTGTTCTTCTTTTTCAAACTACTTCTATTTATACTTATGCTAGTACCGACGCGCAGGTCAGTTGTTTTCCAAATCTTATATGTACCTATCTACTTTTAACAAAGGAAGTGAAACATTTAGGGTTTCGGGATTATTTGTATTTATATTCTATTGTTCTAATTTTTACTGTACAACTAATACATATTTGTACACATGTGTGGATAAGTTAACTTAGGGTAAGTTAATACCACCCAAGCCGCTTGACATATACTTTATTATACATACTTATTTATTTATTGTTTTTTTTTTTTTCTCAGGAATCAATTGGGAGATTCGACCCCGGTGAAGAAAGTCGTAACCATGCGCGTGGTTGTGCATACCCGGGGCCTTGAAACACGTCGGGTGGTGGTTTGCCATTGGCGTGATGCTCCGACTCAACCCAGGGTTGGGTGCATCGAATCCAGTCCCGCCGCCCCCACGCATGACCCTGCGTATAACTGCTGATGGCTTTGGCCTACGTAGTGTGGAGGTACGGCCCTTTGTGTCTACCGTGGGCAGCTAAAATTGTGGTTCTAGACGAATTGTTGTTACTTGTAGTATTAAGTGAAGTGAAAAACTTGAATTGCATTAAATGAAATTAAATTGAATTAAAAATAATCGAAAGTTCATTCATTCCTTGTTTTTCATGGTAAGTGAATTGAGTTGAATGAAATTAAATTGAGTTCAAAACAATTGAGAAATTCATTCATTCATTTTTTTTTTTTTGATTTTCGAATATTTACTTGAACATCCCTAGTTACTAGGTGTCCGATATGAGTGGTGACTTTGTCTGTCACCATAGCCTGCAACCCGAAAATATTTACGATCTTAGCCGATTTGGTTTGTGTCCTTGGCTAAGTCGAGACGGTTGAATTGAATAAATTAAAATTAATCCACTGCAGATGGCGCGCCACGATTAGTTTCACGCTCACCTAAATAATTATCTAGAATTGAGGAATCGTTCTGTTTTGATTTTGAAAAAAAAAGAGGAAAAAAGGTGGAACATTCAAAAGGTTGAATAAAATTTCCAAGTTTTTAACTACTTTGAATTGTCGCACGTGGCAACACTGTATGTGTTTATTCACCACACGATACCTGCCATTTTCTTGAATTGATTCAGCTGTCATTCAGAACATTTGCAGCAGCACGAGGTCGAGACAAAATGGATTTTTCTTGCGGAATAAGTGGTAAGTTACAGTAATTAAACGGTAAAGTATGTAGTAATTTAGATTATTTAGTATATATTTTACTTATTATTTCCCTATTTCAGGACAAATGCCACATCTGTCTGCCGATCAATTGCCAGCGCAGAATATGTGTACTTCGTGCACACACGCAAAGCCAGCGCGTATTCATTAAACCAAAACGCTTCCCGAGTGTGATGGAGCCAAATCTTGAGGGTTGACAGTCACGGCATTATTGTGAAAGCCAGTACCACCAATAATAACTGTCATGCATATGAGCGCTGTATGAAAGTCATTTGTGCGCGCCATAATGAATAACGCAAAATTTTGAGAGGCAAAACAACAGCTTTGTATTATCTTTCTCACAGCCGAAGTAGACCACTCCCGCGCTAATAAAAGCCCAGTCACATATCGCGCAAACAGCGTACATGGTGGTAAAGCGAGCCAAGGTATCATATTTAATACCCACACTTTTGCGTGAGGAAATCCATCATGGAAATACGTTGGAAGCCAAGACAGCAATACAAAGAAACAATTCATTTCGCAAGCATGCGTAAGTACGCAAGCCCGGAATGAGAGTTTCCTAAAATACCTCAACCACGGCACATTCTCTAAGATTTGTTTATTGGCACATAAGCGTGATGGTGCTGACACGTTTATAATACTTCCACGTTCACCAGCCATTGTATAGTAACGTAGCATTAACGCCCAGGAAATGCCCAAAAAACCAATAACACGAAAAACATATGGCCAACCGAAATAATCCAATACAAATGATCCTAAACTACCGGTTAGCAGTGTACCCAGCGCGGTCTCAGCCTCGAAAAAAAAGCCAAACCGGTGTACGTGCAAGTTCGACGTGCCCGACAATGGCCCCGACTGCGGTGGTAGAAGCAGCACCCGCATCAGAATCATTGTCGGGCTCGGATAGAGCCAAATACACCGTGTGGCCGACCGATCCGCTGCAACATCCTCGTAAGCTTCCGGAATATGGTGACCTTCCAGAAACAGGCAACCAGCAACCAACCATGAAGGAGCGCCATTGATGTATTTCATGCTGTTGCTGCGCATCATTGCACCGTACGCGAGGGTAACGCTTTAAACCAATTTCGCCACGCATTGAAGGACCAAGTTGCATCTTAACCGTTCATGCGGTGGCATCATTTTTCGCAGCGGCCCCATGCCCGAACGCAATAACTCCAATGTTGTAAAACTGTTCGTAGCCGCCAATGTCCAAAGGTACAAAAAAAAGGAAAATCAGCAGAATTCAGCTGTCATTCAGAACATTTGCAGCCGCACGAGGTCGTAAAAAATGGATTTTTCTTACGCAATAATTGGTAAGATACAGTAATAAACCGGTACAGTATGTAGCAATTGGGGTTATTTCATGAGTATAGTTTACTAATCATTTCTCCATTTCAGAAAAAATGCCACATTCCGCTCGCCGTTCAATTGCCAGCGAAAAACATGTGTACTACTTGCACATATGCGACAACAGTACGTGAAATTTTAATAATGGAATCTCTACACAGTGACAAACCACTGTTCAAAACGACTCTCTAGGTAGAGAAAGTTTAAAAATGGAAAAAACAAACCAGTAAGCAAATGCCGCTGACATTTGGTTATGCATGCATTCGGTCCATGAAAGTACAGGTGGCAAAGGTGTACCCATCACTACCTTGCCGTTCGCTTCGCTCTTTAGCAAAATATGCACCAACGCGGCCCCAGCTTCGGAATGGTAAAAATGAGGTGTACGTGCGAGTTCGACGTGCCCGACAATGGCTCCGACTGCGGTAGTAGAACCAGCACCCGCATCAGAATCATTGTCGGGCTCGGATGGAGCCAAATACACCGTTTATCTTACATACTTCATGCAGGCTGATCGCAAAGGGATCTCATCTGCTATTAAATACAAACTCATTCGGCAATAAAATTACCAATTGCATAACAACGACGAAGTCCATCAGTGCCTTTGGAGGAAAGGTAGTATATTTTTCGCCGCAACTAACTGCGTCTGGCCATCCAAAGCGTTGAAAAAAATTTTCAGTGCGTAAGAACACAGTAATGTGTGAATTTGTGTTGATTTAAAGCAATTACATGGTCATCGATTTTGAAGACCTCTGGAAAATTTGGGTGTTTTCTAAAACTATTTTTATTAGATTATTGTAAAGAACGCGCTTTTTCTTATAAAGTGTTTGAAATCCACAGTTTAATATCTTCGATAATGGTCTAAGAAGTTAGCATAAAACATTGACTGGGACAAATTTTCGATTTTAACAGTTACAGCTGACAAGATAGTTTCTTTCGCAAATACAGAGTACTAGGAAATTGAATTGGATCGGAGTGTGGACTCAATTGGAAGCTGCTCACTTGATGTAGATGCTGATTCCTCAGACGTATCAGATACAAGTGGGAACCTGAATTTTCCAACACCAATTTCTATTAAAGACATCACCAGAGAATTTACGACAAATATACGAGAACGTTGTTCTGTTCAGAACTTTCCTGAATTAAATAAGAATTGTGTAGGACTTGAGCCGAAGATGATATTAAAGCAGCCCCTAGGAAATGCGAACCCAACAAATGCCTTACTTAGTTCTGCGAAACCGAATTCGAATAAAATTATAAACTTTCTTGATACAAGCCCGGATAAAACAGCCTAGTTACCTGAATATCGCTTGTTGTGTCAGCGGATATTCAAATCTAACAACATACGGTTCTAAAAAACAACAGGATACACCACCCACATTTCGGAAGCCGGCCAGCGGTGCAGCGCCCGCAGCTGCATAAAGGGCCACAACGCCAACAACGAACCAATTACCGCCGCTGCATACATGTTTAATTGATCGTTTTCTTCTATAAATTATGAAATTTATTGCGGAGATCTAAAACTTTTACATTTTCAGATGGGGTGGATGTTAACTCGTTACTGGTACGATATGGTATCTGCCGTTCTCAAGGTCCCTGGAAAGGATGGACGCCTTGGTTGGATCACCGTTTACCAGTGGCGGAGCGTGATGGGAAGGCGTAAGTCGGATCTTGGAATTTGGGGTGAGTTTGGTTTATGTGGTTACCTTTTAGATAAAAGGGGTTATATGGGTATATGTTCATTCTGGGCTCGCTTCGGGCTCTGCCCTACGATTAGGGTTTATACGAATAAATTGGGTGAAGGTCTGACGATGGTCGGTTTTATGTCACCAGATCGGCCCGAGGTTGACCGGGAGAAGAACCATCAAAGAAAAAAATTTTTTTTTTTTTTTTTTTTAATATCGATTCAAGCCCTTTTTTATAGTTATCGTTGGGTTTGCTGGTGGTTGGTTGGGAAGAGAAATGAGGGTTTAGGCAGATTTAGTAGACGTTGGTTTTTCTGTGGTTTCACTGCCGTGTGGTAGCAGGACCAATTTTGCGATGGGTCTTGAAATCTCCCCCTTTTCTGTCACAACATCCGCCACTCTGACCTGTTTATCGGAACCTGGGTATACTTACGTGACACGTCCCAGTCTCTATTCATTAGGTGGTAGGTTCTCTTCCTTAATCACTACAAGATCTCCTGATTGCAGATTACTTTGTGGATGCTTCCATTTGATGCGCTTTTGCATCTCATTCAGGTATTCTGACTTCCATCTTCTACAAAATAGTTGATGGAGGGCCTTGAGCTTTTCCCATCGATTGATGACAGAGGCAGGGTTTTCGTGGGTGTCAGGCTCGGGTGGAGCCAATAAATCTCCCCCACTAAAAAGTGGCATGGGGTAAGCGGCTCCAGGTCTGATGGGTTGTTCGAAGAAGGACTCATTGGGCGTAAGTTGAGGCACGATTCAACTCGGCATAGGAGAGTCATAAACTCTTCTAACGTATATTTTGTATTCGAGGCGATTTTCTTGAAATGGCTTTTAAAACTTTTTACCCCGGCCTCCCACAATCCTCCCATGTGTGGGGCAGCCGCCGGTATGAAATGACAGGAAATCAATTGGTGCGAATACTTCGATAGGTTGCTACTGCGTGCTTCAGACATAAAGGCTTTGGCTTCGGATCGTAAAGATCGAGAAGCTCCGACAAAGTTAGTGCCATTGTCGGAATAAACGTTTTGCGGATAACCTCGTCTGGCGGTAAAACGGGCAAATCCAGCCAAAAAAGACGCGGCACTGAGGTCGGTGGTAGCTTCGAGGTGTATGGCTTTGGTGGTGAAACATACAAATAAGCAGACATACCCTTTTGAAGTTCGGCATCCTCTCCCGTGATAGCTCTTAATATCAAAGGGTCCTGCGAAGTCTACACCGCTATTTGTGAAGGCCCGGGAGAAGGTGGTGCGTTCTTGGGGTAAGATGCCCATAATTTGCGTTTGAGTGCGTTTTTTATGAATGGTGCATACCTTACAATTATGAATGACAGATCGGATCATATTCTTTACCCGTGGGATCCAATACTGTGTTCGGATTATGCGTAGCATGAGCTGATTTTCTCCATGAAGGGAAATTCGATGGATAAACTGAACTATGAGTCGGGACAACCTGCAATCATACGGTAATATGATGGGATGTCGTTCATTATACGCCAAGTCTAACGAAGCACCTAAACGGCCTCCGATCCTTATAATATCTGCAGAACCGATGAAAGGGTTGAGAGGCAAAATTTCACTTTTCGCTCCAATCGACTTATCAGATTTAAGACTCTTATATTCCTCTAAGTAATATTGTTTTTGAGAAAGGCTTATTAAGCGTTGAGTCGTTGCTTTAATTTCATCGAATGAAACGAGGCAAGACTTTGCTTGAAATGAAAATTTTGTTTTTGAGTATGTTCTTTGAAAGAATCTCAGAATGTATGAGATAACTCGCAAAGCCCTAGGGAGATCTGAAAATCGGTCGAGAAGAATGTTAATGTTGTTTGTATGTGCGGCAACCGTGTGAACTTGTATGCTTTTTTCCTCAATGACTTTGTTATAAATCTCTTCTTGTGCTGGCCATTGGGAATTGTCTTCTTGCAGCCAAGAAGGTCCCTGCCACCACAAGGCATTATCGATCAGTTCGCTTGCTAATAATCCTCTGCTTGCTAAATCGGCAGGATTCGATGCAGAATCCACATGGCGCCAGGTTTTGTTTCCAACTTTTTCTATTATTTTTGTTATTCGGTGTGCCACAAAGGTTGACCAAGAGCAGGGTGGTTTCCGAATCCAGGCCAGCACTATTGTTGAGTCAGTCCAAAGATTGATCTTTAAATGACTGAGGTTAAGATTATCGGTGACCGCTTCGACAGTGTCTGCTAATAGGACTGCACCGCACAGTTCTAATCTAGGCAAGGATATTGTTTTTACTGGGGCTACTCTTGTTTTTGCCATGAGTAAGTTGACGAACACTTTTTTGGCAGTCTTAACCCGTAAGTAAATAGTTGCTCCATATGCCTTTTCTGATGCATCGCTGAACCCATGTATCTCGGCCTCTTCCGTTGGTGCGAATTGGACCCATCTTGGTATGCGGATGCTGTTGATTTCTGTATAATCACGCATAAATGCTAGCCATCGATCCAAAGTGGTTGGCGATACTTCTTCATCCCAGCCTTTTTTTCCAACCATATATTTTGCATGATAATTTTCGCAATAATGATGATGGGTGCGAGCCAACCTAGAGGATCAAAAAGTTTGGCGATAGCAGAAAGTATTGCTCTTTTTGTGATTTTATTCTGGTCCTCAATCGGTGAAATGATCGGCATGAGCATTCGATCTGATGTCAAGTGCCTTCACCGTCTTGTATCCTCAAACTCCAAGAAATCTCCGGATAGCAAGGTTTCCTTAAGTATACCTTGTAATATTTCGCTACAGTTTGAGGTCCATTTTCTTAATGGGAAACCAGCCGATTGTAGTATCTCGTCCCTCGCTGTTATAGCAGCATCTATACTGTGTTCACCGGCGAGGACGTCATCGGTGTACATGCATCGCTTAAGAATGGTCGATGCTCGTGGATGGGATGTTTCCACGTCGTCGGCCAATTGATGTAATGTCCTTATTGCCAGGAATGGGGAGCAGTTGATACCAAAGGTCACGGTTTTTAATTCATATTCAATGGTTCCTGAGGACTGTTTCTGAAAATTATGCGTTGATACTTTACTTGGTGTTTGTTTATAAGATTTTTCCGATACATTTTCTTGATATCGCTATTGAAAATGTACTTAAATAACCTCCAGCGCAGGATCAGTATGGTAAGATCGGCTTGTAAAACCGGACCTGGAAGGAGGACATCATTCAGACTCATGCCGTTTGCGGTAGGACACGAGGCATTGAACACCACCCGGAGCTTTGTTGAGACACTTTCTTTTTTCAGGACTGCATGGTGTGGCAGGAAGTAGCAGTCGGTGGAGTCCGCTGTCACGTTGTTAGTAATTTTTGCCATGTGTCCAAGTGTCTCGTATTCCTTAACAACCCTGTTGTATTCCGTTTGTAGTGCAGGTTTCTTACCTAGTCGTGTCTCATTCCGGTAGAATTGAGAGCATGCACTTTTCAAAGAAGGCCCTAGGGAGACATGATTCGGAGAATCCTATCGAAACGGTAAGGATACAACGTATTTTCCGTCAGAATTTCCTTGGATTGTTGTTTTGAAAAGCTTTTCACAATAAGCGTCTTCTTCGCTTGCCTTCCGCTTTTTAGGAATCTCCTCTAAATCCCAGAAAGCCGCTAACTGCTTATCCACTGAAACTTCGTTGAAAAAGGAGACGATATTGGTGGAAGAACTCGTAGTTTGTGCATTGCCGGTAATTATCCAACCAAACACGGTTTCTTGGGGAATAAGTGTACTAAGCACATTTTTCCTTAAGCGATTTAGGATAACTTGGGGATAAACGTCTCCGCCAAGGATAAGATCAACTGGTTCGTTGACGAAGAATCTCTTATCCGCCAATACCAAGTCTGGGAATGCCTGCCTCGTCATTGCGCTTACTTGGCAAGTTGGCAGATTCCCGGTTAGCTGTGGTAGAACAAGAACCACTGTTTCGATATTGACTAGTGGGTCTGTGGCTGACCGCAGTTGTATTGCGCACGCTTCTTTAACTTGCGCAGACTTGGTATTGTTGATTCCCGACACTTGAGCACAGAACCGCTGTGATGGTATGTTGATTCGGCGCTTGAGCTTTTCGGTAATGAATGAACACTCAGAACCCGAATCAATGATTGCCCTAGCATAAAAATTTGTGCCATTATAAAATATGTTGACACGTGCCGTACCTAGTAGCACTCCCACATTTGTGTTTGCGTAGCATGAGTTAACGTTTTTCACAGCTTTGTCATGATTATTCGCAGATTCTCGTCTCCACTGTGCTTGCCTTGAAGTGGAAGGTATGTCATCTTGGGGGTTCGGAGTTCCCCTCTGAGCTTGTGCTTTTGGCTGGAATGCTTGCACATGGAGCAGTGTGCGATGTCGCGAGTGACACGTGCTGCAATTGAAGGAGCTTGTGCATCTTGACACCGTATGTCCAAATGATAAGCAATTCAAGCATCCATTATTGCTCTTGACATACTCTATTTTTTGAGTCGTGGTTAGTTGTCGAAATCTTTGACAATTTCGTAATTTGTGGTCATTGCTTTGGCAAATTTTACAGGAATGTTGCTTCACGTTCGTTGGATAAGCGCCAAATCTTTTTGGAGGATTGTCAGTATTTTGCCGCAGGCTTTGTGGTTTAGGTGCCTGTGAAATTTTACTGGCTCTCAAGCCTGACACTGTTTCCAAAGTCTGAAACCGATTTGACAGGAATCGATCCATATCCTCCCATTTGGATATTTCGGTTTTGTTTTCAATGGATTGTTCCCATAGTGCCAGTGTGCATTCTGGCAGTTTTGTTGAGCACAAATATGTGATGATTGCATCCCAATTGGAGATGTCAATTTGATGACATTGAAGTGATGAGATGCAATTATTTATATCGCGCTGCAACTTTTTGATAGAGCTACCACATTCACTCTCAACTGACTTTAAGCTAAAGAGAAGCTTTAGCTGGGTGTTGACTAGTATACGTTTGTTTTCGTATCTGTCACTGAGGTTTTTCCAGGCTGTTGAAAAACCTTCGTTTGTTAATGGGCCCCTTTGCACGATTTCTTTCGCTTCCCCTTGGGTTTTTTGGTTTAGATGAACTAGTTTTTCAACCGGGGTAAGACGTTTATTTATTATATATATGGCCGTGAACATATCTCGGAAAGAAGGCCATGAGAGATAATCTCCCCTAAAGACGTCTGTATCGCATGGAGGCAAATGAATATTGTGCTCGCGAGCAGGTTTATCTTCATTGACCTTCTCCGATTTGGTCAATTTTTCGGAGAGGTCGGCCAGGGTAGTCTGGCAGCGAACAAAACTATAATAACTCATTTTATATTTTTTCTTTATAGCCGTGAGGTCTTTTGAAGATAGCTGTGTTGAACCAACGAGTTCATCATAAGCTACTTTAGTTTTTCCCCATAAAGCTTTAAGTTCATCTTGCTCAATTGCAATAGAGTGTTTTGTGTGTTCAGCTGCGTCAGCGCTGGTGTAGTCAGTTTCGAATTCTGCTACTGAGTCTGCCAACCGAATGAAGGTTTCCATTATTCGAGTTTCTGTGTCTATGACCGTAGTTGAAAAGTTTTCCAGAAAATTTTTATTGTCTCTTTTGAAATCTCTGACAAAATTAGTATCCTTAGCCTAATCACTCTAGGAAAAAACACAAACGCCTCTTTAAAAATAACAACTTGGTTTTATGTATGCAAGAATGTGCATATAAAAGTAATAGTATTTATTAATTCAATTATATATATGTATTTTTGTTAATATGTATTAATTTCTCTAGCTAACTCGCCACCCCAACGACCGGTGATTTTCAAGTGTATAATGTAAAATTTTATAGACGTGTATTTGGAATATACCACTAACAATAACAATATGTACACGGCTGCGTATACGGAATATACGCAACAGTGCAACGTTTTACAATATTTATCCAAACAATATTTACACGGCCCCGTATACGGAATATACGCAACAGTATAAAGGTTTATTTTAATCTCGCAATTCTCAAACTCAAATTTTTTTTTTTTTTTTGACAATGCAATAAGTGATTGTGTTGCCGCAAGTCTGAAGAAGAAGAAGCAGTGTGCAAGCTGATATTCAAGGTTATGTGCAAATGAACCCTTACAAGCCGACGGCCTCGGCTTACTATAGCGCTCTTTATAGTGTCAGCAATGCTGAGTAGGCGGAAATCAACTAACCTGTGAAATTGGCTGCTCGGATTCCCGTCCATTCCGACAGCCTCAAGTAAGTTCAACTTCGAATTATATAGATAATAAAACTAACTTAGAACATTTAAGTAGTGTCAGATGTCAGGCATTTAAACGCAATTAGGCGGACATTACATAAGTGGGCGGGGACGACGGACCCGACACGGGTGGGCTAGTTAGACCAACAGAGGTGGTGCCAAGTAGATGCAACTTCCACGGACTGCATCAAGACGGTAACGGACTTAGAGCTTAGTGCTCAAACTGCCTCCCGACGAAATACTTGACGGTAGTACCGGGAGGGGAACGGTACGTGACAGTAGGAGGTTTAGTGCAGGTTAAAGTCCCACACTGACGGGGTGAAGGCTTTCGATGCTTACTCCTCGTAAAACAAAAAAAAAAAAAAAAAGATAAAGTGATTTAAAAAAAAATTTGACCGCTTATACGTAACAATTAATATGTGCCAAATAAACTTTGTGATCTCGAATTAAAATGCCATGTAAGTGGAACGTGATTAGATTCGTTTAAGTCGATCACTTGATGGAATAAGCAATGAAACAACAACACAGTGCGCGAAGTGATCAATAATATATGTGCGTGTGCATATATTGCGCAGACCGGTGATTTGTGAAAATTGTATGGAAAAGTCTTACACAAAATTAATGTTCGCGCGTAAATTTTATTTTTATAAAGTGAACAACTTTATGTGTGAATACGCGGATTTATTGGAACAAAAGAAAATTCATCAATATTAATGTGCGTGCCTCAAAAATTGTCTTCACTGAATATTCTTCTTCACTCCTGCATTTGCGTTTACAAACTTTTTGAAGATTTTATTCAGATTGTTTTAAAGAAAAAAACGGAGTAGCACTGAAATTCAAACCACGTACCTTGTGTTTATAATATCTGGAATGATTGCAGTGCTGATTTGTTTTAACTTTATCTCTGTTCGGTGCGGATGCAAGTGCGGTTACAAGTGATGTGGTGTGTTAGCGACTCGTTCGCTTAAAGCTTCTCGCTCCGATATGGATATCAAGTGCTGAGATTAATTCTTGGAATAATGTGGTGTACGGTGATGAGTTGATAGCTCCGTAGTAGTAGTAGTGGACTGTATTTTCTCACGGCTCCGATAGGACCAATATTTACACGCGGCGTAGACGGAATGTACGCTCCGGTGTAAAGTTTATGGAAAAAATAAGAAATGAACGAGTGTTTAGATATTCGCAAATAATTGAATTTATTCACTTTAAAAACGTTACAAATCGGAATCTGTGATGATATGATAATATATATATAACAATATGAATTAGCTCCGTAGTGGCGTGGTGGCTGCTGGATTACTTGATTGTCTTGTCTTCGGAAAAGAAGTGATCAGACGGAGTTTGTTTAAACGCCGTTGAACCGCCAAACGGTGCACCGAGTTAAGGGGAAAGTTAACGAAAGGGCACTGTTTGGCGGCAAGTACCGGCGCTCCGAAAAGTGTAAAGGACTGTGTGCATGTGGGTGAAAGTGTGTGTGCGTGAGTGTGTGTGTGCATGTGGGTAAAAGTGTGTGTGTGTGTGTGAGTGAGTGTGTACACGCAAACCGCTTACTAGGGGTGCGCGTACGATTTGTCGGTCGAAGGAGGGTGGCGATGAGATTTAGGCCGGAAGCCTAAACATTATCAATGTTTGATATAGCGTCCAGAGATGAGAGAGAGTCAGAACATATTACAAATTTGCCTCTTTTATTTTTAACAAGGTTAACCGCGGAGTTGATAGCTATTAATTCAGCCGAGAAGACTGTGCTATATGAAGGTAGATTAGAAATTAATAATATTTCGGTTTCAGTGGTCACGCTAAATCCTGCCATACCATTGAGGTGTGAGCCGTCTGTGTAAAGAAAGGTGTGGTCTCTGAATATATGTTGCACATGTGCAAGTTCTTGTTGGTATTGTATAAAGGGTGTTTCGGATTTTTTATGTTTACGAAGTTTTGTATTAACTAATTTATCTTTATAGAGCCAAGGTGGTTTGGGGGACAAAATTGGTTTTAGAGGAAGAAATGGAAGATTAAGATTCTTGCTGTTGACTGCCGAGGAGATTCTTTTTGGTCGTTTGTTTCTTTTATACGATTGGACAATTTTGAAAAGGGGAGTATTGGAACTACTTAAAAGAACATTAATTAATTTTTTTAGAAGGAAATCTCTTTTTATCTCTTTTGGGGGTATATTGGTTTCGAAAAGCATATTATTGATCGGAGTCGATTTGAATGCTCCTAGTGAATTTTTTATTGCTGAATTGAGCATAGTTTTCAGTTTATTTAACATACTCTTGGGTGCAAAGGCATATAGAAAAAGACCGAAATCAATTTTCGATATCAGGAGCGCTGTTGTTACATCTATGAGTGTAAGTGGGTTGAAGTTGAGTTTGAAACTAGAAAGACACTTGATAATATTTAGGCGCTTCGAAAGGTCTTGTTGTAACTGTGTTATATGTGAACTCCAATTGTATGTTTTGTTGAAGGTTACTCCTAATATCCTTAGACTGTCTACAGTGTTTATTTGAATGTTATTATGGTGAATGGAAGGAGTACACCCTTTTTTACGACAGATGTGCAGCTGTTTGCATTTTTGTACTGAAAGTGAGGCACCTGAGTAATTGCACCAATAGTTTATGTTTTCGAATAGGGGATGTAGATCGATGCTAACATTTTTGTCTTTTTTATGTTTAACCAGCAGGTTAAAGTCATCGGCTTAAGCGCAGAAAGATACTTCTTCATGCATGGAAATTTTATCGCACAACTTATTGTATGCTATTAAGAACAATATTACCGAAAGGGGCGAACCTTGCGGAATTCCGTTATGGAGTGGTAGTGTGTTAGAAGGACGTGGTCTATTTTGACTTGAATTTTTCTGTGCGTCATGAAGTTTTTTATATAGTTACATATACGTGGTCCAACTTTCCATTCTAACAGTTGGTCTAGGATAGTGTGAATTCCAATTTTATCGAATGTGAAATAATGGAGATATGTTTTTTTGCAGATAGAGAGTTAGAAACAAGATGGTCTACATATAGTAGAGCATCTGTTACTGTTTTCCCCCGTTTAAATCCAACTTGATTGTCATGGATGAGTCTGTTATTTCTAACAAACCACCATAATCTATTTGCCACAATCTTATCCAATAGTTTAGAGCAGCAGGGATTTAAGGAAATTGGCCGGTATGAGTGAATTGCGGCTTTTTCGATTTTGGCTTTAAAATAGGGACTATTACACTAAGTTTGTAAGTTTGAGGGATGTATGTTTAAGTATGTTATTGAATGAATCAAGGAGTCTGTGTGTAACATTTAAGGGTAGTTGGGAGATCATTGCATATGTTATTCGGTCGTGACCGGGTGATTTACCCTTGAGTTTCTGCAAAGCCGTTTTAAGTTCCAGTACTGGGATTGATTGGAGAGGTGAATTCTCTCATTGATATCCTTTTTGATTCTGTAACTCCCCTTTTAAAAAGCGCATTTGACCTTTTGTATCTCATCAAGGTATCTTCATTAATATGTCGTTTCAAGATATGCCAGCATTTTTTTTTTTTCATTACGCAGTTCTTGTAATTTAGGAGTCCACCATGGAACATTGTGTTTGAAGTTGTTTGGGTTTGATTTAGGAATAGATGCATGAGCGGCTTGAAGTATAATTTTATTAATATTCGCGGCCTCTTTGTTAATATTGACTGATACCGGACGGATGGAGCAGTTATTAGCTGAAATTAATTTGAAATAATGATTCCCAATTAGCTGTTTTCGTAGTGAATCTAGGTTTATGTGTTTGGAGACAAGATTGAAGAGGATAGAAAAGTGAGATGACTATGGGGAAGTGGTCGCCTCCGCATAAGTCATCTTCTATAACCCAGTCGCAGCAAGGTGCAATATTGGGGGAGCAGACGGAAATGTCTATATGCGTGAAAGTATTATGAGTACTGAAATGGGTTGGCGAGCCGTCATTAAGAATAATGAAATTGGAGTGAGAAATGAAGTTGGCTAGAGTTTTTCCTCTACGGTTAGTATAGGAAGAACCCCAATTGGGGTGTCTGCTATTAAAATCGCCCAAGATAACGCTAGAAGACGTAAAACTTCCTAGTACGTTCTGCAAATTTGTAATGTTGAAATGTTTATTTTGTGGTATGTATGATGATATCACTGTAAACTGCATTTTTGAGAAAATTTTGACTCCAATGGCGTCGAAATCGTTGTTTAAGGAAATCATATTATGTTGAATAGAGTTGTGAATGAGTATGGCAACTCCTCCGTGTGAATTAGATGTGTTGAGGTTGTAAAGGGAGAAGTTTACTTGGATGGGTATAGGTGTACTGGGTTGGATATGTGTTTCCTGTAAAGCTAACACTTTTATGCTATGTTTCTTTATTAACAATATCAGCTCGTTATAGTTATTATTATAACCTCTGATATTCCATTGTAGGACTTTTAACTTCATAGATATTACGAGAAAAAAAAATAAGTGAAATAAATAAAGTTAAGAAAGTAAGTATGGTTGCGCTGAATAATTCACGTGAGTTTAATTAAATATCGTCCATGAGCACGATACTATCTTCCTCCTCTGTTGTTGTTTTTTTATTCGACTGTGTGGAGTTTGTTTTTGAGATGGATTTGTTTTTACTTTTTAATTGGGTTATGAGTCTGTTTGACGTATTTCTCGGAAAGATTGTAAGTTTGGTGTTGGTGGCAGATTTTATAGCTGATTTAGATGTAGATGGAACCGGATTGAATTCAATATTAAGATCATTCATAATGTCGCTGTAGGTGGTTACGGGTCGTTCGGGCTGGTTTGTAGGTTGAATGGTTGGCTTATGTGAATTGGTTGGCACTGCTGCTGGTTCGATGGATGGAGTTGGTGACACGATTGGTGGCTTTAAAAGGCTATGTTCCGCCGTTGGCGTGCGGCTGGAAGCGACTAAAAAGTAGGTTGCGGGTTCATGTTGATGCCGTTCTTGGTAAATTGTGTGAGCAGTCTTGTTATCTACTTTGAATGTTGTCTTTATTGATTGCAGCTCTTGTTGTTTTATAAATATTGGGCACTTTTTGTTAATCGCGGCGTGGTCGTTAGGGGTAATGTTAGATTTTATGCAGTTAGTACTCATTCTTTGGTTTGTACACATTTCATTTGTTTCTCGGTTTAGATGACCGTCTTTTGCACAGAATAGACAGATTTTAGTATTTTTGCAGAATTTGGAAATATGTCCATAGTAAAAGCAGTTGTTGCATCTAACAGGGCGGGGTATGTGTGGACGAATGCTAATTTTTTCGTAGCCGATATAAATGTCTAATGGTAATGACGTTGAAGCAAATGTTAATATAACTAGGCCAGTTTCAGTTAACTTATCGTTTTCTTTTTTTAGTATTTTTTCCACTTGAGACACATTTTGTTTTTTTAGCTCCTCTAAAATTTCATTTTCTGGAATACCACGTAGGCCATTGCAGTAAATTACACCTTTAGAATAGTTTAGTGTTTTATGTTCGGTGATTTGTATTGTGATGTCGTTGGTTAGAGCAGTAAGTGTTAGTAATTTGTTTGCTTGTATGTGGTTCTTGGTTTTTATTAACACATCTCCATTACGAGTTTTTTTACATTCGTCAACCTCATTGTTGCATGTAATATCAATCGCTTTTTTTAATAAGAAAGGGGACACGTTAGATAGTGTATTTGTATTGTTGGTTCTTGTCATTATAAGGTATTTCGGCCCTATGCTCGAAAAAGCTGGTTTTATGGTTTTATCCCATTGCAATAAAGGTTGATTGGCAGTTTTTATTATGTTCGGTGGTTTATTCATGTTGATCGAAGCTAGCAGATGGTGTTAATAGTTCTCACTACACTACTTGTTTGTGTTTTTGTATTCCTTTTTCGTTCTTATTTGTTTATCAGTTGATAGTGCCAGACTGCACTAAGAGCTTTTGTGTGTATCACTGTGTGTTTATCTGGTCAAACAGGTTTTTTTGGCATGTAAATTCACAAAAGGAAATTGTTTTTATTTTGCGCGCTACGCGATTATTAGGAAATAGTTCAGCTAGCGATTTGAAATTGATGTTATCGCAACGAGAGTCACAGCTAAACTGGGGCCACAATTATTTTGTCTATTATTATTACTATTATTATTGTTTTGTATTTGAGGATTTCCTGATCTTGTTCTATAGTTAGAACGATTGAAATTTATTGAACGCGTTTGCTGCATTATTATGCGCGTTGTTTAGCAGAGTAAAGCTGGGATCAACATCCATAGGCTCTGGTTGTGGTTGCGACAAGACTGTCCTTTCATGTATATGTGCCGTGCGATATTGAGGATGATACATTCGGTAAGAACCACTGTTTCTATTTGCAAATGCGCTAGCAAATGTATAGCGTTGATGATTCATTTCCAATTATTGTGCCAAACCTAAAGCGGTTGATAAATCTGCCGGTCGACTTGAAAACAAAATATCATTAAGGGGTCGATTTAACCCTGATATGAAAACACATAAGGCACCATTCCTATACTTCTCATTAAGAAGTTTCAAAGCTTCTCTGTCCCCGTTATATTGCATAACTGCTTTATTTGTAAGAAGTGTCAGATGCTTCTCTACTGAATCATAATAGTCCGTAATGGATTGTCTTCCCTGTCGCAAAGTGGAGAGTTCTTGCTCTAGAAGATATAACGGTCTTTTGTCCGAGTATGTTTGGTCAAGCCTTGCCATTACAGCATCATGGTATCCGCCGCTCCTGTTATTTTATTTCGTATTATAGCTATGGCCTGATAATACCTATGTGAGCCTAAGTATTTTTCGAAAGGCTTCATAGCTGCTTTTGCAGACTGTCGCCATGATGGATATCGGACCGACTCACCGGAAAACTCTGGTACAGTCTTCACAACATCGAGTCCGATGGTTCTAAACTACCATTCAACGGTGCGAGATCGTTTTTGTGTCGCTGCGCTTATTGTTGTCGGTAATAAAAAAAAATTTTGCGATTTTGTAATATTAAACGCTTAATTTCGGGACCACTATCCCTTTTTTCTGTTGGTTGGGCAAAATTGTGTTTACTTAGTTGAGCAAAGTCAATAATTGTTTGTTTGATGGTCCAGTTATGGACGGGGAGGAGGATTTTGATGACAGTTCTGGGGCTCGTTGCCCTGGAAATCGATGTGAATCTAGTAATGTTACTGGGAGCGGTAATATTAATAATACTACTTTAATTAATAACCAAATTGAGGAGTTGATGAACCGTGGAATATCTGTGAATTTATCAAGTGCAGCTGCACTACATCAGGTGCAGCAGAGACAAAATGCGTTTTCGCTTGGTCAGCAACAGCAACAACGGCAGAGCCAGCAGCAGCAGCAGTTGAATAACGGTGTGTCGGGGAAAATTGCAGCAGGTAGCGAGCAATTTCAACTAGTGGAAAATAAAAATGCAGGCAGAAATAAGCGGCCTCGTAAGTCTCTCTCTCTGAGCAGCAACCGTAGTGACGAAAGTGGCCGGAGCAATGATCTTGGTAGCAATCGTTATGCTCTTTTGAGCGACCTTGATGTTGTCACGGTGCCAAATAAACACATGCAAATTAATCAGCATATTAATGTAAGCTCTCGTAAAAATAACTCTTATAATCTTAACAACGATAAAAAGAAGTGGACTCTGTTCGCGTGGTCTCTCAGCGTTACTTGCCACCTATTATTTTATTCGATGTATATATAAGAGCTTTAATTTCTCAATTTAAACTAAAATTTCCAAACATTGATATAAAGATTGTAAATTCCTCAAATAGAAAGAGTAAACTATTTATTAAAAATTATGAGGCATATGCAGACATGATGGCATTATTGAAGGAGAAGCGGATTAGTTCTCACTCTTATACGCCTGATCAATGCAAGCAAATATCACTTGTGTGCATTATTTAACTCCCCCAGAAGATATAAAAGCTGAACTCGACACTTTGCTTCCGGGTGTTGTCAATAGCGTGCAGATTCTCTTGACCCCATTTATGCAAAAAAATAATATAAAATCAAATTTGTTTCGTGTGACCTTATTGCGGGGCAAGGATTACAAGGATATCTGTGCCATTAAATATATTTTATATCAATCTATTTCCTGGGAAAAGCCTGCTGCAGTGCAAGCGCTGCCAAAGATGGGGTCATATTGCAAAGAATTCCAACCATCCATATCAATGTGTCAAATGTGATAAATCTCACGGACCAGGGGAATGTAAGCTGGAGGATTCTTCTGAGATCAAGCCTTTCTGTATAAATTGTAAGCAATGGGGACACCCAGCAAATTATAGAGGTTGTGAGGCTTTCAAGTCTTTCTCGAATAGTCGGGCAAATGCTACTAAAAAATCTGCTAGTCATTTTGTGAATTTTGGTGCATCAGCTAAAAATTCGTTTGTAGAACCGAACACTTCTTATGCTAGCCATTTTAAATCTGCAAATCGCCCTGTTGGCGGTAATTTCAAAAATTCAAAATTGGTGGAAGATTTTCTCTTAATTGCAAAGCAACTATTTGAAGAGGAACCTTTATCGCTAGAAGACCGTATAAAAATTTTTTTGACAAATTTTAAAATAATGTCACTTGAAGAAAAAAAAGCGGAATGCTTTAAACTACTTCAGCTTTTGAAATAAGTGTAATGAATAAATGTTTAAAGATAATTTCTCTAAATGTTTGTTCTCTAGTGAGCAAAGAAAGAAGAATAGAGTTTGAGCTTCTTCTCGAGACTCATAAATCTGACGTTGCCTTAATTCAAGAAACTCATTTTACCTCAAATCATAATTTTAATATGGAAAAATACAATTTTTATAGAAATGACTGCGATCAGGGGGTAGCAGTGGCGGTCAGGAATAATTTCAGTCAAAAAAGACTTTTTATTCCTGATGTTACGATTCCTTATGTTTGTGTAAAGCTAGATCTTATTTGCAATTCAAGACCAGAATCTATTATTCTTATTTCAATTTATCTTAAGTCAAATATTCCTGTTACATCTTTCAATAATAATCTTAATAAGATAGGCTCTTTTGCTTCTTTGTATTACGGCGCCATAATTGGAGGTGATTTGAATGCTAGGAACACTGTTTGGGGGGACCGCGTGAACAATCATAATGGTCTTCAGCTTGATCGTTGGATGAATTTCTCCGATTATAATTTCATAAGAATTTGTTCCACTTCTCCAACATTCCCGAATTCAGTAGCTTATTTGGATCACTTTCTGATTACCTCTCATTTAGTTTATATTTTTGCTAATAATTTTACCATTTCTACAGACGCTTCCTTTTCGGACCACTACTCGTTAAATTTATCTCTGTCGCTATTTAATACAAGCATAATTCCTGGTCAAGTCAACAATACGTATAAAGTTACTAATTGGAAAAATTTTCGAGAAGAGCTAGATAATAAGTTAAAGTTTAATTTACCTCCAGCTAATAGAAATCTAACAAACCCTGAAGTTGATATGTATGTATGTAGAGTCTTTAACAAATGTTATTACGCTATGCAAATCTAGCTGCTCTAAAGAAAAAAAAATTTACGGATTTTCGCCTTTTTACAATGAAGTATTAAAAGTTTTGTTTAAGATTAAACATTTTCTGCAAAGAAAGCTTAAAAGAGTGTTTCATCAAACATATAATAGACGTTCAACCGACTATCTCACAATATCAAAACAAATCACTGTAGTGAAATCTTTAATTAATTCAAATTTACTTGCGGCTAAGGCTGATAACTTCAAAAAATTTGTTGAAAAGCTTCCCCGGAATTCTCTTGTGTTTAAAAAAATGTATAGGTACCTGAATATCAATACGAATAGCTTCTGCAAGGAGTAAGTATATGGCAATAGAACTATCTATGATGCCAAAGATATAGCCTCTTGCTTTAAATCTCATTTCTCGCAAATATATAGAGAAAAAATGGGATCTCAATCAATAATATCGCAGATAAATGAGTGCCTGTCTTCTGAGTTGCCACTGCTCAGTGGATCAATACTGTCCTTTTCCAATGATAACTCTGCCCTTGACTGCCCAAATAATAAAGACCTTTTTACGTGCCCTCAGAACTTAGCTAGTAGGATCCGATGAGATTTCTAATCTTATGATTAAAAATTGTCCACCTGTTGTAGTAGAATATTTATCTGTTATATATAATAATTGTATCAATAATGGTCATTTTCCTCATAGCTGGAAAATTGCCAAAATATTACCAATTAAAAAGAAAAGTTTGGCATCAATTGCAAGGGATTTTAGACCAATATCGTTATTGTCAAATATTGGAAAATTATTTGAAAGAGTTATCTATGATAAGTTGGAAATGGTGTTGCCGGAGAACTGTATTCCAAATTATCAATTTGGGTTTAAAAGGGGTCATTCAACAGTGCATGCACTTGCAAAGTTTTCCAATGATATTACGATGAATTTAAGAAAGAAAAGATGCACTGTAGCAATCTCACTTGACATAGAGAAAGCGTTTGATTCAGTCATTCACAATGGGTTTGTTTACAAATTATTTAAGCTTAACTTACCGCCCAGATTGGTCAAGCTTATAAGTAATTTCCTTGATAATAGAAATTTTTTTGTCCAAATATATGATGCTGTATCTGAAATTGGTTCAATTGCTAGCGGAGTCCCTCAGGGCTCGATTCTGGCCCCGTTATTATTTAATTTATTCCTATTCGATTTCCCTCATTTAAATCTAGGGTATCAGAGTCTTCTTTATGCGGATGATGCATTGATATATGCCCATGGTGACTCTCCGACTTTGGCTTTGCGCAATGCGCAGTGGCATCTTGTCAGAATTCATCATTTTTATAATGTGTGGAGCATTACGGTCAATGTAGACAAGACTCAGCTAATTTGCATAAGGAACTCTTATGCGAATGGGCGCAGGAATGCAGTGAAGGAGTCAAGGAAGCTTGTGTTAAATGTTGATGGCCACCCGATAGGATGTCGGGCTGAAATGAAATACCTGTGTGTTAAATTTAATTATTTATTTAAATTCAATGATCATTTGAAAATCTCAATAGGAAAAACAGCAAATCGCTTGCGCATATTGTCATCCATTTTGCATAGTTCCTATTTAAGTAAGAGAACGAAATTGCTTATCTATAAGGTTGCCATCAGATCTGCTATTGTCTATGCTTCGCCAATCTGGTTCAGCATTTCGCCATCAATTGTAAAAAAGATTGAGATACTTGAACGTAAGGCAATTAGACTCTGTGTAAATAAAAATTTTCTATCATTCAATAAAAGATACTCAAACAAAGTTATATATGCTGATGCGCAGGTACTGCCATTTAGACGGTATATATTGCATTTAATATATAGATTTATTAATAAGTTAGACTGCCATCCAAATGTACTGATAAGGCAGGTCTTTCAATCGCAACAGTCATCTAGCTGGTCCTGTTCCAGATATCTGTCTGCGATTGGACTACTAAGAGAGGAGATTGTTACAGACTTGAAGTCACCAAATTGCTTTAATTCATATTTTTATATTAAAAGGTTATCTGGCACCCATAGGGGCTAGTTAACTATTGTTTTTTTATATTTTTGTTTTATGGTTTTCTTTAAGTTTTTTTTGTAGTTTTAAGTCTATTTATTTAGTTCTAAGAATCCTTATAAAAACGTATCGCCGGGAGCAAGCGGTAAATTATTCATTTAATCCAAACTAAAATAGTGCCAGAATAATCCCCTCAAAATAATGCCAGAATAAAACTTAAAGTTCAGGAATAAATTAAGTGAAGTTTAAATTGTACAAAAATGTAAAAATTATGATAAGGCTCAATAAATTGAAATTGAAATTGAAACATCGAGTCCAACATCGCACTGGATATTTGTATCTATATCTATGTCCTCGTACCTCAAAATTTTGGCGGAGAAACATTTAAACTCAACGCACCTGCCTAATCTGTTCAGATACGCGCTGTTCCAGCTGAATCGCTACAGCTGTAGTGATTTGAGAAATCAAATCGGTAATGGCTTCTGCGGTTAACGACATTTTACACCTATTTTTTCGCTTGTCACAAATGTTGTTTATTTTCAGAAAACTTGGCAAAATTGGATCTTATTCCTAGCGTACAATTTCAATTCTCTTTTCTTTTCTTAGATAATAGGTATGCTTACATTAAATACACCTTCATGTCCCGTTGTCCTTGGCGTGGGATTGTTGACCTCTCTTTTCGATGCGTTTGAGGAAAAATGTGTTCACTATTTTCGATTTCACTCGATTTTTTTTTGTTTTAGGGTGTTTTTCTGCTGTTCTATTATCCTGACATAAGGATTTTGGGAACAGACTTACAAAAACACGTTGGGCGCCAATTAAATAAGTGGTTGAACGCGGTGCTCTGTGCTCAGCGGTAAATTTATTCTGTTCTTCTTTTTCAAACTACTTCTATTTATACTTATGCTAGTACCGACGCGCAGGTCAGTTGTTTTCCAAATCTTATATGTACCTATCTACTTTTAACAAAGGAAGTGAAACATTTAGGGTTTCGGGATTATTTGTATTTATATTCTATTGTTCTAATTTTTACTGTACAACTAATACATATTTGTACACATGTGTGGATAAGTTAACTTAGGGTAAGTTAATACCACCCAAGCCGCTTGACATATACCATCCTTTGCTACCTGACTCATCAATTCCTTTTTTGTATACAACCCACACTGGGTTGTTATAGGGAGAGCGACTTTTGCGTATGATTTTGTTAGCGAGAAGTGACTCGAATTCGGAATTTACAAATTTTGTTGCAGACATTTGATAAGGATAAGATTTTTAATAAATAAGTTGGTTCGTTAGTTGTTGTTTTGATTGTCGCCATTATTTTAGTGTTATACGGTAAAGCTTCTTCTGGGTCTGCAAATACTTTTTCATATGATTTTAACATATTTTAAAACTTTAAGTTTGCTTGGGGCGGAACATTTTCGACAATAATTTGCAATTTATTAATTTGAACACATTCCAAAAAACGTATCTGTTCCCTGCCATTATTATAATTCAAATATCCTGTATTTGTATTTAAAACTCCGCCAATTTGTCTAAGGAAATCCAATCCTGTAATTACATCAAAACTTTCTAGATCTTTTAAAATATAGAATTCTGTTATTGTACCAAATACTTCTATCCAACATTTTTTGAAAATGGTTGTGGTACCATTAATGGATAATAAACTGAAAGCTTTTTCTAGTTTTTTGATTGACGTTAGAAATTCATGGTTAAATACATAATTTTTCGCTGTTCCCGTGTCAATAAGTAGTTTAAGTTCTTTCCCATTACTTATTTTAATTAGCACATACGGCAATTGAGAATTATTATTTAAAAAATTAGTGCGACTATCCTTGGAAGTATTCTTCATTCCTTCACTTTCATATGTTTGGTAATGATTCACATGCTGACCACAATTTTTTTTTTTTTTTTTTTTTTTTCTATTTACACTGAAGCTTACAATTAATTATAAGCCTAGTTGTTAGTAAAAAAAAGCAATGGCTACTTTGGCTTCAGCTTCTTCATATCATGCTAGTTACTTATTTTTACAATTATAAATTTTTACAAAGCTTTTTGAAAATTGTATCTAGATTTCTTTGTATAGATGAGATAATCTTAAGAACGATATTATTTTGTAAATGTTTTCGGTTGTAGGTTTAGATATGTATTCAAGAGGATCGTTGCCATGAAAGATATGGTTTCTATGTGTGATAAAGTGGTCACAGTCCGCAATCACATGCTTGATGGATACCGGAATAGAATTACAAAATTTACAGATCCTTGATGTGTTACAGTCCATAAGGTGGAGATGAGTCAGCATTGAGTGACCCAGTCGAAGCCGCGTGAATTTCACCAAATCCATTCTAGAGAGTGTTTGGTTGGTGTTGACTCTTAAGAAATGGTTCAAGGTGAGTTTATGAGGGTTTTGTGCTTTGCACCATGTCGAACATTTTTCCCAAGTCTCTATTATATTTTGCCTTACAAATTTCTTTTTGAGAAATTTGACAATATCTTGAACGTTAAAGTTCGGTGTTGTTATAATCGGACCTATGGTGGCATATTTTGCCGAGACGTCCGCGAATTCGTTACCCTTGATGCAAGCATGACCTGGAGTCCAAAGAATAACGATTTTTGGATGTTTTTCTATTAGGATTTTTCGGATCATACTCGGATAGTGGTCGTTGTTATCAATGTATGATATAGCGTCCAGAGATGAGAGAGAGTCAGAACATATTACAAATTTGCCTCTCTTATTTTAACAAGGTTAACCGCGGAGTTGATAGCTATTAATTCAGCCGAGAAGACTGTGCTATATGAAGGTAGATTAGAAATTAATAATATTTCGGTTTCAGTGGTCACGCTAAATTCTGCCATACCATTGAGGTGTGAGCCGTCTGTGTAAAGAAAGGTGTGGTCTCTGAATATATGTTGCACATGTGCAAATTCTTGTTGGTATTGTATAAAGGGTGTTTCGGATTTTTTATGTTTACGAAGTTTTGTATTAACTAATTTATCTTTATAGAGCCAAGGTGGTTTGGGGGACAAAATTGGTTTTAGAGGAAGAAATGGAAGATTAAGGTTCTTGCTGTTGACTGCCGAGGAAATTCTTTTTGGTCGTTTATTTCTTTTATAAGATTGAACAACTTTGAAAAGGGGAGTATTGGAACTACTTAAAAGAACATTAATTAGTTTTTTTAGAAGGAAATCTCTTTTTATCTCTATTGGGTGTAATTGGTTTCGAAAAGCATATTATTGATCGGAGTCGATTTGAATGCTCCTAGTGAGATTTTTATTGCTGAATTGAGCATAGTTTTCAGTTTATTTAACATACTCTTGGGTGCAAAGCCATATAGAAAAAGACCGAAATCAATTTTGGATATCAGGAGCGCTTTTGTTACATCTATGAGTGTAAGTGGGTTGCAGTTTAGTTTGAAACTAGAAAGACACTTGATAATATTTAGGCGCTTCGAAAGATCTTGTTGTAACTGTGTTATATGTGAACTCCAATTGCTGCAGCTGTTTGCATTTTTGTACTGAAAGAGAGGCAACTGAGTAATTGCACCAATAGTTTATGTTTTCGAATAGGGGATGTAGATCGATGCTAACATTTTTGTCTTTTTTATGTTTAACCAGCAGGTTAAAGTCATCGGCGTAAGCGCAGAAAGATACTTCTTCATGCATGGAAATTTTATCGCACAACTTATTGTATGCTATTAAGAACAATATTACCGAAAGGGGCGAACCTTGCGGAATTCCGTTATGGAGTGGTAGTGTGTTAGACAGGACGTGGTCTATTTTGACTTGAATTTTTCTGTGCGTCATGAAGTTTTTTATATAGTTACATATACGTGGTCCAACATTCCAATAGTTTAGAGCAGCGGGGATTTAAGGAAATTGGCCGGTATGAGTGAATTGCGGCTTTTTCGATTTTGGCTTTAAAATAGGGACTATTACACTAAGTTTGTAAGTTTGAGGGATGTATGTTTAAGTATGTTATTGAATGAATCAAGGAGTCTGTGTGTAACATTTAAGGGTAGTTGGGAGATCATTGCATATGTTATTCGGTCGTGACCGGGTGATTTACCCTTGAGTTTCTGCAAAGCCGTTTTAAGTTCCAGTAATTTTATATCTTTCTCAATTTCATATGGTATAGTTTCTGTTGTAGGAGGGATGCACATGCTAACAGATGCTAGTTTCTTTTCTTGGAAAAGTTGCTGTCGCTAGTCGACTTGGACCAGTTGGAACAGAATTCATCTGCTATCTCCTTGCGGTTGGTAAAGCTGGTAAAAGAGGGGTTAGGATTTATCAAGCAGTGAATTCCGTGGTTTGTTTTATATCCGGAAAATCGTTTGATATTAGACCAAACTTTTTCTGTTGAAGTACTGGGATTGATTGGAGAGGTGAATTCTCTCATTGATATCCTTTTTGATTCTTTAACTCCCCTTTTAAAAAGCGCATTTGACGTTTTGTATCTCATCAAGGTATCTTCATTAATATGTCGTTTCAAGATATGCCAGCATTTTTTTTTTCATTACGCAGTTCTTGTAATTTAGGAGTCCACCATGGAATATTGTGTTTGAAGTTGTTTGGGTTTGATTTAGGAATAGATGCATGAGCGGCTTGAAGTATAATTTTATTAATATTCGCGGCCTCTTTGTTAATATTGACTGATACCGGACGGATGGAGCAGTTATTAGCTGAAATTAATTTATATGATTCCCAATGAGCTGTTTTCGTAGTGAATCTAGGTTTATGTGTTTGGAGACAAGATTGAAGAGCATAGAAAAGGGAGATGACTATGGGGAAGTGGTCGCTTCCGCATAAGTCATCTTATATGTATAACCCAGTCGCAGCAAGGTGCAATATTGGGGGAGCAGACGGAAATGTCTATATGCGTGAAAGTATTATGAGTACTGAAATGGGTTGGCGAGCCGTCGTTAAGAATAATGAAATTGGAGTGAGATATGAAGTTGGCTAGAGTTTTTCCTCTACGGTTAGTATAGGAAGAACCCCAATTGGGGTGTCTGCTATTAAAATCGCCCATGATAACGCTAGAAGACGTAAAACTTCCTAGTACGTTCTGCAAATTTGTAATGTTGAAATGTTTATTTGGTGGTATGTATGATGATATCACTGTAAACTGCATTTTTGAGAAAATTTTGACTCCAATGGCGTCGAAATCGTTGTTTAAGGAATTTAAGGCAACTCCTCCGTGTGAATTAGATGTTTTGAGGTTGTAAAGGGAGAAGTTTACTGGGATGGGCATAGGTGTACTGGGTTGGATATGTGTTTCCTGTAAAGCTAACACTTTTATGCTATGTTTCTTTATTAACAATATCAGCTCGTTATAGTTATTATTATAACCTCTGATATTCCATTGTAGGACTTTTAACTTCATAGATATTACGAGAAAAAAAATAAGTGAAATAAATAAAGTTAAGAAAGTAAGTATGGTTGCGCTGAATAATTCACGTGAGTTTAATTAAATATCGTCCATGAGCTCGATACTATCTTCCTCCTCTGTTGTTGTTTTTTTATTCGACTGTGTGGAGTTTGTTTTTGAGATGGATTTGTTTTTACTTTTTAATTGGGTTATGAGTCTGTTTGACGTATTTCTCGGAAAGATTGTAAGTTTGGGCGTGGTCGTTAAGGGTAATGTTAGATTTTATGCAGTTAGTACACATTCTTTGGTTTGTACACATTTCATTTGTTTCTCGGTTTAGATGACCGTCTTTTGCACAGAATGGACAGATTTTAGTATTTTTGCAGAATTTGGAAATATGTCCATAGTAAAAGCAGTTGTTGCATCTAACAGGGCGGGGTATGTGTGGACGAATGCTAATTTTTTCGTAGCCGATATAAATGTCTAATGGAAATGACGTTGAAGCAAATGTTAATATAACTAGGCCAGTTTCAGTTAACTTATCGTTTTCTTTTTTTAGTATTTTTTCCACTTGAGACACATTTTGTTTTTTTAGCTCCTCTAAAATTTCAGTTTCTGGAATACCACGTAGGCCATTGCAGTAAATTACACCTTTAGAATAGTTTAGTGTTTTATGTTCGGTGATTTGTATTGTGATGTCGTTGGTTAGAGCAGTAAGTGTTAGTAATTTGTTTGCTTGTATGTGGTTCTTGGTTTTTATTAACACATCTCCATTACGAGTTTTTTTACATTCGTCAACCTAATTGTTGCATGTAATATCAATCGCTTTTTTTAATAAGAGAGGGGACACGTTAGATAGTGTATTTGTATTGTTGGTTCTTGTCATTATAAGGTATTTCGGCCCTATGCTCGAAAAAGCTGGTTTTATGGTTTTATCCCATTGCAATAAATGTTGATTGGCAGTTTTTATTATGTTCGGTGGTTTATTCATGTTGATCGAAGCTAGCAGATGGTGTTAATAGTTCTCACTACACTACTTGTTTGTGTTTTTGTATTCCTTTTTCGTTCTTATTTGTTTATCAGTTGATAGTGCCAGACTGCACTAAGAGCTTTTGTGTGTATCACTGTGTGTTTATCTGGTCAAACAGGTTTTTTTGGTATGTAAATTCACAAAAGGAAATTGTTTTTATTTTGCGCGCTACGCGATTATTAGGAAATAGTTAAGCTAGCGATTTGAAATTGATGTTATCGCAACGAGAGTCACAGCTAAACTGGGGCCACAATTATTTTGTCTATTATTATTACTATTACTATTGTTTTGTATTTGAGGATTTCCTGATCTTGTTCTATAGTTAGAACGATTGAAATTTATTAAACGCGTTTGCTGCATTATTATGCGCGTTGTTCAGCCGATTAGCTGGGATCAACATCCATAATCTCTGGTTGTGGTTGTGACAAGACTGTCCTTTCATGATTATGTGCTGTGCGATATTGAGGATGCTACATTCGGTAAGAGCCACTGTTTCTATTTGCAAATGCGTTAGCAAATGTATAGCGTTGTTGACTCATTTCCAATTATTGTGCTAAGGCTAAAGCGGTTGATAAATCTGCCGGTCGACTTGAAAACAAAATATCATTAAGGGGTCGATTTAACCCTGATATGAAAACACATAAGGCACCATTCCTATACTTCTCATTAAGAAGTTTCAAAGCTTCTCTGTCCCCGTTATATTGCATAACTGCTTTATTTGTAAGAAGTGTCAGATGCTTCTCTACTGAATCATAATAGTCCGTAATGGATTGTCTTCCCTGTCGCAAAGTGGAGAGTTCTTGCTCTAGAAGATATAACGGTCTTTTGTCCGAGTATGTTTGGTCAAGCCTTGCCATTATAGCATCATGGTATCCGCCGCTCCTGTTATTTTATTTCGTATTATAGCTATGGCCTGATAATACCTATGTGAGCCTAAGTATTTTTCGAAAGGCTTCATAGCTGCTTTTGCAGACTGTCGCCATGATGGATATCGGACCGACTCGCCGGAAAACTCTGGTACAGTCTTCACAACATCGAGTCCAATATCGCATTGGATATTTGTATCTATCTCTATGTCCTCGTACCTCAAAATTTTGGCGGAGAAACATTTAAACTCAACGCACCTGCCTAATCTGTTCAGATACGCGCTGTTTCAGCTGAATCGCTACAGCTGTAGTGATTTGAGAAACCAAATAGGTAATGGCTTCTGCGGTTAACGACATTTTACACCTATTTTTTTCGCTTGTCACAAATGTTGTTTATTTTCACAAAACTTGGCAAAATTTGATCTTATTCCTAGCGTACAATTTCAATTCTCTTTTCTTTTCTTAGATAATAGGTATGCGTACATTAAATACACCTTCATGTCCCGTTGTCCTTGGTGTGGGATTGTTGACCTCTCTTTTCGATGCGTTTGAGGAAAAATGTGTTCACGATTTTCGATTTCACTCGATTTTTTTTTGTTTTAGGGTGTTTTTCTGCTGTTCTATTATCCTGACATAAGGATTTTGGGAACAGACTTACAAAAACACGTTGGGCGCCAATTAAATAAGTGGTTGAACGCGGTGCTCTGTGCTCAGCGATAAATTTATTCTGTTCTTCTTTTTCAAACTACTTCTATTTATACTTATGCTAGTACCGACGCGAAGGTCAGTTGTTTTCCAAATCTTATGTGTACCTATCTACTTTTAACAAAGGAAGGGAAACATTTAGGGTTTCGGGATTATTTGTATTAATATTATATTGTTCTAATTTTTACTGATAACCATAAGTATTGGTACACATGTGTGACTATCTATAACTAGTAGATACATATTTATGTTTTCTCTGCTGCACTTAGGTAGTAAACAAATGTATCTGTACATATGTACATTTAACTAAATATATATGTGTACAACTAATGCATATTTGTACACATGTGTGGATAAGTTAACTTAGGGTAAGTTAATACCACCCAAGCCGCTTGACATATACCATCCTTTGCTACCTGACTCATCAATTCCTTTTTTGTATACAACCCACACTGGGTTGTTATAGGGAGAGCGACTTTTGCGTATGATTTTGTTAGCGAGAAGTGACTCGAATTCGGAATTTACAAATTTTATTGCAGACATTTGATAAGGATAAAATTTCTTATAAATAAGTTGGTTCGTTAGTTGTTGTTTTGATTGTCGCCACTATTTTAGTGTTATACGGTAAAGCTTCTTCTGGGTCTGCAAATACTTTTTCATATGATTTTAACATATTTTAAAACTTTAAGTTTGCTTTGGGGCGGAACATTTTCGACAATAATTTGCAATTTATTAATTTGAACACATTCCAAAAAACGTATCTGTTCCCTGCCATTATTATAATTCAAATATCCTGTATTTGTATTTAAAACTCCGCCAATTTGTCTAAGGAAATCAAATCCTGTAATTACATCAAAACTTTCTAGATCTTTTAAAATATAGAATTCTGTTATTGTACCAAATACTTCTATCCAACATTTTTCGAAAATGGTTGTGGTACCATTAATGGATGATAAACTGAAAGGTTTTTCTAGTTTTTTGATTGACGTTAGAAATTCATGGTTAAATACATAATTTTTCGCTGTTCCCGTGTCAATAAGTAATTTAAGTTCTTTCCCATTACTTATTTTAATTAGCACATACGGCAATTGAGAATTATTATTTAAAAAATTAGTGCGACTTTCCTTGGAAGTATTCTTCATTCCTTCACTTTCATATGTTTGGTAATGATTCACATGCTGCCCACAATTTTTTTTTTTTTTTTTTTTTATTTACACTGAAGCTTACAATTAATTATAAGCCTAGTTGTTAGTAAAAAAAGCAATGGCTCCTTTGGCCTTCAGCTTCTTCATATAATGCTAGTTACTTATTTTTACAAAGCTTTTTGAAAATTGTATCTAGATTTCTTTGTATAGGTGAGATAATCTTAAGAACGATATTATTTTGTGAATGTTTTCGGTTGTAGGGTTGGATATGTATTCAAGAGGATCGTTGCCATAAAAGATATGGGTTCTATGTGTGATAAAGTGGTCACAGTCCGCAATCACATGCTTGATGGATACCGGAATAGAATTACAAAATTTACAAATCCTTGAGGTGTTACAGTCCATAAGGTGGAGATGAGTCAGCTTTGAGTGACCCAGTCGAAGCCGCGTGAATTTCACCAAATCCATTCTAGAGAGTGTTTGGTTGGTGTTGACTCTTAAGAAATGGTTCAAGGTCAGTTTATGAGGGTTTTGTGCTTTGTACCATGTCGAACATTTTTCCCAAGTCTCTATTATATTTTGCCTTACAAATTTCTTTTTGAGAAATTTGACAATATCTTGAACATTAAAGTTCGGTGTTGTTATAATCGGACCTATGGTGGCATATTTTGCCGAGACGTCCGCGAATTCGTTACCCTTGATGCAAGCATGACCTGGAGTCCAAAGAATAACGATTTTTGGATGTTTTTCTATTAGGATTTTTCGGATCATACTCGGATAGTGGTCGTTGTTATCAATGTATGATATAGCGTCCAGAGATGAGAGAGAGTCAGAACATATTACAAATTTGCCTCTCTTATTTTAACAAGGTTAACCGCGGAGTTGATAGCTATTAATTCAGCCGAGAAGACTGTGCTATATGAAGGTAGATTAGAAATTAATAATATTTCGGTTTCAGTGGTCACGCTAAATCCTGCCATACCATTGAGGTGTGAGCCGTCTGTGTAAAGAAAGGTGTGCAAATTCTTGTTGGTATTGTATAAAGGGTGTTTCGGATTTTTTATGTTTACGAAGTTTTGTATTAACTAATTTATCTTTATAGAGCCAAGGTGGTTTGGGGGACAAAATTGGTTTTAGAGGAAGAAATGGAAGATTAAGGTTCTTGCTGTTGACTGCCGAGGAGATTCTTTTTGGTCGTTTATTTCTTTTATACGATTGGACAACTTTGAAAAGGGGAGTATTGGAACTACTTAAAAGAACATTAATTAGTTTTTTTAGAAGGAAAACTCTTTTTATCTCTATTGGGTGTATATTGGTTTCGAAAAGCATATTATTGATCGGAGTCGATTTGAATGCTCCTAGTGAGATTTTTATTGCTGAATTGAGCATAGTTTTCAGTTTATTCAACATACTCTTGGGTGCAAAGCCATATAGAAAAAGACCGAAATCAATTTTGGATATCAGGAGCGCTTTTGTTACATCTATGAGTGTAAGTGGGTTGCAGTTGAGTTTGAAACTAGAAAGACACTTGATAATATTTAGGCGCTTCGAAAGATCTTGTTGTAACTGTGTTATATGTGAACTCCAATTGCTGCAGCTGTTTGCATTTTTGTACTGAAAGAGAGGCAACTGAGTAATTGCACCAATAGTTTATGTTTTCGAATAGGGGATGTAGATCGATGCTAACATTTTTGTCTTTTTTATGTTTAACCAGCAGGTTAAAGTCATCGGCTTAAGCGCAGAAAGATACTTCTTCATGCATGGAAATTTTATCGCACAACTTATTGTATGCTATTAAGAACAATATTACCGAAAGGGGCGAACCTTGCGGAATTCCGTTATGGAGTGGTAGTGTGTTAGACAGGACATGGTCTATTTTGACTTGAATTTTTCTGTGCGTCATGAAGTTTTTTATATAGTTACATATACGTGGTCCAACTTTCCATTCTAACAGTTGGTCTAGGATAGTGTGAATTCCAATTTTATCGAATGCCTTAGCAAAGTCGAGTGAAATAATGGAGATATGTTTTTTTGCAGATAGAGAGTTAGAAACAAGATGGTCTACATATAGTAGAGCATCTGTTACTGTTTTCCCCCGTTTAAATCCAACTTGATTGTCATGGATGAGTCTGTTATTTCTAACAAACCACCATAATCTATTTGCCACAATCTTATCCAATAGTTTAGAGCAGCAGGAATTTAAGGAAATTGGCCGGTATGAGTAAATTGCGGCTTTTTCGATTTTGGCCTTAAAATAGGGACTATTACACTAAGTTTGTAAGTTTGAGGGATGTATGTTTAAGTATGTTATTGAATGAATCAAGGAGTCTGTGTGTAACATTTAAGGGTAGTTGCATATGTTATTCGGTCGTGACCGGGTGATTTACCCTTGAGTTTCTGCAAAGCCGTTTTAAGTTCCAGTACTGGGATTGATTGGAGAGGTGAATTCTCTCATTGATATCCTTTTTGATTCTTTAACTCCCCTTTTAAAAAGCGCATTTGACCTTTTGTATCTCATCAAGGTATCTTCATTAATATGTCGTTTCAAGATATGCCAGCATTTTTTTTTTTTTCATTACGCAGTTCTTGTAATTTAGGAGTCCACCATGGAACATTGTGTTTGAAGTTGTTTGGGTTTGATTTAGGAATAGATGCATGAGCGGCTTGAAGTATAATTTTATTAATATTCGCGGCCTCTTTGTTAATATTGACTGATACCGGACGGATGGAGCAGTTATTAGCTGAAATTAATTTATATGATTCCCAATTAGCTGTTTTCGTAGTGAATCTAGGTTTATGTGTTTGGAGACAAGATTGAAGAGGATGGAAAAGGGAGATGACTATGGGGAATTGGTCACTTCCGCATAAGTCATCTTCTATGTATAACCCAGTCGCAGCAAGGTGCAATATTGGGGGAGCAGACGGAAATGTCTATATGCGTGAAAGTATTATGAGTACTGAAATGGGTTAGCGAGCCGTCATTAAGAATAATGAAATTGGAGTGAGATATGAAGTTGGCTAGAGTTTTTCCTCTACGGTTAGTATAGAAAGAACCCCAATTGGGGTGTCTGCTATTAAAATCGCCCATGATAACGCTAGAAGACGTAAAACTTCCTAGTACGTTCTGCAAATTTGTAATGTTGAAATGTTTATTTGGTGGTAAGTATGATGATATCACTGTAAACTGCAAATTTTGGCTCCAATGGCGTCGAAATCGTTGTTTAAGGAAATCTTATTATGTTGAATAGAGTTGTGAATGAGTATGGCAACTCCTCCGTGTGAATTAGATGTGTTGAGGTTGTAAAGGGAGAAGTTTACTGGGATGGGTATAGGTGTATTTGGTTGGATATGTGTTTCCTGTAAAGCTAACACTTTTATGCTATGTTTCTTTATTAACAATATCAGCTCGTTATAGTTATTATTATAACCTCTGATATTCCATTGTACGATTTTTAACTTCATAGATATTACGAGAAAAAAAATAAGTGAAATAAATAAAGTTAAGAAAGTAAGTATGGTTGCGCTGAATAATTCACGTGAGTTTAATTAAATATCGTCCATATTTTAAGATCATTCATAATGTCGCTGTAGGTGGTTACGGGTCGTTCGGGCTGGTTTGTAGGTTGAATGGTTGGCTTATGTGAATTGGTTGGCACTGCTGCTGGTTCGATGGATGGAGTTGGTGACACGATTGGTGGCTTTAAAAGGCTATGTTCCGCCGTTGGCGTGCGGCTGGAAGCGACTAAAAAGTAGGTTGCGGGCTCATGTGGATGCCGTTCTTGGTAAATTGTGTGAGCAGTCTTGTTATCTACTTTGAATGTTGTCTTTATTGCTTGCAGCTCTTGTTGTTTTATAACTATTGGGAACTTTTTGTTAATCGCGGCGTGGTCGTTAGGGGTAATGTTAGATTTTATGCAGTTAGTACACATTCTTTGGTTTGTACACATTTCATTTGTTTCTCGGTTTAGATGACCGTCTTTTGCACAGAATGGACAGATTTTAGGATTTTTGCAGAATTTGGAAATATGTCCATAGTAAAAGCAGTTGTTGCATCTAACAGGGCGGGGTATGTGTGGACGAATGCTAATTTTTTCGTAGCCGATATAAATGTCTAATGGTAATGACGTTGAAGCAAATGTTAATATAACTAGGCTAGTTTCAGTTAACTTATCGTTTTCTTTTTTTAGTATTTTTTCCACTTGAGACACATTTTGTTTTTTTAGCTCCTCTAAAATTTCATTTTCTGGAATACCACGTAGGCCATTGCAGTAAATTACACCTTTAGAATAATTTTGTGTTTTATGTTCGGTGATTTGTATTGTGATGTCGTTGGTTAGAGCAGTAAGTGTTAGTAATTTGTTTGCTTGTATGTGGTTCTTGGTTTTTATTAACACATCTTCATTACGAGTTTTTTTACATTCGTCAACCTCATTGTTGCATGTAATATCAATCGCTTTTTTTAATAAGAAAGGGGACACGTTAGAAAGTGTATTTGTATTGTTGGTTCTTGTCATTATAAGGTATTTCGGCCCTATGCTCGAAAAAGCTGGTTTTATGGTTTTATCCCATTGCAATAAAGGTTGATTGGCAGTTTTTATTATGTTCGGTGGTTTATTCATGTTGATCGAAGCTAGCAGATGGTGTTAATAGTTCTCACTACACTACTTGTTTGTGTTTTTGTATTCCTTTTTCGTTCTTATTTGTTTATCAGTTGATAGTGCCAGACTGCACTAAGAGCTTTTGTGTGTATCACTGTGTGTTTATCTGGTCAAACAGGTTTTTTTGGTATGTAAATTCACAAAAGGAAATTGTTTTTATTTTGCGCGCTACGCGATTATTAGGAAATAGTTAAGCTAGCGATTTGAAATTGATGTTATCGCAACGAGAGTCACAGCTAAACTGGGGCCACAATTATTTTGTCTATTATTATTACTATTATTATTGTTTTGTATTTGAGGATTTCCTGATCTTGTTCTATAGTTAGAACGATTGAAATTTATTAAACGCGTTTGCTGCATTATTATGCGCGTTGTTTAGCCGAGAAAAGCTGGGATCAACATCCATAGGCTCTGGTTGTGGTTGTGACAAGACTGTCCTTTCATGATTATGTGCCGTGCGATATTGAGGATGATACATTCGGTAAGAACCACTGTTTCTATTTGCAAATGCGTTAGCAAATGTATAGCGTTGTTGACTCATTTCCAATTATTGTGCTAAGGCTAAAGCGGTTGATAAATCTGCCGGTCGACTTGAAAACAAAATATCATTAAGGGGTCGATTTAACCCTGATATGAAAACACATAAAGCGCCATTCCTATACTTCTCATTAAGAAGTTTCAAAGCTTCTCTGTCCCCGTTATATTGCATAACTGCTTTATTTGTAAGAAGTGTCAGATGCTTCTCTACTGAATCATAATAGTCCGTAATGGATTGTCTTCCCTGTCGCAAAGTGGAGAGTTCTTGCTCTAGAAGATATAACGGTCTTTTGTCCGAGTATGTTTGGTCAAGCCTTGCCATTATAGCATCATGGTATCCGCCGCTCCTGTTATTTTATTTCGTATTATAGCTATGGCCTGATAATACCTATGTGAGCCTAAGTATTTTTCGAAAGGCTTCATAGCTGCTTTTGCAGACTGTCGCCATGATGGATATCGGACCGACTCGCCGGAAAACTCTGGTACAGTCTTCACAACATCGAGTCCAATATCGCATTGGATATTTGTATCTATCTCTATGTCCTCGTACCTCAAAATTTTGGCGGAGAAACATTTAAACTCAACGCACCTGCCTAATCTGTTCAGATACGCGCTGTTCCAGCTGAATCGCTACAGCTGTAGTGATTTGAGAAACCAAATAGGTAATGGCTTCTGCGGTTAACGACATTTTACACCTATTTTTTTCGCTTGTCACAAATGTTGTTTATTTTCACAAAACTTGGCAAAATTTGATCTTATTCCTAGCGTACAATTTCAATTCTCTTTTCTTTTCTTAGATAATAGGTATGCTTACATTAAATACACCTTCATGTCCCATTGTCCTTGGCGTGGGATTGTTGACCTCTCTTTTCGATGCGTTTGAGGAAAAATGTGTTCACGATTTTCGATTTCACTCGATTTTTTTTTGTTTTAGGGTGTTTTTCTGCTGTTCTAGTATCCTGACATAAGGATTTTGGGAACAGACTTTAATAAATAAGTGGTTGAACGCGGTGCTCTGTGCTCAGCGGTAAATTTATTCTGTTCTTCTTTTTCAAACTACTTCTATTTATACTTATGCTAGTACCGACGCGCAGGTCAGTTGTTTTCCAAATCTTATGTGGGAAACATTTAGGATTTCGGGATTATTTGTATTTATATTATATTGTTCTAATTTTTACTGATAACCATAAGTATTGGTACACATGTGTGACTATCTATAACTAGTAGATACATATTTATGTTTTCTCTGCTGCACTTAGGTAGTAAACAAATGTATCTGTACATATGTACATTTAACTAAATATATATGTGTACAACTAATACATATTTGTACACATGTGTGGATAAGTTAACTTAGGGTAAGTTAATACCACCCAAGCCGCTTGACATATACCATCCTTTGCTACCTGACTCATCAATTCCTTTTTTGTATACAACCCACACTGGGTTGTTATAGGTAGAGCGACATTTGCGTATGATTTTGTTAGCGAGAACTGACTCGAATTCGGAATTTACAAATTTTGTTGCAGACATTTGATAAGGATAAGATTCCGAATAAATAGGTTCGTTAGTTGTTGTTTTGATTGTCGCCACTATTTTAGTGTTATACGGTAAAGCTTCTTCTGGGTCTGCAAATACTTTTCCATATGATTTTAACATATTTTAAAACTTTAAGTTTGCTTGGGGCGGAACATTTTCGACAATAATTTGCAATTTATTAATTTGAACACATTCCAAAAAACGTACCTGTTCCCTGCCATTATTATAATTCAAATATCCTGTATTTGTATTTAAAACTCCGCCAATTTGTCTAAGGAAATCAAATCCTGTAATTACATCAAAACTTTCTAGATCTTTTAAAATATAGAATTCTGTTATTGTACCAAATACTTCTATCCAACATTTTTCGAAAATGGTTGTGGTACCATTAATGGATGATAAACTGAAAGGTTTTTCTAGTTTTTTGATTGACGTTAGAAACTCATGGTTAAATACATAATTTTTCGCTGTTCCCGTGTCAATAAGTAATTTAAGTTCTTTCCCATTACTTATTTTAATTAGCACATACGGCAATTGAGAATTATTATTTAAAAAATTAGTGCGACTATCCTTGGAAGTATTCTTCATTCCTTCACTTTCATATGTTTGGTAATGATTCACATGCTGACCACAATTTTTTTTTTTTTTTTATTTACACTGAAGCTTACAATTAATTATAAGCCTAGTTGTTAGTAAAAAAGCAATGGCTACTTTGGCCTTCAGCTTCTTCATATAACGCTAGTAACTTATTTTTACATTTATAAATTTTTACAAAGCTTTTTGAAAATTGTTTCTAGATTTCTTTGTATAGATAAGATAATCTTAAGAACGATATTATTTTGTGAATGTTTTCGGTTGTAGGGTTGGATATGTATTCAAGAGGATCGTTGCCATGACAGATATGGTTTCTATGTGTGATAAAGTGGTCACAGTCCGCAATCACATGCTTGATGGATACCGGAATAGAATTACAAAATTTACAAATCCCTGAGTTGTTACAGTCCAAAAGGTGGAGATGAGTCAGCTTTGAGTGACCCAGTCGAAGCCGCGTGAATTTCACCAAATCCATTCTAGAGAGTGTTTGGTTGGTGTTGACTCTTAAGAAATGGTTCAAGGTCAGTATATGAGGGTTTTGTGCTTTGTACCATGTCGAAAATTTTTCCCAAGTCTCTATTATATTTTGCCTTACAAATTTCTTTTTGAGAAATTTGACAATATCTTGAACATTAAAGTTCGGTGTTGTTATAATCGGACCTATGGTGGCATATTTTGCCGAGACGTCCGCGAATTCGTTACCCTTGATGCAAGCATGACCTGGAGTCCAAAGAATAACGATTTTTGGATGTTTTTCTATTAGGGTTTTTCGGATCATACTCGGATAGTGGTCGTTGTTATCAATGTTTGATATAGCGTCCAGAGATGAGAGAGAGTCAGAACATATTACAAATTTGCCTCTCTTATTTTAACAAGGTTAACCGCGGAGTTGATAGCTATTAATTCAGCCGAGAAGACTGTGCTATATGAAGGTAGATTAGAAATTAATAATATTTCGGTTTCAGTGGTCACGCTAAATCCTGCCATACCATTGAGTTGTGAGCCGTCTGTGTAAAGAAAGGTGTGGTCTCTGAACATATGTTGCACATGTGCAAATTCTTGTTGGTATTGTATGAAGGGTGTTTCGGATTTTTTATGTTTACGAAGTTTTGTATTAACTAATTTATCTTTATAGAGCCAAGGTGGTTTGGGGGACAAAATTGGTTTTAGAGGAAGAAATGGAAGATTAAGGTTCTTGCTGTTGACTGCCGAGGAGATTCTTTTTGGTCGTTTATTTCTTTTATACGATTGGACAACTTTGAAAAGGGAAGTATTGGAACTACTTTAAAGAACATTAATTAGTTTTTTTAGAAGGAAATCTCTTTTTATCTCTATTGGGGGTATATTGGTTTCGAAAAGCATATTATTGATCGGAGTCGATTTGAATGCTCCTAGTGAGATTTTTATTGCTGAATTGAGCATAGTTTTCAGTTTATTTAACATACTCTTGGGTGCAAAGCCATATAGAAAAAGACCGAAATCAATTTTGGATATCAGGAGCGCTTTTGTTACATATATGAGTGTAAGTGAATTGCAGTTGAGTTTGAAACTAGAAAGACACTTGATAATATTTAGGCGCTTCAAAAGATCTTGTTGTAACTGTGTTATATGTGAACTCCAATTGTATGTTTTGTTGAAGGTTACTCCTAATATCCTTAGACTGTCTACAGTGTTTATTTGAATGTTATTATGGTGAATGGAAGGAGTACACCCTTTTTTACGACAGATGTGCAGCTGTTTGCATTTTTGTACTGAAAGTGAGGCACCTGAGTAATGGCACCAATAGTTTATGTTTTCGAATAGGGGATGTAGATCGATGCTAACATTTTTGTCTTTTTTATGTTTAACCAGCAGGTTAAAGTCATCGGCTTAAGCGCAGAAAGATACTTCTTCATGCATGGAAATTTTATCGCACAACTTATTGTATGCTATTAAGAACAATATTACCGAAAGGGGCGAACCTTGCGGAATTCCGTTATGGAGTGGTAGTGTGTTAGACAGGACATGGTCTATTTTGACTTGAATTTTTCTGTGCGTCATGAAGTTTTTTATATAGTTACATATACGTGGTCCAACTTTCCATTCTAACAGTTGGTCTAGGATAGTGTGAATTCCAATTTTATCGAATGCCTTAGCAAAGTCGAGTGAAATAATGGAGATATGTTTTTTTGCAGATAGAGAGTTAGAAACAAGATGGTCTACATATAGTAGAGCATCTGTTACTGTTTTCCCCCGTTTAAATCCAACTTGATTGTCATGGATGAGTCTGTTATTTCTAACAAACCACCATAATCTATTTGCCACAATCTTATCCAATAGTTTAGAGCAGCAGGAATTTAAGGAAATTGGCCGGTATGAGTAAATTGCGGCTTTTTCGATTTTGGCCTTAAAATAGGGACTATTACACTAAGTTTGTAAGTTTGAGGGATGTATGTTTAAGTATGTTATTGAATGAATCAAGGAGTCTGTGTGTAACATTTAAGGGTAGTTGCATATGTTATTCGGTCGTGACCGGGTGATTTACCCTTGAGTTTCTGCAAAGCCGTTTTAAGTTCCAGTACTGGGATTGATTGGAGAGGTGAATTCTCTCATTGATATCCTTTTTGATTCTTTAACTCCCCTTTTAAAAAGCGCATTTGACCTTTTGTATCTCATCAAGGTATCTTCATTAATATGTCGTTTCAAGATATGCCAGCATTTTTTTTTTTTTCATTACGCAGTTCTTGTAATTTAGGAGTCCACCATGGAACATTGTGTTTGAAGTTGTTTGGGTTTGATTTAGGAATAGATGCATGAGCGGCTTGAAGTATAATTTTATTAATATTCGCGGCCTCTTTGTTAATATTGACTGATACCGGACGGATGGAGCAGTTATTAGCTGAAATTAATTTATATGATTCCCAATTAGCTGTTTTCGTAGTGAATCTAGGTTTATGTGTTTGGAGACAAGATTGAAGAGGATGGAAAAGGGAGATGACTATGGGGAATTGGTCACTTCCGCATAAGTCATCTTCTATGTATAACCCAGTCGCAGCAAGGTGCAATATTGGGGGAGCAGACGGAAATGTCTATATGCGTGAAAGTATTATGAGTACTGAAATGGGTTAGCGAGCCGTCATTAAGAATAATGAAATTGGAGTGAGATATGAAGTTGGCTAGAGTTTTTCCTCTACGGTTAGTATAGAAAGAACCCCAATTGGGGTGTCTGCTATTAAAATCGCCCATGATAACGCTAGAAGACGTAAAACTTCCTAGTACGTTCTGCAAATTTGTAATGTTGAAATGTTTATTTGGTGGTAAGTATGATGATATCACTGTAAACTGCAAATTTTGGCTCCAATGGCGTCGAAATCGTTGTTTAAGGAAATCTTATTATGTTGAATAGAGTTGTGAATGAGTATGGCAACTCCTCCGTGTGAATTAGATGTGTTGAGGTTGTAAAGGGAGAAGTTTACTGGGATGGGTATAGGTGTATTTGGTTGGATATGTGTTTCCTGTAAAGCTAACACTTTTATGCTATGTTTCTTTATTAACAATATCAGCTCGTTATAGTTATTATTATAACCTCTGATATTCCATTGTACGATTTTTAACTTCATAGATATTACGAGAAAAAAAATAAGTGAAATAAATAAAGTTAAGAAAGTAAGTATGGTTGCGCTGAATAATTCACGTGAGTTTAATTAAATATCGTCCATATTTTAAGATCATTCATAATGTCGCTGTAGGTGGTTACGGGTCGTTCGGGCTGGTTTGTAGGTTGAATGGTTGGCTTATGTGAATTGGTTGGCACTGCTGCTGGTTCGATGGATGGAGTTGGTGACACGATTGGTGGCTTTAAAAGGCTATGTTCCGCCGTTGGCGTGCGGCTGGAAGCGACTAAAAAGTAGGTTGCGGGCTCATGTGGATGCCGTTCTTGGTAAATTGTGTGAGCAGTCTTGTTATCTACTTTGAATGTTGTCTTTATTGCTTGCAGCTCTTGTTGTTTTATAACTATTGGGAACTTTTTGTTAATCGCGGCGTGGTCGTTAGGGGTAATGTTAGATTTTATGCAGTTAGTACACATTCTTTGGTTTGTACACATTTCATTTGTTTCTCGGTTTAGATGACCGTCTTTTGCACAGAATGGACAGATTTTAGGATTTTTGCAGAATTTGGAAATATGTCCATAGTAAAAGCAGTTGTTGCATCTAACAGGGCGGGGTATGTGTGGACGAATGCTAATTTTTTCGTAGCCGATATAAATGTCTAATGGTAATGACGTTGAAGCAAATGTTAATATAACTAGGCTAGTTTCAGTTAACTTATCGTTTTCTTTTTTTAGTATTTTTTCCACTTGAGACACATTTTGTTTTTTTAGCTCCTCTAAAATTTCATTTTCTGGAATACCACGTAGGCCATTGCAGTAAATTACACCTTTAGAATAATTTTGTGTTTTATGTTCGGTGATTTGTATTGTGATGTCGTTGGTTAGAGCAGTAAGTGTTAGTAATTTGTTTGCTTGTATGTGGTTCTTGGTTTTTATTAACACATCTTCATTACGAGTTTTTTTACATTCGTCAACCTCATTGTTGCATGTAATATCAATCGCTTTTTTTAATAAGAAAGGGGACACGTTAGAAAGTGTATTTGTATTGTTGGTTCTTGTCATTATAAGGTATTTCGGCCCTATGCTCGAAAAAGCTGGTTTTATGGTTTTATCCCATTGCAATAAAGGTTGATTGGCAGTTTTTATTATGTTCGGTGGTTTATTCATGTTGATCGAAGCTAGCAGATGGTGTTAATAGTTCTCACTACACTACTTGTTTGTGTTTTTGTATTCCTTTTTCGTTCTTATTTGTTTATCAGTTGATAGTGCCAGACTGCACTAAGAGCTTTTGTGTGTATCACTGTGTGTTTATCTGGTCAAACAGGTTTTTTTGGTATGTAAATTCACAAAAGGAAATTGTTTTTATTTTGCGCGCTACGCGATTATTAGGAAATAGTTAAGCTAGCGATTTGAAATTGATGTTATCGCAACGAGAGTCACAGCTAAACTGGGGCCACAATTATTTTGTCTATTATTATTACTATTATTATTGTTTTGTATTTGAGGATTTCCTGATCTTGTTCTATAGTTAGAACGATTGAAATTTATTAAACGCGTTTGCTGCATTATTATGCGCGTTGTTTAGCCGAGAAAAGCTGGGATCAACATCCATAGGCTCTGGTTGTGGTTGTGACAAGACTGTCCTTTCATGATTATGTGCCGTGCGATATTGAGGATGATACATTCGGTAAGAACCACTGTTTCTATTTGCAAATGCGTTAGCAAATGTATAGCGTTGTTGACTCATTTCCAATTATTGTGCTAAGGCTAAAGCGGTTGATAAATCTGCCGGTCGACTTGAAAACAAAATATCATTAAGGGGTCGATTTAACCCTGATATGAAAACACATAAAGCGCCATTCCTATACTTCTCATTAAGAAGTTTCAAAGCTTCTCTGTCCCCGTTATATTGCATAACTGCTTTATTTGTAAGAAGTGTCAGATGCTTCTCTACTGAATCATAATAGTCCGTAATGGATTGTCTTCCCTGTCGCAAAGTGGAGAGTTCTTGCTCTAGAAGATATAACGGTCTTTTGTCCGAGTATGTTTGGTCAAGCCTTGCCATTATAGCATCATGGTATCCGCCGCTCCTGTTATTTTATTTCGTATTATAGCTATGGCCTGATAATACCTATGTGAGCCTAAGTATTTTTCGAAAGGCTTCATAGCTGCTTTTGCAGACTGTCGCCATGATGGATATCGGACCGACTCGCCGGAAAACTCTGGTACAGTCTTCACAACATCGAGTCCAATATCGCATTGGATATTTGTATCTATCTCTATGTCCTCGTACCTCAAAATTTTGGCGGAGAAACATTTAAACTCAACGCACCTGCCTAATCTGTTCAGATACGCGCTGTTCCAGCTGAATCGCTACAGCTGTAGTGATTTGAGAAACCAAATAGGTAATGGCTTCTGCGGTTAACGACATTTTACACCTATTTTTTTCGCTTGTCACAAATGTTGTTTATTTTCACAAAACTTGGCAAAATTTGATCTTATTCCTAGCGTACAATTTCAATTCTCTTTTCTTTTCTTAGATAATAGGTATGCTTACATTAAATACACCTTCATGTCCCATTGTCCTTGGCGTGGGATTGTTGACCTCTCTTTTCGATGCGTTTGAGGAAAAATGTGTTCACGATTTTCGATTTCACTCGATTTTTTTTTGTTTTAGGGTGTTTTTCTGCTGTTCTAGTATCCTGACATAAGGATTTTGGGAACAGACTTTAATAAATAAGTGGTTGAACGCGGTGCTCTGTGCTCAGCGGTAAATTTATTCTGTTCTTCTTTTTCAAACTACTTCTATTTATACTTATGCTAGTACCGACGCGCAGGTCAGTTGTTTTCCAAATCTTATGTGGGAAACATTTAGGATTTCGGGATTATTTGTATTTATATTATATTGTTCTAATTTTTACTGATAACCATAAGTATTGGTACACATGTGTGACTATCTATAACTAGTAGATACATATTTATGTTTTCTCTGCTGCACTTAGGTAGTAAACAAATGTATCTGTACATATGTACATTTAACTAAATATATATGTGTACAACTAATACATATTTGTACACATGTGTGGATAAGTTAACTTAGGGTAAGTTAATACCACCCAAGCCGCTTGACATATACCATCCTTTGCTACCTGACTCATCAATTCCTTTTTTGTATACAACCCACACTGGGTTGTTATAGGTAGAGCGACATTTGCGTATGATTTTGTTAGCGAGAACTGACTCGAATTCGGAATTTACAAATTTTGTTGCAGACATTTGATAAGGATAAGATTCCGAATAAATAGGTTCGTTAGTTGTTGTTTTGATTGTCGCCACTATTTTAGTGTTATACGGTAAAGCTTCTTCTGGGTCTGCAAATACTTTTCCATATGATTTTAACATATTTTAAAACTTTAAGTTTGCTTGGGGCGGAACATTTTCGACAATAATTTGCAATTTATTAATTTGAACACATTCCAAAAAACGTACCTGTTCCCTGCCATTATTATAATTCAAATATCCTGTATTTGTATTTAAAACTCCGCCAATTTGTCTAAGGAAATCAAATCCTGTAATTACATCAAAACTTTCTAGATCTTTTAAAATATAGAATTCTGTTATTGTACCAAATACTTCTATCCAACATTTTTCGAAAATGGTTGTGGTACCATTAATGGATGATAAACTGAAAGGTTTTTCTAGTTTTTTGATTGACGTTAGAAACTCGTGGTTAAATACATAATTTTTCGCTGTTCCCGTGTCAATAAGTAATTTAAGTTCTTTCCCATTACTTATTTTAATTAGCACATACGGCAATTGAGAATTATTATTTAAAAAATTAGTGCGACTATCCTTGGAAGTATTCTTCATTCCTTCACTTTCATATGTTTGGTAATGATTCACATTTTTTTTTTTTTTTTTTTTATTTACACTGAAGCTTACAATTAATTATAAGCCTAGTTGTTAGTAAAAAAAGCAATGGCTACTTTGGCCTTCAGCTTCTTCATATAATGCTAGTTACTTATTTTTACATTTATACATTTTTACAAAGCTTTTTGAAAATTGTTTCTAGATTTCTTTGTATAGATGAGATAATCTTAAGAACGATATTATTTTGTGAATGTTTTCGGTTGTAGGGTTGGATATGTATTCAAGAGGATCGTTGCCATGAAAGATATGGTTTCTATGTGTGATAAAGTGGTCACAGTCCGCAATCACATGCTTGATGGATATCGGAATAGAATTACAAAATTTACAAATCCTTGAGGTGTTACAGTCCATAAGGTGGAGATGAGTCAGCTTTGAGTGACACAGTCGAAGCCGCGTGAATTTCACCAAATCCATTCTAGAGAGTGTTTGGTTGGTGTTGACTCTTAAGAAATGGTTCAAGGTCAGTTTATGAGGGTTTTGTGCTTTGTACCATGTCGAACATTTTTCCCAAGTCTCTATTATATTTTGCCTTACAAATTTCTTTTTGAGAAATTTGACAATATCTTGAACATTAAAGTTCGGTGTTGTTATAATCGGACCTATGGTGGCATATTTTGCCGAGACGTCCGCGAATTCGTTACCCTTGATGCAAGCATGACCTGGAGTCCAAAGAATAACGATTTTTGGATGTTTTTCTATTAGGATTTTTCGGATCATACTCGGATAGTGGTCGTTGTTATCAATGTTTGATATAGCGTCCAGAGATGAGAGAGAGTCAGAACATATTACAAATTTGCCTCTCTTATTTTAACAAGGTTAACCGCGGAGTTGATAGCTATTAATTCAGCCGAGAAGACTGTGCTATATGAAGGTAGATTAGAAATTAATAATATTTCGGTTTCAGTGGTCACGCTGAATCCAGCCATACCATTGAGGTGTGAGCCGTCTGTGTAAAGAAAGGTGTGGTCTCTGAATATATGTTGCACATGTGCAAATTCTTGTTGGTATTGTATAAAGGGTGTTTCGGATTTTTTATGTTTACGAAGTTTTGTATTAACTAATCTATCTTTATAGAGCCAAGGTGGTTTGGGGGACAAAATTGGTTTTAGAGGAAGAAATGGAAGATTAAGGTTCTTGCTGTTGACTGCCGAGGAGATTCTTTTTGGTCGTTTATTTCTTTTATACGATTGGACAACTTTGAAAAGGGGAGTATTGGAACTACTTAAAAGAACATTAATTAGTTTTTTTGAAGGAAAACTCTTTTTATCTCTATTGGGTGTATATTGGTTTCGAAAAGCATATTATTGATCGGAGTCGATTTGAATGCTCCTAGTGAGATTTTTATTGCTGAATTGAGCATAGTTTTCAGTTTATTTAACATACTCTTGGGTGCAAAGCCATATAGAAAAAGACCGAAATCAATTTTGGATATCAGGAGCGCTTTTGTTACATCTATGAGTGTAAGTGGGTTGCAGTTGAGTTTGAAACTAGAAAGACACTTGATAATATTTAGGCGCTTCGAAAGATCTTGTTGTAACTGTGTTATATGTGAACTCCAATTGTATGTTTTGTTGAAGGTTACTCCTAATATCCTTAGACTGTCTACAGTGTTTATTTGAATGTTATTATGGTGAATGGAAGGAGTACACCCTTTTTTACGACAGATGTGCAGCTGTTTGCATTTTTGTACTGAAAGTGAGGCACCTGAGTAATTGCACCAATAGTTTATGTTTTCGAATAGGGGATGTAGATCGATGCTAACATTTTTGTCTTTTTTATGTTTAACCAGCAGGTTAAAGTCATCGGCTTAAGCGCAGAAAGATACTTCTTCATGCATGGAAATTTTATCGCACAACTTATTGTATGCTATTAAGAACAATATTACCGAAAGGGGCGAACCTTGCGGAATTCCGTTATGGAGTGGTAGTGTGTTAGACAGGACGTGGTCTATTTTGACTTGAATTTTTCTGTGCGTCATGAAGTTTTTTATATAGTTACATATACGTGGTCCAACTTTCCATTCTAACAGTTGGTCTAGGATAGTGTGAATTCCAATTTTATCGAATGCCTTAGCAAAGTCGAGTGAAATAATGGAGATATGTTTTTTTGCAGATAGAGAGTTAGAAACAAGATGGTCTACATATAGTAGAGCATCTGTTACTGTTTTCCCCCGTTTAAATCCAACTTGATTGTCATCGATGAGTCTGTTATTTCTAACAAACCACCATAATCTATTTGCCACAATCTTATCCAATAGTTTAGAGCAGCAGGGATTTAAGGAAATTGGCCGGTATGAGTGAATTGCGGCTTTTTCGATTTTGGCTTTAAAATAGGGACTATTACACTAAGTTTGTAAGTTTGAGGGATGTATGTTTAAGTATGTTATTGAATGAATCAAGGAGTCTGTGTGTAACATTTAAGGGTAGTTGGGAGATCATTGCATATGTTATTCGGTCGTGACCGGGTGATTTACCCTTGAGTTTCTGCAAAGCCGTTTTAAGTTCCAGTACTGGGATTGATTGGAGAGGTGAATTCTCTCATTGATATCCTTTTTGATTCTTTAACTCCCCTTTTAAAAAGCGCATTTGACCTTTTGTATCTCATCAAGGTATCTTCATTAATATGTCGTTTCAAGATATGCCAGCATTTTTTTTTTTTCATTACGCAGTTCTTGTAATTTAGGAGTCCACCATGGAACATTGTGTTTGAAGTTGTTTGGGTTTGATTTAGGAATAGATGCATGAGCGGCTTGAAGTATAATTTTATTAATATTCGCGGCCTCTTTGTTAATATTGACTGATACCGGACGGATGGAGCAGTTATTAGCTGAAATTAATTTATATGATTCCCAATTAGCTGTTTTCGTAGTGAATCTAGGTGTATGTGTTTGGAGACAAGATTGAAGAGGATAGAAAAGGGAGATGACTATGGGGAATTGGTCACTTCCGCATAAGTCATCTTCTATGTATAACCCAGTCGCAGCAAGGTGCAATATTGGGGGAGCAGACGGAAATGTCTATATGCGTGAAAGTATTATGCGTACTGAAATGGGTTAGCGAGCCGTCATTAAGAATAATGAAATTGGAGTGAGATATGAAGTTGGCTAGAGTTTTTCCTCTACGGTTAGTATAGAAAGAACCCCAATTCGGGTGTCTGCTATTAAAATCGCCCATGATAACGCTAGAAGACGTAAAACTTCCTAGTACGTTCTGCAAATTTGTAATGTTGAAATGTTTATTTGGTGGTAAGTATGATGATATCACTGTAAACTGCAAATTTTGGCTCCAATGGCGTCGAAATCGTTGTTTAAGGAAATCTTATTATGTTGAATAGAGTTGTGAATGAGTATGGCAACTCCTCCGTGTGAATTAGATGTGTTGAGGTTGTAAAGGGAGAAGTTTATGGGATGGGTATAGGTGTATTTGGTTGGATATGTGTTTCCTGTAAAGCTAACACTTTTATGCTATGTTTCTTTATTAACAATATCAGCTCGTTATAGTTATTATTATAACCTCTGATATTCCATTGTACGATTTTTAACTTCATAGATATTACGAGAAAAAAAATAAGTGAAATAAATAAAGTTAAGAAAGTAAGTATGGTTGCGCTGAATAATTCACGTGAGTTTAATTAAATATCGTCCATATTTTAAGATCATTCATAATGTCGCTGTAGGTGGTTACGGGTCGTTCGGGCTGGTTTGTAGGTTGAATGGTTGGCTTATGTGAATTGGTTGGCACTGCTGCTGGTTCGATGGATGGAGTTGGTGACACGATTGGTGGCTTTAAAAGGCTATGTTCCGCCGTTGGCGTGCGGCTGGAAGCGACTAAAAAGTAGGTTGCGGGCTCATGTGGATGCCGTTCTTGGTAAATTGTGTGAGCAGTCTTGTTATCTACTTTGAATGTTGTCTTTATTGCTTGCAGCTCTTGTTGTTTTATAACTATTGGGAACTTTTTGTTAATCGCGGCGTGGTCGTTAGGGGTAATGTTAGATTTTATGCAGTTAGTACACATTCTTTGGTTTGTACACATTTCATTTGTTTCTCGGTTTATATGACCGTCTTTTGCACAGAATGGACAGATTTTAGGATTTTTGCAGAATTTGGAAATATGTCCATAGTAAAAGCAGTTGTTGCATCTAACAGGGCGGGGTATGTGTGGACGAATGCAAATTTTTTCGTAGCCGATATAAATGTCTAATGGTAATGACGTTGAAGCAAATGTTAATATAACTAGGCCAGTTTCAATTAACTTATCGTTTTCTTTTTTTAGTATTTTTTCCACTTGAGACACATTTTGTTTTTTTAGCTCCTCTAAAATTTCATTTTCTGGAATACCACGTAGGCCATTGCAGTAAATTACACCTTTAGAATAATTTAGTGTTTTATGTTCGGTGATTTGTATTGTGATGTCGTTGGTTAGAGCAGCAAGTGTAAGTAATTTGTTTGCTTGTATGTGGTTCCTGGTTTTTATTAACACATCTTCATTACGAGTTTTTTTACATTCGTCAACCTCATTGTTGCATGTAATATCAATCGCTTTTTTTAATAAGAAAGGGGACACGTTAGAAAGTGTATTTGTATTGTTGGTTCTTGTCATTATAAGGTATTTCGGCCCTATGCTCGAAAAAGCTGGTTTTATGGTTTTATCCCATTGCAATAAAGGTTGATTGGCAGTTTTTATTATGTTCGGTGGTTTATTCATGTTGATCGAAGCTAGCAGATGGTGTTAATAGTTCTCACTACACTACTTGTTTGTGTTTTTGTATTCCTTTTTCGTTCTTATTTGTTTATCAGTTGATAGTGCCAGACTGCACTAAGAGCTTTTGTGTGTATCACTGTGTGTTTATCTGGTCAAACAGGTTTTTTTGGTATGTAAATTCACAAAAGGAAATTGTTTTTATTTTGCGCGCTACGCGATTATTAGGAAATAGTTAAGCTAGCGATTTGAAATTGATGTTATCGCAACGAGAGTCACAGCTAAACTGGGGCCACAATTATTTTGTCTATTATTATTACTATTACTATTGTTTTGTATTTGAGGATTTCCTGATCTTGTTCTATAGTTAGAACGATTGAAATTTATTAAACGCGTTTGCTGCATTATTATGCGCGTTGTTCAGCCGATTAGCTGGGATCAACATCCATAATCTCTGGTTGTGGTTGTGACAAGACTGTCCTTTCATGATTATGTGCTGTGCGATATTGAGGATGCTACATTCGGTAAGAGCCACTGTTTCTATTTGCAAATGCGTTAGCAAATGTATAGCGTTGTTGACTCATTTCCAATTATTGTGCTAAGGCTAAAGCGGTTGATAAATCTGCCGGTCGACTTGAAAACAAAATATCATTAAGGGGTCGATTTAACCCTGATATGAAAACACATAAGGCACCATTCCTATACTTCTCATTAAGAAGTTTCAAAGCTTCTCTGTCCCCGTTATATTGCATAACTGCTTTATTTGTAAGAAGTGTCAGATGCTTCTCTACTGAATCATAATAGTCCGTAATGGATTGTCTTCCCTGTCGCAAAGTGGAGAGTTCTTGCTCTAGAAGATATAACGGTCTTTTGTCCGAGTATGTTTGGTCAAGCCTTGCCATTATAGCATCATGGTATCCGCCGCTCCTGTTATTTTATTTCGTATTATAGCTATGGCCTGATAATACCTATGTGAGCCTAAGTATTTTTCGAAAGGCTTCATAGCTGCTTTTGCAGACTGTCGCCATGATGGATATCGGACCGACTCGCCGGAAAACTCTGGTACAGTCTTCACAACATCGAGTCCAATATCGCATTGGATATTTTGTGAGCGCAAGTAGTATTGGTATTACCTTACAATATAGTCAGAATGTGTTAGAAAAAATTTAAGTACAATACGTTGCCAATGCAACCATGAGTAAGAAAATTATAATGCTTTTGTATTGCCCTGTTGTATAAGAGCACAGATTACCTGTCAAACACTCTGACAGAAACGTCAACCGCCACTTCCGTTGAAAGAAAAGCGATCTTTTTCATCTGGACGATCATCGTGGGAAGCTGTGCAGTAGTAACTACCCTTCGAGCTAATTGAATTTTTGCCTGAGTAAGGTTGCTAAAGTACAAAAGTAAAAACATTAAAACCGCGATTGTTTTTGTAAATCAATCACTATTAAAGTAAATTGTGAGAAAAAAAGAAACGTTTTTGCATTTTGCGCGAAATACAAGGTTTCCTTATAAACGCCTCCACCACGGCTTGAAGCCTGTGGCATAAAAGACTCACGTGCAGTCCGGCCACGTAGTACATATTTTTCATGCACACACAACGACATCTTTTGTGTAGTTCTTTGACGGAGCTTTACACGGCAGCGGCGGAGCACGATTTAAGGAAGCCGAATTTCCAGGAGCCCTAGCTTGAGAAACAGGCCCTTACCCTTTGAGGCATATAACTGCACCTCGCGGGAATACGCACGTGGATGAAATGAAGACCTGTCGCAAGTATACACTCTAGTTAATGACGTAATTAAGCACCTCAGTCTTAAAAATATACGTAAATATGAAAACTACTACCTTAGGCCAATAAGTATAAGTATATTAAAATTACAAAAAAAAAAATAATAATTAGTTGTCTACATATACATACATAGATACATATGTTACAAACAGAAATGCCAACTGTTGCCTAGTGTTACTTTATGCAATACAAGTCATTTTAATCATCAAAATGAAAAACTAAAGAAAGGAAATGTCATAACGAAAAAGAAAAGAAAAAAAAAAAACACAAGTTAACTATCGGATACAAAATGAATATAAAAATTTTGGATTTGGATTAGGTTAAAAAAAAAAAAGTTTATTTAAGTCATTTTATGGATTTTCAGTGTTAAGACAAATGTAAAACCCGAAACCCCTCTTGCAAATATTTTTGAATACTTCACTGGTTAGCGTGGAATTCTAGCCGTAGTAGTTGTATAAAGTGTATGTTAATTTCAGAGCTTATGCTTAAATTTTAAGTAATCATTAGCAGAAAGAAAGAATGTAAACAAAAACCATAATACTTAAAACATGCAGCTCATCGACGCGGCTCATCAGGCGCCTGCTGAACATCGCGCGGAGAACATGTAAGTGCATTATATTCCTGTTATAAATATTCACTTTGTTGTCTTTAGTAGTAGAGTAGAGAGCAGCATGATCACCGCAAGAAATAATTTTCATATGAGAAAATTTCCCATATTTGATTATTGCGCTCTATGGCTTTGTTTGGAGCATTTAATGGAAGTTTGGGATCATGCAACTCTCCTACCGTTTTTGTTTTAGTGAGCAATTAAATTTTTCTTTTCGCACGTACAAATATACACATGTAGCTATGTAAATATGTATATATTATTATGTAAAATGCATAGACACTACATACTTAAGTACTAATGACTGCGTATACATATATTTGTAGGTATTTACTGTAGATATATTTATACCTACCTAAAGAGATTAGATTTCGTACATATATAATACTTCGAAAGCGTTACAACAATTAAGTGAGCGGAGGGGTGGGTTGAATAATTAGGCATTAGGGTGAGTCTTAAAATAGGTACCTATGTATATACATATATAAAAAGGAAGGAAAAGTAAATGATATATTAATGAAAGAAAAAGAAGGAGAATAATTATTTACTAATTAATCTGAATATCACATTTTTATCTATCATAAAAATAAGGTTAAATGAAAATTATTATGTATTTAGAATTGCTTAATAAATGAATTGTTACTTTTAAGAGTTGAACAAACATGAACCTTTAGAAATTTTAATTTTGGGATATGATTGAACCTTAGATCTAATATAATGGTTGGGTTGGCGATGCAAAAGTATCCCTCGATGGTTGGGTAGGGGAGAGCAGAGAAGCGGCTTTATGGCTCCTGGGTTTGATCGGTGGAGAGTTTCCCTTTTTTTTGTCCGTCTGTTTCATAAAATATGAGTATTAACAGAACATTGAGTATATCTGTGGTCCGTTTTGGTTTAAGTGCATGAGATTTATTTTTGTAATGTCTGGAGCTTTGCTATAAAGTAGTGAGCACGAACCACCCCAATACGACGAGCTTAGAACCAGGCTAAGACTAGCATGCACAGCTCAGCTACGGCATTGAACCCCTAAGTCAGGACTTCATTACAAAATGGCGCCCAACGTGGGGCCCCGATCGGATTCATATCTAGGGTTTCCCATTTCGTAGTTTAAATTGGCAGTGAGGCTTATTGTGAGCAAGGAATAGGCGGAAATACGAGCATACCTGTGTTTGGCCTACCGTCTTACATTAGTTTTCAAAGATTTTGTTTGGTGATATTTTATAGCTTGGAATTAGAATGTAGAATTATATCTTTTACCTAACCAGCCTAAAATTCATTAAAGTATTGAAGGTATTCACCACTCATTGGTTTTATGTCTAACATTGGAATTATTGATAATGGTTCACCACCATACTCATAACCGGTTAGAGAAAAATCATTTTAAATTTATATTCTGTTGGTCTGACTCAGTTGATGAGGAAAATCCTAGCTTTAATTTTAAAGCAGATTCCCCTGGCATGAGTTAGACATACATATGCAAATCTACCCTTAAGGTTTGTACTTCTACATTTCTCGAAACCAGATCAACCCATTTTCCTTTTGTTAGATCTTTGGCAATAAATCATTATCTCAAAATAATTTTTGATTGTAAAATACTACAATTATTTTATTTTAATTTTTTTTTTATTTTTATAAGCTTTTTATGATAACGAGATACGTTGCTAGTACATAAGTTCAATAATAATTTTCTACGGGTTGTCGAAGAAATGGCTGTCCATCATAGCAACGAAAATGTACTTCAGCTTGGTAATCCACTTTTAGAGTGCGGCATTTGTAGTGAAGAAATTTTAGAAGCCAATCTTTCAGTAACTCCCTGTCTGCACAGATTTCATCGCGCGTGCATTTGTGGTTGGCTAAATGATAACGATTCCTGCCCAGTATGCCGTCGAGGTTGTGACACCCAATCTCTAAGGAGTTTTGCTGAACAGGAACAAGCAGATGCATTTGCATCTCAAGGTGCAAGACCAAAAGCAGCGCCACAAGGTCCTATAACTCGGGCAAAGGCTAATCAAAATACTTCCTTCGGTTCGATGCCAAATTCTTATCGAGGGAGAGGGCGCGGCACAAATACTAATCGTACTCCCCGACGAAACAACGAGAATGCAAATGAAAATTTTATTCATAATGTTGTACATGAAAGTGTAAGGAATTATGAAGAACGATTTTCAAAACAAATGCAGGAGGAAATAGATCGACATATCGCAGAATCTTTGGAAGCTTATTTTAGAAATATGAAAGTTGCTGAGACCCGCGACATTCACGTTTTGGATCGGGCGAATCAGTTAAATGGGATCAATGTAAATGTTTCTAACCATGGTAATAATTTGCTGCATAGTTCAGGGCGTTCACGCCAGGAAACTAGTACGTTGTCGCAATCGGTCGCTTGTAAAATCATTTCTGGGTGGAAATTAACATTTGATGGCGCTCTTTCGAGTGTTCATGTAGATGAGTTCATATATAGAGTGAATTCACTTACAAATACAACTTTGCAGGGCGATTATAGGGCATTATGCCAAAATGTTCACATGCTGTTTGAAGGTAAAGCGAAACGCTGGTTTTGGCGGTATCACCACTCGGTGAGAGATTTAGATTGGCTGGATATATGTGACGATTTGCGCAATAATTTTAAAGATTTTCGTACAGATTTCGAGATTAAAGAGTCTATTCGTAATTTGAAGCAAAAGGCGGGTGAATCTTTTGAAAACTATCTAGATAATATTCTTTCTACTGCAGATAGTTTAAAGCAGCCTATATCGGAGCGCGAGTTGGTCGAACTCGTAATAAGAAACTTGCAGCCAGATATCAGGTTAGAACTTTTACATTTGGACATACAAACTATTTCTGATCTGCGTAAGGCGTGTCGACGTAGAGAAAACCTGTTCGCGGAAATGCAAAATAAGTTACATAATCAAAGACCAAACATACAAGCGCGTAGAAATATAGCGGAAATCGAGATTAAAGATGAAAACAATTTAAATGCAGAGGACTGTGCGAGTATCGTCTGTAATGAGCAAACTGTAGAAAAAAAATGTTGGAACTGTGATGGTTTTGGACATAATTATAAAAACTGTGTGAAGCCACGCAGGGTGTTTTGTTATGGTTGTGGGCTCATTGCCTTCTACCTCCCGAATTGTCCTAATTGCAATGACCCGGAAAACGGAAAACGGGATGTCAGCAAAAAGCTCAGACATCCCTTCAAGAAATCGGATCCGGAAAGCTAGACGAAAGAATAACGATCCTGATGAATCAGGATAACCTACCAAGATCGACTCCAAAACTCCACCCGATAGTACCATTCCATAAACGGTTAATTGCTTACAAAACCTTAAGAGAGAAGATTTTCAAAACAACCCGTTCAGCCGATCGTTCGAAACATTATTGGTCTAATATCAAAGAAAAACAAAACAAGTTAAAATCCGTATCTTCAATTTTTCATAAAGATAATGATATCAGACCCTATGCTTCTATTCAATTGTTAGGAAAAACTTGCTTAGGACTTTTAGATTCTGGGGCATCAGTCAGTTGCTTAGGAGGTGAATTAGCTAGAAAAGTTTTAGGAGGCAATCTATCGCTTAAGAAACTAGATTTTAAGGTTCGCACTGCTGATGGTTCACCGCAGAAAATAGTGGGAGTCGTTCCATTAGAAGTAACATACAAAAACGAAATCAAAGAAATCGAATTTTATATCATTCCAAGCTTAGTTCAAGAGATTTATCTAGGCGTAGACTTTTGGAGAGCTTTTCAAATTGCTACTGGCATAATAAGCGAAGTTGGAGAAACAAAAGTCGACACTAATTTGCACAATTTAAATATTAAACAACAAAGTATGCTTCAATCGACAATTTCGTGTTTTCCAAGCTTTGAAATGCAAGGGCTCGGGAAGACATCTTTGGTTGAGCATAACATCGATGTAGGCAATGCTAAACCTATAAAGCAGCGACATTTTCCGGTGTCTCCAGCAGTAGAAAAACTAATGTGTGAGGAGATTGACAGAATGTTAGCTTTAGGGGTTATTGAGGAATCAGTTAGCCCTTGGTCTTCTCCAGTTGTTCTTGTCCGAAAGCCAGGGAAGGTGCGGTTATGCCTAGATAGCCGTAAAGTTAACGCAGTAACCGTTAAAGATGCTTACCCGCTTCCACATATTGAAGGAATATTGTCTAGATTGCCGCGAGCGGAATTCATTTCCAGTTTGGATCTAAAAGATGCTTTCTGGCAAATCCCATTGGAAGTCAGTTCTCGTGAAAAGACAGCATTTACTGTACCCAATAGACCACTGTATCAGTACACGGTGATGCCTTTTGGGTTATGTAACGCACCCCAGACAATGTGCAGACTAATGGACCGTGTGATACCTTACCACCTGAAGGAAAGAGTGTTCGTTTATCTTGATGATTTACTGCTACTATCCGATAGTTTTGATTCTCATTTAGAATTACTGAGAGAGGTTGCAGGTCACATTCGTGAAGCAGGCCTAACGATAAATATAGCAAAGAGTAAATTTTGTTTGACTGAGGTTCGATATCTGGGATATATTGTAGGACTAGGAACTTTGAAAACTGATCCAGATAAGGTAGCCGCGATTGCTAACTATCCAGTACCTAAAACTGTAAAACAACTGCGAAGATTTCTTGGCATGGCAGGGTGGTACCGGCGCTTTGTGTCCAACTTTGCTGAAGTTACGCACCCTCTGACTGAATTGTTAAAGAAGTCTAAGAAATTTAACTGGTCCGACGAAGCACAAAAGTCTTTTGATTTGATAAAATCTCTTTTAACATCTGCTCCATTTTTAGCAAATCCAGATTTTACAAAATTATTTTTGATTCAGTGTGATGCAAGTCTACATGGTGTAGGCGCAGTACTAGCACAAAGGAATGATAAAGGTGAAGAGATTCCGATAGCTTACATGTCACAAAAACTGAATAGGGCCCAGCAAAATTATTCAGTTACTGAGCGAGAATGTTTAGCTGCTGTGTTGGCCATTAAAAAGTTTAGGGCGTATGTTGAAGGTCAGCCGTTCACGGTCATAACCGACCATGCTAGTTTGCGTTGGTTAATGAACCAGAGCGATCTTACTGGACGTTTAGCTCGGTGGGCACTCAAATTTCAATCGTTCGATTTTAACATAGAGCATCGAAAAGGTAGTGCAAATGTTGTACCTGATGTACTTTCACGCGTATTTTCGGAAGAGGAACTTGTAACTTCATTAAGTGTCGATAACTTTCCTATAATTAATATCTCGTCTGAAACTTTCAATGATGAAGACTATGTTGAATTAAAGAACAAATTGGAGGAAAAAGCGGACAAATTCCCTGATTTCAAAGTTTGTGACAAGTTTATTTATCACCGGAACGAATTTTATAACGGAGATCCAGAAAAAGAGAACACTGCGTGGAAACTCATGGTTCCAAAAGCTTTACGAGTTGAAGTTATAAGAAATACACATGATACTCCAACCAGTGCTCATGGTGGCATCTCAAAGACGGTAGAAAAGATACGAAGATACCTGTATTGGCCAGGATTATACAATGATGTAAGCGAATATGTATCTAACTGCGAAACCTGTAAAACAACCAAGCATCCAACAAATATTCTGCGCCCACCAATGGGAAAATATACTTATGTTGATAGGATCTTTCAAAGATTATACATCGATTTAATTGGTCCGTTTCCAAGGTCGAAAAGCGGACACATTGGAATTCTTATCGCACTTGACCACATGTCCAAATTTACGTTTCTATTTCCTCTTAAGAAATTTCAGTCATCGCCTATAATAAATCTTCTGAAGGTTCAAATTTTCGACATGTTTGGAGTACCTGAGGTAATAGTAACGGATAATGGAAGCCAATTTAGAGCAAAGGACTTCGAAGCCTTTTTAACCAAATACGGAATTAAGCATGTGTGTACCGCCCTATATTCGCCTCAAAGCAACTCCTCGGAAAGAGTAAATCGTTCTGTAAACGCCGCGCTGAGAGCATATATTAAAAAAGATCAACGCGAGTGGGATTGCCATCTTAGCAGCATCAATTCAGCTTTGCGTAACTCGATCCACCAATCGATTGGTTACAGTCCATATTATGTCGTTTTTGGGCAGCATATGGTAACACATGGAAATGACTATGAGATTTTACGTAACATTGGCATGATGTCAGAAGGCATGGTTGAGCCGAATTTCAGATTCGATAACATCTTGTCGATCAGGAACCAAGTTAAAAATAATTTACACAAAGCGTTTGAACGCAACGAGACTTATTATAACCTGCGATCACGAGAAATCAAGTACGTGGTAGGACAAGAAGTATTGCGAAGAAATTTTGCACAAAGTAACACGGCCAAGTCATTTAATGCTAAACTGGCTCAAACATTTCTCAGGGCACGGGTTCGAGAGAAGTTAGGATCTGCGTATTACATATTAGAAGACTTCAACGGGAAGTTATTAGGGACTTTTCATGCCAAAGACATGCAACCGGGGTGAGCTCGTCGCCTTTTTCAGGTGTTTTCGACACTGAGTCAACTCCTGCATTTTATCGAAAAACACCTGCTTTGTGAGCGCAAGTAGTATTGGTATTACCTTACAATATAGTCAGAATGTGTTAGAAAAAATTTAAGTACAATACGTTGCCAATGCAACCATGAGTAAGAAAATTATAATGCTTTTGTATTGCCCTGTTGTATAAGAGCACAGATTACCTGTCAAACACTCTGACAGAAACGTCAACCGCCACTTCCGTTGAAAGAAAAGCGATCTTTTTCATCTGGACGATCATCGTGGGAAGCTGTGCAGTAGTAACTACCCTTCGAGCTAATTGAATTTTTGCCTGAGTAAGGTTGCTAAAGTACAAAAGTAAAAACATTAAAACCGCGATTGTTTTTGTAAATCAATCACTATTAAAGTAAATTGTGAGAAAAAAAGAAACGTTTTTGCATTTTGCGCGAAATACAAGGTTTCCTTATAAACGCCTCCACCACGGCTTGAAGCCTGTGGCATAAAAGACTCACGTGCAGTCCGGCCACGTAGTACATATTTTTCATGCACACACAACGACATCTTTTGTGTAGTTCTTTGACGGAGCTTTACACGGCAGCGGCGGAGCACGATTTAAGGAAGCCGAATTTCCAGGAGCCCTAGCTTGAGAAACAGGCCCTTACCCTTTGAGGCATATAACTGCACCTCGCGGGAATACGCACGTGGATGAAATGAAGACCTGTCGCAAGTATACACTCTAGTTAATGACGTAATTAAGCACCTCAGTCTTAAAAATATACGTAAATATGAAAACTACTACCTTAGGCCAATAAGTATAAGTATATTAAAATTACAAAAAAAAAAATAATAATTAGTTGTCTACATATACATACATAGATACATATGTTACAAACAGAAATGCCAACTGTTGCCTAGTGTTACTTTATGCAATACAAGTCATTTTAATCATCAAAATGAAAAACTAAAGAAAGGAAATGTCATAACGAAAAAGAAAAGAAAAAAAAAAACACAAGTTAACTATCGGATACAAAATGAATATAAAAATTTTGGATTTGGATTAGGTTAAAAAAAAAAAAGTTTATTTAAGTCATTTTATGGATTTTCAGTGTTAAGACAAATGTAAAACCCGAAACCCCTCTTGCAAATATTTTTGAATACTTCACTGGTTAGCGTGGAATTCTAGCCGTAGTAGTTGTATAAAGTGTATGTTAATTTCAGAGCTTATGCTTAAATTTTAAGTAATCATTAGCAGAAAGAAAGAATGTAAACAAAAACCATAATACTTAAAACATGCAGCTCATCGACGCGGCTCATCAGGCGCCTGCTGAACATCGCGCGGAGAACATGTAAGTGCATTATATTCCTGTTATAAATATTCACTTTGTTGTCTTTAGTAGTAGAGTAGAGAGCAGCATGATCACCGCAAGAAATAATTTTCATATGAGAAAATTTCCCATATTTGATTATTGCGCTCTATGGCTTTGTTTGGAGCATTTAATGGAAGTTTGGGATCATGCAACTCTCCTACCGTTTTTGTTTTAGTGAGCAATTAAATTTTTCTTTTCGCACGTACAAATATACACATGTAGCTATGTAAATATGTATATATTATTATGTAAAATGCATAGACACTACATACTTAAGTACTAATGACTGCGTATACATATATTTGTAGGTATTTACTGTAGATATATTTATACCTACCTAAAGAGATTAGATTTCGTACATATATAATACTTCGAAAGCGTTACAACAATTAAGTGAGCGGAGGGGTGGGTTGAATAATTAGGCATTAGGGTGAGTCTTAAAATAGGTACCTATGTATATACATATATAAAAAGGAAGGAAAAGTAAATGATATATTAATGAAAGAAAAAGAAGGAGAATAATTATTTACTAATTAATCTGAATATCACATTTTTATCTATCATAAAAATAAGGTTAAATGAAAATTATTATGTATTTAGAATTGCTTAATAAATGAATTGTTACTTTTAAGAGTTGAACAAACATGAACCTTTAGAAATTTTAATTTTGGGATATGATTGAACCTTAGATCTAATATAATGGTTGGGTTGGCGATGCAAAAGTATCCCTCGATGGTTGGGTAGGGGAGAGCAGAGAAGCGGCTTTATGGCTCCTGGGTTTGATCGGTGGAGAGTTTCCCTTTTTTTTGTCCGTCTGTTTCATAAAATATGAGTATTAACAGAACATTGAGTATATCTGTGGTCCGTTTTGGTTTAAGTGCATGAGATTTATTTTTGTAATGTCTGGAGCTTTGCTATAAAGTAGTGAGCACGAACCACCCCAATACGACGAGCTTAGAACCAGGCTAAGACTAGCATGCACAGCTCAGCTACGGCATTGAACCCCTAAGTCAGGACTTCATTACAATTTGTATCTATCTCTATGTCCTCGTACCTCAAAATTTTGGCGGAGAAACATTTAAACTCAACGCACCTGCCTAATCTGTTCAGATACGCGCTGTTTCAGCTGAATCGCTACAGCTGTAGTGATTTGAGAAACCAAATAGGTAATGGCTTCTGCGGTTAACGACATTTTACACCTATTTTTTTCGCTTGTCACAAATGTTGTTTATTTTCACAAAACTTGGCAAAATTTGATCTTATTCCTAGCGTACAATTTCAATTCTCTTTTCTTTTCTCAGATAATAGGTATGCTTACATTAAATACACCTTCATGTCCCATTGTCCTTGGCGTGGGATTGTTGACCTCTCTTTTCGAAGCGTTTGAGGAAAAATGTGTTAACGATTTTCGATTTCACTCGATTTTTTTTTGTTTTAGGGTGTTTTTCTGCTGTTCTAGTATCCTGACATAAGGATTTTGGGAACAGACTTTAATAAATAAGTGGTTGAACGCGGTGCTCTGTGCTCAGCGGTAAATTTATTCCGTTCTTCTTTTTCAAACTACTTCTATTTATACTTATGCTAGTACCGACGCGCAGGTCAGTTGTTTTCCAAATCTTATGTGGGAAACATTTAGGGTTTCGGGATTATTTGTATTTATATTATATTGTTCTAATTTTTACTGATAACCATAAGTATTGGTACACATGTGTGACTATCTACATATAACTAGTAGATACATATTTATGTTTTCTCTGCTGCACTTAGGTAGTAAACAAATGTATCTGTACATATGTACATTTAACTAAATATATATGTGTACAACTAATACATATTTGTACACATGTGTGGATAAGTTAACTTAGGGTAAGTTAATACCACCCAAGCCGCTTGACATATACCATCCTTTGCTACCTGACTCATCAATTCCTTTTTTGTATACAACCCACACTGGGTTGTTATAGGTAGAGCGACATTTGCGTATGATTTTGTTAGCGAGAACTGACTCGAATTCGGAATTTACAAATTTTGTTGCAGACATTTGATAAGGATAAGATTCCGAATAAATAGGTTCGTTAGTTGTTGTTTTGATTGTCGCCACTATTTTAGTGTTATACGGTAAAGCTTCTTCTGGGTCTGCAAATACTTTTCCATATGATTTTAACATATTTTAAAACTTTAGGTTTGCTTGGGGCGGAACATTTTCGACAATAATTTGCAATTTATTAATTTAAACACATTCCAAAAAACGTATCTGTTCCCTGCCATTATTATAATTCAAATATCCTGTATTTGTATTTAAAACTCCGCCAATTTGTCTAAGGAAATCAAATCCTGTAATTACATCAAAACTTTCTAGATCTTTTAAAATATAGAATTCTGTTATTGTACCAAATACTTCTATCCAACATTTTTCGAAAATGGTTGTGGTACCATTAATGGATGATAAACTGAAAGGTTTTTCTAGTTTTTTGATTGACGTTAGAAATTCATGGTTAAATACATAATTTTTCGCTGTTTCCGTGTCAATAAGTAATTTAAGTTCTTTCCCATTACTTATTTTAATTAGCACATACGGCAATTGAGAATTATTATTTAAAAAATTAGTGCGACTATCCTTGGAAGTATTCTTCATTCCTTCACTTTCATATGTTTGGTAATGATTCACATGCTGACCACAATTTTTTTTTTTTTTTTATTTACACTGAAGCTTACAATTAATTATAAGCCTAGTTGTTAGTAAAAAAGCAATGGCTACTTTGGCCTTCAGCTTCTTCATATAACGCTAGTAACTTATTTTTACATTTATAAATTTTTACAAAGCTTTTTGAAAATTGTTTCTAGATTTCTTTGTATAGATAAGATAATCTTAAGAACGATATTATTTTGTGAATGTTTTCGGTTGTAGGGTTGGATATGTATTCAAGAGGATCGTTGCCATGACAGATATGGTTTCTATGTGTGATAAAGTGGTCACAGTCCGCAATCACATGCTTGATGGATACCGGAATAGAATTACAAAATTTACAAATCCCTGAGTTGTTACAGTCCAAAAGGTGGAGATGAGTCAGCTTTGAGTGACCCAGTCGAAGCCGCGTGAATTTCACCAAATCCATTCTAGAGAGTGTTTGGTTGGTGTTGACTCTTAAGAAATGGTTCAAGGTCAGTATATGAGGGTTTTGTGCTTTGTACCATGTCGAAAATTTTTCCCAAGTCTCTATTATATTTTGCCTTACAAATTTCTTTTTGAGAAATTTGACAATATCTTGAACATTAAAGTTCGGTGTTGTTATAATCGGACCTATGGTGGCATATTTTGCCGAGACGTCCGCGAATTCGTTACCCTTGATGCAAGCATGACCTGGAGTCCAAAGAATAACGATTTTTGGATGTTTTTCTATTAGGGTTTTTCGGATCATACTCGGATAGTGGTCGTTGTTATCAATGTTTGATATAGCGTCCAGAGATGAGAGAGAGTCAGAACATATTACAAATTTGCCTCTCTTATTTTAACAAGGTTAACCGCGGAGTTGATAGCTATTAATTCAGCCGAGAAGACTGTGCTATATGAAGGTAGATTAGAAATTAATAATATTTCGGTTTCAGTGGTCACGCTAAATCCTGCCATACCATTGAGTTGTGAGCCGTCTGTGTAAAGAAAGGTGTGGTCTCTGAACATATGTTGCACATGTGCAAATTCTTGTTGGTATTGTATGAAGGGTGTTTCGGATTTTTTATGTTTACGAAGTTTTGTATTAACTAATTTATCTTTATAGAGCCAAGGTGGTTTGGGGGACAAAATTGGTTTTAGAGGAAGAAATGGAAGATTAAGGTTCTTGCTGTTGACTGCCGAGGAGATTCTTTTTGGTCGTTTATTTCTTTTATACGATTGGACAACTTTGAAAAGGGAAGTATTGGAACTACTTTAAAGAACATTAATTAGTTTTTTTAGAAGGAAATCTCTTTTTATCTCTATTGGGGGTATATTGGTTTCGAAAAGCATATTATTGATCGGAGTCGATTTGAATGCTCCTAGTGAGATTTTTATTGCTGAATTGAGCATAGTTTTCAGTTTATTTAACATACTCTTGGGTGCAAAGCCATATAGAAAAAGACCGAAATCAATTTTGGATATCAGGAGCGCTTTTGTTACATATATGAGTGTAAGTGAATTGCAGTTGAGTTTGAAACTAGAAAGACACTTGATAATATTTAGGCGCTTCAAAAGATCTTGTTGTAACTGTGTTATATGTGAACTCCAATTGTATGTTTTGTTGAAGGTTACTCCTAATATCCTTAGACTGTCTACAGTGTTTATTTGAATGTTATTATGGTGAATGGAAGGAGTACACCCTTTTTTACGACAGATGTGCAGCTGTTTGCATTTTTGTACTGAAAGTGAGGCACCTGAGTAATGGCACCAATAGTTTATGTTTTCGAATAGGGGATGTAGATCGATGCTAACATTTTTGTCTTTTTTATGTTTAACCAGCAGGTTAAAGTCATCGGCTTAAGCGCAGAAAGATACTTCTTCATGCATGGAAATTTTATCGCACAACTTATTGTATGCTATTAAGAACAATATTACCGAAAGGGGCGAACCTTGCGGAATTCCGTTATGGAGTGGTAGTGTGTTAGACAGGACGTGGTCTATTTTGACTTGAATTTTTCTGTGCGTCATGAAGTTTTTTATATAGTTACATATACGTGGTCCAACTTTCCATTCTAACAGTTGGTCTAGGATAGTGTGAATTCCAATTTTATCGAATGCCTTAGTGAAGTCGAGTGAAATAATGGAGATATGTTTTTTTGCAGATAGAGAGTTAGAAACAAGATGGTCTACATATAGAAGAGCATCTGTTACTGTTTTCCCCCGTTTAAATCCAACTTGATTGTCATGGATGAGTCTGTTATTTCTAACAAACCACCATAATCTATTTGCCACAATCTTATCCAATAGTTTAGAGCAGCAGGGATTTAAGGAAATTGGCCGGTATGAGTAAATTGCGGCTTTTTCGATTTTGGCTTTAAAATAGGGACTATTACACTAAGTTTGTAAGTTTGAGGGATGTATGTTTAAGTATGTTATTGAATGAATCAAGGAGTCTGTGTGTAACATTTAAGGGTAGTTGGGAGATCATTGCATATGTTATTCGGTCGTGACCGGGTGATTTACCCTTGAGTTTCTGCAAAGCCGTTTTAAGTTCCAGTAATTTTATATCTTTCTCAATTTCATTGTCTATAGTTTCTGTTGTACGAGGGAAGCACATGCTAACAGACGCTAGTTTCTTTTCTTGGAGCAGCAGGGATTTAAGGAAATTGGCCGGTATGAGTGAAATGCGGCTATTTCGATTTTGGCTTTAAAATAGGGACTATTACACTAAGTTTGTAAGTTTGAGGGATGTATGTTTAAGTATGTTATTGAATGAATCAAGGAGTCTGTGTGTAACATTTAAGGGTAGTTGGGACATCATTGCATATGTTGTTCGGTCGTGACCGGGTGATTTACCCTTGAGTTTCTGCAAAGCCGTTTTAAGTTCCAGTAATTTTATATCTTTCTCAATTTCATATGCTATAGTTTCTGTTGTAGGAGGGAAGCACATGCTAACAGACGCTAGTTTCTTTTCTTGGAACAGCGGTGAAAAGTTGCTGTCGCTAGACGACTTGGACCAGTTGGAACAGAATTCATCTGCTATCTCCTTGCGGTTGGTAAAGCTGGCAAAAGAGGGGTTAGGATTTATCAAGCAGTGAATTCCGTGGTTTGTTTTATATCTGCAAAATCGTTTGATATTAGACCAAACGTTTTCTGCTGAAGTACTGGGATTGATTGGAGAGGTGAATTCTCTCATTGATATCCTTTTTGATTCTTTAACTCCCCTTTTAAAAAGCGCATTTGACCTTTTGTATCTCATCAAGGTATCTTCATTAATATGTCGTTTCAAGATATGCCAGCATTTTTTTTTTTTTCATTACGCAGTTCTTGTAATTTAGGAGTCCACCATGGAACATTGTGTTTGAAGTTGTTTGGGTTTGATTTAGGAATAGATGCATGAGCGGCTTGAAGTATAATTTTATTAATATTCGCGGCCTCTTTGTTAATATTGACTGATACCGGACGGATGGAGCAGTTATTAGCTGAAATTAATTTATATGATTCCCAATTAGCTGTTTTCGTAGTGAATCTAGGTCCGCATAAGTCATCTTCTATGTATAACCCAGTCGCAGCAAGGTGCAATATTGGGGGAGCAGACGGAAATGTCTATATGCGTGAAAGTATTATGAGTACTGAAATGGGTTGGCGAGCCGTCATTAAGAATAATGAAATTGGAGTGAGATATGAAGTTGGCTAGAGTTTTTCCTCTACGGTTAGTATAGAAAGAACCCCAATTGGAGTGTCTGCTATTAAAATCGCCCATGATAACGCTAGAAGACGTAAAACTTCCTAGTACGTTCTGCAAATTTGTAATGTTGAAATGTTTATTTGGTGGTAAGTATGATGATATCACTGTAAACTGCATTTTTGAGAAAATTTTGGCTCCAATGGCGTCGAAATCGTTGTTTAAGGAAATCATATTATGTTGAATAGAGTTGTGAATGAGTATGGCAACTCCTCCGTGTGAATTAGATGTGTTGAGGTTGTAAAGGGAGAAGTTTACTGGGATGGGTATAGGTGTATTTGGTTGGATATGTGTTTCCTGTAAAGCTAACACTTTTATGCTATGTTTCTTTATTAACAATATCAGCTCGTTATAGTTATTATTATAACCTCTGATATTCCATTGTAGGATTTTTAACTTCATAGATATTACGAGAAAAAAAATAAGTGAAATAAATAAAGTTAAGAAAGTAAGTATGGTTGCGCTGAATAATTCACGTGAGTTTAATTAAATATCGTCCATATTTTAAGATCATTCATAATGTCGCTGTAGGTGGTTACGGGTCGTTCGGGCTGGTTTGTAGGTTGAATGGTTGGCTTATGTGAATTGGTTGGCACTGCTGCTGGTTCGATGGATGGAGTTGGTGACACGATTGGTGGCTTTAAAAGGCTATGTTCCGCCGTTGGCGTGCGGCTGGAAGCGACTAAAAAGTTGGTTGCGGGTTCATGTGGATGCCGTTCTTGGTAAATTGTGTGAGCAGTCTTGTTATCTACTTTGAATGTTGTCTTTATTGCTTGCAGCTCTTGTTGTTTTATAAATATTGGGAACTTTTTGATAATCGCGGCGTGGTCGTTAGGGGTAATGTTAGATTTTATGCAGTTAGTACACATTCTTTGGTTTGTACACATTTCATTTGTTTCTCGGTTTAGATGACCGTCTTTTGCACAGAATGGACAGATTTTAGGATTTTTGCAGAATTTGGAAATATGTCCATAGTAAAAGCAGTTGTTGCATCTAACAGGGCGGGGTATGTGTGGACGAATGCTAATTTTTTCGTAGCCGATATAAATGTCTAATGGTAATGACGTTGAAGCAAATGTGAATATAACTAGGCCAGTTTCAGTTAACTTATCGTATTTTTTCCACTTGAGACACATTTTGTTTTTTTAGCTCCTCTAAAATTTCATTTTCTGGAATACCGCGTAGGCCATTGCAGTAAATTACACCTTTAGAATAGTTTAGTGTTTTATGTTCGGTGATTTGTATTGTGATGTCGTTGGTTAGAGCAGTAAGTGTTAGTAATTTGTTTGCTTGTATGTGGTTCTTGGTTTTTATTAACACATCTCCATTACGAGTTTTTTACATTCGTCAACCTCATTGTTGCATGTAATATCAATCGCTTTTTTAATAAGAAAGGGGACACGTTAGATAGTGTATTTGTATTGTTGGTTCTTGTCATTATAAGGTATTTCGGCCCTATGCTCGAAAAAGCTGGTTTTATGGTTTTATCCCATTGCAATAAAGGTTGATTGGCAGTTTTTATTATGTTCGGTGGTTTATTCATGTTGATCGAAGCTAGCAGATGGTGTTAATAGTTCTCACTACACTACTTGTTTGTGTTTTTGTATTCCTTTTTCGTTCTTATTTGTTTATCAGTTGATAGTGCCAGACTGCACTAAGAGCTTTTGTGTGTATCACTGTGTGTTTATCTGGTCAAACAGGTTTTTTTGGTATGTACATTCACAAAAGGAAATTGTTTTTATTTTGCGCGCTACGCGATTATTAGGAAATAGTTAAGCTAGCGATTTGAAATTGATGTTATCGCAACGAGAGTCACAGCTAAACTGGGGCCACAATTATTTTGTCTATTATTATTACTATTACTATTGTTTTGTATTTGAGGATTTCCTGATCTTGTTCTTTAGTTAGAACGATTGAAATTTATTAAACGCGTTTGCTGCATTATTATGCGCGTTGTTTAGCCGAGAAAAGCTGGGATCAACATCCATAGGCTCTGGTTGTGGTTGTGACAAGACTGTCCTTTCATGATTATGTGCCGTGCGATATTGAGGATGATACATTCGGTAAGAACCACTGTTTCTATTTGCAAATGCGTTAGCAAATGTATAGCGTTGTTGACTCATTTCCAATTATTGTGCTAAGGCTAAAGCGGTTGATAAATCTGCCGGTCGACTTGAAAACAAAATATCATTAAGGGGTCGATTTAACCCTGATATGAAAACACATAAGGCACCATTCCTATACTTCTCATTAAGAAGTTTCAAAGCTTCTCTGTCCCCGTTATATTGCATAACTGCTTTATTTGTAAGAAGTGTCAGATGCTTCTCTACTGAATCATAATAGTCCGTAATGGATTGTCTTCCCTGTCGCAAAGTGGAGAGTTCTTGCTCTAGAAGATATAACGGTCTTTTGTCCGAGTATGTTTGGTCAAGCCTTGCCATTATAGCATCATGGTATCCGCCGCTCCTGTTATTTTATTTCGTATTATAGCTATGGCCTGATAATACCTATGTGAGCCTAAATATTTTTCGAAAGGCTTCATAGCTGCTTTTGCAGACTGTCGCCATGATGGATATCGGACCGACTCACCGGAAAACTCTGGTACAGTCTTCACAACATCGAGTCCAATACCGCATTGGATATTTGTATCTATATCTATGTCCTCGTACCTCAAAATTTTGGCGGAGAAACATTTAAACTCAACGCACCTGCCTAATCTGTTCAGATACGCGCTGTTCCAGCTGAATCGCTACAGCTGTAGTGATTTGAGAAATAAAATCGGTAATGGCTTCTGCGGTTAACGACATTTTACACCTATTTTTTCGCTTGTCACAAATGCAGTTTATTTTCACAAAACTTGGCAAAATTGGATCTTATTCCTAGCGTACAATTTCAATTCTCTTTTCTTTTCTTAGATAATAGGTATGCTTACATTAAATACACCTTCATGTCCCGTTGTCCTTGGTGTGGGATTGTTGACCTCTCTTTTCGATGCGTTTGAGGAAAAATGTGTTCACGATTTTCGATTTCACTCGATTTTTTTTTGTTTTAGGGTGTTTTTCTGCTGTTCTATTATCCTGACATAAGGATTTTGGGAACAGACTTACAAAAACATGTTGGGCGCCAATTAAATAAGTGGTTGAACGCGGTGCTCTGTGCTCAGCGGTAAATTTATTCTGTTCTTCTTTTTCAAACTACTTCTATTTATACTTATGCTAGTACCGACGCGCAGGTCAATTGTTTTCCAAATCTTTTGTGTACCTATCTACTTTTAACAAAGGAAGGGAAACATTTAGGGTTTCGGGATTATTTGTATTTATATTATATTGTTCTAATGTTTACTGATAACCATAAGTATTGGTACACATGTGTGACTATCTATTACTAGTAGATACATATTTATGTTTTCTCTGCTGCATTGTATTTAAAACTCCGCCAATTTGTCTAAGGAAATCAAATCCTGTAATTACATCAAAACTTTCTAGATCTTTTAAAATATAGAATTCTGTTATTGTACTAAATACTTCTATCCAACATTTTTCGAAAATGGTTGTGGTACCATTAATGGATGATAAACTGAAAGGTTTTTCTAGTTTTTTGATTGACGTTAGAAACTCATGGTTAAATACATAATTTTTCGCTGTTCCCGTGTCAATAAGTAATTTAAGTTCTTTCCCATTACTTATTTTAATTAGCACATACGGCAATTGAGAATTATTATTTAAAAAATTAGTGCGACTATCCTTGGAAGTATTCTTCATTCCTTCACTTTCATATGTTTGGTAATGATTCACATGCTGCCCACAATTTTTTTTTTTTTTTTTTTTTTTATTTACACTGAAGCTTACAATTAATTATAAGCCTAGTTGTTAGTAAAAAAAGCAATGGCTACTTTGGCCTTCAGCTTCTTCATATAATGCTAGTTACTTATTTTTACATTTATAAATTTTTACAAAGCTTTTTGAAAATTGTATCTAGATTTCTTTGTATAGATGAGATAATCTTAAGAACGATATTATTTTGTGAATGTTTTCGGTGTAGGGTTGGATATGTATTCAAGAGGATCGTTGCCATGAAAGATATGGTTTCTATGTGTGATAAAGTGGTCACAGTCCGCAATCACATGCTTGATGGATACCGGAATAGAATTACAAAATTTACAAATCCTTGAGGTGTTACAGTCCATAAGGTGGAGATGAGTCAGCTTTGAGTGACACAGTCGAAGCCGCGTGAATTTCACCAAATCCATTCTAGAGAGTGTTTGGTTGGTGTTGACTCTTAAGAAATGGTTCAAGGTCAGTTTATGAGGGTTTTGTGCTTTGTACCATGTCGAACATTTTTCCCAAGTCTCTATTATATTTTGCCTTACAAATTTCTTTTTGAGAAATTTGACAATATCTTGAACATTAAAGTTCGGTGTTGTTATAATCGGACCTATGGTGGCATATTTTGCCGAGACGTCCGCGAATTCGTTACCCTTGATGCAAGCATGACCTGGAGTCCAAAGAATAACGATTTTTGAATGTTTTTCTATTAGGATTTTTCGGATCATACTCGGATAGTGGTCGTTGTTATCAATGTTTGATATAGCGTCCAGAGATGAGAGAGAGTCAGAACATATTACAAATTTGCCTCTCTTATTTTAACAAGGTTAACCGCGGAGTTGATAGCTATTAATTCAGCCGAGAAGACTGTGCTATATGAAGGTAGATTAGAAATTAATAATATTTCGGTTTCAGTGGTCACGCTAAATCCTGCCATACCATTGAGGTGTGAGCCGTCTGTGTAAAGAAAGGTGTGGTCTCTGAATATATGTTGCACATGTGCAAATTCTTGTTGGTATTGTATAAAGGGTGTTTCGGATTTTTTATGTTTACGAAGTTTTGTATTAACTAATCTATCTTTATAGAGCCAAGGTGGTTTGGGGGACAAAATTGGTTTTAGAGGAAGAAATGGAAGATTAAGGTTCTTGCTGTTGACTGCCGAGGAGATTCTTTTTGGTCGTTTATTTCTTTTATACGATTGGACAACTTTGAAAAGGGGAGTATTGGAACTACTTAAAAGAACATTAATTAGTTTTTTTAGAAGGAAAACTCTTTTTATCTCTATTGGGGATGTAGATCGATGCCAACATTTTTGTCTTTTTTATGTTTAACCAGCAGGTTAAAGTCACCGTCGTAAGCGCAGAAAGATACTTCTTCATGCATGGAAATTTTATCGCACAACTTATTGTATGCTATTAAGAACAATATCACCGAAAGTGGCGAACCTTGCGGAATTCCGTTATGGAGTGGTAGTGTGTTAGACAGGACGTGGTCTATTTTGACTTGAATTTTTCTGTGCGTCATGAAGTTTTTTATATAGTTACATATACGTGGTCCAACTTTCCATTCTAACAGTTGGTCTAGGATAGTGTGAATTCCAATTTTATCGAATGCCTTAGCAAAGTCGAGTGAAATAATGGAGATATGTTTTTTTGCAGATAGAGAGTTAGAAACAAGATGGTCTACATATAGTAGAGAATCTGTAACTGTTTTCCCCCGTTTAAATCCAACTTGATTGTCATGGATGAGTCTGTTATTTCTAACAAACCACCATAATCTATTTGCCACAATCTTATCCAATAGTTTAGAGCAGCAGGGATTTAAGGAAATTGGCCGGTATGAGTAAATTGCGGCTTTTTCGATTTTGGCCTTAAAATAGGGACTATTACACTAAGTTTGTAAGTTTGAGGGATGTATGTTTAAGTATGTTATTGAATGAATCAAGGAGTCTGTGTGTAACATTTAAGGGTAGTTGGGAGATCATTGCATATGTTATTCGGTCGTGACCGGGTGATTTACCCTTGAGTTTCTGCAAAGCCGTTTTAAGTTCCAGTAATTTTATATCTTTCTCAATTTCATATGCTATAGTTTCTGATGTAGGAGGGAAGCACATGCTAACAGACGCTAGTTTCTTTTCTTGGAACAGCACGGATTTAAGGAAATTGGCCGGTATGAGTGAAATGCGGCTATTTCGATTTTGGCTTTAAAATAGGGACTATTACACTAAGTTTGTAAGTTTGAGGGATGTATGTTTAAGTATGTTATTGAATGAATCAAGGAGTCTGTGTGTAACATTTAAGGGTAGTTGGGAGATCATTGCATATGTTATTCGGTCGTGACCGGGTGATTTACCCTTGAGTTTCTGCAAAGCCGTTTTAAGTTCCAGTACTGGGATTGATTGGAGAGGTGAATTCTCTCATTGATATCCTTTTTGATTCTTTAACTCCCCTTTTAAAAAGCGCATTTGACCTTTTGTATCTCATCAAGGTATCTTCATTAATATGTCGTTTCAAGATATGCTAGCATTTTTTTTTTTCATTACGCAGTTCTTGTAATTTAGGAGTCCACCATGGAACATTGTGTTTGAAGATGTTTGGGTTTGATTTAGGAAGAGATGCATGAGCGGCTTGAAGTATAATTTTATTAATATTCGCGGCCTCTTTGTTAATATTGACTGATACCGGACGGATGGAGCAGTTATTAGCTGAAATTAATTTATATGATTCCCAATTAGCTGTTTTCGTAGTGAATCTAGGTTTATGTGTTTGGAGACAAGATTGAAGAGGATAGAAAAGGGAGATGACTATGGGGAATTGGTCACTTCCGCATAAGTCATCTTCTATGTATAACCCAGTCGCAGCAAGGTGCAATATTGGGGGAGCAGACGGAAATGTCTATATGCGTGAAAGTATTATGAGTACTGAAATGGGTTAGCGAGCCGTCATTAAGAATAATGAAATTGGAGTGAGATATGAAGTTGGCTAGAGTTTTTCCTCTACGGTTAGTATAGAAAGAACCCCAATTGGGGTGTCTGCTATTAAAATCGCCCATGATAACGCTAGAAGACGTAAAACTTCCTAGTACGTTCTGCAAATTTGTAATGTTGAAATGTTTATTTGGTGGTAAGTATGATGATATCACTGTAAACTGCAAATTTTGGCTCCAATGGCGTCGAAATCGTTGTTTAAGGAAATCTTATTATGTTGAATAGAGTTGTGAATGAGTATGGCAACTCCTCCGTGTGAATTAGATGTGTTGAGGTTGTAAAGGGAGAAGTTTATGGGATGGGTATAGGTGTATTTGGTTGGATATGTGTTTCCTGTAAAGCTAACACTTTTATGCTATGTTTCTTTATTAACAATATCAGCTCGTTATAGTTATTATTATAACCTCTGATATTCCATTGTAGGATTTTTAACTTCATAGATATTACGAGAAAAAAATAAGTGAAATAAATAAAGTTAAGAAAGTAAGTATGGTTGCGCTGAATAATTCACGTGAGTTTAATTAAATATCGTCCATATTTTAAGATCATTCATAATGTCGCTGTAGGTGGTTACGGGTCGTTCGGGCTGGTTTGTAGGTTGAATGGTTGGCTTATGTGAATTGGTTGGCACTGCTGCTGGTTCGATGGATGGAGTTGGTGACACGATTGGTGGCTTTAAAAGGCTATGTTCCGCCGTTGGCGTGCGGCTGGAAGCGACTAAAAAGTAGGTTGCGGGCTCATGTGGATGCCGTTCTTGGTAAATTGTGTGAGCAGTCTTGTTATCTACTTTGAATGTTGTCTTTATTGCTTGCAGCTCTTGTTGTTTTATAACTATTGGGAACTTTTTGTTAATCGCGGCGTGGTCGTTAGGGGTAATGTTAGATTTTATGCAGTTAGTACACATTCTTTGGTTTGTACACATTTCATTTGTTTCTCGGTTTATATGACCGTCTTTTGCACAGAATGGACAGATTTTAGGATTTTTGCAGAATTTGGAAATATGTCCATAGTAAAAGCAGTTGTTGCATCTAACAGGGCGGGGTATGTGTGGACGAATGCTAATTTTTTCGTAGCCGATATAAATGTCTAATGGTAATGACGTTGAAGCAAATGTTAATATAACTAGGCTAGTTTCAGTTAACTTATCGTTTTCTTTTTTTAGTATTTTTTCCACTTGAGACACATTTTGTTTTTTTAGCTCCTCTAAAATTTCATTTTCTGGAATACCACGTAGGCCATTGCAGTAAATTACACCTTTAGAATAATTTAGTGTTTTATGTTCGGTGATTTGTATTGTGATGTCGTTGGTTAGAGCAGTAAGTGTTAGTAATTTGTTTGCTTGTATGTGGTTCTTGGTTTTTTTACATTCGTCAACCTCATTGTTGCATGTAATATCAATCGCTTTTTTTAATAAGAAAGGGGACACGTTAGATAGTGTATTTGTATTGTTGGTTCTTGTCATTATAAGGTATTTCGGCCCTATGCTCGAAAAAGCTGGTTTTATGGTTTTATCCCATTGCAATAAAGGTTGATTGGCAGTTTTTATTATGTTCGGTGGTTTATTCATGTTGATCGAAGCTAGCAGATGGTGTTAATGGTTCTCACTACACTACTTGTTTGTGTTTTTGTATTCCTTTTTCGTTCTTATTTGTTTATCAGTTGATAGTGCCAGACTGCACTAAGAGCTTTTGTGTGTATCACTGTGTGTTTATCTGGTCAAACAGGTTTTTTTGGTATGTAAATTCACAAAAGGAAATTGTTTTTATTTTGCGCGCTACGCGATTATTAGGAAATAGTTAAGCTAGCGATTTGAAATTGATGTTAACGCAACGAGAGTCACAGCTAAACTGGGGCCACAATTATTTTGTCTATTATTATTACTATTATTATTGTTTTGTATTTGAGGATTTCCTGATCTTGTTCTATAGTTAGAACGATTGAAATTTATTAAACGCGTTTGCTGCATTATTATGCGCGTGGTTTAGCCGAGAAAAGCTGGGATCAACATCCATAATCTCTGGTTGTGGTTGTGACAAGACTGTCCTTTCATGATTATGTGCCGTGCGATATTGAGGATGATACATTCGGTAAGAACCACTGTTTCTATTTGCAAATGCGTTAGCAAATGTATAGCGTTGTTGACTCATTTCCAATTATTGTGCTAAGGCTAAAGCGGTTGATAAATCTGCCGGTCGACTTGAAAACAAAATATCATTAAGGGGTCGATTTAACCCTGATATGAAAACACATAAGGCACCATTCCTATACTTCTCATTAAGAAGTTTCAAAGCTTCTCTGTCCCCGTTATATTGCATAACTGCTTTATTTGTAAGAAGTGTCAGATGCTTCTCTACTGAATCATAATAGTCCGTTATGGATTGTCTTCCCTGTCGCAAAGTGGAGAGTTCTTGCTCTAGAAGATATAACGGTCTTTTGTCCGAGTATGTTTGGTCAAGCCTTGCCATTATAGCATCATGGTATCCGCCGCTCCTGTTATTTTATTTCGTATTATAGCTATGGCCTGATAATACCTATGTGAGCCTAAGTATTTTTCGAAAGGCTTCATAGCTGCTTTTGCAGACTGTCGCCATGATGGATATCGGACCGACTCACCGGAAAACTCTGGTACAGTCTTCACAACATCGAGTCCAATATCGCATTGGATATTTGTATCTATCTCTATGTCCTCGTACCTCAAAATTTTGGCGGAGAAACATTTAAACTCAACGCACCTGCCTAATCTGTTCAGATACGCGCTGTTCCAGCTGAATCGCTACAGCTGTAGTGATTTGAGAAACCAAATAGGTAATGGCTTCTGCGGTTAACGACATTTTACACCTATTTTTTTCGCTTGTCACAAATGTTGTTTATTTTCACAAAACTTGGCAAAATTTGATCTTATTCCTAGCGTACAATTTCAATTCTCTTTTCTTTTCTTAGATAATAGGTATGCTTACATTAAATACACCTTCATGTCCCATTGTCCTTGGCGTGGGATTGTTGACCTCTCTTTTCGATGCGTTTGAGGAAAAATGTGTTCACGATTTTCGATTTCACTCGATTTTTTTTTGTTTTAGGGTGTTTTTCTGCTGTTCTAGTATCCTGACATAAGGATTTTGGGAACAGACTTTAATAAATAAGTGGTTGAACGCGGTGCTCTGTGCTCAGCGGTAAATTTATTCTGTTCTTCTTTTTCAAACTACTTCTATTTATACTTATGCTAGTACCGACGCGCAGGTCAGTTGTTTTCCAAATCTTATGTGGGAAACATTTAGGGTTTCGGGATTATTTGTATTTATATTATATTGTTCTAATTTTTACTGATAACCATAAGTATTGGTACACATGTGTGACTATCTATAACTAGTAGATACATATTTATGTTTTCTCTGCTGCACTTAGGTAGTAAACAAATGTATCTGTACATATGTACATTTAACTAAATATATATGTGTACAACTAATACATATTTGTACACATGTGTGGATAAGTTAACTTAGGGTAAGTTAATACCACCCAAGCCGCTTGACATATACCATCCTTTGCTACCTGACTCATCAATTCCTTTTTTGTATACAACCCACACTGGGTTGTTATAGGTAGAGCGACATTTGCGTATGATTTTGTTAGCGAGAACTGACTCGAATTCGGAATTTACAAATTTTGTTGCAGACATTTGATAAGGATAAGATTCCGAATAAATAGCTTCGTTAGTTGTTGTTTTGATTGTCGCCACTATTTTAGTGTTATACGGTAAAGCTTCTTCTGGGTCTGCAAATACTTTTCCATATGATTTTAACATATTTTAAAACTTTAAGTTTGCTTGGGGCGGAACATTTTCGACAATAATTTGCAATTTATTAATTTGAACACATTCCAAAAAACGTATCTGTTCCCTGCCATTATTATAATTCAAATATCCTGTATTTGTATTTAAAACTCCGCCAATTTGTCTAAGGAAATCAAATCCTGTAATTACATCAAAACTTTCTAGATCTTTTAAAATATAGAATTCTGTTATTGTAACAAATACTTCTATCCAACATTTTTCGAAAATGGTTGTGGTACCATTAATGGATGATAAACTGAAAGGTTTTTCTAGTTTTTTGATTGACGTTAGAAATTCATGGTTAAATACATAATTTTTCGCTGTTTCCGTGTCAATAAGTAATTTAAGTTCTTTCCCATTACTTATTTTAATTAGCACATACGGCAATTGAGAATTATTATTTAAAAAATTAGTGCGACTATCCTTGGAAGTATTCTTCATTCCTTCACTTTCATATGTTTGGTAATGATTCACATGCTGACCACAATTTTTTTTTTTTTTTTTTACACTGAAGCTTACAAGTAATTATAAGCCTAGTTAGTAAAAAAAGCAATGGCTACTTTGGCCTTCAGCTTCTTCATATAATGCTAGTAACTTATTTTTACATTTATAAATTTTTACAAAGCTTTTTGAAAATTGTTTCTAGATTTCTTTGTATAGATAAGATAATCTTAAGAACGATATTATTTTGTGAATGTTTTCGGTTGTAGGGTTGGATATGTATTCAAGAGGATCGTTGCCATGACAGATATGGTTTCTATGTGTGATAAAGTGGTCACAGTCCGCAATCACATGCTTGATGGATACCGGAATAGAATTACAAAATTTACAAATCCCTGAGTTGTTACAGTCCAAAAGGTGGAGATGAGTCAGCTTTGAGTGACCCAGTCGAAGCCGCGTGAATTTCACCAAATCCATTCTAGAGAGTGTTTGGTTGGTGTTGACTCTTAAGAAATGGTTCAAGGTCAGTTTATGAGGGTTTTGTGCTTTGTACCATGTCGAACATTTTTCCCAAGTCTCTATTATATTTTGCCTTACAAATTTCTTTTTGAGAAATTTGACAATATCTTGAACATTAAAGTTCGGTGTTGTTATAATCGGACCTATGGTGGCATATTTTGCCGAGACGTCCGCGAATTCGTTACCCTTGATGCAAGCATGACCTGGAGTCCAAAGAATAACGATTTTTGGATGTTTTTCTATTAGGGTTTTTCGGATCATACTCGGATAGTGGTCGTTGTTATCAATGTTTGATATAGCGTCCAGAGATGAGAGAGAGTCAGAACATATTACAAATTTGCCTCTCTTATTTTTACAAGGTTAACCGCGGAGTTGATAGCTATTAATTCAGCCGAGAAGACTGTGCTATATGAAGGTAGATTAGAAATTAATAATATTTCGGTTTCAGTGGTCACGCTAAATCCTGCCATACCATTGAGTTGTGAGCCGTCTGTGTAAAGAAAGGTGTGGTCTCTGAACATATGTTGCACATGTGCAAATTCTTGTTGGTATTGTATGTAGGGTGTTTCGGATTTTTTATGTTTACGAAGTTTTGTATTAACTAGTTTATCTTTATAGAGCCAAGGTGGTTTGGGGGACAAAATTGGTTTTAGAGGAAGAAATGGAAGATTAAGGTTCTTGCTGTTGACTGCCGAGGAGATTCTTTTTGGTCGTTTATTTCTTTTATACGATTGGACAACTTTGAAAAGGGAAGTATTGAAACTACTTTAAAGAACATTAATTACATTTTTTAGAAGGAAATCTCTTTTTATCTCTATTGGGGGTATATTGGTTTCGAAAAGCATATTATTGATCGGAGTCGATTTGAATGCTCCTAGTGAGATTTTTATTGCTGAATTGAGCATAGTTTTCAGTTTATTTAACATACTCTTGGGTGCAAAGCCATATAGAAAAAGACCGAAATCAATTTTGGATATCAGGAGCGCTTTTGTTACATCTATGAGTGTAAGTGGGTTGCAGTTGAGTTTGAAACTAGAAAGACACTTGATAATATTTAGGCGCTTCGAAAGATCTTGTTGTAACTGTGTTATATGTGAACTCCAATTGTATGTTTTGTTGAAGGTTACTCCTAATATCCTTAGACTGTCTACAGTGTTTATTTGAATGTTATTATGGTGAATGGAAGGAGTACACCCTTTTTTACGACAGATGTGCAGCTGTTTGCATTTTTGTACTGAAAGTGAGGCACCTGAGTAATTGCACCAATAGTTTATGTTTTCGAATAGGGGATGTAGATCGATGCTAACATTTTTGTCTTTTTTATGTTTAACCAGCAGGTTAAAGTCATCGGCTTAAGCGCAGAAAGATACTTCTTCATGCATGGAAATTTTATCGCACAACTTATTGTATGCTATTAAATATTACAATATTACCGAAAGGGGCGAACCTTGCGGAATTCCGTTATGGAGTGGTAGTGTGTTAGACAGGACGTGGTCTATTTTGACTTGAATTTTTCTGTGCGTCATGAAGTTTTTTATATAGTTACATATACGTGGTCCAACTTTCCATTCTAACAGTTGGTCTAGGATAGTGTGAATTCCAATTTTATCGAATGCCTTAGCGAAGTCGAGTGAAATAATGGAGATATGTTTTTTTGCAGATAGAGAGTTAGAAACAAGATGGTGTACATATAGTAGAGCATCTGTTACTGTTTTCCCCCGTTTAAATCCAACTTGATTGTCATGGATGAGTCTGTTATTTCTAACAAACCACCATAATCTATTTGCCACAATCTTATCCAATAGTTTAGAGCAGCAGGGATTTAAGGAAATTGGCCGGTATGAGCAAATTGCGACTTTTTCGATTTTGGCTTTAAAATAGGGACTATTACACTAAGTTTGTAAGTTTGAGGGATGTATGTTTAAGTATGTTATTGAATGAATCAAGGAGTCTGTGTGTAACATTTAAGGGTAGTTGGGAGATCATTGCATATGTTATTCGGTCATGACCGGGTGATTTACCCTTGAGTTTCTGCAAAGCCGTTTTAAGTTCCAGTAATTTTATATCTTTCTCAATTTCATATGCTATAGTTTCTGTTGTAGGAGGGAAGCACATGCTAACAGACGCTAGTTTCTTTTCATGGAACAGCGGTGAAAAGTTGCTGTCGCTAGACGACTTGGACCAGTTGGAACAGAATTCATCTGCTATCTCCTTGCGGTTGGTAAAGCTGGCAAAAGAGGGGTTAGGATTTATCAAGCAGTGAATTCCGTGGTTTGTTTTATATCTGCAAAATCGTTTGATATTAGACCAAACTTTTTCTGTTGAAGTACTGGGATTGATTGGAGAGGTGAATTCTCTCTTTGTTAATATTGACTGATACCGGACGGATGGAGCAGTTATTAGCTGAAATTAATTTATATGATTCCCAATTAGCTGTTTTCGTAGTGAATCTAGGTTTATGTGTTTGGAGACAAGATTGAAAAGGATAGAAAAGTGAGATGACTATCGGGAAGTGGTCGCTTCCGCATAAGTCATCTTCTATAACCCAGTCGCAGCAAGGTGCAATATTAGGGGAGCAGACGGAAATGTCTATATGCGTGAAAGTATTATGAGTACTGAAATGGGTTGGCGAGCCGTCATTAAGAATAATGAAATTGGAGTGAGAAATGAAGTTGGCTAGAGTTTTTCCTCTACGGTTAGTATAGGAAGAACCCCAATTGGGGTGTCTGCTATTAAAATCGCCCAAGATAACGCTAGAAGACGTAAAACTTCCTAGTACGCTCTGCAAATTTGTAATGTTGAAATATTTATTTGGTGGTATGTATGATGATATCACTGTAAACTGGATTTTTGAGAAAATTTTGACTCCAATGGCGTCGAAATCGTTGTTTAAGGATCTCATATTATGTTGAATAGAGTTGTGAATGAGTATGGCAACTCCTCCGTGTGAATTAGATGTGTTGAGGTTGTAAAGGGAGAAGTTTACTGGGATGGGTATAGGTGTACTGGGTTGGATATGTGTTTCCTGTAAAGCTAACACTTTTATGCTATGTTTCTTTATTAACAATATCAGCTCGTTATAGTTATTATTATAACCTCTGATATTCCATTGTAGGACTTTTAACTTCATAGATATTACGAGAAAAAAAATAAGTGAAATAAATAAAGTTAAGAAAGTAAGTATGGTTGCGCTGAATAATTCACGTGAGTTTAATTAAATATCGTCCGATTCTATCTTCCTCCTCTGTTGTTGTTTTTTTATTCGACTGTGTGGAGTTTGTTTTTGAGATGGATTTGTTTTTACTTTTTAATTGGGTTATGAGTCTGTTTGACGTATTTCTCGGAAAGATTGTAAGTTTGGTGTTGGTGGCAGATTTTAGAGCTGATTTAGATGTAGATGGAACCGGATTGAATTCAATATTAAGATCATTCATAATGTCGCTGTAGGTGGTTACGGGTTGTTGTTGTTGTTGTTGTAGCGGCTAGCTACACCCCACTGGGTTGGCGGACTCCCTCAATCATTATCGTCAAGCTCAACTAACGAAAGGTCCAGGAAACGAGCCGTTTCAACAGGGTCGGACCATAGGGAGAGGGGTGTTAGGTGAGTAGGTTTGGCCGGGCATGTGAATAGGTGATTGGTGTCGTGCGCAGACTCTTCACATGCCGGGCACGTGTAGGGGGTGTCGGGGTTGATCCTGGATAGGTAGGAGTTTAACCTGCTACAATATCTAGATCTGAGTTGAGCCAGAGTGACGCGGGTCTCACGAGGCAGCTGGAGCTCCTCAGCTGCTATGGGTGGTGGTTGGACTCCCACTACTGCACTCACAGGGCGGGTGTCGATGTATTTGGACACCGACTCCCTGTGGATGCTGTCCAGAGCCTGTCGGTACGTCCTTGGGTCCAGCGGTAGGTGTACGTATGTCTGGACCACGTCCGTCAGTTGTGAGAGATGTCCCCTGATGTGCCTGGGTGCCGGCTCCAGTGCGAGCAGGTCTCTATTGGGGTGCCCCGGACGGTGGCACCCCAGTAGAAACTGTTTTGTGAGCATAATGTTGTGCTCCTGCACTGGAAGCACGTTAGCCTCATGGTAGAGGTGATCCACGGGCGTCATCAGGAGACATCCCGTCACTGTCCTGAGTGCGGCGTTCTGACAGGTCTCCAGTCTGTTTCTTTGTCTTTGCCCAAAGTGCTGTCGGCGAGCGACTTGAGGACTTTGTTGCGGCTCTGTACCTTGTTGACGATTGCGGTTGTATGCGCTGAGAAGGAGACCAGGCTGTCGAGGGTGAATTCCAGGATCTTCGGGTGGTTAACCGTCGGAATGGGGGTCCCCTCGATGTGGTTGTCGAGGGTGAGCCCGACCTCCTTCGTCCAAGATGTAAAAAGGGTCGCCGTGGACTTAGCAGGAGACAGCGTCAAATTCCGTCCCGTAAAGTAGTGAGCAAGGTCTGGGAGGTAGCTGTTCACTTTGGAGCACAGGCCATCAATTCCATTGCCGGTAGCCATTATCGTGCAGTCGTCGGCATACGAGACCAGTGTGACTCCCTCTGGCGGGGAAGGGAGTCGCGAGATGTAGAAGTTGAATAATAGGGGGGATAGGACGCCACCCTGTGGTACCCGCTGCTTAATTCTTATCGCTTTTGACACTGAGTCACGGTAGCACACCGACCCTTGACGACCACACAGGTAGTTCGCGGTCCATCGCTTCAACGCCGCTGGGAGAGGTGAGGCCTCCACGTCCTTCAGCAAGATGGAGTGGCTGACTGTGTCGAAGGCCTTCGACAAGTCCAAAGTCCGTTGAGACCACGATTCACCTGAGTGTTTATAGCGTTAAACCCCCGTTGTAGTGCTATGCACTTTCCGGAAGCCATGTTGATGCTTCGCCGGGCTGAGGTGGTGATTAAAATGCGGGAGCAGCAGGGCCTCAAGTGTCTTAACCACTGGAGAAAGCAGGGAGATCGGCCGATGGCACTCGCCTTGGCCGGCCGGTTTCCCTGGTTTCAGCGGTGGTATCACCCTACTGGTCTTCCAGATATCTGCAATGACCAAGGTGCTTAACGACAGGTTGAGGACCTTGGTGAGATATGCTACTCCCGCGGTGCCCAATTTTTTCAGCGTCAACATACTTAACCCGTCTGGGCCAATGGATTTGGAGGCTTTCGCCTTCCCGATGGCTTCCTTCACCTCAGTGGTAGAGAGGACAATTGGTGCGCTTGGTGTTGACTTGCGCAGCCTTCTGGTGACTGACCGTTTGGTTCTGTTGGCCGAAGGATGCAGTGTAAATTGTCGACTAAAATAGTTCGCGCATCGCTTCGGGTCCGACGAGGCGTGGTCTCCAAAGGAGATTTCTGTTCGATCATCACGCCTCATCGGGTTGGACAGGGACCTCACCGTCGACCATAATGTGCCCACTCCGGCACCGAGGTTGGAGGACTTCAGGTGCTCCCTCCACTTGTTCCGCTTATGAACGTTGACCAGGCGTTGGATCTCCGTAGTTGCCTAATACGGGGATTAACGGGGTCCGCCTGCCGGAGGTGGTCGCGTTCATCCGCTAGAGACACCGCCTCACCCGGGAAGTCAGGACGGATCACAGGGATCCTCCCTGCCGGAATGAAACGGGCTGCAGCGGACTTCACCACCCTGCGGAACAAGCGCTCGCCTACGCGAACGTCGGTTGGAGTTGAGAGAGCACTGAAGGCGTCTTCAGTGAAATCCTCGAACCGCTCCCAGTCAGCTTTTTTGAAGTTGACATAGGTGTGGCGATCCGAGGCAACATAGTTGGTAGGACTGTCAATCGAGATGATTATGGGTAAGTGGTCTGATGCAAGCGATAGCATAGGTCGCCACGTTATGCTATTTATCAGACCTGCGCTAGCTATTGTTAGATCTGGCGAGCTGCTGCAACCACCCACAATCCTGGTGGGGGCTTCGTCGTTCATGGCGCAGAATGTCGAGTCGTCTATCTGCTCTGCCAAAATATTTCCCCTACGATCATTTGATAGGCTTGAGAACCAAAGATCGTGATGCGCATTAAAGTCTCCAACTACCAAACGGTTTTCACCACTGAGGAGCGCACCTATGTCAGGGTGATATCCAGCGGGGCCTGAGCAGACCTTAAGATGTCACCATCCGTTGCACGAATTACACCTCACCGAAGTGTAATTCGGATGGAGCCTTCTCTGGCAGATGCAGTAGAAGTAGGTTTCTGGGCCAGGGTTAGACTCGACGCCCGCCCTGGCCAGAAGTATGAGTAGCAATCCTGCTGCAAGGTATTGCACCCAAGGGGAGATAAGATTGGGGGTGTCCGGCAGCCTAAGTGGGGTTAGGTCGCCGAAAAAACAGTCCTTGGTCGGATGAAATCCGAGTCACTTCGGTAGCGTAGAACCGACTGTAGTGGAAGTGAGGTGGTTACGGGTCGTTCGGGCTGGTTTGTAGGTTGAATGGTTGGCTTATATGAATTGGTTGGCACTGCTGCTGGTTCGATGGATGGAGTTGGTGACACGATTGGTGGCTTTAAAAGGCTATGTTCCGCCGTTGGCGTGCGGCTGGAAGCGACTAAAAAGTAGGTTGCGGGTTCATGTTGATGCCGTTCTTGGTAAATTGTGTAAGCAGTCTTGTTATCTACTTTGAATGTTGTCTTTATTGCTTGCAGCTCTTGTTGTTTTATAAATATTGGGAACTTTTTGTCAATCGCGGCGTGGTCGTTAGGGGTAATGTTAGATTTTATGCAGTTAGTACACATTCTTTGGTTTGTACACATTTCATTTGTTTCTCGGTTTAGATGACCGTCTTTTGCACAGAATGGACAGATTTTAGTATTTTTGCAGAATTTGGAAATATGTCCATCGTAAAAGCAGTTGTTGCATCTAACAGGGCGGGGTATGTGTGGACGAATGCTAATTTTTTCGTAGCCGATATAAATGTCTAATGGTAATGACGTTGAAGCAAATGTTAATATAACTAGGCCAGTTTCAGTTAACTTATCGTTTTCTTTTTTTAGTATTTTTTCCACTTGAGACACATTTTGTTTTTTTAGCTCCTCTAAAATTTCATTTTCTGGAATACCACGTAGGCCATTGCAGTAAATTACACCATTAGAATAGTTTAGTGTTTTATGTTCGGTGAATTGTATTGTGATGTCGTTGGTTAGAGCAGTAAGTGTTAGTAATTTGTTTGCTGGTATGTGGTTCTTGGTTTTTATTAACACATCTCCATTACGAGTTTTTTTACATTCGTCAACCTCATTGTTGCATGTAATATCAATCGCTTTTTTTAATAAGAAAGGGGACACGTTAGATAGTGTATTTGTATTGTTGGTTCTTGTCATTATAAGGTATTTCGGCCCTATGCTCGAAAAAGCTGTTTTTATGGTTTTATCCCATTGCAATAAAGGTTGATTGGCAGTTTTTATTATGTGCGGTGGTTTATTCATGTTGATCGAAGCTAGCAGATGGTGTTAATAGTTCTCACTACACTACTTGTTTGTGTTTTTGTATTCCTTTTTCGTTCTTATTTGTTTATCAGTTGATAGTGCCAGACTGCACTAAGAGCTTTTGTGTGTATCACTGTGTGTTTATCTGGTCAAACAGGTTTTTTTGTTATGTAAATTCACAAAAGGAAATTGTTTTTATTTTGCGCCCAACGCGATAATTAGGAAATAGTTAAGCTAGCGATTTGAAATTGATGTTATCGCAACGAGAGTCACAGATAAACTGGGGCCACAATTATTTTGTCTATTATTATTACTATTATTATTGTTTTGTATGTGAGGATTTCCTGATCTTGTTCTATAGTTAGAACGATTGAAATTTATTGAACGCGTTTGCTGCATTATTATGCACGTTGTTTAGCCGAGAAAAGCTGGGATCAACATCCATAGGCTCTGGTTGTGGTTGCGACAAGACTGTACTTCCATGATTATGTGCCGTGCGATATTGAGAATGAGACATTCGGTAAGAACCACTGTTTCTATTTGCAAATGCGTTAGCAAATGTATAGCGTTGATGATTCATTTCCAATTATTGTGCTAAGGCTAAAGCGGTTGATAAATCTGCCGGTCGACTTGAAAACAAAATATCATTAAGGGGTCGATTTAACCCTGATATGAAAACACATAAGGCACCATTCCTATACTTCTCATTAAGAAGTTTCAAAGCTTCTCTGTCCCCGTTATATTGCATAACTGCTTTATTTGTAAGAAGTGTCAGATGCATCTCTACTGAATCGTAATAGTCCGTAATGAATTGTCTTCCCTGTCGCAAAGTGGAGAGTTCTTGCTCTAGAAGATATAACGGTCTTTTGTCCGAGTATGTTTGGTCAAGCCTTGCCATTATAGCATCATGGTATCCGCCGCTCCTGTTATTTTATTTCGTATTATAGCTATGGCCTGATAATACCTATGTGAGCCTAAGTATTTTTCGAAAGGCTTCATAGCTGCTTTTGCAGACTGTCGCCATGATGGATATCGGACCGACTCACTGGAAAACTCTGATACAGTCTTCACAACATCGAGTCCAATACCGCATTGGATATTTGTATCTATCTCTATGTCCTCGTACCTCAAAATTTTGGCGGAGAAACATTTAAACTCAACGCACCTGCCTAATCTGTTCAGATACGCGCTATTCCAGCTGAATCGCTACAGCTGTAGTGATTTGAGTAACCAAATCAGTAATGGCTTCTGCGGTTAACGACATTTTACATCTATTTTTTACGCTTGTCACAAATGTTGTTTGTTTTCACAAAACTTGGCAAAATTTTATCTTATTCCTAGCGTACAATTTCAATTCTCTTTTCTTTTCTTAGATAATAGGTATGCTTCTTAGATAATAGGTATGCTTACATTAAATACACCTTCATGTCCCGTTGTCCTTGGCGTGGGATTGTTGACCTCTCTTTTCGATGCGTTTGAGGAAAAATGTGTTCACGATTTTCGATTTCACTCGATTTTTTTTTGTTTTAGGGCGTTTTTCTGCTGTTCTATTATCCTGATATAAGGATTTTGGGAACAGAGTTACAAAAACACGTTGGGCGCCAATTAAATAAGTGGTTGAACGCGGTGCTCTGTGCTCAGCGGTAAATTTATTCTGTTCTTCTTTTTCAAACTACTTCTATTTATACTTATGCTAGTACCGACGCGCAGGTCAGTTGTTTTCCAAATCTTATGTGTACCTATCTACTTTTAACAAAGGAAGGGAAACATTTAGGGTTTCGGGATTATTTGTATTTATATTCTATTGTCCTAATTTTTACTGATAACCATAAGTATTGGTACACATGTGTGACTATCTATAACTAGTAGATACATATATATGTTTTCTCTGCTGCACTTAGGTAGTAAACAAATGCATCTGTACATATGTACATTTAACTAAATATATATGTGTACAACTAATACATATTTGTACACATGTGTGGATAAGTTAACTTAGGGTAAGTTAAAACCACCCAAGCCGCTTGACATATGACCAGCCGTCATAAATCAACCAATTGAAGCTAACCCGTTAGAACCACCCGCATAGCCACCATAAAACCCGAAACCAACCACCCAGCCAAGATGTCATAAATTAGGCACTTACAACGGACATTCCAGAGAATCAAATAACACATATGTTATTCCGTTATTTGATTACCAATCATTGGCTACACTAAGTTGACCTACATCAAACTATTTAATGGTCAACTTAAGAAATGTCAATACTGCACATGTTGCCCGAAATTTGATTACCCATCATAAATTCGTCCTCACCAACAAACGCATAGCAAGACGACAATGCTAAGTGGCACACAGCTATGTATGTGGAACGAATATCAGTAAACAATCGACTCAGCTGAACTGCACTTGTAAAACCAAGTGCAATCATAAACATGACCCACTCAACAAACAAACATGTGGGGTACAGCCGGAGTCAGCACAACTGAGACCGAAACTAATGTTGTAAACATTATCAGTACAACAACACATGGGAACCACCCGCTAAATTCAGCGCCAGCACGCGGTCGCGGCGAAGCAGCATGAATTTACCACGCAGCAGAAGCACAGACGCTACGCAGCAAAATGCAGTTGCATCGCAGGCATAGCTAAGTATAAATAATAAGATTATTTTAACTTAGTTTTTAGATTCAATTCTCATATCAATAAACGCGGTCGTGCTGACCTTCTCAGCCCCGCAATTAAAAATAAAACTCTTGTTTTTATTAACTGGCGCCCGAGCAAAAGTCTCGAGCCTCGCGACAAATAAAAAAAATCCTGAAAATAAAAAGTAAGGAAGCGCGGTGCTCGAACTTATAAACAAAATCCGGTAAAGTCCTGAAAACCAAAAAGTAAGGCAACGCGATACGCGAAAAAAGTAGTCTGAAAATAAAAAAGTAAGACATCGCGAAATATATAAAAAATTTTTATTGTGAAATTTAGTCCTGAAAATCGTAAAAGTAAAGCTTCGCGACGTGAAAGTTTTGAGTGTCTATTAAAAAAGTGAACCTCGCGATTATAGTGACTAGGCCCCTTAGTAGCTAAGGCAAACCGGTGGTATTACAAATGTACCAGCCTACACTATATGAAATTATAAAGTGCGAAAACATTAAAAAAAAAGACAAAAAATTATAAAGTGTGACAACAGTTTAAAAAAAGACACAAAATTATAAAGTGCGAAAACATTTTAAAAAAGACACAAAATTATAAAGTGCGAAAACATTTAAAAAAAAGACAAAAAAAAGACAAATTTATAAAGTGTGAAAATATTTTAAAAAATACACAAAATTATAAAGTGCGAAAACATAAAAAAAAACTACACAAAACTGTAAGGTGCGAAAACATTTTGAAAAAAAAAAATAATCATCTTTAACCAGCAATCGCAGCATTTCCATCAATCAACATCTCCACTGGCGATACTATACCAGGACATAAACCGAAGGCAGCCAAGCAGTTAAAATAAATTAGATAGAAAATAACACTAAATATATTAAGTTAACTATATTATAATACACATACATATTTCTGTTAAGTTAAAAACACTATTCATTGTTCTTAAATACCCCACTAATAACCCCATAAAATTAAATGGACGCGTTACCAGCCGACTTTGATTACGACGGACTGGACAAAATTATAGAGCAGGTGGACATAGATAGTGAGTTAAAAAGACATAAACCCTTCATAATTACAGGTATTAGTAATGAAAAAAAGCGAATGCTATAAAATGGGTATTCGATTGTATAGGAGAAAATAGAGTAGCCACACATCTCGACTATAACAATAGGGAAAACATTGAGGAAGAATCCATAAGATTGCTTCGATCGATGGAGAAATTGTACCTTAACGATTTGAAACAAAAAAATTTTTAAAAATAAAATAAAATTTTTAAAATAAAAAAACAACACACTAGCCTATTTTTTTTATTTTTTTGAGGAAAACATATTCAAAACTTAAAAGTAGATATTTGAAATTTTTCTATTTTTTCAGCATAGTTATTGTCAAAATTTCGAATCCCAATAATTTGATAAGAGCCCCAACTCTCTCGCAGAATCCTTCTGCACCACAAGTTTCAGGAAATTCACAGTTAAGTATGCAAGACCTTACTGCGCTTATTTCAGAAATAGCAGCTAATGTCTTAAGGCAACAAGGACCACATGTGGTCCAAACTATTCTAAACCCTCACTCCAGTCTAGCGTCAGGAGTTGACCAACCAAAAGACGAAGGAAGTAGGGGAAACTTAAGTGAATTAGATAAAATACCCGATGTGGTAAAGTGACTGAAGGAATTCTCTGGGCGGCCAGGAGAATTTAATTCCTGGAAGAAAAGCGTAGACCGCATTCTTAATATGTATGAGCCATTAAAAGGCTCCCCAAAATATTATGGAATTTTAAGTGTGATTAGGAACAAGATTACCGGACAAGCCGACACAGCTCTGGAATCCTATAACACACCGCTCGATTGGCCAGCCATAACAAAATGCTTGTCAATGCACTATGCTGATAGGCGCGACTTATCTACCTTGGAATACCAAATGACAACTTTGGTACAAGGTAGCAATACAGTTTCTGAGTTTTATCAGCAGGTGTACAAACACCTCTCGCTAATTTTAAATAAATTAGGATGTGAAGGAATGGGAAATGAATCCCTGTTCATACTAACGCAATCCTACAGGAATAAAGCGTTAGACACCTTCATAAGAGGACTAAATGGTGACCTACCGAGGTTACTCTGTATGAAAGAACCTGTTGACTTACCTCAGGTTCTTCACCTTTATCAAAAACTAGACAACCAGAATTTCCGAACGAACCATGCCAACAGCGCAAGGCAATCGTACCAAAAACCGCAAGCAGCAAAAAATAATTACGCTTCGCGCACACAAAATTTTTACCCCCAGTTATCGCATAATCCGCAATTAAATCAACAAGTGAGCCAATGGATGTCGACCAGACATTGCATTCGCGTAGGGTTAATTATATGAATAAACCGCAAAACCAGTACCAAGGGAAAAGACCTGCAGAGGCTTTCGCCCAGAAGGGAAACAAGGTACAAAGGATTTCCACTTCTCAGAGCAGAAGGAAAGTGACCATTTAGAGGATGAACCCACAGGTGTTCATTTTTTAGCCTTATGAGAACTTCGGTCCCCTGTTTTGAGGCTAGGACGGAGAGTGGAAAATACTGAAATTTTTAATAGACACAGAATCTAGTGAGAACTACATCCAATCACAATAAGTAAAAAATAGTATTAAGAAATAAAAACCATTCCACGCTAAATCAGTGGTTGGCGACATAAAAATCGGGGAACATACATATTTAAATATGTTTAACCTCGATGATGAAATCAGATTTTATTTGATGCCATCATTAAAAACTTTCGATGGAATCCTAGGAAATGATACCCTAAGGGATCTCGGAGCCATCGTACACACTAGTGAGACATTTTTAATTATTAAAAAATGGGAAAAAACAAAGCTCAAACAGCTCCCCTCACAATCAGTGAACGTTATACAAATAAAGGACGAACACTTGTCATCTCAGCAGAAGATTGACATCAATAAAGTGATTCAAACATGTCCAAATTTATTCTCAGAACCAGATGAGAAATTAACATATACGACAAAAGTCGTCGGAGAAATAAGGACGGTAAATGATACCCCTATTTACTCAAAGCGTTATCCATATCCAGCATCTCTCAAAACAGAAGTTGAGAGGCAAGTAAAAAGTGGATGGAATTATAAGACCGTCTAGGTCTCCCTAAAATTCACCAGTATGGATTGTTCCGAAAAAATCGGACTCAGAGGGCAATAAACAATACCGTATGGTAATAGACTATCGTAAGCTAAATTCGGTAACGACAGCAGATAGATATCCAATACCTGAAATATCCAAAGTGATTTCCAATTTAGGGGGAAATAAATTTTTTTCAGTATTGGATTTGAAAAGTGGTTTTCATCAAATTCCTCTAAAGGAATCTGATATTCAGAAGACTGCTTTTTCAATAAATAACGGCAAGTACGAATTTACACGTTTGCCATTTGGGTTGAAAAATGCACCTTCAATTTTCCAACGGGCACTCGACGACATACTGCACGAGCATATTGGAAAATATTCGATGATATAATAATTTTTAGTAAGACAGAAGAGGAGCATCTCAACCACATAAAAAAGATATTTAAAACACTAGAAGAAGCAAATATGAAAGTGCAGCTGGATAAATGCCACTTTTTTAAAGAAGAGGTTGAATTTTTAGGATTTGTTATATCGCCGATTGGAGTAAAAACCAATCCTGCCAAAGTGCAGACAATTGCGAATTTCCCTCAACCAAAATCCATGAAGGAGCTTCGCAGCTTTTTAGGTATGTCCGGATACTACCGCAAATTTATCAAGGACTATGCGAAGTTAGCAAAACCCCTTACATCTCTTTTAAGAGGGGAAGAGGGGAGGATATCAAAGCACAAGTCTTCAAGAGTGAAGATAAATTTGAACGAAGAGGCAGTAAAAGTTTTTAACTGCATAAAACGCTCTCTCATTTCTAGAGACGTCATCCTTGCGTACCAAGACTATAAAAAACCATTTGAATTGGTAACAGATGCTTCCAATTTTGCTATTGGAGCGGTACTGTCGCAGGAATCAAGACCTCTAGCATTCATCTCCAGAACATTAAATAGGGCCGAAGAGCATTACGCGGCCAATGAAAAAGAGATGCTAGCTATAATTTGGGCTTTAGACACATTCAGAAATTACCTTTACGGTTCAGCAAAGGTACATATATTCACTGACCACCAACCTCTCACTTATGCATTAAGCAATAAAAATAATAATTCTAAGATGAAGAGATGGAAGGCAGCATTAGAAGAATACTCATACGAGTTGCTTTACAAGCCTGGCAAGCAGAACGTCGTTGCTGATGCATTGTCCAGAATTCCAAACGGATAATCCGACATTAACTCCTTGTCCATAGCAACAAATTCCGATGAAAGCCCATCACATAACTTAATATACAGTGTCGAAACACCGATTAACGCGTTTAAAAACCAATTTTTTTGTATAAGGATACAACACAAAATTACCAATTCAAAATTGTATTTCCTACATACCATCGACATATAGTATCGGAAACAAGTTATTCACAGGAGAATCTCGCTCAGATTTAAAAAAAATACTTAAACCCTTCTGTAATAAATTGCATACAAACTGAAGAGGACGTAATGGGAAAAATACAGGAACTGTATCCCATGCACTTTGGTAAATTTAAAATAAGATTTTCTCAAATACAATAAGCGGATGTAACAGATATCCAGCAACAGCAGGAAATCATTATTAAAGGACATAACAGAGCACATAGGAATTGTAAAGAAAATAAATTACAAATTTTAAGGAAATATTACTTTCCAAGAATGGCAGGCAAAATTAGGAAACTAATTAAAACTTGCATTATATGCAAAGAAAACAAATACGACCGGCATCCGGCTAAACCAAAAATTCAAGCGACACCTATTCTAAAATTCCCAGGTCAAATAGTACACATTGACATACTTCATATGGGAAAACAGCTAATTTTAACCGCTGTGGACAAATTTTCAAAATATGCAATGGCAAAACAAATAAAATCTAAAGCGGCAGAGGGCATAAAACAGCCCCTTAGGGATATTCTTTTTTCTCTCGTGCCAGAGACCTTAGGCATGGACAACGAGAAATCATTCAAATCAGAGACGATTAACTATATGATGGAAAATGAGTTCGGCATAGAAATCCACCGAACAGCACCATATACAAGTTGCTCCAATGGTCAAGTGGAACGCTTTCATTCCACACTACAGAAAATTATGAGATGCCTCCAGTGCGACAAAACTCACCAATCTTTCAACGAACTTTTGGAAAGATCAGTCAAAGAGTATAATCACTCTGTGCATTCCACAACGAAAGAAAAACCAATTGTCATTTTTTGGTAGCAGAGTCAATAGCGGTCCCAATTATTAAATAAGCATAGGTTACAAATATCAGACAAAATTAGAAGATTTAGCATATCATAATAGGAAAAGAAGAGCATTACAACAATATGCTCAAGGAGAAATAATTTTCGTTAAGATAAATAAGAGATTAGGAAATAAATTGACATCTAGGTATAAGAGAGAAATAGTTTCGGAAAACTGCAATACCACAGTTAAGACACAATCAGGAAGAATAGTACATAAAAATAATATTAAACAAAGTTAAAATTTCTGTTTTTTTTTCCCTTAGGAAAATTTCAACAAAATAAACAAAATGAAGACAAACGTAATTACTTTGGTTTCATCATTGATTACCATTTTTGCACAACAAATCGACATACAGGACTTAACGAATAACAACGGATATATACCCATAAAAACAGGAGAACAAAAGACCATAAGTCACTTCAATAAAGTTCTTCACTTTATAAACTTAACCGCTTATGACGAAACAACTTTCCTAATCGAAAATAACATTAAAACTTTATCAGAAACAAATCTAGAGGACAAACAGTTACTGAATACAATAAACAGAAATTTTCTAATACTTAAGGCAAAAATAAATTATATATACCCACATACTAAAGTAAAACGAGGTTTAGTAAATATTGTCGGTAAGGGACTCAAATACATAGCAGGTACTATGGACAGTGACGACGAACAACAAATTATTAATACATTAGACACAATACAAGAAAACGCCCAAAATACAGCGGACAAAGTAAATAATTTAATTTACACAACAGATTTTTAACCGATCAATTAGCAATATTACTAAACACATAAACGTACAACAAACCCTTATACAAAATTACATTAACATATTCAGCAGAATAACGCGGAATAAGATTAAAACTTTAGAAGACGAATTAGAGTTCATTAAGCATGTATACCAGATAAATAACGACATATCACTTTTACAGGGTCACATAAATGACAAACGTACAACAAACCCTTATACAAAATTACATTAATATATTCAGCAGAATAACGCGGAATAAGATTAAAACTTTAGAAGACGAATTAGAGTTCATTAAGCATGTATACCAGATAAATAACGACATATCACTTTTACAGGGTCACATAAATGACATCGGACAAGTTATTTTTTCAAGCCAACTAGGTATAATACCCACAGATATACTGACACAGACGGAGCTTGACCTCATAAATGACTTTGACATGTAGAATAGTATAAAAGTAGCAGTAATTTTTCATAACGCAAACATCATAATAACACTACTAATACCCCAATTTTCCTCCAATATCCTATCCAAAATTATTTTTGAACCTATTCCCGACCAAAAAAATTTATCACTAATATTAGATGAATATGAAATACTAACAGACAAAAATAATAATTTGTATAACGAAATTATAAAAGATAGCCTGGAATTTGATTAAACTAGATAACAATTGTTTGGAAAATATTATTAAATTTAAAGAAGCTAATTGTAAGTTAGAGCCATTAGTAAAAACAGCAATTAAAGTAGTATTACCAGGAATATTAATATTTAAAAATTTTTATTCAATTATAACTCACAATTGTAACAAATTAGAAATTTAACAAACTGGAACCTTTTTAATAAAATTTGAAAATTGCAAAGTAATAGCCATGAACAAAACATTCGAAAATATCAAAATTAAAATGTATGATTCATTTATACTACCACATAAAATCACAAAAATTAAACAAACTAAAAATTTTACTCAAATAGAATTAAAATTAGAAAAATTGTACTTACAACAAGTAAACCAACAAGAACACAATGAACTATTGTTGAAAAATAATAAAAGTGTTCATTTAATTAGTTTTAATTCAGATTTAGTAATTGTAATATCTATTATTGTCGTAATTTTTATTTTAATATGTATTAATAAACATAGAAGAAAATTATATATATCACCTGAACTGAAATCATCAAATCAAAACACTGCAAGAACAACAGAAGGCCCATTCCTGCAGTTAAGTACAATAGCATAACTCACTTTTACAACACCAACACCGATTGAGGACAATCGATTTAAGAGGGGAAGAGTTAACTTAGGGTAAATTAATACCATCCAAGCCGCTTGACATATGACCAGCCGTCATAAATCAACCAATTGAAGCTAACCCGTTAGAACCACCCGCATAGCCACCATAAAACCCGAAACCAACCACCCAGCCAAGATGTCATAAATTAGGCACTTACAACGGACATTCCAGAGAATCAAATAACACATATGTTATTCCGTTATTTGATTACCAATCATTGGCTACACTAAGTTGACCTACATCAAACTATTTAATGGTCAACTTAAGAAATGTCAATACTGCACATGTTGCCCGAAATTTGATTACCCATCATAAATTCGTCCTCACCAACAAACGCATAGCAAGACGACAATGTTAAGTGGCACACAGCTATGTATGTGGAACGAATATCAGTAAACAATCGACTCAGCTGAACTGCACTTGTAAAACCAAGTGCAATCATAAACATGACCCACTCAACAAACAAACATGTGGGGTACAGACGGAGTCAGCACAACTGTGACCGAAACTAATGTTGTAAACATTATCAGTACAACAACACATGGGAACCACCCGCTAAATTCAGCGCCAGCACGCGGTCGCGGCGAAGCAGCATGAATTTACCACGCAGCAGAAGCACAGACGCTACGCAGCAAAATGCAGTTGCATCGCAGGCATAGCTAAGTATAAATAATAAGATTATTTTAACTTAGTTTTTAGATTCAATTCTCATATCAATAAACGCGGTCGTGCTGACCTTCTCAGCCCCGCAATTAAAAATAAAACTCTTGTTTTTATTAACTGGCGCCCGAGCAAAAGTCTCGAGCCTCGCGACAAATAAAAAAAATCCTGAAAATAAAAAGTAAGGAAGCGCGGCGCTCGAACTTATAAACAAAATCCGGTAAAGTCCTGAAAACCAAAAAGTAAGGCAACGCGATACGCGAAAAAAGTAGTCTGAAAATAAAAAAGTAAGACATCGCGAAATATATAAAAAAATTTTATTGTGAAATTTAGTCCTGAAAATCGTAAAAGTAAAGCTTCGCGACGTGAAAGTTTGTGAGTGTCTATTAAAAAAGTGAACCTCGCGATTATAGTGACTAGGCCCCTTAGTAGCTAAGGCAAACCGGTGGTATTACAAATGTACCAGCCGACACTATATGAAATTATAAAGTGCGAAAACATTAAAAAAAAAGACAAAAAATTATAAAGTGTGACAACAGTTTAAAAAAAGACACAAAGTTATAAAGTGCGAAAACATTTTAAAAAAGACACAAAATTATAAAGTGCGAAAACATTTAAAAAAAAGACAAAAAATTATAAAGTATGAAAACATTTTAAAAAAGACACAAAATTATAAAGAGCGAAAACATTTTAAAAAAAAAAAAAAGACAAATTTATAAAGTGTGAAAATATTTTAAAAAATACACAAAATTATAAAGTGCGAAAACATAAAAAAAAACTACACAAAACTGTAAGGTGCGAAAACATTTTGAAAAAAAAAAATAATCATCTTTAACCAGCAATCGCAGCATTTCCATCAATCAACATCTCCACTGGCGATACTATACCAGAACATAAACCGAAGGCAGCCAAGCAGTTAAAATAAATTAGATAGAAAATAACACTAAATATATTAAGTTAACTATATTATAATACACATACATATTTCTGTTAAGTTAAAAACACTATTCATTGTTCTTAAATACCCCACTAATAACCCCATAAAATTAAATGGACGCGTTACCAGCCGACTTTGATTACGACGGACTGGACAAAATTATAGAGCAGGTGGACATAGATAGTGAGTTAAAAAGACATAAACCCTTCATAATTACAGGTATTAGTAATGAAAAAAAAGCGAATGCTATAAAATGGGTATTCGATTGTATAGGAGAAAATAGAGTAGCCACACATCTCGACTATAACAATAGGGAAAACATTCAGGAAGAATCCATAAGATTGCTTCGATCGATGGAGAAATTGTACCTTAACGATTTGAACCAAAAAAATTTTTAAAAATAAAATAAAATTTTTAAAATAAAAAAATAACACCCTAGCCTATTTTTTTATTTTTTTGAGGAAAACATATTCAAAACTTAAAAGTAGATATTTGAAATTTTTCTATTTTTTCAGCATAGTTATTGTCAAAATTTCGAATACCAATAATTTGATAAGAGCCCCAACTCTCTCGCAGAATCCTTCTGCACCACAAGTTTCAGGAAATTCACAGTTAAGTATGCAAGACCTTACTGCGCTTATTTCAGAAATAGCAGCTAATGTCTTAAGGCAACAAGGACCACATGTGGTCCAAACTATTCTAAACCCTAAACCCAGTCTAGCGTCAGCAGTTGACCAACCAATAGACGAAGGAAGTAGGGGAAACTTAAGTGAATTAGATAAAATACCCGATGTGGAAAGTGTCTGAAGGAATTCTCTGGGAAGAAAAGCGTAGACCGCATTCTTAATATGTATGAGCCATTAAAAGGCTCCCCAAAATATTATGGAATTTTAAGTGGGATTAGGAACAAGATTACCGGACAAGCCGACACAGCTCTGGAATCCTATAACACACCGCTCGATTGGCCAGCCATAACAAAATGCTTGTCAATGCACTATGCTGATAGGCGCGACTTATCTACCTTGGAATACCAAATGACAACTTTGGTACAAGGTAGCAATACAGTTTCTGAGTTTTATCAGCAGGTGTACAAACACCTCTCGCTTATTTTAAATAAATTAGGATGTGAAGGAATGGGAAATGAATCCCTGTTCATACTAACGCAATCCTACAGGAATAAAGCGTTAGACACCTTCATAAGAGGACTAAATGGTGACCTACCGAGGTTACTCTGTATGAAAGAACCTGTTGACTTACCTCAGGCTCTTCACCTTTATCAAAAACTAGACAACCAGAATTTCCGAACGAACCATGCCAACAGCGCAAGGCAATCGTACCAAAAACCGCAAGCAGCAAAAAATAATTACGCTTCGCGCACACAAAATTTTTACCCCCAGTTAGCGCATAATCCGCAATTAAATCAACAAGTGAGCCAATGGATGTCGACCAGACATTGCATTCGCGTAGGGTTAATTATATGAATAAACCGCAAAACCAGTACCAAGGGAAAAGACCTGCAGAGGCTCTCGCCCAGAAGGGAAACAAGGTAAAAAGGACTTTCCACATCTCAGAGCAGAAGGAAAGTGACCATTTAGAGGATGAACCCACAGATGTTCATTTTTTAGCCTTATGAGAACTTCGGTCCCCTATTTTGAGGCTAGGACGGAGAATGGAAAAATACTGAAATTTTTAATAGACACAGGATCTAGTGAGAACTACATCCAATCACAATAAGTAAAAAATAGTATTAAGAAACAAAAACCATTCCACGCTAAATCAGTGGTTGGCGACATAAAAATCGGGGAACATACATATTTAAATATGTTTAACCTCGATTTCAGATTTTATTTGATGCCATCATTAAAAACTTTCGATGGAATCCTAGGAAATGATACCCTAAGGGATCTCGGAGCCATCGTACACACTAGTGAGAAATTTTTAATTATTAAAAAATGGGAAAAAACAAAGCTCAAACAGCTCCCCTCACAATCAGTGAACGTTATACAAATAAAGGACGAACACTTGTCATCTCAGCAGAAGATTGACATCAATAAAGTGATTCAAACATGTCCAAATTTATTCTCAGAACCAGATGAGAAATTAACATATACGACAAAAGTCGTCGGAGAAATAAGGACGGTAAATGATACCCCTATTTACTCAAAGCGTTATCCATATCCAGCATCTCTCAAAACAGAAGTTGAGAGGCAAGTAAAAAGTGGATGGAATTATAAGACCGTCTAGGTCTCCCTAAAATTCACCAGTATGGATTGTTCCGAAAAAATCGGACTCAGAGGGCAATAAACAATACCGTATGGTAATAGACTATCGTAAGCTAAATTCGGTAACGACAGCAGATAGATATCTAATACCTGAAATATCCAAAGTGATTTCCAATTTAGGGGGAAATAAATTTTTTTCAGTATTGGATTTGAAAAGTGGTTTTCATCAAATTCCTCTAAAGGAATCTGATATTCAGAAGACTGCTTTTTCAATAAATAACGGCAAGTACGAATTTACACGTTTGCCATTTGGGTTGAAAAATGCACCTTCAATTTTCCAACGGGCACTCGACGACATACTGCACGAGCATATTGGAAAATATTCGATGATATAATAATTTTTAGTAAGACAGAAGAGGAGCATCTCAACCACATAAAAAAGATATTTAAAACACTAGAAGAAGCAAATATGAAAGTGCAGCTGGATAAATGCCACTTTTTTAAAGAAGAGGTTGAATTTTTGGGATTTGTTATATCGCCGATTGGAGTAAAAACCAATCCTGCCAAAGTGCAGACAATTGCGAATTTCCCTCAACCAAAATCCATGAAGGAGCTTCGCAGCTTTTTAGGTATGTCCGGATACTACCGCAAATTTATCAAGGACTATGCGAAGTTAGCAAAACCCCTTACATCTCTTTTAAGAGGGGAAGAGGGGAGGATATCAAAGCACAAGTCTTCAAGAGTGAAGATAAATTTGAACGAAGAGGCAGTAAAAGTTTTTAACTGCATAAAACGCTCTCTCATTTCTAGAGACGTCATCCTTGCGTACCCAGACCATTTGAATTGGTAACAGATGCTTCCAATTTTGCTATTGGAGCGGTACTGTCGCAGGAATCAAGACCTCTAGCATTCATCTCCAGAACATTAAATAGGGCCGAAGAGCATTACGCGGCCAATGAAAAAGAGATGCTAGCTATAATTTGGGCTTTAGACACATTCAGAAATTACCTTTACGGTTCAGCAAAGGTACATATATTCACTGACCACCAACCTCTCACTTATGCATTAAGCAATAAAAATAATAATTCTAAGATGAAGAGATGGAAGGCAGCATTAGAAGAATACTCATACGAGTTGCTTTACAAGCCTGGCAAGCAGAACGTCGTTGCTGATGCATTGTCCAGAATTCCAAACGGATAATCCGAAATTAACTCCTTGTTCATAGCAACAAATTCCGATGAAAGCTCATCACATAACTTAATATACAGTGTCGAAACACCGATTAACGCGTTTAAAAACCAATTTTATTGTATAAGGATACAACACAAAATTACCAATTCAAAATTGTATTTCCTACATACCATCGACATATAGTATCGGAAACAAGTTATTCACAGGAGAATCTCGCTCAGATTTAAAAAAAATACTTAAACCCTTCTGTAATAAATTGCATACAAACTGAAGAGGACGTAATGGGAAAAATACAGGAACTGTATCCCATGCACTTTGGTAAATTTAAAATAAGATTTTCTCAAATACAATAAGCGGATGTAACAGATATCCAGCAACAGCAGGAAATCATTATTAAAGAACATAACAGAGCACATAGGAATTGTAAAGAAAATAAATTACAAATTTTAAGGAAATATTACTTTCCAAGAATGGCAGGCAAAATTAGGAAACTAATTAAAACTTGCATTATATGCAAAGAAAACAAATACGACCGGCATCCGGCTAAACCAAAAATTCAAGCGACACCTATTCTAAAATTCCCAGGTCAAATAGTACACATTGACATACTTCATATGGGAAAACAGCTAATTTTAACCGCTGTGGACAAATTTTCAAAATATGCAATGGCAAAACAAATAAAATCTAAAGCGGCAGAGGGCATAAGACAGCCCCTTAGGGATATTATTTTTTCTCTCGTGCCAGAGACCTTAGTCATGGACAACGAGAAATCATTCAAATCAGAGACGATTAACTATATGATGGATAATGAGTTCGGCATAGAAATCCACCGAACAGCACCATATAAAAGTTGCTCCAATGGTCAAGTGGAACGCTTTCATTTCACACTACAGAAAATTATGAGATGCCTCCAGTGCGACAAAACTCACCAATCTTTCAACGAACTTTTGGAAAGATCAGTCAAAGAGTATAATCACTCTGTGCATTCCACAACGAAAGAAAAACCAATTGTAATTTTTTGGTAGAAGAGTCAATAGCGGTCCCAATTATTAAATAAGCATAGGTTACAAATATCAGACAAAACTAGAAGATTTAGCATATCATAATAGGAAAAGAAGAGCATTACAACAATATGCTCAAGGAGAAATAATTTTCGTTAAGATAAATAAGAGATTAGGAAATAAATTGACATCTAGGTATAAGAGAGAAATAGTTTCGGAAAACTCCAATACCACAGTTAAGACACAATCAGGAAGAATAGTACATAAAAATAATATTAAACAAAGTTAAAATTTCTGTTTTTTTTTTACCCTTAGGAAAATTTCAATAAAAGAAACAAACTGAAGACAAACGTAATTACTTTGGTTTCATCATTGATTACCATTTTTGCACAACAAATCGACATACAGGACTTAACGAATAACAACGGATATATACCCATAAAAACAGGAGAACAAAAGACCATAAGTCACTTCAATAAAGTTCTTCACTTTATAAACTTAACCGCTTATGACGAAACAACTTTCCTAATCGAAAATAACATTAAAACTTTATCAGAAACAAATCTAGAGGACAAACAGTTACTGAATACAATAAACAGAAATTTTTTAATACTTAAGGCAAAAATAAATTATATATACCCACATACTAAAGTAAAACGAGGTTTAGTAAATATTGTCGGTAAGGGACTCAAATACATAGCAGGTACTATGGACAGTGACGACGAACAACAAATTATTAATACATTAGACACAATACAAGAAAACGCCCAAAATACAGCGGACAAAGTAAATAATTTAATTTACACAACAGATTTTTAACCGATCAATTAGCAATATTACTAAACACATAAACGTACAACAAACCCTTATACAAAATTACATTAACATATTCAGCAGAATAACGCGGAATAAGATTAAAACTTTAGAAGACGAATTAGAGTTCATTAAGCATGTATACCAGATAAATAACGACATATCACTTTTACAGGGTCACATAAATGACAAACGTACAACAAACCCTTATACAAAATTACATTAATATATTCAGCAGAATAACGCGGAATAAGATTAAAACTTTAGAAGACGAATTAGAGTTCATTAAGCATGTATACCAGATAAATAACGACATATCACTTTTACAGGGTCACATAAATGACATCGGACAAGTTATTTTTTCAAGCAAACTAGGTATAATACCCACAGATATACTGACACAGACGGAGCTTGACCTCTTAAATGACTTTGACATGAACAATAGTATAAAAGTAGCAGTAATTTTTCATAACGCAAACATCATAATAACACTACTAATACCCCAATTTTCCTCCAATATCCTATCCAAAATTATTTTTGAACCTATTCCCGACCAAAAAAACGTATCACTAATATTAGATGAATATGAAATACTAACAGACAAAAATAATAATTTGTATAACGAAATTATAAAAGATAGCCTGGAATTTGATTAAACTAGATAACAATTGTTTGGAAAATATTATTAAATTTAAAGAAGCTAATTGTAAATTAGAGCCATTAGTAAAAACAGCAATTAAAGTAGTATTACCAGGAATATTAATATTTAAAAAATTTTATTCAATTATAACTCACAATTGTAACAAATTGAAAATTTAACAAACTGGAACCTTTTTAATAAAATTTTAAAATTGCAAAGTAATAGCCATGAACAAAACATTCGAAAATATCAAAATTAAAATGTATGATTCATTTATACTACCAAATAAAATCACAAAATTAAACCAACTAAAAATTTTACTCAAATAGAATTAAAATTAGAAAAATTGTACTTACAACAAGTAAACCAACAAGAACACAATGAACTATTGTTGAAAAATAATAAAAGTGTTCATTTAATTAGTTTTAATTCAAATTTAGTAATTGTAATATCTATTATTGTCGTAATTTTTGTTTTAATATGTATTAATAAACATAGAAGAAAATTATATATATCACCTGAACTGAAATCATCAAATCAAAACACTGCAAGAACAACAGAAGGCCCATTCCTGCAGTTAAGTACAATAGCATAACTCATTTTTACAACACCAACACCGATTGAGGACAATCGATTTAAGAGGGGAAGAGTTAACTTAGGGTAAGTTAATACCATCCAAGCCGCTTGACATATGACCAGCCGTCATAAATCAACCACTTAAAGCTAACCCGTTAGAACCACCCGCATAGCCACCATAAAACCCGAAACCAACCACCCAGCCAAGATGTCATAAATTAGGCACTTACAACGGACATTCCAGAGAATCAAATAACACATATGTTATTCCGTTATTTGATTACCAATCATTGGCTACACCAAGTTAACCTACATCAAACTATTTAATGGTCAACTTAAGAAATGTCAATACCGCACATGTTGCCCGAAATATGATTACCCATCATAAATTCGTCCTCACCAACAAACGCATAGCAAGACGACAATGCTAAGTGGCACACAGCTATGTGGAACGGAAATCAGTAAACAATCGACTCAGCCGACTAAGTTATTAATCTACAGTACAAAGTACCTTACATAATATAGAGTGGCCAAATTTGGCTAATATAATACTAGCAATTAATATCAATACCATGCTAAGCTATTGAACCTAGAGTTTTCACAAAATTATTTCTAGATAAAGCGAAATCAAGTACGCTCGATTTAGATAATGCATTAAATTCCCGAAGTGCACGAGCTATTGGGGCGTTACTTGCAAAGTTAGTCTTAAAGTTCTCTACGTAAAAAGGGAAAAAATTGCGAAGACTTCTTTGTGGAACATTAAAGCTAATCCGCTCAAGTAAAACAGGGCAATCAGTGATGCCATTAATAATATTGAAAGTGAACGAAAGTGAAAGGACAGTTCTTCTCTTTTCTAGAGGCTCCAGGCTAATTAGCATAAGCCGCGAAGCATAGGAAGGAAAGGAGCCTCAAATCGTAGGGAACGTAAAGCTTGCTTAAGAAAGATTTTTTGAACACGCTCAATTCTGCTTATCGAAAATTGGTCATAAGGTCTCCAAATTATAACGGCATACTCTAAGTGTGACCGGACAAGAGCTGTAAATAATAGTTTGAAGGTATATGGATCGGAAAATTCAGATGTATTGCGACGAATGAAACCCAGAACTGAGTAAGCTTTTGTAAGAATTAAAGTAATATGATTATGGAAAGAAAGTTTTGAGTCTAATAAAACTCCGAGACCCTTAAACTCCGTAACATTTTGTAGTACATAACTAGCGATGGTGTATGATGTGCTAGAAACGTTATGTCGCCTCGAGAATGATAAATGAAAACATTTTTTAATATTCACGGAGAGACGCGACTTAACGCACCAACGATGAAGATTGTTCAGATCTCCTTGAAGCCTCTGAGCATCCACTGAATTCTGCACAGTTTAAAATATTTTTAAATCATCAGCATAGAGCAGAAACTTTGAAGAAGAAAAGCAACTGCTGATGTCGTTGATAAAAAGAACAAAGAGTAGTGGCCCCAAGATGCTCCCTTGGGGAACACCTGAAGCGGCAACAAAGTGGTTCGACAAAACACCTTCGATTGACACCACGCAACATCTATCCGACAGATAAGATTTAATCCATTGCAGAAAGGTGGAGTGAAAGCCCAAGCAAGCTAACTTATTTGTAAGAACGCTATGCGATACACTATCAAACGCCTTAGAGAAGTCTGCATATATACAATCGACTTGTAGTCCTTTCAAAAACGATGACATAGAGTATTCACTAAAAACAGCAAGATTAGTGGCTGTGGAGCGACCGGTGACAAAACCATGTTGTTCTGGTATAATTAAAGATTTCACCGCAAAATAAATCTTGTCCTTGACAATGCATTCGAAAAGCTTTGAGATGCTAGACAGCTTGGCAATTGGCCTATAGTTCCGAACATCATTTTTCTTTCCACTTTTAAAAAAAGGCGTAATGGCTGTATATTTCCATTCATTCAGAAAAATACCTGAAGACAGAGATTTATTAAAAATAATCTGAAGAGGAATTGCTAATGCCGGACAGTTCTTCAGCAAGCTAGCTGATAGCCCGTCAGAGTCTGTTTGAGTCGAAGGCTTCAGGGAAACCAACCCCATGGTAATGTCTTCGGATGAAAAAAGTAACGAGCCAATGTTAAGAATTGAAGAAATCTCCGAAGAAAAGTCCGGAGACTCCTCCTCGTCAGAAACGTAATTTGACATAAAGAATTCAGCAAATAGATTAGCTGCTTCGGCAGGTGTACTAGCAACTTTTTTATCCAGACACACCGCGGTAGGTACACTAGAGCACGACTTTTTTGACTTTACGAACCTCCAAAACGACTTCGGATTAGCTTTGATGTTCCGCTCAGTGCGATTGATATAATTTTTGTAAAGCCGGTTATCCAAAGACTTAAATTCCTTCTGAAAATGTTGGAATTTTACGAAGAGTGCGTGGTTATTAGTTGCTTTAAATTTCTTAAGGTACTTGTTTTTGAGATTCTTTAGTTTTTTTAATTGCTTATTATGCCAAGGAGAGTGATAACATCGCTTCTTTTTTAAAGGAATATAATTAGTGCCAAATTCATGCATTAGTGTCTTAAACGAAGAAAAACAACTGTGAGTATCCAAGTCAGATAATAATTCATCCCCATTAAATTCTAAGAGAGAATCGTTTAAACTTGGAAAATCACAGGATGCATAATCAAACGCAGTTACGTCACCAATCGACAGTGGTAAAAACTCAAAAAACAATAACTTAATATCTAAGGGCACATGATGTATACCAGCATCTGATAATGGAGAAATACATTTTGAAATGCTGTAGTTAATATTATCAGTTACGAAGATAAGATCTAATAATCTGTTTAACTGATTAAAAATACCATTAACTTGCTTAAGGTTTATGCAATATTATTAGCTGTGAGGCCTGCATATTATTAGCTGTGAGGCCTGCATAATAAGAGTTTGAGATACTACACCATCTAATGTTACATAAATTAAAATCCCCTAATACACAAAGATGACTATCGATTATTTCATCTAACACCAGAGCAGTAATTTTATCCACATGCGCCTTATAGAGTTCCAGGTTACTATTAGGCGGGATATATGAGGCAAATAAATATAAGCAGCCATATGAATTGGAGCCAACGATGCATACACAAAGTTGATCCAGCAGTGAGTCGCAGTTTTTGAGGGTGACTAAAAACGCACGGTACTTTCTTTTGACGGCAATCAGAACGCCACCACATCTCAAGCAGCCAGTCTTAACAGCATCGCGATCTTTACGAAATACATCATACTGATTTAAATCAAAGAATTCACTGTCATAAAAGTCCGCGGTCAGCCACGTCTCAACAATGACAATGATATCATAAGCCTCTTCAGCGCTAAATTGGTTGACAATATTTGATTTAGTTCTTATGCCTGAAGTGTTGTGATAATATACCTTCAGCCCATCATTAGTTTCGGTAACTCCATTATAGTCGTTCCGGGTCACGTTTGTTGTACTAGAGCTGGCTGTTTTTGAAAAAAACGAAATGGCCTTATTTTGACGTTAGCTGGCCAAAGCGACGCATTTAATATTTTATCGAAGCTGGTTGATGAAACACCTAGCTTGAAATTCACCCGTTTATATTTGTCTACTGGGTTGTCTTTCTTGATCAGAGGAAAGCAAGAGAGAGAGTTTATCTCAATACTTGCATGTTTAGCTACGAAGTTTATTATGTCAGCTGCAGTGACAGACGGCTCAAACGAGGATAGATGTACCCATTTCTTCCGAACAGAGACACTCAATTCGGTGGTATCGCTTACACCAACAAGAACCTTTGCCTTTGCCTTCTTCCTCCCTTCATTCCTCACCTCAGTCCATGCAGCGTTGTCCATCAAAACTTCGTTTGCATTAAGCGATGATGATTGAGAAGCAGTCATAACAGTAGAGGGAACATTACCAACAACAGCAACAGAGTTATTTGTGCGCACAGCATTAGATGCATTAGAAATATTTGTAGCATTAGGTACGACAGTGCCGTATACCCGAAGCATAGCAGCAGCAGCAACATCAGCAAACGAAACAGCATTAGCAGACGTAACTAAATTGCGACGAGACGTTGACTTAACATTATTAGCTTTAGTTGCTTTCGATAGTTGTGTGGAGCGAGCAGTGAACGAGGGAGAACAGCCGTTATCACTAGTCACACTGGGGGATAGCGCAGACATGCATAACAGAGCAACCTAAACAAGAGCGGAGAGGGTCGCGTTTTCCACCGCCTAGCGCTACCGCTTAGTTGTCGTACCTAAACAAGAGCGACAGCGCTATGTCAAATCAAGGTACTACAACTACAAATCATCATCAACAATGTCAATTCTTCGTTTTCTGCAGCTAACTTCACTTCCTAACGCGCTGTCAAAATCGGTTTTTCCAACCGCTCGGCGTTGCCGCCGCGTTATTTCGGTTGGCTCCATACAAATTGTATGGGCATGAGGAATTTTTTACAGATAAACGCCGCTGCCGCTCTTGTTTAGGTTGCTCTGTAAAGGTGTTAACATGTTGAGCGACGGTGAGACAGCAGTAAATTCTTTTGCGAAAGACTCACGATTGCACTCGCTGTTATTATTCATAACATTAGACGAGCAGACAATACAACATTAGCAGCTAGCACTTCCAAGCACTTGTCTTTGTTGTTGTCACAATCGATTTTAGATTTATTATCAGCAATGATTTCAGATTTAATTTCAGCTATTTGCGAGGCCAAGTCTTTAAATTTTAATTCGAAGGTACTAATAATGGCTTCGAATCCAAGTTTCTGAGTGACAATCACTGTATCATAAGCTTTACGCAAACTTTCAGGCAAATTTACACAGTCTGGACACATGTAGCCAATATGGCGGTTCAGTTTAAATAGCTTCACATCGTATTCTGTTAATGTTCCCACACAACAGGCGCGATGATATATTTTCTTACAGAAACCACTGCATGGAACGGTAAAACAGTCTTTTCTAGAAAACAATTTGTCACACTTTGCACAAAAATCGTCCATAATGACCAATAAAAGATTAAAAATTGCACGAGCAAAAACACAACACGTCTGCACTCGACAGCTTCACGACATAATTATTTTTCGAGCTTAGCTCTCCCATTCAGTATTAAGATGTAACTTAGTTTTTAGATTAAATTATCATATCAATAAACGCGGTCGTGCTGACCTTCTCAGCCCCGCAATTAAAAATAAAACTTTTGTTTTTATTAACTGATATCTATAACTTATACTTATAACTATACATACATATTTATGTTTTCTCTGCTGCACTTAGGTAGTAAACAAATGTATCTGTACATATGTACATATGACTAAATACATGTGTGGATATCTATACCTCGCGCGCTGTTTCTTAGAGTAGACATTTTTGTACTCACAGATTTCATATAATAACGAAGCCAACTGAAAAATTTTTAGAAAAACTAATTTATTGCTTAAGTAGTTTTGAAATCACCAACTACGCTTGAGCAGCTGTATTAGCACAACTAGGGTGGTAGGCAGATACACGGAAAACCCGGTAATTACGTTAGTAAAGAGTGATTTATTGCACAATAATATTGTGTGTTCGTGATGTTTTTTAGTTTGACGAAAATACCACAACAGGATGGTATCAATGTTTTTGTGTTATTAATATATAATTACATAATCGCCCCTGAGGATGCTAAGGTAGTTAGCGAAACGTCGGGAAAAAAGTTGAGAAAGTCTTTTTTCTTGCACATCAACTAAATAGATCGATTAGCCTATCACTGCATTAATAAACATAAAAATATTCATAGAACTCGATCAAAAAGTTACAAATGAACAAAGTGTAACTTTTGAAAAAGATAGCTAGGCTGACGAGTTTTAATTAATTTAAATAAAAATTTCATATGACGAACATTAATTTAATTTTCCAGACTAAAACCTAGAAATGTTTTGGTATATACCGATATGTGGTAAAATTTTCTTTTAGTGTAAACAAATCTAGCTGCATTATTTAGGGCCAGATTCAATTTGTTCCTTGATTCGCAATCCATGTTACCATATATCAACTCAAAATACGAAATTTGTGCAATAATGATTGTTTTTATTAACTTAAGTTTTATATTCAGTGGTAGGCAAGTGCACGTATGCCACAGGTTTCTCAAAATATAATATATTTTCGAGATGCTATAATTAATATGTCACAACTGATTTTATTACAATATCTCTCTAATCAAGTATGATCAGGGATAGACTGCACAGATGGAAAGGTTCGTGAAATATAGAAAGCAACTCAGTTTTTGCAGCATTTATACAGAGACCATTTGATTTGGCCCAGAGCGATATTCTTTTTAGGTCAGCATTCAAACCAAAAATAAATCTTCACTGAGGCCAATAGAACGTGAATAATAAATTTGCGTATCATTTGCGTGCAAATGGATGCGTGCATTTTGGCAACAATGCACGATGTCATTTATAAATAAACTAAAAAGGATGGGACCTAGAATTGAGCCTTGGGGCACTCCAGTAGTAATTTGACGAAGGCTAGACATTGTATCTCCACTATGGACTTGTAGCATCTTATATGCTTAATGGAAATCAAGCTCAAACCGAAGTACTGTTTTAATTTGACAAGAAGAATTTCGTGGTTGACTGAATCAAAAATTATTTGCAAAGAAATTAATTTTTTAAAGACTTTCGCCAACGCTGGTAAAATACTAAACGGCCTAAAGTCTTTGGGAGCATCTCAAATATTGTTTTTGGAGACCGGAATGACATTAGCAACCTTCCACTGATTTGGAAAAGTTGAAAGGTTAAGGCAAAATTAAATATATATGTAAGTGACGAAAGTATCCAAGGAAAGATAAGCTTTAGAAAACGTAAGATAATTCCATCCACTCCAATAGCATTCGACTTTATGGCATAAACGCATTTTACAACTTCACATTCTGTTACAGCCTCAAATGAAAATTCACTACAATAACCATATGCTTAACTCATGTCAATATTGAACGGGTGTACGGTACTAGCTTGAAAAGTTGTACCAATTAAATGTGAGTTTAGTTCATCAGCATAAAGCATACATGCCTTAACCACCTCAGTACCAACGCCCAAAGATTTTAAATTGATCTTTGAAGGAAGATTCTGATTGAATTTAGCTTCGAGAAATTCCCTCTAAGTTTTTTGCAAGATTACTGTTACGTTATATCTAATCTTTTTGTTTGAATTCCAGTGTTCAGCACAAGGATAATGCTACTATTTTCTATATGCCCCATTGAGGTCATTGATGCGACAGAGAATAACCTTAGTGAACCAAGGTTTTTTATTAGGCCTCATCTTAATATTACGAATTGTCACGAATTTTTCAAACAAATATTTTGCTAGCACTGAGAATTGAACTAACTTTTCATCAAAACTGGAGTAAAGATAACATGCATTGCAGTTTAAAGTGTTCCTTTCAATGTGATATAATAATAGGCCTTATCTTTTGTAAGCGACTTGCAAAAGAACACTAGGTAGGTAGCTTATCGTATAGCGTGGAAAGCAACAACAAAATAAGTGTTGGAAAGTGGTGCAATTGTGAATAATCATTGGAAAGTACCAAGGGAAATTGGGAAATTTTCGCTAAACATCAAAATAAGTAAAAAACCAAAATAGAACAGACGTAAATAAAATTTCCTCTTATAAGAATTACTAATTTTGTTTTGTTTAGCTAGCTAATTTTACAAACGACCATTAATTTTGACACACTAGTGTTGTAAAGTGTATTCAAAATATAAGATAGTTGATTATAAGCAAAAGTAAATATGTCATTAAATCCATAATACTAAACAGCAGCTGCAATGCGATCGACGCTCATACGATCCAGTACTTTGACTGCATTAGTGTTGATATGCTTTCTCACATAGACATGCCCACGGATTGAAAATGCACTCACCAGTTGCTTTTGTTTCTTTAATTGCGTTCCAAATTGCATTAGCTCCCGATTCTTTTTAGTAAGACACTCATGAATAAATATCTTATCGCTTAAATCTATTCCAACATCACGAAGTGTTAGTGTTTCTCGATTAGACTTAGATAACACCGCAATAGCCTTAAGCAAATGTGAGCGGTCGTAGGTAGATTGTAGTTTAAAAATTATTGTAGAGGGTCTTTTGTTGTTGTGCCAACTTTTACTCAGACGCAAGGTAGAGCGTAAAGATAGTGAAGCCAGACCAATTGAAGCACACAGTTTGCTGAACATCGATGAGAGGTAATCTCTCTTAAAAACATCCGTGTCGCACGGCGGAAGACGGATATGGTGCTGTAAGTCAGCTTTATTTATCTTGGAAGTGAGATCACCAATCTAAGTAACCGCGTCTCCTTCATTGCTGGTCGCCTTGCCGCGGCGAAGGGGCTTAAATGCCGTTCTGAGAGTTCCCCGCTGGGAGCTTTCAGACCGGGATGAACTAAGAGGAAAGCTTCATATTCCTTGCAGCCATGTAGGGGCAGAGAAAACCTTTGTCCCTACGGGTCTGGGAGGAATGTGGAGATAGCCGCATCAGCACCACCCTAAGCTAAGGAGTTGAGGTACCCGTACCGAGAGATGAATGGTCAGCGGGTGGATATCGAATTGCTGGCCTCGAACGGTCCCCTCCGATACCCGGGCAAGGTCGGAGTGTACAAGCGCCTTCTCTATGCATGCCGGCTCTGCGGACGAGTGACTAACCCTTTCCGTGCCTACTCGTGGGACCAACAATGAACAATGAAAACAACTATAAAAATCCAACACAAACATCAACTGACGAAACAACGGCGACGACAACGGCAACGAACAACGGACAAACGACAGCGACGACCCTCCCTTATCGGAATCCGGGATGCATCATCACGGAGTCAGCTGAGGACACCCTGCTCGCCTCCAGTCAGGAGATGATAAAAAGTGCATCAGGCGTTACCACCCAAAGTAAGCCAAATGCACAAGCCGTGATCACACCCGAAAACGCTACCACACAAAGTAGCCCCCCAGATGAAAAACCATCCACTTCGAAAGCTGCCGGACCTACCATTCACAGTACACCGGTGGCCGGAGAAGAGGATGACACTGCCAAAAAGGGTGGTGTATGAAAGAAACGGAAAAGTCGCTCAACCAAATTCGTAAAAGTAGATACCAAAGGGCGGTATATATGATGGACAAACTGTCCAACACTGGTACCGCCACCGGTTCTATTGAGTCGAAGGGGGCTGAGCACTATAAGCAGGTGATAGAGGAAAACGAGAACTTCTTGAAAGAGAAGCCATCTATTCCTTCGTGCACACCCAGCCAGCCTAAGAATACGGGATCTCAGAAGAGAAACCGTTCAACAAACGAAAGCGGCAATGGAAATGACGCGAAGAAGCCTAAAAAGGCGACCCCTGCGCGCTCAGACACATCCCATCGCAACTATGCCGAGGTAGCCAAAGATGGCCTGCAGGTAGCAATCGTCGTCGATAACTCGAAGTCGCCGGCGGCGATTCAGCAGCACTGGGTGGAGATTGACGTCAAATTGTCGAGCCTCGTCATGGATCACGTACTCGACAATCCAGCGGGTCCCCACCCGGAGTTTGACTCCTCTGAAACCTTCCGGGGTTACAGGGTGATCAGGTGCGCAAATCAAGCTTCCTTGGACTTCCTTGCCGGATGCGTCACTAAAATAAGTGATGCATTCGTCGGCCTTAAGCTAAGGCTGATTCCGGCCGGAGAGGTCCCCAGGAGGCCACGTGCGCGTATCTGGTTACCCCCATTGGAGGAGCCGGGCGAGAAGCTGCTACGCTGCCTGAAAATTCAAAACGGGCACATACCAGCAATTTCGGATTGGCAACTTATTAAAGTTGAGCAGCCGAATAAGGCAAGCCGTCCCCTACTCTTGGCCATCTGCGAGGAATCGCTGGAGGCCCTCGCCAAAGCGGACAACAAAATCCGCTTTGGGATCCGTATGGCCAAGATGAAGATCTTTCGAGGCGACAAGGCTCCTGACGAAGACGACACTGAAGAGGTCGACGACGCAATCCAGTTGCTGCGAGACGTTGCAATCACGGATGATGACCCCGGGCAAGATAAAATGCGTGCAGATCAATCTGCAGCACTCTAAATGTGCGACAGATAATCTGTCAATCTTGCTCGGTGAGGAAAACATCGATGTCGGCCTAATCCAGGAACCGTGGGTAAAAGACCTGCAGATTCTAGGCCTAACCAGCAGAACACATAACCTCCTCTATAGTGGTAACACAGGTAAACCCAGGGCGTGTATTCTAATCAAAAAAGATTTAAATGCATTTCTCTGTTCAAATTACAGCACAGCAGATTTAACAGTGGTGAAGATAGAGTCCGGGAAGCATCGGAACCTACTTCTGGTGTCTGCCTACATGGCACATGACAGGGATGCTCCTCCAGATGAACTGAAGCGCTTCATCGCACAAAACCAAAACCAGACGAACATCATAGTAGGAAGCGACACTAACGCGCGCAGCACTATATGGGGCAGCTCCGAAACAAACGAAAGAGGTGAGTCTCTCCTCCACTTTATACTAAATACCAATCTCTGTATTTGTAACAAGGGCAGGAAACCTACCTTCATTTTTCCCAGTTCAGAAAGGTTCTCGGGATGGGAAGAGGTGTTGGATATAACGCTATCGTCAGATGGTGTAATCGTAGATGACTGGAGGGTGTCAGACAAAGCATCGATGTCAGATCACTGTTTGATACTCTTCAGCATACGCGGTGAATCCTGCACCCCAACTCTATTTCGGAACCCTCAAAGAACGAATTGGGTTAAAATCAATAATATCACGTCGAAAAGTTTAGGAAGCGGTAAAATCAAAAAGATTATAACGGCAAGCGAACTAGACGAAACAGTTGGTAGGATGGAGAAATCTATCGAAATAGCCTTTAAGAAGTCCACACCTTTTAGTACCCGTAAGGAAAAATCTCCACCTTGGTGGTCTGGAGAACTTAGGGAACTCAGGGCTAAAGTCAGGAAAACATTCAACGATAGCTACAGGTCAAAAGTATGGCAACCTTACAAGGACTCATTGAAACAATACAAGAAAGCAGTAAGGAAAGCCAAGTCAGAATCCTGGCGGTCATTCTGCTCATCTGTAGAAACATGCAGGCTTTCTCAGGAAGCACGATGGAAAGTGGACAGATAATGCCAGGGATTCATTGGAAGCCCTTACTAACACTCAATTCCCGGGGTGCGGCCAGAGACCAACGATATGGACTCAAACCAATCTTCCGGAACCCTTCGAGGTGGAACTGGAAACTGTTATAGACAGAACTAAAATAAAGTTCGCAATAAACAATTTTCAACCCTACAAATCCCCTGGTCCAGATGGGATCTTACCGATAATGCTGCAAAAGCTTGGGGAGCCCATGATCATATGGCTGGATCAGGTCTTTAAAGCCAGCATTCGACTATCACATGTTCCACAAAGCTGGAAAAGAGTAAAAGTTGTTTTCATTCCGAAGACAGGTAGAAGAACCCATGATGAAGCAAGAGACTTTAGGCCAATAAGTCTAACATCTTTTCTGCTTAAAGCACTAGAGAGATTGCTGGATATACATATCAGATCCATCATACAAGGATCAAAGCTATCGACAGCCCAACATGCGTATATTAAGGGCAGGTCAACAGAAACTGCTCTACACGAAGTGGTGGGCACCATAGAAAAATCAATCAACAATATAAAGGTCGAGTCAATCACTCAATCACTACGAATGATGGGGGTATCTACCCACATCTGCGGATGGATTGAGCAGATGCTCAGGAACAGACATATTATAGCAACCAGTGGTTCATCAACACTCTCCCGCTATGCGAACAGAGGCACCCCGCAAGGGGGGGTTCTGTCCCCATTACTTTGGGTAGTGGCTATGAACGATATTCTACTGAAGCTCAAAAGCGATGGAGTAAAAGTAGTTTCATATGCAGACGATGTCGTAGTGGCAGTATCTGGTCTTTTTCCCTCCACGATAAGCGAAATTCTCGAGGCAGCTCTGCGAAGACTCCAAACATGGGCCTCACAAAGCGGGCTGGGTATCAACGACGATAAGACAGAGCTAATGCTAAAAGAACTAAAATAGCACGGTTTAAACTTCCTTCTCTTAACGGAACTCCTCTGACTCTATCCTCTGAAGCAAAGTACTTGGGTATCACATTGGACCCGAAACTTAGCTGGAAGAGAAACGTTGAGAGGCGTGTTGAGAAAGCATACATAGCCTATTACTCCAGCAAACGAATCATTAGTAAAAACTGGGGATTAAAACCGAAGCTTGTCCTGTGGTTGTACACGGCCATCATAAGGCCGATACTTACCTACGGAGTACTGGTGTGGTGGCCAGCACTAGACAGGCAATATAATATCAAGAAGCTAAGCAGCATATAACGTGCAGCTTGCGCGAGTGTAACAGGGGCCATTAGATCATGTCCCAAGGACGCACTTAATGCGATCCTACATCAGCTGCCAATTGAGCTCCAAATAAAAGAAACTGCGGCGAACTCTGCAATCAGACTCCAAGAGTCAGGATGCTGGAGGCCAAAGCAGTACGGTCACAGCAGAGTTCTCGACGGGCTCTTGGGAGCAAACGAACAATCAGATTATCTACCTCCTTCGCTGGACTTCAGGAAAAGCTTCCAGGTAGTATTTCCATCTAGGCGGGACTGGAGCAGGGGCAGACTGCCGGACGAGAACACCACCTCTCTCTACACGGACGGGTCAAAAATGAACTGCGGTGTGGGTGCTGGGGTGTTCTCAGAGAAGCTGGATGTATCGCTCTCGTTCCGTCTACCTAACTTTGCCAGTATCTTCCAGGCAGAAGTGATGGGAATTGAGAGGGCCTGTCAGGTACTGAAAGGTAGAAGCGAAGGGGTACGGAAAGCATATATCTTCTCAGATAGTCAAGCAGCTCTCTTGTCACTGGAATCACCGAGAACCAATTCCAGAATAGTGCATGACTGCAAGTGTGCGTTAAGCTCAGCGGCTGAGTCGGTTGACATTTCTCTCGTTTGGGTTCCTGGCCATAGGAACATATACGGTAACGAGAGGGCAGACGGGCTGGCCCGAGTCGGCGCCTTTCTTGAGGAATCTGACGCGGAAGCAATACGCTGCCCGCTGGGAGCGAACAGCAGGATTTAGATGGGGTAGGTTAACGACGTGCAAAATCGCGAGAGAAATTTGGCCTACCTATGATCGACCAAAAACGGTAGACCTCCTTAATAGATCAAGGAAAGAAATATTCCGCCTAACAGCTACAATCACGGGCCATTGGCCGCATGGTGAGCATGCGGCCAAGATTGGCCTTCCATTCAATAACTACTGCAGGAGCTGTAAACACGCAGACAGCAGAGAAACCATTTTTCACTATCTGTGTGAGTGCCCAGCTCTGGCACGCCTTCGACAAGAAACACTTGGGTTTATCCCAAGAGGGCTAAAGGAGATCTCTAAGTGTAATATAACCTGTTTAAATAGCTTCATCCACAAATCAAAGTGGTTCGAAAATTAAAGACCTTAGGACATACCAGAGGTTCCATGAAAATAGCGTAGCAAAATGGTGCTTCCAGCGCTAATTGGGCCCTTGTCACTAAAGGACTAGGCAACGCTTCAACCAACCAACCAAGTAACCGCGTTTCACTCTACCCCAAGATTCGTTAACTTCTTCCTTTTGGATATCTAGAACCGTTTGATTTTTATCCGTGGTCGCAAAATCTGCTTCGAATTCAATAAGTGATTCCGCTAATTGAATAAAAGTGGCCATGATAACATTTTAAATTCGTTGGATTATTCGCGGTTGGATAAAATCCGAACATAATGCCGAATTTGTAAAAGAATAATCCAAGAAACCACTTAAAATGCGAAAAGTTTTTAGAAAATCACAGAGCCGATTAAGTTTAAAAACAAAAAAATTAAAATTGAGTACGAAGAAAAACGCGAAACCCCAGCAACAAACCAGCAGAATAAAAATAATACGAAAATAATTTTTTCCTTTAAGAAGCTTGAATTCAATCAGTTTAATCTCAAGAATTTTTTAAACATGAAAATCAGATGAATATGAAAGAACAATATTGATAACGAGAAATCGAAATAAATTTAAAAAAGGTTTACTTGCTGTAAAAATTATAAATGTTTATATATTTTCAAATGATTTGTTTATAAATTTACAATATATAAATTTCGTATACTTTGTTTAGACCTCCGTGCTATACTCAATTAAAAAATATTGGGTCACCTTTTATTTCATGTGTTTTCCTTTGACACACGCGGTACTGGAAGAACTACAGTTTTTCCAGCTAGTAATTTAAGCGATTTCACCTCAAAACGGTTTTCATTAAAAACTGCTTTTGATAGGCTGGAATAACGTTTAGATTTTTCACTGGGGCACACCCGTTTTTAAATCACCGCAGAACACAGCCGTTGTTTCAGCTACCACATATCTGTCAGGTAAATTATTGTTCACCCAGGAAAAATATCATTGCCAATAAACCGAACTCCTTTATACACAAAACATAACATTTGTCCTTTAATTATATTTTTATATTATATAAACACTGGTGCCATTCGAGTTAAACACTCCGAAATCAGCGTTTTCATAATTAATGCCACTTGCTATAATCTTGCTCACTGAACTTGACAATTTATAATTTTATACACAATTCTTAAAAGCTTTTTTCTCAATTAACAGACTAGACACAATGGAATAAATTAATTTTCAATTGAATTTCACTTATAAATATTATCACAAGAACTTCAAACTTAATTGTCTAGCAATCCTGTAGCGAGAATATATTGCGTCAGTATCTCGCACCTGGATATTGTACGTATGGCCACCACGTAAGCTCGCCACCCAATTCTGTATCGATACTTTTAAATCTTTGTTCTCTATTTCGATATTTTGTTTGATTATTTATTTCTGTTTCTATATTAGGTCCATTCCTTATCTACAGTTTTTTACAGTTTTTACAGTTTTTTACAGGATTTAGTCCAAAAAGCATTCCCGCACTCAAAAAAACTGTAACAGAGAGCGCAATTGAGAGAGTAACTGCGACTCTCTTCTTGTCCGAAGTTACAGGATTTAGTCAGAAGTTTTTTTACCTGTAAATATCCAAAAAGTGTCAAAATCAGCTGTTAGCAGTATTGTTGTGAAATCACAAAAAAAAGAAAATTACAAAATTTGTGTAAAAAATTAAACATTTCAGTAAAAATGAAAGTGCTAAAGTAATAAATAAAATTGGTAGTTCTTGTGATAGTTTTGCTTGCGTTTAAGTGTTTTTATAACCATTTTTTGTATAAATATTCTGACATTCGCTTCTTAGGCTAAAAAAGTGGTTTTTGCATTCCCGTACTTTTTCCTGTAATTCTCTATTAGAGAGCGTTTTTACCTTACTCTCTTGCATTTTGACACTTTTTAGGAACTTACAGGAAAAGTAAAGGAATGGACCTATTATTTACCACTTTTCTGTATATTTGTTTAAATTTAGCGATCGGAAATCGATCTTTACACACTCGTTTGAAATTTGACCACGAAATTGCAGGCAGTGACTTTGTGTGCTTAATTTTGATGTTCTAATATCTTGGTGCAGCACCGTTTATAAATTAGATTTAGAAGCTGCCACAACACTATTCAGTAATTATAATTACTATTATAAAGCTATAGTTTGTCCTTTCGGAGGGACTTCAAAATTTAAGTTTGCAAGGTGATTTTAGCGCACTTTGATTATTCACTGATCATGCTAATTTTAACCAAACCACGTACCTTTTGTATTGCTGATCTGTAGTGCGTTTCTGTAACTTTTCGTTATGATATCGAAAGAAATATCACTTTTGCGTAACGAAAGGTTTATAACGAACAATTGTTTTGAAGTGTTTCTGTAACTCAGAAAATTCACCTTTCGTTATGGTTGTGGTGAGTCGTTATCCATGTTATCGAAAATGTGCTATAACTAAAATGAATGCATAAACATCTGTCAATGTACACGAATATATTTGTTTTGTTTACTGCAAAAAAGTTTTGTTTACTCTTATTTTTTTTATTCGTAAGTACAAATAATATTTTATATACTATATATATATTTTGAATGTATAAATTTATTATCAATGTTATAATTTCTTAGTGAATCAAATTATGATAGCTGCTGCATTATTTGCCTTTTTGGAGGACCAACGGAATATGTTACGCGTTCATCGGCGACATCTGAGGGATACAACTGACCCATTTCATTTGCCGGAAGCTCGCTTTGAAGAGCTATTCCGTTTTAAAAAAGATCCCGCAATAGCCTTGTTACAAGAGCTAAGTCCTCATATGAAAAGTGGCGAAAGGCGTACGTTTGTCCCAAAATCATAAAGAATGACTGCAGCACTTCATTACTATGCAACAGGATCATATTTGAGAGACGTTGGCCAAGATTTTGTGTGCTCATTAAGCAAGACAGTTGTGTGTCGTGCAGTAAAAGAAGTCACAAACATCATTGAAGGAAAATTAATGTGTAAATACATTAAATTTCCAACATCTTTAGAGGAACAAAACAAAATAAAACAAACGTAAGAAAATCATTATATAGGTACATAAAAAATATTGTGTATGTACATATGTGTTTATATTTTTACAGATTTTTTTCATCTACGGGTTTTCCTGGGTGCATTGGTGCTATTGATTGCACCCATGTTAAAATTAAAAAGCTGGCCGCTGATGTTGAATGCTGCTACATAAACAGAAAGGGCTACTTTTCCAAAAATTTGCAACTTATTTGTGACTACAATTTAAACATATTGTCTGGGAACGCGCGTTATGGTGGTAGTACCCATGATGCTTTTATTTGGGAGAACAGCCAATGTAAACAATTTTTGGAAAGGCAAAACGCCAGTGATGTAGATTCAAGTTGGCTTATTGGTGATTCAGGCTATCCACAGCAACCATGGTTGATGACACCATTTCGAAATCCACAGACGATTGGGCAAAATAATTACAATGATTGCCACATTCGGGCTCGGAATTGTGTTGAAAGGCTTAATGGAGTTTTGAAAAAGGTATTTGGGTGCTTATCACATGTTTAAACCAGCATATGCTGGATCAATAATAAATGCGTGTTTAACCTTGCACAATATCAGATTAAAAAGAAATTTACCAATTCCAGACATAAACGTATCGTCAAATTTCAGTATGGAAGTTGACAATTTCGAAGAGAATCGTGAAAATTGTAGTGTGCTAAATCAAGGCAGAAGATGTCGGGATAATATAGTACGAAATTATTTTAACTAACTAATTATTTTAATTATAAAAAATTCACAAATTAGTTAGCATAAAAAAAGGATTTCATTTCAACAAAAAAAACAATTCATTTTAAATAATAATAATAAAAAAAATAAAATATAATATAAAAAAAAGCTTTGTTTATTATTTTTCGCATAATTGTTTAAGCGAAGCGGCCATGGATTGCACGGAGGCACGAATGTCTTTCGCCACGGACAGCAACTGGTCAAATTCCTCCTGTCGTTTGCGTTCCTGCTCAGCAAGAGTGGTTTTCACTTGTTCAAATGCACTGAAGAAAGTGGCAGTCTGTCGCATTCTGTCTGGTGTGGGCGATGGCACTGTATTGGGTTTGGTTGATGGCAGTGCAGCATTTGAGGTTTTTTGAGGTGTATCCAACACGTCATCAAGTGATTTCTGCAATTCTTCATCTGCACTATCATTCATCTAAATATGAAACTTTGTGATTAAAACTCAATAATTTTTTTTTGTTATACGAAGATATTACCTCTTGAAACCCCGACTCCTTAGTAACGCCATCGCCATCAACAAGTGCAGTTGGGAAAAAGTCTAACACTTGCAGGTCCATACCATCTAGCGGCACTGGACCTTCAGAGGCAGGACGATTTCCAGTAGCGTTCTGGAAACGCATAATTGCGGCCTGCTGCTTCTTTACGCCTGATTCCAGTCTGCCCAGCACTGCGAATTGAAATAAATATTAATGAATGCACATATAATATACTGAACGAACCTTTTTCAACGGTTTTACATGCTCCTCCGCATGCATTCAATTCCGCTGTGAGAGTTGCCCATACAGCATTAGCAGCTTTGCCGCTGTTTGGGCCACCAAATTGTCCGGTACCAACATTTCTATGATTTTTCAATAAATCTAGAAATTTTTGTTTTTGTTGTTTGGTAACTTTTCCACTTCTTACTTTTTTCTGTAAATAATATAAACAATAAAAACAAAACATCAAAATTTTTCCAGCTTACCTCGCTCATCTTTATTTTGGCGCAAAATATCACTGCAATTTTTTTAATGATATGATAACGAATGTCATAACGAAAGAAATAACGAAAATGCTTTTCACCAGACTTACAGAAACACTACACTTCGTTATACTAGTGAATTCGATATATCGTTCGTTATTATGCATAACGAAAAGTTACAGAAACGCACTACTGTTCACTTGGTCTAATTGTTGATATAAGTATCTATGTGTGTGTTTAACTGCTCCTTGAGTCCACACTTGAGTTTCTACTGGCAATTTCGGTGATTATTTTTCTTTGGTGTTGGTAGTAAAATCTGCGGCGAGAATAATTATGATGAGACCTTTTGATGTGAAATCGTTGGTTCCATTTCCAACTGCGACGAAGGACCATGGACGAAACTGCCGCAATTCCCTTGGTCTCGTGGACAGTCCGTTTTTAAATAAAAAAGAGAAGGAATTCGTATTAGACGTATATATATGTATTGATTTATTAACAAAGTGGGATGTATTTACATATGTATGTATATCGCAGTAGAAAATCTTAAAGTATAAAAAATATTACTTACACTTATTAGGGATTTCCTAGTGTTGGCTGGCGGTCGCTGGTGATCAAGAAGATTGCTGCTTGATGCTGGTCGGTCCAAAAAGAAGTGAACCATTGATTTTTTCCTATTTGTTGCCGGACCGGCTATTTTACCTTAGCAAACCAGTTGGTTCGGCGAACAAAAGGATATCCCGTTAAAACGATTGATATATTTAAGCCAATGGCAGGCAATTTGACAAAACCAGTATTTCTGAAACCAGGCTGATTCCCAGCAGTAAATCAGCCTCGGAAAAACCATGAAAATTACCCAGCAGTAAACTGGTTCAGGCTGCTGGCCTGAACAATTGGAGTGGATGGAATTATCTTACGTTTTCTAAAGCTTATCTTTCATTGGATACTTCCGTCACTTACATATATATTTAATTTTGCCCTAACCTTTCAACTTTTTCAAATCAGTGGAAGGTTGCTAATGTCATTCCGGTCTCCAAAAACAATATTTGAGATGCTCCTAAAGACTTAAGGCCGGTTAGTATTTTACCAGCGTTGGCGAAAGTCTTTGAAAAGGTAACTTCTTTGCAAATAATTTTTGATTCAGTCAACCACGAAATTCTTCTTGTCAAATTAAAGCAGTTCTTCGGTTTGAGCTTGATTTCCATTAAGCTTATAAGAATCTACAAGTCCAGAGCGTAGATACGATGTCTAGCCTTAGTCAAATTACTATTGGAGTGCCCCAAGGCTCAATTCTAGGTCCCATCCTTTTTAGTTTATTTATAAATTGTTATGGAATACGCATTTTTGTTGAGAGCAACAGTGAAGGCTGGCATGACATTTCGGGTGCTCTGTGGCTAGTCATTGTCGGCTGGGGCGGATTCTTGCCCTCACTGCTGTCCTCTGCGCCATAAACAGAGAAACTGTCATGCCTTACAATCAAAATTCATTTCCGGCCCGGCCGGAATTCAAAATATGTACATACATAATGCAAAAGGAAAAAAAATATTCAAATAAAACCGCCAAAAAGAATTAAAAAAAATGCTGAAAAGAGAGATAAAGTTATAATAAACAAGGACGGCCGAATATAGGGCATCACCGTTGGTGGTGTGATGCCTGGTGCTAGCCCACCCTCATCCATGGCTGCAGTCGCACTCTTATACCAGCAGCCCCTATACAAACTCCTGTGTGCCTCCTAAATCATTGGATCAACCAGCATTCCCATTTTCTTATAACGTTTATTCACAAATCATACTAATACTAACATATAAATACAGTAGTTAAGGGCTCTTAAATCTATATAATCTTAGTATAAAGGTATATGTTGTTTCAACAAAATACGTATTAAAAAATGTAGATATGATTTCATTAAGGCAAGCATCAAAATGTGGATAGGATTTCAATAAAGTAAACATCAAAATGTAAATAGGATTTCAATAAGGTAAGTATTCGCAAGTATGAATAAAGTACAGATACTATTATAATATTTCATTGCGATACTCTTCGCAGATAAGTGGGAAGAAAAAGGAAAGAAAAAAAATGTATGTATTAATCAAATGGGCTAATCAATTATTTCCTAAAGAAAAGAATATAACCCAAAAGTTTAGTCACCCCATCCGGATGTCTTAGCGTTAGGTTCGGTCTCCCTTTTATTTAGGTTATATGTCTTATGTTGACTTGTATTATAGTAGGCCTTTAGTTAGTTATAGGTTGTTTTGCTTTAGTTGTTGATTTAATTCAATTTATTTAATTCATAGGCAGGTTAAGTAAAGGTACTCGGAGGGTACAAAAAAGTCATTTACCGTCCCAAGTGAGTCTTACGTCAAAAACCCGGTTATTCCCTAAAACTACTTCGGAATATTATGTCAAAACTATTAAATTACGTAATATTCATTTCAGACATTACCTGTCCAATATGTAATCACTTAAACTGTTTAATATACTTAATTACTGCTAACGGTAATTAACAAGATGAATTTCATTGAAGGTGGATTCACAAAAAAAAACCCGTCTATACATGGGAATGCAAATCGACCTTCAACACAGGCACTCACATTGCTTCCTTATATTTTTTTTTTTATAACTATTTTAAAGGTTTCATAATAATAATGGACAAATAAGTCGTTCATATGTACATCTTAGAAGTACTATTGGAAAATTGAATTAGTATAGAACAGAAGGGTTCATTAGTTTAACTGGTTTTAATTTACTACCCAAACTTAAAAATAGATTACACTAATTACATATGCGCGATTAGGCACCAACATATTTGTTGCAACTATATTTTCACTTTCTTACCACCCGATGCAGCAGGCTTTGGTTTGTCCGTGCTGTGGTTGTCTGCTAGTTGTCGTTGTGGTTGTTGCTGCTGATGCAAATGTTTAAGTTTCTGTAGCTGTTGACGTTGTTGTTGTTGCTGCCACCTTTTGTGCAGGTTACCGCACTACTGTACGAGGAGGGCCACCCCTTCACTAGTCTGCTGTTGTTGTTGCTATTGCTGCTGTCGTGAAGTGGTTGCTGCTGCTGCTGATGCCGTTGTTGTTGCTGCCACCTTTTGTGCAGGTTGTCGTACTATTTTACGAGGAGGGCCACCCTTCACTCGTCTGCTGTTGTTGTGGTTATTGTTGCTGTCGTTGAAGTGGTTGCTGCTGCTGCTGATGCCGTTGTTGTTGCTGCCACTTTTGTGCAGGTTGCCGCACTATTTTACGAGGAGGGCCACCCCTTCACTCGTCTGCTGTTGTTGTGGTTATTGCTGCTGTCGTTGAAGTGGTTGCTGCTGCTGCTGATGCCGTTGTTGTTGCTGCCACTTTTGTGCAGGTTGCCGCACTATTTTACGAGGAGGGCCACCCCTTCACTCGTCTGCTGTTGTTGTGGTTATTGCTGCTGTCGTTGAAGTGGTTGCTGCTGCTGCTGATGCCGTTGTTGTTACACTTAGTGGACAAGTGGCACATTCGCTCGTGTCCCTTTTTGTTACCGCGTGCTCGAATCAATTCTTTATACCTTCACCGCTTCGCTACACTCTCTAATGAGGTGCACTATGATGTGTTTTATGCTGCATTCTTCCTCTAACGCACAATAAGCCACAATTTTTTTGATAATTGACTTATTCCATGCACTTAACGCTCGGGAGTTGATTAAATTCAACCAATTCTTAAAGAAAATTGCTTTCACCGCTGCTAATGAAATCCAGTGAAATTAAGGCTCGAAAACAAAGTTGTACACACCGCAGCTGCACCAAGAACACTTTTTAATTTAAACCGCGTGAACTTTTGTGACATCCTCTTTTTTTTGCTTTTGGAAACTTTGTGTTTGCACTCTTCATTTAAAAAAAAACTGCACCAATTGCGTTTTACAAGTTTTTTTAAGTTTTTTTTTTTTTAAACTAGTTTTTCAAGGTAGCTGTTTCACAAGAACCTATGACACAGCAACCTCGACACTTTCATTCAACACTCAACACCTCTGCAAGCAACTGCCCAACCGACACTCCAACTGCTAACTGCCCGTGCCGTGCTGCCAGCGGGTTTTTATAACCGTCGTCACACATGCAAGGGAATTTTCCATGCATGCTAGGGATGGCCAGCCCTCGATAACCTTGTTCAATCGAAATATGGAAAATGAGTTAATCGTTAGAATAAATGGTTATTAAAATGCTTTATACTAATAATGACCGAATAAGAAAAGTTAATGTGTGAAATTTTTCTTTTTATCTATTTAATTAGTTTGGAATAATCATGAAATTTTGCAATAATTTCGAATATGATATAATTGGTAAATTTTTTTCTTTTCCTTGGTCTATAAACACGCTATATTTTGATTGATATGGAAGAAATAGAAGAAAGAGAAAAAAAATTTAACGTAATTGAAGTTTGGCTACATATATCTATATTTTTAGTAAGGGAATTTAATAAAATAAGGTAAAAGAAATATTTTCACAACGCCATATATCGGAGGTCATCGTTGGCCACCCACCTCCAGGATGCTCAGACCGGTTTATTTTTTTTTCGTTTCGCTTTTCTCCTTTTCGCTAACGGTAAAATCGCGCCACCTCGGTGACGCTCGATTTTTCCGCCGTCTCCACTTCTTCCACTATTTCTGTCTCCTCCCTTTCGCCACTACGGTGACGCGTGATTTTCCTGCCATTGCTTTTTGCCTTCTCCACCTCTTCTACCAATCCTGTCTCCTCTTATTCTGACATCCTTCCAACCAACATGCACGACGATCTGGCAGCACCTCCAACCTGTGGGCTTTGCCGCATTGCCAGTCCACATATTCGGGAGATGCTGCCATCTCGTCTGCAGCAAGATTTCTTAGGCACAGGGTGGCCTGTACCTAGTGGACCATAACAAAATGACATCGTGCATTGTTGCCAAAATGCACGCATCCATTTGTACGCAAATGATACGCAAATTTATTATTCACGTCCTATTGGCCTCAGTGAAGATTTATTTTTTAGTTTGAATGATGACCTAATAAGAATATCTCTCTGGGCCAAATCAAATGGTCGCTGTATAAATGCTGCAAAAACTGAGTTGCTTTCTATATTTCACGAACCTTTCCATCTGTGCAGTATATCCCTGATCATACTTGATGAGAGAGAGATTGTAATAAAATCAGTTGTGACAAATCTTGGATTTAAGATGAATTCCCAATTAAAGTGTTCAGGCCATATTAATTATAGCATCTCGAAATTATATTATATTTTGAGAAACCTGTGGCATACGTGCATTTGCCTACCACTGAATATAAAACTAAAGTTAATAAAAACAATCATTGTTCCACAAATTTCGTATTTTGAGTTGGTATATGGTAACATAGATTGCGAATCAAGGAACAAGTTGAATCTGGCCCCAAATTATGCAGCTAGATTTGTTTACAGTAAAAGAAAGTTTGACCACATATCGGTATATACCAAAACATTTCTAGGTTTCAGTCTGGAAAGTTAAATTAATGTTCGTCATATGATATTTTTATTTAAATTATTTAAAACTCGTCAGCCTGGCTACCTTTTTCAAGAGTTAAACTTTGTTCAATTGTAAGTTTTTGATCGAGTTCTATGAATGATGTGCAAGAAAAACACTTTCTCTTTATTCCCAACGTTTCGCTAACTATTTTAGCATCCTCAGGGGCGATTATGTAGTTATATATTAATAACACAAAAACATTGATACCATCCTGTTGTGGTATGTTGGTAAACTAAAAAACATCACGAACACACAATAATATTGTGCAATAAATCACTCTTTACTAACGTAATTACCGGGTTTTCCGTGTATCTCAAGCGTAGTTGAAGATTTCAAAACTGCTTAACCCTCTAATGCCTTATTTTTTGCATAAATTAACTTTGCATTTCTCACAAAAGCAGTGAGTTTCGGATTTGCAACCAGCCATTTTGCACATTTTTTTACCTGTTCTCTCCAAAACAGTACACCAGTGGTCGTACCGAATATTATCGGTTGGGAGATACGCGTTTTTTGGCTTTGGAGGAGGCTAGGTCGTCCACGTTTCCCTGGTGCTGGTTTGCTCAGTAAGCACAGTGTTTCTGCTACTTCTGTTCTAAAATCAGGTAGTGGTAATTTGATTTGATTAAGAGGCAGACGATGATATAGTATATAGGCATTGACCATAGCGACATCCAACAGGTGAAAAAAAACTCGATTTGTCCATTTTCTTGTTTTCATTGAAATTTTGTACCTTCCAATTAAACCATCGAGCAAGTCAACACCCCCCTATGTTTATTGTATTCTCGTATAATTTCAACATTTTGTTTCTTCTTCTCAAGACGTACAGTCTTTGTATCCCGCCACAAGACATTTACAAGGTCGACACCAAAGGCTGTTCCAACATACTCCTCTGAATACCCTCTCTCAACTTTTCTGCATCAAGGACCGCATCAACCGACAATTTTGTATTAGGGACTCTGTTTGGTCTAACAGTTCCCAAGCTATGTATACCGCCAATTTTCAAATAAACCACTAGGCCAAGAGATGTGTAAAAGTTATCAAAATAAACAATGTGATTTAGGTCATCTGGAATGTGTTTTGCTAGTCGGACTACAACATTCGAAGCTGCACCGAGATCTGGACAATTATCAAAAATAACATTATCTCCTGCTCCAGAATAAATTTCGAATGAGTAGCAAAATCCCGAGCAATCACACAAAGCAAACAGTTTTGTTCCATTTATGAGGCTTTGCTGGCATATATTGCCGCGTTGGGTTGCCTTGCATTTTGGTCGGGCACATCTGCTCATCAACACAAAGACGTTGTTGCATGGGTATGGTTAAAATTCTCTCGTTGAAATGTTTGATTATAGGTCTGATTTTATACAAAACATCGTATCCAATTTCACCTCTTTTGCTTAAGTTCGAATTGTCATTGAAATGTTGCTTGTTTCTAACTTCTTCAAATCTATTACGAGTCATAGCTTCTCTCACTGGAGCAAATGCATGTCTGCCCCAATAAGCGCGAACATTCGGATAACGATATACTGACATGAAAAATAAAATACCAATGAATGTGCGCAATTCCATTTCTTCGGTTGTAAATGTGCTAAAAATATCCTGCTGCCGTGCGTACAAATTCATCTGAGTAGCCAAATTCTATAAAATAGAAGAAACAAAACAACGAGGATAATGAACAATAAAGATAAGAATAAGTTACCTTCAAGAAATCATCAGTAATAAAATAGGTTAGACAATCATACGGTGTTTTCAATTAATGGAACTGTGCTGGTAAACACTTCTCACCGCGAAAAACTATTTAATTTACATGAAGTTGGATAGGTTTCTGTCTACATATAATGCTTTTTAATTCTTTTGAATCATTTCTTATTTCACTGGAAATCCCAGAAAAAGTGCAAGATGTTGAACATGATGGACCGTCAGGTTCTTCTTCAAGATCAGTTTCTTTTTGTCGAGTCTTTGATTTATGACGTCTTATTGGTGGCAACACAGGTTCAGCAGACGTAGAAGGAAAACTTAGTTAAAATTCCGAAACGTTAGATAAATTAATTGACAAATTGATAGCATTTGTCAGCACTTTCGTTGAATCGAGCAAACGATCAATTTCTTTTTCATCTGCGTGGCAAACAAAATCTGGATCATCAAACTCATCGCCGTCAAAATCCCCTTCACTTTCATCGGCGCTGTTTTCATCATCCTCAACAATGTTCTCCAAAAAGCCAGCAATATCCTCATCTGTCATATTGGCGAGCTTCTTAGGGTATCTCTTCTCCATTTTCACTTGTTTTTTTGTAAACACTGTAATATAGATTGCAAATATATTTTAATCCGTAAATGCACAAGTCCGCCTGTAGACGGGTTTAGCAAAAAGCTCATTACAATCATACACACAAACATTTCTTAGATTTCTAAAACATATAATCCATTACTTACCAATATTTTTTTTCAAATTGATAGAAGCCTTCAAAATACCTTTTTATGAAAACAAAAATCACACAACTTGCAAAAACATTAATTTTCTCGAAATGCACTAAATTTCAACTTTATCTGTCAAACCAATGAGAGTGTTGCCACCTGACTTGTACTAAGTTTTTAGACAATGCCCTAATTTATGCTTTAAATTAAAGATCATGTAAATATTACAGAAATTATATATTTAAAAGCAGTTTTCGTGAAACCCGTCTTGAGGCAGGTATGGACATTAAAGGGTTAAGCAATGAATTCGTTTTTCTGAAAATTTTTCTGTTGACTTCGTTATTATATGGAAACTGTGAGTACAATGCCACGTCTCCTCAACAAACACCAACACTAAAACCACAACCAGCGAGAGTAGCTAGCCCAACAACTGTGAGTATGTTTAAGAGGCTTGAGGTGAAATTAGAAGAATTAATTCAGAGCATAAGGGCAAAATTCAGAGAGTGAAAATCGCGTAATTCAGAAGATAGGTGAAATATCAGCTGAATTTGTCAACATTAAATCAGCAATGAAAAAGATGAAGGAGAGAGTGAGTGCGTTACAGGTTTTGTGCAGCGAAAGTCGGTATCAAAACAAAGATGTAATTGACCTATGTCAGCATGTCGACGAGCTGGAAAACAAATTGGTATCGGCCGATGTAATTGTTATTGGTATACCACAAGATGATAATGAGAACCTCTCATCGATGTTCAGCAAACTGTGTGCTTCAATTAGTCTGGCTCCACTATCTTTACGCTCTACCTTGCGTCTGAGTAAAAGTTGGCACAACACCAAAATTTTTAAACTACAATCTACCTATGACCGCTCACATTTGCTTAAGGCTATTGCGGCGTTATCTAAATCTAATCGAGAAACACTAACACTTCGTGATGTTGGAATAGATTGCAACGATAAAATATTTATTCATGAGTGTCTTACTAAAAAGAATCGGGAGCTAATGCAATTTGGAACTCAATTAAAAAAACAAAAGCAACTTGTGAGTGCATTTTCAATCCGTGGGCATGTCTATGTGAAAAAGCATATCAACACTAATGCAGTCAAAGTACTGGATCGTATGAGCGTCGATCGCATTGCAGCTGCTGTTTAGTATTATGTATTTAATGACCTATTTACTTTTGTTATATTTATAAAAATGTACTTAATAGCCGTCATCTTTTGTAAGCAACAAGCAACAGAACGTCCAACTCGCTTATAATCAGCTCTCCTATATTTTGAATACACTTTACAGCACTAGTCTGTAAAAATTATCGGTCGTTTGTAAAATTAGCTAGCTAAACAAAACAAAATTAGTAATTATTATAAGGTTTTTTTTACGGCGATTTTATTTACGTCTGCTCTATCTTGGTTTTTTACTTATTTTATGTTTAGCGAAAATTTCCCATTTCCCTTGGTACTTTCCCATGATTATTCACAATTGTACCACTTTCCAACACTTTCAATGAGATCGGCTATTTTAAGCGAGTTTATTTCAACCCGCTTATTTCAACTCAACTCGCTTTTTTTTGTTGTTGCTTTCCACGCTATACGATAAGCTACCTAGTGTTCTTTTGCAAGTCGCTTACAAAAGATGAGGTCTATTATTATATCTATGTATGACGCCATATGTCTGTCACGAATTGAACTATAGCTTAATGCTTCCTTTTGCTTTACATTTTCCCTTTATGACTGATCTTTTAAAATCATCTTGTCCATGTTACCTTATCGTTAATAACTTAAACATATACACAAACAATGACAATCTAAGGACGGCATTGAAATTGGTATGCCATCACCATAAGGGTTTCAATGTTTGTCACTTTAATGCACGTAGTCTAACTATTGACAAACTTGACTACCAAAACATCATTTTTCATAATTTAGATATTGATGTAGTAGACTTGGTTTAAACCTCATTTTGACAATTCTGCAGCCAAATAACCTGCTTACAAATAAGCATTTTGGCCTGATGTTGAAAACTATCGAAGGCAACCTAAAGCAGATTCTGGACGCATCTGTTTAAGGGAGTGTACAAATATGTATTAGTTGTACACATATATATTTAGTTATATGTACATATGTACAGACACATTTGTTTAATACCTAAGTGCAGCAGAGAAAACATAAATATGTATGTATAGTTATAAGTACTAGTTATAGATAGTCACACATGTGTACAAATACTTATGGTTATCAGTAAAAATCAGAACAATAGAATATAAATGCAAATAATCCCGAAACCCTAAATGTTTCCCTTCCTTTGTTAAAAGTAGATAGGTACACATAAGATTTGGAAAACAACTGACCTGCGCGTCGGTACTAGCATAAGTATAAATAGAAGTAGTTTGAAAAAGAAGAACAGAATAAATTTACCGCTGAGCACAGAGCACCGCGTTCAACCACTTATTTAATTCGCGCAATGCCCCGTCTCCTCAACAAACACCAACACTAAAACCACAACCAGCGAGAGTAGCTAGCCCAACAACTGTGAGTATGTTTAAGAGGCTTGGACGAAATTAGAAGAATTAATGCAAAGCATAATGGCAAAATTCAGAGAGTGAAAATCGCGTAATTCAGAAGATAGGTGAAATATCAGCTAGGTGAATTCGTCAACATTAAATCAGCAATGAAAAGGATGACGGAGAGAGTGAGTGCGTTAGAGGTTTTGTGCAGCGAAAGTCGGTATGTCGACGAGCTGGAAAACAAATTGGTATCGGCCGATGTAATTGTTTTTGGTATACCACAAGATGATAATGAGAACCTCTCATCGATGTTCTGCAAACTGTGTGCTTCAATTAGTCTGGCTTCACTATCTTTACGCTCTACCTTGCATCTGAGTAAAAGTTGGCTCAACAACAAAAGGCCCTCTACCATAATTTTTAAACTACAATCTACCTATGACCGCTCACATTTGCTTAAGGCTATTGCGGCGTTATCTAAATCTAATCGAGAAACACTAACACTTCGTGATGTTGGAATAGATTGCAGCGATAAGATATTTATTCATGAGTGTCTTACTAAAAAGAATCGGGAGCTAATGCAATTTGGAACGCAATTAAAAAAACAAAAGCAACTTGTGAGTGCATTTTCAATCCGTGAGAAAGCATATCAACACTAATGCAGTCAAAGTACTGGATCGTATGAGCGTCGATCGCATTGCAGCTGCTGTTTAGTATTATGTATTTAATGACCTATTTACTTTTGCTTATAATCAACTCTCTTATATTTTGAATACACTTTATAACACTAGTCTGTCAAAATTAATGGTCGTTTGTAAAATTAGCTAGCTAAACAAAACAAAATTAGTAATTCTTATAAGAGGCAATTTTATTTACGTCTGTTTTATTTTGGTTTTTTACTTATTTTGATGTTTAGCGAAAATTTCCCAATTTCCCTTGGTACTTTCCAATGATTATTCACAATTGCACCCAATTTTCATAATTTAGATATTGATGTAGTTTATGTAACAGAGACTTAGTTTAAACCTCATATTGACAATTCTGCATATGCTCTCTGCGACCTTTCAGTTCAAAGAAATTATAGAAAGTCTGGTCACAGAGGGGGTGGTTTGGCCATTTATTATAAAAAAACGCTCAGCTGCAAAGTTGTATGGAATTCTATTGGCAATGACGTAGTTGAAAGTATTTTCGTTGAGTTAAGGGACAGCGTTAAAAAGTGCTTAGGTATTTGTGTTTATTACCCTCACAAATCTGTTGATCTGACTCAGCTTTTTATAAAATTATCTGAATTGTCGGTAAGTTATATATGTACATGTTATGATTTGTGGAGATTTTAATATAAACATTTTTGAAAAGAATGTAATTTGTAGAAATCTGTTGGATAATTTTACCTCGAGTGGGGTTAACATTATAAACAAATATGCCACCCGTCTTGCACCCTCTTATAAACCAAGTTTGTTGGATCTCTTTGGTGTGAGTGTAATTGGTAGAGTTATTCACTTTGACCAATTTTGAGATTTTAATAACATATGTAGATATATCTGCACTTCACATTGAAAGGAACACTTTAAACTGCAATGCATGTTATCTGTACTCCAATTTTGATGAAAAGTTAGTTCAATTCTCACTGCTAGTAAAATATTTGTTTGAAAAATACGTGACAATTCGTAATATTAAAATGAGGCCTAATAAAAAACCTTGGTTCACTAAGGTTATTCTCTGTCGCATCAATGACCTCAATGGGGCATATAGAAAATGGAAGCATTATCCTTGTGCTGAACACTGGAATTCAAACAGAAAGATTAGAAATAACGTAACAGTAATCTTGCAAAAAAACTTAGAGGGAATTTCTCGAAGCTAAATTCAGGTGGTGGTAATAAGGTGGTTAAGTAGTAAGTAAGCATGTATGCTTTATGCTGATGAACTAAACTCACATTTAATTGGTACAACTTCTCAAGCTAGTACCGTACACCCGTTCAATATTGACATGAGTTAAGCATATGGTTATTGTAGTGAATTTTCATTTGAGGCTGTAACAGAATGTGAGAATAAAGTCGAATGCTACTGCAGTGGATGGAATTATCTTACGTTTTCTAAAGCTAATCTTTCACTTACGATTATATTTAATTTTGCCGTAACCTTTCAACTTTTCCAAATCAGTGGAAGGTTGCTAATGTCAATATTTGAGATGCTCCCAAAGACTTTAGGCCGATTAGTATTTTATCTGCGTTGGCGAAAGTCTTTGAAAAGTTAATTTCTTTGCAAATAATTTTTGATTCAGTCAACCATGAAATTCTTCTTGTCAAATTAAAACAGTACTTCGGTTTGAGCTTGATTTCCATTAAGCATATAAGATGCTTCAATTCCATAGTGGAGATACGATGTCTAGCCTTCGTTAAATTACTACTGGAGCGCCCCAAAGCTCAATTCTAGGTCCCATCCTTTTTAGTTTATTTATAAATGACATTGTTCATTGTTGCCAAAATGCACGCATCCATTTGTACGCAAATGATACGCAAATTTATTATTCACGTCCTATTGGCTTCAGTGAAGATTTATTTTTTAGTTTGAATGATGACCTAAAAAGAATATCTCTCTGGGCCAAATGAAATGGTCTCTGTATAAATGTTGCAAAAACTGAGTTGCTTTCTATATTTCACGAACCTTTCCATCTGTGCAGTCTATCCCTGATCATACTTGATGAGAGCGATATTGTAATAAAATCAGTAGTGACATATTAATTATAGCATCTCGAAATTATATTATATTTTGAGAAACCTGTGGCATACGTGCATTTGCCTACCACTGAATATAAAACTAAAGTTAATAAAAACAATCATTGTTCCACAAATTTCGTATTTTGAGTTGGTATATGGTAACATAGATTGCGAATCAAGGAACAAATTATGCAGCTAGATTTGTTTACAGTAAAAGAAAGTTTGACCACATATCGGTATATACCAAAACATTTCTAGGTTTCAGTCTGGAAAGTTAAATTAATGTTCGTCATATGATATTTTTATTTAAATTATTTAAAACTCGTCAGCCTGGCTACCTTTTTCAAGAGTTAAACTTTGTTCAATTGTAAGTTTTTGATCGAGTTCTATGAATGATGTGCAAGAAAAACACTTTCTCTTTATTCCCAACGTTTCGCTAACTATTTTAGCATCCTCAGGGGCGATTATGTAGTTATATATTAATAACACAAAAACATTGATACCATCCTGTTGTGGTATGTTGGTAAACTAAAAAACATCACGAACACACAATAATATTGTGCAATAAATCACTCTTTACTAACGTAATTACCGGGTTTTCCGTGTATCTCAAGCGTAGTTGAAGATTTCAAAACTGCTTAACCCTCTAATGCCTTATTTTTTGCATAAATTAACTTTGCATTTCTCACAAAAGCAGTGAGTTTCGGATTTGCAACCAGCCATTTTGCACATTTTTTTACCTGTTCTCTCCAAAACAGTACACCAGTGGTCGTACCGAATATTATCGGTTGGGAGATACGCGTTTTTTGGCTTTGGAGGAGGCTAGGTCGTCCACGTTTCCCTGGTGCTGGTTTGCTCAGTAAGCACAGTGTTTCTGCTACTTCTGTTCTAAAATCAGGTAGTGGTAATTTGATTTGATTAAGAGGCAGACGATGATATAGTATATAGGCATTGACCATAGCGACATCCAACAGGTGAAAAAAAACTCGATTTGTCCATTTTCTTGTTTTCATTGAAATTTTGTACCTTCCAATTAAACCATCGAGCAAGTCAACACCCCCCTATGTTTATTGTATTCTCGTATAATTTCAACATTTTGTTTCTTCTTCTCAAGACGTACAGTCTTTGTATCCCGCCACAAGACATTTACAAGGTCGACACCAAAGGCTGTTCCAACATACTCCTCTGAATACCCTCTCTCAACTTTTCTGCATCAAGGACCGCATCAACCGACAATTTTGTATTAGGGACTCTGTTTGGTCTAACAGTTCCCAAGCTATGTATACCGCGAATTTTCAAATAAACCACTAGGCCAAGAGATGTGTAAAAGTTATCAAAATAAACAATGTGATTTAGGTCATCTGGAATGTGTTTTGCTAGTCGGACTACAACATTCGAAGCTGCACCGAGATCTGGACAATTATCAAAAATAACATTATCTCCTGCTCCAGAATAAATTTCGAATGAGTAGCAAAATCCCGAGCAATCACACAAAGCAAACAGTTTTGTTCCATTTATGAGGCTTTGCTGGCATATATTGCCGCGTTGGGTTGCCTTGAATTTTGGTCGGGCACATCTGCTCATCAACACAAAGACGTTGTTGCATGGGTATGGTTAAAATTCTCTCGTTGAAATGTTTGATTATAGGTCTGATTTTATACAAAACATCGTATCCAATTTCACCTCTTTTGCTTAAGTTCGAATTGTCATTGAAATGTTGCTTGTTTCTAACTTCTTCAAATCTATTACGAGTCATAGCTTCTCTCACTGGAGCAAATGCATGTCTGCCCCAATAAGCGCGAACATTCGGATAACGATATACTGACATGAAAAATAAAATACCAATGAATGTGCGCAATTCCATTTCTTCGGTTGTAAATGTGCTAAAAATATCCTGCTGCCGTGCGTACAAATTCATCTGAGTAGCCAAATTCTATAAAATAGAAGAAACAAAACAACGAGGATAATGAACAATAAAGATAAGAATAAGTTACCTTCAAGAAATCATCAGTAATAAAATAGGTTAGACAATCATACGGTGTTTTCAATTAATGGAACTGTGCTGGTAAACACTTCTCACCGCGAAAAACTATTTAATTTACATGAAGTTGGATAGGTTTCTGTCTACATATAATACTTTTTAATTCTTTTGAATCATTTCTTATTTCACTGGAAATCCCAGAAAAAGTGCAAGATGTTGAACATGATGGACCGTCAGGTTCTTCTTCAAGATCAGTTTCTTTTTGTCGAGTCTTTGATTTATGACGTCTTATTGGTGGCAACACAGGTTCAGCAGACGTAGAAGGAAAACTTAGTTAAAATTCCGAAACGTTAGATAAATTAATTGACAAATTGATAGCATTTGTCAGCACTTTCGTTGAATCGAGCAAACGATCAATTTCTTTTTCATCTGCGTGGCAAACAAAATCTGGATCATCAAACTCATCGCCGTCAAAATCCCCTTCACTTTCATCGGCGCTGTTTTCATCATCCTCAACAATGTTCTCCAAAAAGCCAGCAATATCCTCATCTGTCATATTGGCGAGCTTCTTAGGGTTTCTCTTCTCCATTTTCACTTGTTTTTTTGTAAACACTGTAATATAGATTGCAAATATATTTTAATCCGTAAATGCACAAGTCCGCCTGTAGACGGGTTTAGCAAAAAGCTCATTACAATCATACACACAAACATTTCTTAGATTTCTAAAACATATAATCCATTACTTACCAATATTTTTTTTCAAATTGATAGAAGCCTTCCAAATACCTTTTTATGAAAACAAAAATCACACAACTTGCAAAAACATTAATTTTCTCGAAATGCACTAAATTTCAACTTTATCTGTCAAACCAATGAGAGTGTTGCCACCTGACTTGTACTAAGTTTTTAGACAATGCCCTAATTTATGCTTTAAATTAAAGATCATGTAAATATTACAGAAATTATATATTTAAAAGCAGTTTTCGTGAAACCCGTCTTGAGGCAGGTATGGACATTAAAGGGTTAAGCAATGAATTCGTTTTTCTGAAAATTTTTCTGTTGACTTCGTTATTATATGGAAACTGTGAGTACAATGCCACGTCTCCTCAACAAACACCAATACTAAAACCACAACCAGCGAGAGTAGCTAGCCCAACAACTGTGAGTATGTTTAAGAGGCTTGAGGCGAAATTAGAAGAATTAATGCAGAGCATAAGGGCAAAATTCAGAGAGTGAAAATCGCGTAATTCAGAAGATAGGTGAAATATCAGCTGAATTTGTCAACATTAAATCAGCAATGAAAAAGATGAGGGAGAGAGTGAGTGCGTTACAGGTTTTGTGCAGCGAAAGTCGGTATCAAAACAAAGATGTAATTGACCTATGTCAGCATGTCGACGAGCTGGAAAACAAATTGGTATCGGCCGATGTAATTGTTATTGGTATACCACAAGATGATAATGAGAACCTCTCATCGATGTTCAGCAAACTGTGTGCTTCAATTAGTCTGGCTCCACTATCTTTACGCTCTACCTTGCGTCTGAGTAAAAGTTGGCACAACACCAAAATTTTTAAACTACAATCTACCTATGACCGCTCACATTTGCTTAAGGCTATTGCGGCGTTATCTAAATCTAATCGAGAAACACTAACACTTCGTGATGTTGGAATAGATTGCAACGATAAAATATTTATTCATGAGTGTCTTACTAAAAAGAATCGGGAGCTAATGCAATTTGGAACTCAATTAAAAAAACAAAAGCAACTTGTGAGTGCATTTTCAATCCGTGGGCATGTCTATGTGAAAAAGCATATCAACACTAATGCAGTCAAAGTACTGGATCGTATGAGCGTCGATCGCATTGCAGCTGCTGTTTAGTATTATGTATTTAATGACCTATTTACTTTTGTTATATTTATAAAAATGTACTTAATAGCCGTCATCTTTTGTAAGCAACAAGCAACAGAACGTCCAACTCGCTTATAATCAGCTCTCCTATATTTTGAATACACTTTACAGCACTAGTCTGTAAAAATTATCGGTCGTTTGTAAAATTAGCTAGCTAAACAAAACAAAATTAGTAATTATTATAAGGTTTTTTTTACGGCGATTTTATTTACGTCTGCTCTATCTTGGTTTTTTACTTATTTTATGTTTAGCGAAAATTTCCCATTTCCCTTGGTACTTTCCCATGATTATTCACAATTGTACCACTTTCCAACACTTTCAATGAGATCGGCTATTTTAAGCGAGTTTATTTCAACCCGCTTATTTCAACTCAACTCGCTTTTTTTTGTTGTTGCTTTCCACGCTATACGATAAGCTACCTAGTGTTCTTTTGCAAGTCGCTTACAAAAGATGAGGTCTATTATTATATCTATGTATGACGCCATATGTCTGTCACGAATTGAACTATAGCTTAATGCTTCCTTTTGCTTTACATTTTCCCTTTATGACTGATCTTTTAAAATCATCTTGTCCATGTTACCTTATCGTTAATAACTTAAACATATACACAAACAATGACAATCTAAGGACGGCATTGAAATTGGTATGCCATCACCATAAGGGTTTCAATGTTTGTCACTTTAATGCACGTAGTCTAACTATTGACAAACTTGACTACCAAAACATCATTTTTCATAATTTAGATATTGATGTAGTAGACTTGGTTTAAACCTCATATTGACAATTCTGCAGCCAAATAACCTGCTTACAAATAAGCATTTTGGCCTGATGTTGAAAACTATCGAAGGCAACCTAAAGCAGATTCTGGACGCATCTGTTTAAGGGAGTGTACAAATATGTATTAGTTGTACACATATATACTTAGTTATATGTACATATGTACAGATACATTTGTTTAATACCTAAGTGCAGCAGAGAAAACATAAATATGTATGTATAGTTATAAGTACTAGTTATAGAAAGTCACACATGTGTACAAATACTTATGGTTATCAGTAAAAATCAGAACAATAGAATATAAATGCAAATAATCCCGAAACCCTAAATGTTTCTCTTCCTTTGTTAAAAGTAGATAGGTACACATAAGATTTGGAAAACAACTGACCTGCGCGTCGGTACTAGCATAAGTATAAATAGAAGTAGTTTGAAAAAGAAGAACAGAATAAATTTACCGCTGAGCACAGAGCACCGCGTTCAACCACTTATTTAATTCGCGCAATGCCCCGTTTCCTCAACAAACACCAACACTAAAACCACAACCAGCGAGAGTAGCTAGCCCAACAACTGTGAGTATGTTTAAGAGGCTTGAGGCGAAATTAGAAGAATTAATGCAAAGCATAATGGCAAAATTCAGAGAGTGAAAATCGCGTAATTCAGAAGATAGGTGAAATATCAGCTAGGTGAATTCGTCAACATTAAATCAGCAATGAAAAGGATGAGGGAGAGAGTGAGTGCGTTAGAGGTTTTGTGCAGCGAAAGTCGGTATCAAAACAAAGATGTATGCATGTCGACGAGCTGGAAAACAAATTGGTATCGGCCGATGTAATTGTTTTTGGTATACCACAAGATGATAATGAGAACCTCTCATCGATGTTCTGCAAACTGTGTGCTTCAATTAGTCTGGCTTCACTATCTTTACGCTCTACCTTGCATCTGAGTAAAAGTTGGCTCAACAACAAAAGGCCCTCTACCATAATTTTTAAACTACAATCTACCTATGACCGCTCACATTTGCTTAAGGCTATTGCGGCGTTATCTAAATCTAATCGAGAAACACTAACACTTCGTGATGTTGGAATAGATTGCAGCGATAAGATATTTATTCATGAGTGTCTTACTAAAAAGAATCGGGAGCTAATGCAATTTGGAACGCAATTAAAAAAACAAAAGCAACTTGTGAGTGCATTTTCAATCCGTGAGAAAGCATATCAACACTAATGCAGTCAAAGTACTGGATCGTATGAGCGTCGATCGCGTTGCAGCTGCTGTTTAGTATTATGTATTTAATGACCTATTTACTTTTGCTTATAATCAACTCTCTTATATTTTGAATACACTTTATAACACTAGTCTGTCAAAATTAATGGTCGTTTGTAAAATTAGCTAGCTAAACAAAACAAAATTAGTAATTCTTATAAGAGGCAATTTTATTTACGTCTGTTCTATTTTGGTTTTTTACTTATTTTGATGTTTAGCGAAAATTTCCCAATTTCCCTTGGTACTTTCCAATGATTATTCACAATTGCACCCAATTTTCATAATTTAGATATTGATGTAGTTTATGTAACAGAAACTTAGTTTAAACCTCATATTGACAATTCTGCATATGCTCTCTGCGACCTTTCAGTTCAAAGAAATTATAGAAAGTCTGGTCACAGAGGGGGTGGTTTGGCCATTTATTATAAAAAAACGCTCAGCTGCAAAGTTGTATGGAATTATATTGGCAATGATGTAGTTGAAAGTATTTTCGTTGAGTTAAGGGACAGCGTTAAAAAGTGCTTAGGTATTTGTGTTTATAACCCTCACAAATCTGTTGATCTGACTCAGCTTTTTATAAAATTATCTGAATTGTCGGTAAGTTATATATGTACATGTTATGATTTGTGGAGATTTTAATATAAAAATTTTTGAAAACAATGTAATTTGTAGAAATCTGTTGGATAATTTTACCTCGAGTGGGGTTAACATTATAAACAAATATGCCACCCGTCTTGCACCCTCTTATAAACCAAGTTTGTTGGATCTCTTTGGTGTGAGTGTAATTGGTAGAGTTATTCACTTTGACCAATTTTGAGATTTTAATAACATATGTAGATATATCTACACTTCACATTGAAAGGAACACTTTAAACTGCAATGCATGTTATCTTTACTCCAATTTTGATGAAAAGTTAGTTCAATTCTCACTGCTAGTAAAATATTTGTTTGAAAAATTCGTGACAATTCGTAATATTAAAATGAGGCCTAATAAAAAACCTTGGTTCACTAAGGTTATTCTCTGTCGCATCAATGACCTCAAAGGGGCATATAGAAAATGGAAGCATTATCCTTGTGCTGAACACTGGAATTCAAACAGAAAGATTAGAAATAACGTAACAGTAATCTTGCAAAAAAACTTAGAGGGAATTTCTCGAAGCTAAATTCAGGTGGTGGTAATAAGGTGGTTAAGGCATGTATGCTTTATGCTGATGAACTAAACTCACATTTAATTGGTACAACTTCTCAAGCTAGTACCGTACACCCGTTCAATATTGACATGAGTTAAGCATATGGTTATTGTAGTGAATTTTCATTTGAGGCTGTAACAGAATGTGAGAATAAAGTCGAATGCTACTGCAGTGGATGGAATTATCTTACGTTTTCTAAAGCTAATCTTTCACTTACGATTATATTTAATTTTGCCGTAACCTTTCAACTTTTCCAAATCAGTGGAAGGTTGCTAATGTCAATATTTGAGATGCTCCCAAAGACTTTAGGCCGATTAGTATTTTATCTGCGTTGGCGAAAGTCTTTGAAAAGTTAATTTCTTTGCAAATAATTTTTGATTCAGTCAACCATGAAATTCTTCTTGTCAAATTAAAACAGTACTTCGGTTTGAGCTTGATTTCCATTAAGCATATAAGATGCTACAAGTCTATAGTGGAGATACGATGTCTAGCCTTCGTTAAATTACTACTGGAGCGCCCCAAAGCTCAATTCTAGGTCCCATCCTTTTTAGTTTATTTATAAATGACATTGTTCATTGTTGCACGCATCCATTTGTACGCAAATGATACGCTAATTTATTATTCACGTCCTATTGGCTTCAGTGAAGATTTATTTTTTAGTTTGAATGATGACCTAAAAAGAATATCTCTCTGGGCCAAATGAAATGGTGTCTGTATAAATGCTGCAAAAACTGAGTTGCTTTCTATATTTCACGAACCTTTCCATCTGTGCAGTCTTTCCCTGATCATACTTGATGAGAGAGATATTGTAATAAAATCAGTAGTGACATATTAATTATAGCATCTCGAAAATATATTATATTTTGAGAAACCTGTGGCATACGTGCACTTGTCTACCACTGAATATAAAACTAAAGTTAATAAAAACAATCATTGTTCCACAAATTTCGTATTTTGAGTTGGTATATGGTAACATAGATTGCGAATCAAGGAACAAATTATGCAGCTAGATTTGTTTACAGTAAAAGAAAGTTTGACCACATATCGGTATATACCAAAACATTTTTAGGTTTCAGTCTGGAAAGTTAAATTAATGTTCGTCATATGATATTTTAATTTAAATTATTTAAAACTCGTCAGCCTGGCTACCTTTTTCAAGAGTTAAACTTTGTTCATTTGTAAGTTTTTGATCGAGTTCTATGAATGATGTGCAAGAAAAACACTTTCTCTTTATTCCCAACGTTTCGCTAACTATTTTAGCATCCTCAGGGGCGATTATGTAGTTATATATTAATAACACAAAAACATTGATACCATCCTGTTGTGGTATGTTCGTCAAACTAAAAAACATCACGAACACACAATATTATTGTGCAATAAATCACTCTTTACTAACGTAATTACCGGGTTTTCCGTGTATCTCAAGCGTAGTTGAAGATTTCAAAACTGGTTAACCCTCTAATGCCTTATTTTTTGCATAAATTAACTTTGCATTTCTCACAAAAGCAGTGAGTTCCGGATTTGCAACCAGCCATTTTGCACATTTTTTTACCTGTTCTCTCCAAAACAGTACACCAGTGGTCGTACCGAATATTATCGGTTGGGAGATACGCGTTTTTTGGCTTTGGAGGAGGCTAGGTCGTCCACGTTTCCCTGGTGCTGGTTTGCTCAGTAAGCACAGTGTTTCTGCTACTTCTGTTCTAAAATCAGGTAGTGGTAATTTGATTTGATTAAGAGGCAGACGATGATATAGTATATAGGCATTGACCATAGCGACATCCAACAGGTGAAAAAAAACTCGATTTGTCCATTTTCTTGTTTTCATTGAAATTTTGTACCTTCCAATTAAACCATCGAGCAAGTCAACACCCCCCCTATGTTTATTGTATTCTCGTATAATTTCAACATTTTGTTTCTTCTTCTCAAGACGTACAGTCTTTGTATCCCGCCACAAGACATTTACAAGGTCGACACCAAAGGCTGTTCCAACATACTCCTCTGAATACCCTCTTTCAACTTTTCTGCATCAAGGACTGCATCAACCGACAATTTTGTATTAGGGACTCTGTTTGGTCTAACAGTTCCCAAGCTATGTATACCGCGAATTTTCAAATAAACCACTAGGCCAAGAGATGTGTAAAAGTTATCAAAATAAACAATGTGATTTAGGTCATCTGGAATGTGTTTTGCTAGTCGGACTACAACATTCCAAGCTGCACCGAGATCTGGACAATTATCAAAAATAACATTATCTCCTGCTCCAGAATAAATTTCGAATGAGTAGCAAAATCCCGAGCAAATACAAAGCAAACAGTTTTGTTCCATTTATGAGGCTTTGCTGGCATATATTGCCGCGTTGGGTTGCCTTGCATTTTGGTCGGGCACATCTGCTCATCAACACAAAGACGTTGTTGCATGGGTATGGTTAAAATTCTCTCGTTGAAATGTTTGATTATAGGTCTGATTTTATACAAAACATCGTATCCATTTTCACCTCTTTTGCTTAAGTTCGAATTGTCATTGAAGTGTTGCTTGTTTCTAACTTCTTCAAATCTATTACGAGTCATAGCTTCTCTCACTGGAGCAAATGCATGTCTGCCCCAATAAGCGCGAACATTCGGATAGCGATATACTGACATGAAAAATAAAATACCAATGAATGTGCGCAATTCCATTTCTTCGGTTGTAAATGTGCTAAAAATATCCTGCTGCCGTGCGTACAAATTCATCTGAGTAGCCAAATTCTGGAAATCCCAGAAAAAGTGCAAGATGTTGAACATGATGGACCGTCAGGTTCTTCTTCAAGATCAGTTTCTTTTTGTCGAGTCTTTGATTTATGACGTCTTATTGGTGGCAACACAGGTTCAGCAGACGTAGAAGGAAAACTTAGTTAAAATTCCGAAACGTTAGATAAATTAATTGACAAATTGATAGCATTTGTCAGCACTTTCGTTGAATCGAGCAAACGATCAATTTCTTTTTCATCTGCGTGGCAAACAAAATCTGGATCATCAAACTCATCGCCGTCAAAATCCCCTTCACTTTCATCGGCGCTGTTTTCATCATCCTCAACAATGTTCTCCAAAAAGCCAGCAATATCCTCATCTGTCATATTGGCGAGCTTCTTAGGGTTTCTCTTCTCCATTTTCACTTGTTTTTTTGTAAACACTGTAATATAGATTGCAAATATATTTTAATCCGTAAATACACAAGTCCGCCTGTAGACGGGTTTAGCAAAAAGCTCATTACAATCATACACACAAACATTTCTTAGATTTCTAAAACATATAATCCATTACTTACCAATATTTTTTTTCAAATTGATAGAAGCCTTCAAAATACCTTTTTATGAAAACAAAAATCACACAACTTGCAAAAACATTAATTTTCTCGAAATGCACTAAATTTCAACTTTATCTGTCAAACCAATGAGAGTGTTGCCACCTGACTTGTACTAAGTTTTTAGACAATGCCCTAATTTATGCTTTAAATTAAAGATCATGTAAATATTACAGAAATTATATATTTAAAAGCAGTTTTCGTGAAACCCGTCTTGAGGCAGGTATGGGCATTAGAGGGTTAAGCAATGAATTCGTTTTTCTGAAAATTTTTCTGTTGACTTCGTTATTATATGGAAACTGTGAGTACAATGCCACGTCTCCTCAACAAACACCAATACTAAAACCACAACCAGCGAGAGTAGCTAGCCCAACAACTGTGAGTATGTTTAAGAGGCTTGAGGCGAAATTAGAAGAATTAATGCAGAGCATAAGGGCAAAATTCAGAGAGTGAAAATCGCGTAATTCAGAAGATAGGTGAAATATCAGCTGAATTTGTCAACATTAAATCAGCAATGAAAAAGATGAGGGAGAGAGTGAGTGCGTTACAGGTTTTGTGCAGCGAAAGTCGGTATCAAAACAAAGATGTAATTGACCTATGTCAGCATGTCGACGAGCTGGAAAACAAATTGGTATCGGCCGATGTAATTGTTATTGGTATACCACAAGATGATAATGAGAACCTCTCATCGATGTTCAGCAAACTGTGTGCTTCAATTAGTCTGGCTCCACTATCTTTACGCTCTACCTTGCGTCTGAGTAAAAGTTGGCACAACACCAAAATTTTTAAACTACAATCTACCTATGACCGCTCACATTTGCTTAAGGCTATTGCGGCGTTATCTAAATCTAATCGAGAAACACTAACACTTCGTGATGTTGGAATAGATTGCAGCGATAAGATATTTATTCATGAGTGTCTTACTAAAAAGAATCGGGAGCTAATGCAATTTGGAACGCAATTAAAAAAACAAAAGCAACTTGTGAGTGCATTTTCAATCCGTGAGAAAGCATATCAACACTAATGCAGTCAAAGTACTGGATCGTATGAGCGTCGATCGCATTGCAGCTGCTGTTTAGTATTATGTATTTAATGACCTATTTACTTTTGCTTATAATCAACTCTCTTATATTTTGAATACACTTTATAACACTAGTCTGTCAAAATTAATGGTCGTTTGTAAAATTAGCTAGCTAAACAAAACAAAATTAGTAATTTTTATAAGAGGCAATTTTATTTACGTCTGTTCTATTTTGGTTTTTTACTTATTTTGATGTTTAGCGAAAATTTCCCAATTTCCCTTGGTACTTTCCAATGATTATTCACAATTGCACCCAATTTTCATAATTTAGATATTGATGTAGTTTATGTAACAGAGACTTAGTTTAAACCTCATATTGACAATTCTGCATATGCTCTCTGCGACTTTTCAGTTAAAAGAAATTATAGAAAGTCTGGTCACAGAGGGGGTGGTTTGGCCATTTATTATAAAAAAACGCTCAGCTGCAAAGTTCTATGGAATTCTATTGGCAATGATGTAGTTGAAAGTATTTTCGTTGAGTTAAGGGACAGCGTTAAAAAGTGCTTAGATATTTGTGTTTATAACCCTCACAAATCTGTTGATCTGACTCAGCTTTTTATAAAATTATCTGAATTGTCGGTAAGTTATATATGTACATGTTATGATTTGTGGAGATTTTAATATAAACATTTTTGAAAAGAATGTAATTTGTAGAAATCTGTTGGATAATTTTACCTCGAGTGGGGTTAACATTATAAACAAATATGCCACCCGTCTTGCACCCTCTTATAAACCAAGTTTGTTGGATCTCTTTGGTGTGAGTGTAATTGGTAGAGTTATTCACTTTGACCAATTTTGAGATTTTAATAACATATGTAGATATATCTGCACTTCACATTGAAATGAACACTTTAAACTGCAATGCATGTTATCTGTACTCCAATTTTGATGAAAAGTTAGTTCAATTCTCACTGCTAGTAAAATATTTGTTGGAAAAATACGTGACAATTCGTAATATTAAAATGAGGCCTAATAAAAAACCTTGGTTCACTAAGGTTATTCTCTGTCGCATCAATGACCTCAATGGGGCATATAGAAAATGGAAGCATTATCCTTGTGCTGAACACTGGAATTCAAACAGAAAGATTAGAAATAACGTAACAGTAATCTTGCAAAAAACTTAGAGGGAATTTCTCGAAGCTAAATTCAGGTGGTGGTAATAAGGTGGTTAAGGCATGTATGCTTTATGCTGATGAACTAAACTCACATTTAATTGGTACAACTTCTCAAGCTAGTACCGTACACCCGTTCAATATTGACATGAGTTAAGCATATGGTTATTGTAGTGAATTTTCATTTGAGGCTGTAACAGAATGTGAAGTTGTAAAATGCGTTTATGCCATAAAGTCGAATGCTATTGGAGTGGATGGAATTATCTTACGTTTTCTAAAGCTTATCTTTCCTTGGATACTTCCGTCACTTACATATATATTCAATTTTGCCTTAACCTTTCAACTTTTCCAAATCAGTGGAAGGTTGCTAATGTCATTCCGGTCTCCAAAAACAATATTTGAGATGCTCCCAAAGACTTTAGGCCGATTAGTATTTTATCTGCGTTGGCGAAAGTCTTTGAAAAGTTAATTTCCTTGCAAATAATTTTTGATTCAGTCAACCATGAAATTCTTCTTGTCAAATTAAAACAGTACTTCGGTTTGAGCTTGATTACCATTAAGCATATAAGATGCTTCAATTCCATAGTGGAGATACGATGTCTAGCCTTTGTTAAATTACTACTGGAGCGCCCCAAAGCTCAATTCTAGGTCCCATCCTTTTTAGTTTATTTATAAATGACATTGTTCATTGTTGCCAAAATGCACGCATCCATTTGTACGCAAATGATACGCAAATTTATTATTCACGTCCTATTGGCTTCAGTGAAGATTTATTTTTTAGTTTGAATGATGACCTAAAAAGAATATCTCTCTGGGCCAAATGAAATGGTGTCTGTATAAATGCTGCAAAAACTGAGTTGCTTTCTATATTTCACGAACCTTTCCATCTGTGCAGTCTATCCCTGATCATACTTGATGAGAGAGATATTGTAATAAAATCAGTAGTGACATATTAATTATAGCATCTCGAAAATATATTATATTTTGAGAAACCTGTGGCATACGTGCACTTTCCTACCTTATTTATCTTAACAAAAATTATCTCCTTGAGCATATTGTTGTAATGCTCTTCTTTTCCTATTATGATATGCTAAATCTTCTACTTGCTTATCCTTAATTTTGTTTGATATTTGTAACCTATGCTTATTTAATAATTGGGGCCGCTATTGACACTTCTACCAAAAAATGACAATTGGTTTTTCTTTCGTTGTGGAATGCACAGAGTGATTATACTCTTTGACTGATCTTTCCAAAAGTTCGTTGAAAGATTGGTGAGTTTTGTCGCACTGGAGGCATCTCATAATTTTCTGTAGTGTGGAATGAAAGCGTTCCACTTGACCATTGGAGCAACTTGTATATGGTGCTGTTCGGTGGATTTCTATGCCGAACTCATTTTCCATCATATAGTTAATCGTCTCTGATTTGAATGATTTCTCGTTGTCCATGACTAAGGTCTCTGGCACGAGAGAAAAAAGAATATCCCTAAGGGGCTGTCTTATGCCCTCTGCCGCTTTAGATTTTATTTGTTTTGCCATTGCATATTTTGAAAATTTGTCCACAGCGGTTAAAATTAGCTGTTTTCCCATATGAAGTATGTCAATGTGTACTATTTGACCTGGGAATTTTAGAATAGGTGTCGCTTGAATTTTTGGTTTAGCCGGATGCCGGTCGTATTTGTTTTCTTTGCATATAGTGCAAGTTTTAATTAGTTTCCTAATTTTGCCTGCCATTCCTGGAAAGTAATATTTCCTTAAAATTTGTAATTTATTTTCTTTACAATTCCTATGTGCTCTGTTATGTCCTTTAATAATGATTTCCTGCTGTTGTTGGATATCTGTTACATCCGCTTATTGTATTTGAGAAAATCTTATTTTAAATTTACCAAAGTGCATGGGATACAGTTCCTGTATTTTTCCCATTACGTCCTCTTCAGTTTGTATGCAATTTATTACAGAAGGGTTTAAGTATTTTTTTTAAATCTGAGCGAGATTCTCCTGTGAATAACTTGTTTCCGATACTATATGTCGATGGTATGTAGGAAATACAATTTTGAATTGGTAATTTTGTGTTGTATCCTTATACAAAAAAATTGGTTTTTAAACGCGTTAATCGGTGTTTCGACACTGTATATTAAGTTATGTGATGAGCTTTCATCGGAATTTGTTGCTATGGACAAGGAGTTAATTTCGGATTACCCGTTTGGAATTCTGGACAATGCATCAGCAACGACGTTCTGCTTGCCAGGCTTGTAAAGCAACTCGTATGAGTATTCTTCAAATGCTGCCTTCCATCTCTTCATCTTAGAATTATTATTTTTATTGCTTAATGCATAAGTGAGAGGTTGGTGGTCAGTGAATATATGTACCTTTGCTGAACCGTAAAGGTAATTTCTGAATGTGTCTAAAGCCCAAATTATAGCTAGCATCTCTTTTTCATTGGCCGCGTAATGCTCTTCGGCCCTATTTAATGTTCTGGAGATGAATGCTAGAGGTCTTGATTCCTGCGATAGTACCGCTCCAATAGCAAAATTGGAAGCATCTGTTACCAATTCAAATGGTTTTTTATAGTCTGGGTACGCAAGGATGACGTCTCTAGAAATGAGAGAGCGTTTTATGCAGTTAAAAGCTTTTACTGCCTCTTCGTTCAAATTTGTCTTCACTCTTGAAGACTTGTGCTTTGATATCCTCCCCTCTTCCCCTCTTAAAAGAGATGTAAGGGGTTTTGCTAACTTCGCATAGTCCTTGATAAATTTGGGTAGTATCCGGACATACCTAAAAAGCTGCGAAGCTCCTTCATGGATTTTGGTTGAGGGAAATTCGCAATTGTCTGCACTTTGGCAGGATTGGTTTTTACTCCAATCGGCGATATAACAAATCCCAAAAATTCAACCTCTTTTTTTAAAAAAGTGGCATTTATCCAGTTGCACTTTCATATTTGCTTCTTCTAGTGTTTTAAATATATTTTTTATGTGGTTGAGATGCTCCTCTTCTGTCTTACTAAAAATTATTATATCATCGAATATTTTCCAATATGCTCGTGCAGTATGTCGTCGAGTGCCCGTTGGAAAATTGAAGGTGCATTTTTCAACCCAAATGGCAAACGTGTAAATTCGTACTTGCCGTTATTTATTGAAAAAGCAGTCTTCTGAATATCAGATTCCTTTAGAAGAATTTGATGAAAACCACTTTTCAGATCCAATACTGAAAAAAATTTATTTCCCCCTAAATTGGAAATCACTTCGGATATTTCAGGTATTGGATATCTATCCGCTGTCGTTACCGAATTTAGCTTACGATAGTCTATTACCATACGGTATTGTTTACTGCCCTCTGAGTCCGATTTTTTCGGAACAATCCATACTGGTGAATTTTAGGGAGACCTAGACGGTCTTATAATTCCATCCACTTTTTACTTGCATCTCAACTTCTGTTTTGAGAGATGCTGGATATGGATAACGCTTTGAGTAAATAGGGGTATCATTTACCGTCCTTATTTCTCCGACGACTTTTGCCGTATATGTTAATTTCTCATCTGGTTCTGAGAATAAATTTGGACATGTTTGAATCACTTTATTGATGTCAATCTTCTGCTGAGATGACAAGTGTTCGTCCTTTATTTGTATAACGTTCACTGATTGTGAGGGGAGCTGTTTGAGCTTTATTTTTTTCCCATTTTTTAATAATTAAAAAATTCTCACTAGTGTGTACGATGTCTCCGAGATCCCTTAGGGTATCATTTCCTATGAACAGGGATTCATTTCCCATTCCTTCACATCCTAATTTATTAAAAATTAGCGAGAGGTGTTTGTACACCTGCTGATAAAACTCAGAAACTGTATTGCTACCTTGTACCAAAGTTGTCATTTGGTATTCCAAGGTAGATAAGTCATAAGGATTCCAGAGCTGTGTCGGCTTGTCCGGTAATCTTGTTCCTAATCACACTTAAAATTCCATAATATTTTGGGGAGCCTTTTAATGGCTCATACATATTAAGAATGCGGTCTACGCTTTTCTTCCAGGAATTAAATTCTCCTGGCCGCCCAGAGAATTCCTTCAGTCACTTTACCACATCGGGTATTTTATCTAATTCACTTAAGTTTCCCCTACTTCCTTCGTCTTTTGGTTGGTCAACTCCTGACGCTAGACTGGAGTGAGGGTTTAGAATAGTTTGGACCACATGTGGTCCTTGTTGCCTTAAGACATTAGCTGCTATTTCTGAAATAAGCGCAGTAAGGTCTTGCATACTTAACTGTGAATTTCCTGAAACTTGTGGTGCAGAAGGATTCTGCGAGAGAGTTGGGGCTCTTATCAAACTATTGGGATTCGAAATTTTGCAATAACTATGCTGAAAAAATAGAAAAATTTCAAATATCTACTTTTAAGTTTTGAATATGTTTTCCTCAAAAAAATAAAAAAATAGGCTAGTGTGTTATTTATTTATTTAAAATTTTTTTTTTATTTTAAAAAATTTTTTTGTTTCAAATCGATAAGGTACAATTTCTCCATCGATCAAAGCAACCTTATGGATTCTTCCTCAATGTTTTCCCTATTGTTATAGTCGAGATGTGTGGCTACTCTATTTTCTCCTATACAATCGTTACCCATTTTATAGCATTAGCTTATTTTTCATTACTAATACCTGTAGTTATGCAGGGTTAATGTCTTTTTAACTCACTATCTATGGCCACCTGCTCTATAATTTTGTCCAGTCCGTCGTAATCAAAGTCGGCTGGTAACGCGTCCATTTAATTTTATAGGGTTATTAGTGGGGTAATTAAGAACAATGAATAGTGTTTTTAATTTAACAGAAATATGTATGTATGTGTATTATAATATAGTTGACTAAATATATTTAGTGTTATTTTCTTACTAATTTATTTTAACTGCTTGGCTGCCTTCGGTTTATGTCCTGGTATACTATCGCCAGTGGAGATGTTGATTGATGGAAATGCTGCGATTGCTGGTTAAAGATGATTATTTTTTTTTTTCAAAATGTTTTCGCACTTTACAGTTTTGTGTATTTTTTTTTAAATGTTTTCGCACTTTATAATTTTGTGTATTTTTTAAAATATTTTCACACTTTATAAATTTGTCTTTTTTTTTTTTTTTAAATGTTTTCACACTTTATAATTTTTTGTCTTTTTTAAAATGCTTTCGCACTTTACAATTTTGTGTCTTTGTTAAAATGTTTTCGCACTTTATAATTTTATGTCTTTTTTTAAAATGTTTTCACACTTTATAATTTTTTGTCTTTTTTTTAAATGTTTTCGCACTTTATAATTTCATATAGTGTAGGCTGGTACATTTGTAATATTACCGGTTTGCCTTAGCTACTAAGGGGCCTAGTCACTATAATCGCGAAGTTCACTTTTTTAATAGACCCTCACAAACTTTCACATCGCGAAGCCTTACTTTTACGATTTTCAGGACTAAATTTCACAATAAAATTTTTTTTATATATTTCGCGATGTCTTACCTTTTTATTTTCAGACTACTTTTTTCGCGTATCGCGTTGCCTTACTTTTTGGTTTTCAGGACTTTACCGGATTTTGTTTATTAGTTCGAGCGCCGCGCTTCCTTACTTTTTATTTTCAGAATTTTTTATTTGTCGCGAGGCTCGAGACTTTTGCTCATGCGCCAGTTAATAAAAACAAGAGTTTTATTTTTAATTGCGGGGCTGAGAAGGTCAGCACGACCGCGTTTATTGATATGAGAATTGAATCTAAAAACTATGTTAAAATAATCTCATTATTTATACTTAGCTATGCCTGCGCTGCAACTGCATTTTGCTGCGTAGCGTCTGTGTTTCTGCTGCGTGGTAAATTCATGCTGCTTCGCCGCGACCGCGTGCTGGCGCTGAATTTAGCGGGTGGTTCCCATGTGTTGTTGTACTGATAATGTTTACAACATTAGTTTCGGTCACAGTTGTGCTGACTCCGTCTGTACCCCACATGTTTGTTTGTTGAGTGGGTCATGTTTATGATTGCACTTGGTTTTACAAGTGCAGTTCGGCTGAGTCGATTGTTTACTGATATTCGTTCCACATAGCTGTGTGCCACTTAGCATTGTCGTCTTGCTATGCGTTTGTTGGTGAGGCCGAATTTATGATGGGTAATCATATTTCGGGCAACATGTGCAGTATTGACATTTCTTAAGTTGACCATTAAATAGTTTGATGTAGGTCAACTTAGTGTAGCCAATGATTGGTAATCAAATAACGGAATAACATATGTGTTATTTGATTCTCTGGAATGTCCGTTGTAAGTGCCTAATTTATGACATCTTGGCTGGGTGGTTGGTTTCGGGTTTTATGGTGGCTATGCGGGTGGTTCTAATGGGTTAGCTTCAAGTGTCAAGCGGCTTGGGTGTTATTAACTTACCCTAAGTTAACTTATCCACACATGTGTACAAATATGTATTAGTTGTACACATATATATTTAGTTAAATCTACATATGTACAGATACATTTGTTTACTACCTAAGTGCAGCAGAGAAAACATAAATATGTATGTACTAGTTATAGATAGTCATTATCACAACGGGCTTCTTACGGCTTAGTGTGCCACCGTGCTTCTGTGCGGTGGCAGCCACCCTAACCTAACCTATAGATAGTCACACATGTGTACAAATACTTATGGTTATCAGTAAAAATTAGAACAATATAATATAAATACAAATAATCTCGAAACCCTAAATGTTTCCCTTCCTTTGGTAAAAGTAGATAGGTCGTGTTTTACGAACACGAACAAAGGGGTTCTACTGGGAACAGCTCAAGTCAACACTAGACATCGTGGGTCTATTTTTTTGGCCAGAGCGCTCATAGATTTTTGGATCTGAGTGTTCATTCATGACGGAACGACTTCGACGACGGATCACCTTGGGATCCCCGGTCGATTCTTTGGTGGTGATTCAGACAACGACGCTAGTGCTACCTCAACTGACGGGAAATTTGCCGACCTGCGATATCGATGCTGCTATACAACATTCGATCCCGGGGCTGTCTCCTGAGCCAGCAGCGAACCAAGAACGCCCTTCCGTAGACCGCCGAGCATTATTTGCGGATAAACGTCGCCCCCCAAAACAAGATCGACTTGTTTGTTCGCGAAGGACCTTTTATCCGCAAATAATGCTCGGCGGTCTACGGAAGGACGTTCTTGGCTCGCTGCTGGCTCAGGAGACAGTCTTCGGATAGATTCTGACGGTAAGGACGACTTCACCCAAGCCGACGACATTATGCGTCTCATTCTACAATAAGGTGACGCTGGATAGACAGCTTGCAGCCTTTTGGGAACTGGAAGACCTGCCCCGTAGCAGAGCTTGTACACCAGAAGAGGATTACTGTGAGGAGGTTTTTAAAGACACTACCAAGCGAGACGAATCGGGAAAATATATAGTTTCGGAACCATTTTGTCAGAAATTTTCCGACAGAGGTTTTTCTAGGGTGCTCGCGAAAGACAGCTTTCTCGCAGTTCTTTCGCAGCGAAGGTCGTCTGGCAAAAAATCCCTCTTTACGAGAGGAATATACTAGGGTACTCAAGGAGTATCAGCAACTGGGTCACATGACTGAGGTGTCCAGTTTCCCGGATGAGGGCCGGTCCGATAATTATTACCTGCCCCATCATGCGGTTACCAAGCCCGAAAGCACTTCTACGAAGGTTCGGCTGGTGTTTAATGCGTCCTGTCCATCTGACAATGGAGTAAGCCTCAATGATGTGCTACTGCCTGGACCAATTTAACAAAGCGTTCTGACGATACTGATCCTCCGCTGGAGGTTATTCAAATTCATCTTTAGTAGCGACATAGAGAAACTGTATCGTCAGATCCTAGTTCAGCCTCAAAAGAGGAAATTTCAAAAAATAGTATTTCGCGATTCAATAAGTGAAGCAGTTCGTCAATTTCAATTGAATACTGTCACTTCAGGGGTGAATTGCGCTCCTTATCTCGCAATAAGGACGCTCCTGCAACTAGCCGACGACGTTCACGAATCGCTTCCGATCGCTTCGATAGTCCTTTAGCAACACATGTACGTCGACGACGTGCTCGCAGGTGGACACGACCTAGAGTCCACCATTAAGGCCCGGGATCAAACCTCCGAAGCCTTAAGTTCGGCAGGTTTCCCACTTCGTAAGTGGACTGCCAATAGCAAAGAAATCTTGCGCGATATTCCGGTTTCTCATTTGCTCAGCCAAGACTTCTTGGATTTCGAAGATACGAGCAGCGGTAAGGCTCTCGGCATACTATGGAATGCACGTTCGGATCAATTCTACTTCGGTGCAAAAGAATTGGATCAATTTCAAGTAGTGACAAAACGCAAGATTTTGTCAGCCATCGCTAAATTATTCGATCCACTAGGGTGGCTCGCACCGATCATCATAGTGGCGAAGATGTTAATGCAGAACATCTGGTTGAAAGGAACGGATTGGGATGAGCAGGTATCTTCAACAGCACTTGAGCGCTGGTCAAAGTTTAAGATGGAGTACTCGGCAAGAGGAGAAATCTAAATTCCACGATGGGTACAATTCTCACCGACGGAAAAGATGGAGCTTCATGGATTCTGCGATGCATCGGAGAAGGCGTATGCGGCGGCTATCTACCTGCCCGTCGAAAGGAGAGACAGTGTTGCGGTCAATATCCTCTTAGAAAAACGAGGGTTGCACTGGCAAAAACTCTCACTACCTCGTTGGGAGTTGTGTGGCGCGGTACTTCTGGCGGAAATGGTGGAATCAGTGATTCCTAACTTGGATCTTCGATCCTTACAGATTTTCTTATGGACTGATTCCACCATCGTTCTGGCTTGGCTACGGAAGTGACCATGTTCTTGGTCGACATTTGTTTCGCATAGGGTAACCAAAATCATAGAGAAGGTTGGCCAACGGAGTTGGTATCATGTGGATTCGTCCTCGAACCCAGCCGATCTAGGCAGCCGTGGAGTCGAGGCTCCCGACTTGGTTGGAAATTCGTTGTGGTGGCAGGGCCCTTCACGGCTTCAAAAAAACATAACGGAATGGCCTTCTCATGACTCGGTGTTCCAGACCGACCAAGAAGAGAAGCGGGTGCTGTCGCACGCGACAAAAGTTGTAGAGATGTACGACATTCTTCAAAGATTCTCTTCACTTCAGAGAGCTTTGCGAGTGCTGTCGTATGTCTTGCGATTTGTTCAAGGTACGCAACCTATTCGGAAAGCTAAACTTACAGCTCCGTCTACCGCGATTTACTCTGCGGAAATCAAAGCCACCCCTTAACGAATGATAGCACTCTGTCAAGAACAACACTTTCCGAGTAAGTGTTCTGACTTAAAGAAGGGACAGAGAATAAGTTCCAAGAGTGAAATCCTCCAACTTAATCCGTTCATAGATTCAAATAGTATACTTCGAGCGGGGGGACGACTTGGGGCGTCGAAAGACTTAAATTATAGCGAACGTCATCCTATAACTCTCCCGTCCAAATACTTTCCTCAGCAGCTCTCTTGGCATTTCATTCCAGCATCTGCTCCGCACATGGGTGGCTTATGTGAAGCAGGTGTAAAGAGTTTCAAGTCTCATTTTCGAAAAATTGATTCTAATTGTATATATACTTTCGAAGAGTATTCCGAGATTGAGATGACGGAGAATCCAGCCTCTGTGGTCAGCCGATGGCACAAGATGAAGGCGCTGCATCATTCGTTTTGTCAGCGGTGGAAGAACGAGTACTTAAACGAGCTTCAAAAGCGGACGAAGTGGAAGCGACAGCAACCAGACTTGCAGGTGGATGACTTGGTTGTTATTCGAGAGGACAACCTTCCACCAAACGAATGGCGACTAGGAGAAGTCGTCAACGTTCACCACGGCACCGACAAACGAGTCAGAGTGGCAGAAATTCCCACCGAGAAGGGAGTCGTTACGATACCAATCGTCAAATTGGTCTTGCTACCATCGGAGAGGACCACCACTTCCTAAGAAGCTCCAATATGCGCCACGCTTGCCACCCAACCAAACCACAATAATCGGCGGAAACTTGGTTTTTTTTTCTGTCGAGTATTTTTCCCATTACAGACAAGATGACTCGTTGTACTGCGATAAGACGGCAGAGAAGCCACTGCGGGTGGCGCTAAGCCACCGCTATTGTCCTAGCTGTCTTTCTCCCTGTCACCGACTGGATGTCTTCAGCAGCAGAGAATGGTGTCACAGGTTCAAGTAAAAACACCAAGCATCGCTACACCTCGACGATGTTGGTCCCTCAAGCGACTGGAAACAGCCCAACACCGCAACTGATCACAACCGCACGAGGCCCGAAGACGTCTTCTACTTGACTGACATTGAGCGTCGACGTTAACCCGCATCTGATGGTCAACACTACGCCCCCAACTTTGGGAGGAAGGCTGCAGGTACAAGCGACCGTATTCGGCCTGGTAGTTTCTGGGGCCCACAAGCAATAATTCATTTATAAAATAATTTATGTACCTGTCTTAGGATGGACTTGATGTTGGCTGGCGCGTTCAATTGTTCCTCCCTTTTTTAATATTGCCCATGGCAAGGGGCCCGGCATGTTCAGGCCAGCAGCCTGAACCAGTTTACTGCTGGGTAATTTCCATGGTTTTTCCCAGGCTGATTTACAGCTGGGAATCAGCCTGGTTTCAGAAATACTGGTTTTGTCAAATTGCCTGCCATTGGCTTAAATATATCAATCGTTTTAACGGGATATCCTTTTGTTCGCCGAACCAAGTGGTTTGCTAAGGCATAATAGCCGGTCCGGCAACAAATAAGAAAAAATCCGTGGTTTACTTCTTTTTGGACCGACCAGCAGCAAGCAGCAATATTCTTGATCACCAGCGATCGCCAGCCAACACAAGGAAATCCCTAATAAATGTAAGTAATATTTTTTATACTTTAAGATTTTCTACTGCGATATCCATATGTAAATATATCCCAATTTGTTAATAAATCAATACATATACATGTATGACAATTCGTCTAATACGAATTTCTTCTCTTTTTTATTTAAAAACGGGCTGTCCACGAGACCAAGGGAATTGTGGCAGTTTCGTCCACCAATAGCATTTGATTTTATGGCATAAACGCATTTTACAACTTCACATTCTGTTATAGCCTCAAATGAAAATTCACTGCAATAACCATATGCTAAACTCATGTCAATATTGAACGGGAGTACAGTACTAGCTTCAGAAGTTGTACCGATTAATTGTGAGTTTAGTTCATCAGCATTAAGCATACATGCCTTAACCACCTTATTACCAACGCCCAAAGATTTTAAATTGATCTTTGAAGGAAGATTCTGATTGAATTTAGCTTCGAGAAATTCCCTCTTAGTTTTTTGCAAGATTATTGTTACGTTATTTCTAATCTTTTTGTATGAATTCCAGTGTTCAGCACAAGGATAATGCTTCCATTTTCTTTATGCCCGATTGAAGTCATTGATGCGACAGCCTTAGTGAACCAAGGTTTTTTATTACGCCTCATTTTAATATTACGAATTGGCACGAATTTTTCAAACAAATATTTTACTAGCACCGAGAATTGAACTAACTTTTCATCAAAATTGGAGTAAAAATAATGTAGTATGATAGCACATACATACTGACACACATACAAAATACATATTGCGTACAATATTTCAAACTGATATTCAAATATGCTAAACGATAATACATACAGACATACAAACATACACACAATGTGGAGCAGTCGATAGTAGAAAAGAATATCGACATAGCAATACTAAGTGAACCGTATGAGATCGGAAAAACCCCACTGTTTGCTAGTGACACCAACGGAAAATCAGCGGTATGGAGCTGTGCTAAAACGCCTTTTGCGATAACCTCGACCATATAGCTGGAAGTTACAAGCGTCCAGCTTTCAGGAAGGCTTTATCGAACCGACGCCCATGAGAATCATCCAAATAAATTTGAACCACTGCGAAGCCGCACAAGATCTGCTATCACAGACCGTCAGAGATGCAAGAGCAGACATAGCAGTCATAAGTGAACCTTACAAGTGCAAAGATGATGGAGCGTGGGTCAGCGATATTAAAAAATCCACAGCTATCTGGCTCTGCGGGGCATATGCATTCCAAGAGATGCTTAACGCCGACGAAGGGTTCGTGCGCTGTAAAATAAATGGGCTACATATTATAAGTTGCTATGCAAGGCCAAGTCTCTCGGTAACAGAGTACCAGCAGCTATTGTTTAATATCGCCTCAGAAGCTCGTGGCAAGTCTCCGTTGATCATTGCGGGCGACTTCAATGCCTGGGCAGTGGAATGGGGTAGCAGATTAACGAATAAGAGAGGGGAGATGCTCCTGGAAACATTCGCCCAGCTCGATGTTACGGTTCTGAATACAGGCTCTGCGCTGACCTTCAGAAAAATGGGTACTGGCTCGATAATAGACATTTCCCTTGCAAGCGATTCGCTGGCCCAGAAAATCAAATGGATGGTAAGCGAGGAGTACACCCACAGTGACCACCAGGCCATTATAATAGATATAGCGGAGAAAAGAAGCAAGCAAATGCCAAAGCTCACAGGGCCAAAATGGAAGGAAACGATGCTTGATAAAGATGTCCTGAAGTATATGGTGAAAGAGCTTACAACCATTACAGGACCAGTAGAAGAGGTGGTGAGTCATTAGGCTTCTGGCCTAACTGAAGCTTGCGATGCATCAATGCCAAGAAGGTCAACAAATAAGAAATTCGCACCGTGCTATTGGTGGAACAGGGATATAGAACTACTAAGAAAACAATGCCTAAGTGCTAGACGGAAAATGCAGCGAAGCAGAGGGAGGCCAGAGTTTTCCGATAATCTAAATGCTCTTAGAAAGTCAAGGAAGAGCCTTAAAGCTGCTATAAAAGATAGCAAGCTGGACAATTTTAAGAAAATATGCGACGCAGCAGACATAAATCCCTGGGGCACTGCTTATAGGGTAGTGCTAACAAAAACTAAAAGCGTTAAATCACCAAGCATTACGTGCCCAGAAATGCTGAGAAATATCATAACAACCCTTTTTCCACAAAGGGACGAGGACATACCATCAGTCTTCCCATGTTATGAGAAAAGTGAAATCCTAAGGGTAACCGAAGAAGAGTTGCTAATTGCATGCAGGAAGATTCAAAACCGCAAAGCTCCAGGGCCCGACGGCATTCCAAATAAGGCCCTGAAGGCCGCTATTATAGCGCGGCCAGACATATTTATGCATGCTTTCAACTCATGCCTTATAGAAGGTTATTTTCCAGTAAGGTGGAAGAAGCAAACCCTGGTGCTTTTACCTAAAGGCAACAAACCCCCAGATGAGCCGTCGTCTTATAGTCCGATCTGCTTACTGGACACGCTTGGAAAAGTTCTGGAAAGGATTATATGCAACAGGTTTTAGAAAATCCCGTTCCACGATAGACGCGATTAAGACCGTTGTCGACGTTGCATCGGACGCCATAAAGGGCAAGAGATGGCTTGGCGGGAAAAAGGAATACTGCGCCATAGTAACACTAGACGTCAAAAATGCTTTTAATACCGCAAGCTATCGATGCATTATAGAGACACTTATAAGAATAGGCACTCCAAGCTATAACATAAAAATAATAGCGAGCTATTTTTCGAACCGCAAGCTTCTGTACAGAAGCGATAATGGGCCGGAGATGTATAACGTGTCAGCAGGGGTCCCACAAGGATCTGTCCTTGGACCACTCCTGTGGAACCTTATGTACGATGGTGTCTTGAGCCTGGAAATGCCTCGACGTACAAAAGTGGTGGCTTTCGCAGACGATGTTGCGGTAGTAGTTGTGGCAAAACATCTACATCAAATTGAAGCTGCAGCCGGAGAAGCTGTTTTAAAAATCAAAACTTGGCTTAACTTAATGCACCTAACCTTGGCCGACCACAAGACCGAGGCACTTTTGATAAGCAGCAGAAAGACAGTGGAGTTTCTGAATATTCGCGTGGGGACAGAGATCACTACGTCAAAGCCCGCTATCAAATACCTAGGTGTAATGATTGACTCACGACTTAGCTTCAAGTCGCATTTAGAGTTCGTTTCAAAGAAAGCCTCGACAGTGCAGTCAAGCTTGTCGCGTATTATGTCAAACAACGTAGGACCAAGGCACAACAAACAAGTTATTTATAGAAGGGTTATTAGCTCAATCCTCCTATATGCGGCCCCAATCTGGGCAGACGCTCTGATCGTAAAAAGCAATGCGAAAAAGATAACAACTGTCCATCGGCTAAGCGCCTTACGAGCAGTATGCGGCTTCCGCACAATTTCAGACGAAGCCTCTTTTGTCATAGCTGGACTGATACCCAGTAGATATTATGGCCCATGAAATGAAACTAATTTATGATAAGCTTTCCGAAAACAATGGAAGATTAAACCAAAAAGTAGTAAAGGCAGAAGAAAGGGAAAACTCAATGAACATTTGGCAGGCTCGTTGGAATAGCTCCTCAAAGGGCAGGTGGACCTACGAGCTGATACCAAATATCAGCAAATGGGTTGAGAGAAACCACGGTGACCACAAACTTTCATTTAACACAGTTTCTCTCGGGCCATGGGGTGTATCGAAAATATTTAAACAAATTTGGACACGATAGCTCCCCTTGCTGCCCAACATGCAGAGTCAGCGACGAAGACGCAGAACATATTATGTTCCAATGCCCACGCTATGCTCCTCAAATCCGGGCAATTTTGAACGGAGAAACCTTCATTGACTCCATGCTTCAGTCAAATGAAAAGTGGAATAAAATATGCGCTCATGTAACGCGCATTCACATAGACCTGAGAAACGCAGAGATGGCAAGACGTCGCCAACGAAACACGTAAGGAGCAAATAAGCTAACCAGCCCCGTGAGGTAATACCTTTTTTGGCAGTTCCGTGGGGAGAATGGTCGTGGTGGAGAGGGTTTAGTATCGTAGGTGTAGCTTAGAGGCTGCAAGTCGTGCATGCTGCTATGGCGGCATAGCAGTACTCATGAGAGTTACCTCTCCCCGGGCGTCAACCCAAAAAAAAAAAAAAAAAACGCAATGCACATCGCACAGAATGATACATACTGACACACACACGTACAATGTACACTGCACGCGCGCAAGCACCACACGCAAAGTGTAACATAAAACCAAATGTATGGGCGCAGAACAGCGAGCTCAATACACAACAAGTACAAGTACTTTTGGTGATTGACCGCTTAGCAAAAATACATAATACATTCCAGCATCGAATTGCTGACATTGCATTTCGGCAATTTGAAGGCCAATAAACAAAACAAATACTAAAAAACACTAAGCGCATTTACCCTAATTATATTTTGATTTAGTACCGTGTGAAATCAATGCGTGAGAAAATATTTGTAATTTCGTGTTGATTTCCCATTGGTTAATTAAGAATTATTAATAAGTTTCCTCTGTGAGGAAATTAGCATATAAGAACAACATTTTTAAAATATAACAATAGTCATTTATAAGCTTAACTGTTTGCATTTTATAATTCATAAGAGCGGCCTGGTGGCCTACAACATATAGCGTGTCGCCCTTTTCACGACGAATGTTAGGAAAATAAGTTTGACTCCCCAACAACAAACACTACAATTGTATTAAATAATATATCTGCATTTATGCAGCATTGAAAATATCTTAGAAATATATTCATTATTAATTCAAATATTGTTAAGTACTTGTCATGCAGTGGCGTAGCGCTGGATAATCCTTTAGTTCCCACTGCCTTTTCCACCATCTCGTTATCCTGCATCCTCTTTTGCGTTTTGAATACCTTACGTTGCACTTCTTTACGCCTAAATGTTTCAGAGTCTACTCCGAATGAGCCTTTACCCACTACATTTAACTTTGCCCTCTCATCCTTTATTGCCAGATTACTATTCGAAGTAATTTGTTGTCGAAATTCGCCGCCTTTCTCCGTTAAGATAAGGTATATTTGTTTTAAGACGTCATTACCTACTACAAGCGCAAAATTTATTTCTTTCTCGCTGACTTCGTGAAATTTTATGTCTAGGTTGATGACATCGACGTGCATATGAATCGCAAAACTACCCGTCGTAGCTAACTCACTCTTCCCTATTCCTACTAATCGGTGTTTCTCCTGATTTAAGTTCACATCCAGTTGCAAAATCATAAGCGTATCATAACGCATGAGGCACAAATATGATCCGGTATCAATGAGAAAACCGTCACCACAAATAAAACATTTTCTCCCGTCTGAAGTAGAATTCGGTAAAGCCTTATTTGAGGATGATGGCTGACACCGATACGCGCTTGGGTTGATTGGCTTGCTGTTCTGCACCTTCTCATATACTTTTATTTCTTTTTTCAATTCAGCTACTGTTTTCGCTTGATAAAGATTCATTTTATTGCTTCTGGTATCTGGGATTCCTTCGTTGAAATAGGCTATTAAGGTTGCGTCGTCCAAATTTATTGATTTGGCGATTTCTATCAAAACATACAAATACTCTCGAAGGTCTTCCCTTTAACGTTTGCGGAGATTTCGTAGAGTGTGGTGTACTTCTATCGACGAGAGGCCTGTGCCAAATTCGTTACGAAGAGTCTGCTTTAATGAGCTCCAACTCATGATATCTATCTGACTACGGATTAAAACTTTTGCCCCTCCCTTCAATAGCTGCTTTGCGTAAATAAAACTTTGCAGTTCGTCCCATTGTACTGCCTCCGCGTATGCTTCAAAATCGTCAAGCCATTGTTCAAACGTGGGTTGGCCTGTTCCACAAAAGGAAGTCATTGAGTCCTCGACGTCACGAAGCATAATGGCAGACCGAGGAGCCATGGGCGCACAATTCGTACGCCGGCTCGCCACATCACTAAAATCATCATCATTATCGTCGGTAACGCTCAAGCCGAAATGCTCAAGCAGTCTGTCCTGTAATGTACATTTCCGTCCTAATGTCGATAGTCCCAATTCACCTAATTTCTCTTTCAAAAGGCTTACAGTCAGTCCGAGAATTTCGTCACGGTCATTTTCGTATAAAATTTTATTTTGTTAATATGAAAAAAATTTAAACATAACATATGTGAATACAAAAAGTTATTATAGAAAATGTGTATATATGAACACTAACATGAACATAAACAGCAAGTAACCAATCGTTCTTTTGCTTCAACTCTTCAATACTGTCCAAATTCTATGCTCTTTCACTTGGCACTTTGTTTGCGTAAACGTTCTCTTGCTATTTAGTGTTTGTACAAACTTCAACAAATAAACCTCAACTTAACTTTTACAACTAATACGCATAAATAGTAGTACATAGATTGCATCTGATATATGTACATATGTACATTCTTATTCGAAATTTATGTTGCAACTTTCAATAAACAAAACCCAATTGGATTATTGCGACTTCAAATTTTATTTACGTACAAACGTTATTTTTCCTTCAACGCCTGTTACTGCTGCTGGTGCTTCTGCTTGCTAACGCTCGCTGCTTCTGCCCACGTCGCTGCTTTCGTCCCGCCATTACTCTGCGCATACGCTACGCAGTTGATCTGCGCACACGCTGCGTCAGATGCGTTCCTCGCCTTCGCTCTGCGCATACACTATGCCAATTCAATTGCATACGCTGCGTCACACACGATAGCTCCCCTTGCTGCGGGCATAGCAGAGTTACCTCTCCACGGGCGTCAACCCAAAAAAAAAAAAAAAAAAAACACTTTGCCTGTTGACACACGAGTTGAACTTTGTATTTGTAAAAAATTTGTTAATTTGTAAAAATGAGTGATATTTTTTACCCAAAGTGAAGTGCATTAAATAAAAGATATTAATTTTGTGTTATAAGGTAAAAAAATACTCAGGTGTGTAATTTGGCTTTTTATCCCAATAAATCCACATACATTTTTTTGATATTTACATACATATTTTTGTTGTAAACAGAGGTGGTTTACTTTTTGCGCCAGCCAAACAGCGGGTTTTGACAGTGGTGAACCTCTACTGCACAAGCAGCTTTAAACTTTAAGCCTGCATTACAAGCTCGAGCTTTAAACTCTAAGCTAACATTAAAAGCCCGAGCTTTTGCTTGAAGCTTTTGTATTTAATAGATCTAGCGCATTTATTTTTTGAGAGTTATTGCAACTTACTGCCGTATTAACTCTTATATCCTCACCAACGCGGTTAAGCTCTGGAGGTGATAACCAAGATCTTTCTACAGACGATGTATTAGGCGATAGACTCATTTGAGAATGCCTACCTACACCCGCTTCTGGTGATCTTAAAATCTTCGCACCCCTTTTAAATGGGTCTGAAAATTTTCTCCCTTAAAAAAAATTGCCACTAAAAGAGGTATAGAAGACCCATCATGCCATAGTACCAATCCGGAGTTACAAAAGCGGCTATAACCCAATAAGAGGGCAAAGAGTGACTTTTTATAGAGACGCCCTGGAAAAATATAATCGAATATCCGAAGGTGAATGGATTGTAAATAAATCCAAAAAGAATAGTAAGCCTAAGTCAATCCCTAAACCAGTGAAGCCTAATGCGATCATTACAAGGAAGGTTGGCAAAATGTCTTATAGTGATATGCTTCGAAAAGAGTTCGCAAAACTTCTAAAGGAGAAATTCTGCTCGAGCTTAACCATGTGCACGAGGAAAATACTGCGCCTTTTAAGAATGGTGTACAAAATCTGCTGGGAAATGTAGCAGAAATCCAAGCTTTATCTAAAATCACTGCTGTTGAGGTACATGATATTGATGAAATTACTACAAAGGAAGACATAGCCAGGGCAATATCCGAAAAAGCTTTGTTATCTTTGCCGCAGCTAGTAGCTCAAAAAATTATAGTAGCCCAAAAAATCAAGATTGGTCGTGAAAAGCGTATCCTGACCAGGTGCTTTAGATGCCTAGACTTCGGCCACTTAGCTAAAGCCTGCACAAGTGAAGACCGCAGTGGCCTTTGCTTTAAGTGTGGAGAAAAAGGTCATAAGGTCAAAGAATGTAGCAGTGAACCTTCATGCGTTTTGTGTAAATCGAATGGACAGGCAACAAAAAGACATATTGCGGGTGGAAAACAATGCCCGTTCTTCCAGCGCGCGTTAAACACAAAAACAAAAATATGAAGATATTGCAGCTGAACTAAAATCATTGCGAAGCTGTCCAGCAGCTGCTTTGTCAAACAATTGCTGAGCAAAGTACTGATATTGCTATTCTAAGTGAGCAATACAAGAAAGCCAAACACGGCACTTGGATCTCCGACATAAAAGGAAAAGCCGAATCATTCCTAGACAGACTGGTACAGGATGCCACATCACACTCTCCCAAGATAATTGCTGGATCTGCTCCTGTTAAACACAGGCAACAAGAACACCTTTGAGAAAAATGGTCGAGGTTTCATTATAGATCTAGGTTTCTGTAGTCGACCACTTAGCTATTGTTATTGAAATAGGATACGCAGTTGCGGAGTCTCGCCAAAGTATTTAAAACTACGTAAGAAGTTGGTGCACAAAATCTTTTGAGTTGACTATGTTTAAATTAGTACTTAACAATATAAACAGTGTGTTTACTATGCAAGGAAATGCGGAAAATCTCTCCGACGCCCTCTCTCAAGATATCATCAAGGCATGCGATTCTTCCATAACTAAAAAGGTTCGCAGAACTGGCCGGAAGCCTGTATACTGGTGGACGGCTGAAATAGCATCGTTAAGACAACAATGCAATAACGCTAGAAGAAAATTTCAAAGAATTAGATCGGAGGAGCTAAGAGATGCATTTAAGGCTCTTTGAAAGAAATTAAAAGTTGCAATAAAAACCTGCAACAATTTTTGTTTTAAAGAGCTTTGTAATGAAATAGACGAATATCCCTGGGAGGCGCCTACAAAGTAGTGATGAAAAAGTTGAAAGGAAGCCAAATGCAGATGCCAACGTGCTCGACGCTGCTTAAAGAAGTGGTTGAAACCCTTTTTCCAAAGGCGGAGTTTCAAACACTGCCATTGCCTATAGACAATCTGACAAATGCTCGTGTTCCCCTGTAAAAGAAGCAGAAATCGAAAGTGCGGCCAAGCGATTAAAAAACAACAAGGCTCCCGGTCCTAATGTTTCAAACACTGCCATTGCCTATAGACAATCTGACAAATGCTCGTGTTCCCCTGTAAAAGAAGCAGAAATCGAAAGTGCGGCCAAGCGCTTAAAAAACAACAAGGCTCCCGATCCTAATGGTATACCTAACATTGCCATTAAAGAAGCAGTGGTTGCCTCGCCACCAGCATTTTCAAAAGTTTTAAATGCATGTCTTCGAGAAGGTGTCTTCCCAAGTAGATGGAAAAGGCAGAAGCTGGTTCTACTCCCAAGGGTTGACAAACCACGGGGGGAGCCCGGCTTTTACAGGCTCCTCTGTATGATCGACACTTAAGGTAAGTTGCTAGAGCGTATTATCTGTGACCGTTTATTTGACCATATTGATTCTGCTCAGTGTTTGTCTGGCTCCCAATATGGTTTTCTGAAAGGCAGATCAACAGTTGACGCTATATGCAGAGTAACTGATATAGCAAAAGAAGCAATAAAAGGCACACGCTGGAAGAACGGCGCAAAAGAATACTGCGCTGTAGTAACCATAGATGTAATGAATGCATTTAACTCGCTGGGTTGGTCGCATATAATAAATGCGCTGAAATCGATCAAAACTCAAGATTATTTAATGAGATTAATAAATAGTTACCTATGTAATAGAGTTCTTACTTATAGCACTTCTTTAGGAATGAAGGAATACATCGTCACCAGAGGTATTCCTCAAGGTTCAGTCCCTAGGGCCGTTGCTGTGGATAGTCACCTACGACGAAGTCTTACGCCTACCTGTCCCAAAAGGCGTTCAAGTAATTGGCTACGCGGATGATATGTCGGTAGTTGTCGTTGCGAAAGATGTGAATTCTGTGACGATGGCCACCACAAGTACTGCAAAGGTGATCGACAATTGGCTTAAGAAAAAAGGTTTGCAACTTGCCATTAGAAAACCGAAAGCGGGCTAA